>CADEHL010001074.1:1841380-2441380 GCA_902827135.1 Harpagifer antarcticus
AGGCCACCAGGGTGGGTGGAGGGGGCCGGAGGACGGGACTAAGCTGACACCAGGAGCCCAGTAGGGGAACAGGAAGGGACTCTCGGGCGGACGGCCCGGGGGCAAGGCAGAGTCCAAGAAGGGGGACTCGGGCGGACGGCCCGGGGGCAAGGCAGAGTCTAAGGTGGGGAACTCGGGCGGACGGCCCGGGGGAAGGCAGAGTCTAAGGTGGGGAACTCGGGCGGACGGCCCGGGGGCAAGGCCAGAGTCCATGGGGGAACTCGGCGGACGACCCGGGGGCAAGGCAGGAGTCCAAGGTGGGGGTCTCGGGCGGAGGCCGGGGGCAAGGCAGAGTCCATGGTGGGGCGAAGGCCACAGCGGGCGAACTCAGGGGGCCGAGCATGAGGGCGAAGACCAGAAGCTCCGGAGGCCGGGCAGGACCCGGTGTCGGCGGACAGGAACGGAAGCCGGCGGGACAGGCTTCGGAGGATCCCCCAGGAAGAGGACCAGGAGTTGGCAGGACCCCAGCAGGAGGGTGGACGACGGGACCTCCAACGGAGACAGGACAAAGGGTTGGAGGACCCCCGGCAGGAGAGTAGTCGGCGGGGCCTCCAACGGGACAGGACACAGGGTTGGCAGGACCCCCGGCAGGAGAGTAGTCGGCGGGGCCTCCACGGGAAGGACACAGGGTTGCAGGACCCCCGGAGGAGAGTAGTCGGCGGGCTCCAACAGCAACAGGAATAGGATTGGCAGGACCCCCGGCAGGAGAGTAGACGGCGGGACCTCCAACGGCACAGGACATAGGGTTGGCAGGACCCCCGGCAGGAGCGTAGTCGGCGGGGACCTCCAACGGGACAGGACATGGGGTTGGCAGGACCCCGGCAGAGGGCTAGTCTGCGGGACCTCCAACTGGACAAGACATGGGGTTGGCAGGACCCCCGGCAGAGGGCTAGTCTGCGGGGACCTCCAACTGGACAGGACATGGGGTTGGCAGGACCCCGGCAGGAGACTAGTCTGCGGGACCTCAAACTGGCAAGACATGGGGTTGGCAGGACCCCGGCAGAGGGCTAGTCTGCGGGACCTCCAACTGGACAGGACATGAGGTTGGCAGGACCCCCGGCAGAGGGCTAGTCTGCGGGACCTCCAACTGGACAAGACATGGGGTTGGCAGGACCCCCGGCCAGAGGGCTAGTCTGCGGGACCTCCAACTGGACAGGACATGGGTTGGCAGGACCCCCGGCAGAAGACTAGTCTGCGGGACCTCCAACTGGACAGGACATGAGGTTGGCAGGACCCCCAGCGGAACCTCAACGGTACAGGACATGGGGTTGGCAGGACCCCGGCAGAAGACTAGTCTGCGGGACCTCCAACTGACAAGACATGGGGTTGGCAGGACCCCGGCAGAAGACTAGTCTGCGGGACCTCAACTGGACAGGACATGGGGTTGGCAGGACCCCCAGCGGAACCTCCAACGGTACAGGACATGGGGGTGGCAGGACCCCCGGCAGAAGACTAGTCTGCGGGACCTCCAACTGGACATGAGTAGGGGCTTGAGTGGGGACTCGAGAGAGGGCTTGAGAGGGAACTTGAGAGGAAACTGGAGAGTGGACTCGAGAAGGAACTCGAGAGGTGACTCGAGAGGTAACTCGAGAGGGGACCTGAGAGGGGACTTGAGAGGGAACTCGAGAGGAGACCTGAGGGGAAACTTGAGAGGTGACTCGAGAGGACACTGGAGAGTTGACTTGGGAGGTGACTCGAGAGGACACTGGAGAGTTGACTTGAGAGGTGACTCGAGAGGACACTGGAGAGTTGACTTGAGAGGTGACTCGAGAGGACACTGGAGAGTTGACTTGAGAAGGAACTTGAGAGGTGACTCGAGAGGTAACTCGAGAGGGGACCTGAGAGGGGACTTGAGAGGGAACTCGAGAGGAGACCTGAGGGGAAACTTGAGAGGTGACTCGAGAGGGCACTGGAGAGTTGACTTGGGAGGTGACTCGAGAGGACACTGGAGAGTTGACTCGAGAGATAACTCGAGAGGGGACCTGAGAAGGGACTTGAGAGGGAACTCGAGAGGAGACTCGAGAGGTAACTCGAGAGGAGACTAGAGAGGGAATTCGAGAGGGGACCTGAGAGGGGACTTGAGAGGGAACTCGAGAGGAGACCTGAGGGGAAACTTGAGAGGGGACTTCGGGTAGGAACTTGAGAGGTGACTTGAGAAGGGACTTGAGAGGGAACTCGAGAGGAGACTCGAGAGGTAACTCGAGAGGAGACCTGAGAGGGGACTCGAGAAGGAACTCGAGAGGTGACTCGAGAGGTAACTCGAGAGGGGACCTGAGAGGGGACTTGAGAGGGAACTCGAGAGGAGACCTGAGGGGAAACTTGAGAGGTGACTCGAGAGGACACTGGAGAGTTGACTTGAGAGGGGACACGAGAAAAGACTCGAGAGGGGACCTGAGAGGGGACCTGAGAGGGAACTCGAGAGGTGACTCGGGAGGGGACTTGAGAAGGGACTCGAGAGAGGGCTTGAGAGGGAACTCGAGAGAAACTGGAGAGGGGGACCTGAGAGGGGACTTGAGAAGTGTCTGGAGGGGAAACTTGAGAGAGTTGGTTCGCCAACAGAACACGGGGTGCTGGAGTCGGCCGGTACGCCGACAGGACACGAGGAGCTGGTGTAGGCTGGGGAGCCAACAAGAGACGAGGTGCTGGAGTCGGCCGGTACGCCGACAGGACACGAGGAGCTGGTGTAGGCTGGGGAGCCAACAAGAGACGAGGTGCTGGAGTCGGCCGGTACGCCGACAGGACACGGGGAGCTGGTGTTGGCTGAGGAGCCAACAAGACACGGGGAACTGGCTTCGGCCGGTATGCCGACAGGACACGGAGAGCTGGCGTTGGCCGGTAAGCCAGTCCTGGAGCCGAAACTGGAGTCGGGACCAGGAGTACTGGAGCCGGTACTGGAGCCAGAACCATGGCTGCTGGGGCCGGAACTGGGGCTGGAGCCATGGCTCTTGGGGCTCGGGCTGCTAGCTTGGCCTTGCGACTCCTTTTAGCAGCCGCCTGAATACTCCGTGGACCTCCATAAGCCAGACGAGTACCCGAGAACGGATCCTGGACAGGAGCAGGAAATGGGGAAGAAGCAGGGGTTGACTCCAGACGGAACACACCGAGACGTTTATAGTCAGCGGGCTGGAAATCACACACCCAGATGAAGTTCAAAATCCAGCCCGGTAAGAATTTCACCAAGTCTGGTTTCTCCATAGCCAACCGGTGCGCCTCTACCAGAGCGGCCTCCTTCTGCAGAACACTGGACGCTCCCTTCCACCAATCATAGCAGCAAGCCAAATCAAAGGAAAAATTCAATAATTCCAGCTCGAACGGATCATCTGCTGGGTCCATTTCTGGTTGGTGCTTACTATTACGCAGAGTGAAGCAGGTAGGACCCAAACGCAGATTACACTTGACGATACCTTTATTTCAAGGCTTTAAATAAACTTGGACAAACAAAACACTCTTCGGTGAACTGGGTCACATACAAAAGAAGCACCAACACTGAACACAGGACGAGACAAGACTAAATACAGGGAGGGATAATTACAAGACAAGAAACAGCCGGGTAGGGGAGGAGAAACACAAGGGCCACAGGTGAACACAATCAACTAACGAGACACAGGTGAGGAAACTAACGACAGGAGGAAAAACACAGGGAAAAGGACCAGACAATAACCCAGGAGGAAAACATGGCATAGAAAACAGTGAAAACACCCAAACCTAGACATAGACCCGTGACCTGACATGACAACCGTGACAACCAGGCATCCTAACTGGTTGTGTAGCAAGCCCTGTAGAACAACCATCAAATCACACAGCTTATTCATAATCAGAGTTAGAACGTGGAATGGACTTCACCCTGACCTTTCAAGTGTTACTAGTCATCAACAATTCAAAACTAAAGTAAAAACAATTCTATTTGCAGATTACTCCAGCTAACACATATTGGATATTCCCAGTATTATTTATATATGCATTTACTTTTTTCTAGCCCTAACTTTTACATTTTATTTTTTTCCAGTTTTCATTAGTTTTCTTTATTTCTTTGTACTCCTTAATTTCTATACGTTTTTGACGAAATAAATGCCATTATTATATTGATGCTAATGATGATGCACGGGAGGGCTACTCCCCATAAGCCCTTCAGCCCTCCCATACATCCATCTTCTTCCGCTTATCCGTGGTCAGGTCGCGGGGAGGCACCCAGGTGGCATCCTAACTAGGTGCCCGAACCACCTCAACTGGCTCCTTTCGACGCGAAGGAGGAGCGGCTCAACTCCAAGTCCCTCCCGGATGACCGAACTTCTCACCTTATCTCTAAGGGAGACACCAGCCACCCTGCGGAGAAAACCCATCTCGGCCGCTTGTATCCGCGATCTCGTTCTTTCGGTCATGACCCATCCTTCATGACCATAGGTGAGGGTAGGAATGAAAATGTCCCGGTAGAGAGAGAGCTTTGCCTTCTGGCTCAGCTCCCTTTTCGTCACAACGGTGCGGTAAAGCGACTGCAGTACCGCTCCCGCTGCACCGATTCTCCGGCCCATCTCACACTCCATTGTTCCCTCACTCGAGAACAAGACCCCGAGATACTTGAACTCCTTCACTTGGGGTAAGGACTCATTCCCTACTTGGAGTGGACAATCCATCGGTTTCCTGCTGAGAACCATGGCCCCAGCCGCTTCACACTCGGTTGCGAACCGATCCAGTGAGTGCTGAAGGTCGCAGACCGATGAAGCCATCAGAACCACATCATCTGCAAAAAGCAGTGGTGCAATCCTTAGCCCACCGAACTGCAGACTCCCTCCCCCATGACTACGCCTCGAAATCCGATCTATGTATATTACAAACAGGATTGATGACAAAGCGCAGCCCTGGCGGAGGCCAACCCTCACCGGAAATTGGTCCGACTTACTGCCGAGGACCCGGACACAGCTCTCGCTTTGGGAGTACAGAGATTGGATGGCCCTGAGTAGAGACCCCCTCACCCCATACTCCCGCAGCACCTCCCACAGTAACTCCCTGGGAACCCGGTCATACGCCTTTTCCAAGTCCACAAAACACATGTAGACCGGATAAGCATACTCCCAGACCCCCTCCAGGATCCTTGCGAGAGTAAAAAGCTGATCCGTCGTTCCACGACCAGGACGGAATCCGCATTGTTCCTCCTCAATCTGAGGTTCGACAATCGGCCTTCAGCCCTCCCGCTTCTACTAATTTTGTTCATTTGTGTGTATGAATTATACGTTTTTGTTTTTGTATGATTTTAGTAGAATAAATAAAAAAAAATAAAAAAAGATACAAAGATCCAACTATAATTTTATATTTTATTATGGATTACTGTTGGGTTAGGGAGGTTTTTAGAACCCACCTTGCCTCTGCATGTCGTTTGGCGAGCTGGAGACAATCATAACAGGAGGGAAAATCATAAAACACACCAGGATACCAGTTTAAACAATAATCTGTTTTAATTAAACAAGGTAATAATCAAATGAAATGTACTTTGTTCCTTCAACTATTAACACACAAGAATGTATAAAACCACACATATATTAGTGATAACATGATGCAACACACCTCTTATATGGGTGACATTAAAATGAATATACAAACAATACGCTGTATCAAACTTTCTGAATCACACATTACACATGAACAAAAGTGCTTGTAATAGATACTGTGAATTAATTTGGCCTAATTAAAACTGGTTGGCCTTCTTCCCTGAGTAGTAGATTTTTAAATTCAAATTTCTTTAAGGAAAATATATTAATTAACTACTATTTCTACTGCAGGTTGCAAACGATCACATCACTTTACCATTCCTATTCCACACTAGCTTATCAATTACTTGTGTGTGCTTGCTTTCCCTTGCAGATCTTCTCAAACCGGGGCTGTTGTTTTGAGACTGCCCCTCTCAGTTAATTCTCAATGTTCAGCTTTGATCTGTATTTCGTTTTGATGGCAGCAACAGCCGAAAAAGCCTATCTCACACAAGTAGGATGTTGCAAAAGGCAGCATTATGCCCACAGCTTGCTGACCAATGAGATATTTTCCAGCAGTGTTTGTTTACAATTGAATAATAATACATTTGATTTATATAGGTGCACCCCCCTGCAGTACCTCCGCGACCCACCAGGGGTCGCGCCCCACAGTTTGAAAACCACTGATCTAGGTTATGATCATATTAGGGATATGGTGTTTACATGAGCACAGAGAGATCGGGTTATTCATGTTCCCTGTTTACATGATAAATACAAGTAACCTGGCATTTCGATGCCTTTTCTCAGATTCTAAACTATTCAGTATTTGTATCTCTCTATCATGACATAAAGATGAAACTCCTCTCCAGAAGTGAGACGCCGCCGCCGCCACCTCACTGATTAACTGCTACCAGCTGATGACTTACTTTCCTCTTCTTTGAATTTTTTTTTCTTATGTCCATGTTGTCTGGGGGAGAAAACATATCAAACCAAGAAATCGTCAGCTTTGATTTTCGCTGTATTAACCATTTCCTGAACATTTGGTGTGTGTGCCTTACCTCTGCTACTGGCATCGCTTCATACAACAGATCAGGGGCCTCATTTCTAAAGGGATATACGCAAAAAAAATGGCGTACGCCAGTTTCTACGCAATGTTTGCGATTCATAAAATACTAACTTGATGGGAAAACGTGCGGTCCGCCACGCAAACTCTAACCCATGCGTACGCACTAAGCACAACAACAGGAGAGACGAGAAACTGCGACACCGTTGGCAGAAGGAAGAATGGACAGAAATATGTGGAAATAATACCGAGATAATACCTCTCATTTATCATATGAAGAATTCATTTCAAACATTGATTAAAGCCAATCTTAAAATGATTAAACAAACGCCTGTTTGAGACTCCTCAGTGCACACAAAAACATAACTTGGAGAAATAAATAAATACGGATATGTTATTTATGAAATGTTTTCTCATAAATGATGCGGTAAGCAGGAGGACAGAATTACGTCTAAACTGACGCTGTGTTGCATTTCTATAGGTTGTAGATACGAGCATGGTTTTATATACTATCATGTTTAATCGTGTTTTATGCCGTTTGCTAAGACTTGATAAGTCGCTCGTAAAACACAGGAGGTATGGAAACTAAGAACACCATATATTTGGTAGATTTGGCAGCTAATATAACTCAACACATTAGTTGTATTTCCTTTAACAGGTGGATATAGAGTTGCTGCAGTGGAGACGCTGCACACAGCTGGAACACAAACCACCAAATAAAAAAATAAACATTAATTGACTCCACTCCGCAGGGATCCCCTATACCAGTGGTACTCAACCTTGTCCTAATCAGGAGCCACATTGACGAAAAAATATTTTTGCAAGAGCCACAATCCAAAAGCGCTCCTTTCCTCCCTGAAACCATTATGCATTTGAGAATATGGATAATAGTAATATGTTACTAAGGAATGAAACGCATAATGTACAGTGCAATAACTGTGATTTATTATTTTCACTGCAACCACAAAACACACATTGCTGATCATCACTACCCATAACAACAGATAACAGACAGCATGTTTACTGATCATCACTGCCCATAACAACAGATAACAGACAGCATGTTTACTGATCCTCACTGCCCATAACAACAGATAACAGACGGCATGTTTACTGATCCTCACTGCCCATAACAACAGATAACAGACAGCATGTTTACTGATCATCACTGCCCATAACAACAGATAACAGACAGCATGTTTACTGATCATCACTGCCCATAACAACAGATAACAGACAGCATGTTTACTGATCCTCACTGCCCATAACAACAGATAACAGACAGCATGTTTACTGATCATCACTGCCCATAACAACAGATAACAGACAGCATGTTTACTGATCATCACTGCCCATAACAACAGATAACAGACAGCATGTTTACTGATCCTCACTGCCCATAGCAACAGATAACAGACAGCATGTTTACTGATCCTCACTGCCCATAACAACAGATAACAGACAGCATGTTTACTGATCCTCACTACCCATAACAACAGATAACAGACAGCATGTTTACTGATCCTCACTGCCCATAACAACAGATAACAGACAGCATGTTTACTGATCATCACTGCCCATAACAACAGATAACAGACAGCATGTTTACTGATCCTCACTGCCCATAACAACAGATAACAGACAGCATGTTTACTGATCCTCACTGCCCATAACAACAGATAACAGACAGCATGTTTACTGATCCTCACTGCCCATAACAACAGATAACAGACAGCATGTTTACTGATAATCACAGTCCATATAACAGCAGATAACAGACAGCATGTTTACTGATCCTCACTGCCCATAACAACAGATAACAGACAGCATGTTTACTGATCCTCACTGCCCATAACAACAGATAACAGACAGCATGTTTACTGATCCTCACTGCCCATAACAACAGATAACAGACAGCATGTTTACTGATCCTCACTGCCCATAACAACAGATAACAGACAGCATGTTTACTGATAATCACAGTCCATATAACAGCAGATTATAGACAGCAGGGGTTGTCAGAAGAGTAATGTTGTACTTACTTCACACTCAATGTGATTTCTGACACTCCTTCTGCCGCACAAGTGATTTGAAGTCGGGCTCTGCGCTGGAAACGGCGATCCAAAGGGCCTCTGTTGTGTGCTGCAGACTCAATCTGTTTCGGTTGCGACATTTTATTTTTGAGAGCGCAGAGAATGCTGCTTCACACCGGTATGTGGATGGAAACATTGAGATGATGCGTCTTGCCAGTCTGGAGATATTTGGTAGATGCCCCACCAGTTTCCAAAAGTCCACGACATCTGTAATCCGAAACTGACGCTGAAGTTCATCTGAGCTCTTTAACTCCACGAACTCCATTTGAAGCTGCACAAGTCCGAGCTGGTCGCTTATTTGCTTCATTTCATTGACCTCAATCAGGAATGGATTTTTCACAAGTAGAAAAATATTGCTATGGTCCTTGAAGTCGTGGAATCTTGATGTGTAGTTTTGCTTGAGCTCAGTTAGCACGTCACAGAATTGTGATTGACAGGGCAGGAGAGCGTCTGCATGCATCGCCATCACTTTCTGCACGGTGGGGAAGAAACGGTAATCAGAACCACGGACACTTTGTTCGAGTACATCCAGTTTGTCAGAAAATACTCTGACAGCCGTGTAGAGCTCATACACGGTCTTGTTTCTTCCCTGCATCTTGAGATTAAGTTCGTTCAAGTGCTGCGTAATGTCACACAGGAACGCAACAGACAGCACCCACTCTTTATCATCCAAAAAGGAAAATCGGGAAGTTTCCCCTTGGCCGACAATGAAGGATTTCAGGGGTTCAAGCAGGTCCATGAAATGTGCAAGCATACGTCCTTTAGACAGCCATCTGATCTCGGTGTGGAACACCAAATCTCCATAGTGAGTGTCAAACTCCTCACACAGCAGTTTAAAATGTAAGTGGTTTCTTGCACGGGCCCTGATATAATTAACCACTTCGATTACATTTGCCATCACTTCATTCAGACATTTGAACTTAGCAAACAAGGCTTGTTGATGCACAATACAATGGTATGAGAAAATACCCTCCGCAGCAACCCCGCCGTTTTTCAGCGTTTCTTTCAGCAAAGCCACGGCTCCGTTCCTCTTACCAAGCATTGCCGGTGCGCCATCTGTTGTGAATGCTGTGATTTTTTTTGGTCCAATGTTAAACTTTTCTAATGTTTTCAGCACAGCGTTTTTTATTTCAATGCCCGTTGTTCCATTTTCCAGTGAAACCATGTCAAGCAGTTCTTCTGTAATGTCAAACTTACTGTTGATCGCTCGGATAAAGATGAGTAATTGTGGCGTGTCATTGATATCCAAGCTTTCGTCCATTGCAAGGCTGACAAACTCAGCGGATGACAGTTTGTCCTTAAGAGTATGTGCAATGTTCTCTGAAATGTCTGATGCCCTCCTAGCTACAGTAGAATCCGACAGTTGAATTTTTTTTGCCTCTCGTTCCAGGTCTTTTTTCTCAGGAAACAACGTTGAACAAGCCAGCAGTATGCAATCCTTCACCATTTCTCCATCAGTATATGGCTTCATCTTTTTCATCAGTTCATGTGTGATTTTGTAGGATGCCTCTGTCGCTCTTTCACTCGTATTAGTGTGGAATACGTTTTTTTGAGCAGTTCGGTTCTGTTTGAGTCTCGCCAGCTTTTCTGCTCTCAGCTCTCCACCTTTCGGAAAGTCGGTACTGAACTTCGGGTGTTTTGTGTCGTGATGGCGCTGCAAATTGGACCTTTTAAATTGTGAAATGACGTTGTCACAAAGCAGGCAGATGCATTTTCCCGAACCGGTGGAGACGAAGAAAAACTCGAGTTCCCAGTCCTCTTTAAATGTTCGATATTCCTCTTCATATTTTCGTTTCCTATATTCCTTTGTCATTTTTACATAGTGCTGTAAGCTAATTTTCCCAGTGTGACGGAGCAATTATCTCGCGCACCTGCAACCAGAGCGCGAAACCTGAAATAATTTGTGATTGGTTGTTCAGAGGGATTGGGGGGCGGCTTAATAGACTGATGTGTGTGATGACTGATGTGTGACTTGTGAGTGATAATGAAATGTTGATGAATTCTGCTGACAATGTTTTTGTTTTTCGTTTTTTAAAGATTGTTTTAGATTATTTTTTTTTTAAGTAGGACTTAAAAGAGCCGCAACTAGTCTTAAAGGAGCCGCATGCGGCTCGCGAGCCGCGGGTTGAGTATCGCTGCCCTATACCTTCTTAGAGTTGCTCATCATGGGGGGGGTCTCCTGTCCCCGCTACATACACACTGCCTGAGGAAGGCTATGTGTATTTTGTCATTAACTTTTTTCGGACCACTTATTTATTTATGTTGGTGACGATCCGACCTCCATGCTGCTACTCTGTTCAACCTGCATCCACCAAACAATATGATTTATCTCAACCTCCCCAAAAGAACCAAAATCTGACACGGTGTGAGATGTCTGTTTTAGCTGTTCTGTCGTCATTTCCTGCTATCTTCTTCATAAAGTCAGTCAAAATGAATGAATGGGCGTTTCTTTGACTATTTATAGGCAAATATGGGCGTTACGTGAAGCCCGCAAAAGCTGCACCGCATTTCGAGTCGATTGTGATTTATAAAGGGAAACAGGCGTAGGAAGTGCTGTACGCACTTTCCTCGCCGGTACGCAATGTTTTGTGAATCGGAACATGTCGGAACATTTCTGTACCTATTTTTTTGCTTTGTACTAGTAAGCAACCTTCCCACGTGAGTCCTACGCAAGGCGTTATAAATGAGGCCCCTGAGCTGTCCACCTATGGCAACACTCCTTGAACATGCGAGCGCTATGTGAGAATCTGACTTGGAACAAAGTCGCAGTGAAAACATGGTACAGAGTTTCATTGATTTGGGCATTCTCTCAATAAGCAAGTGGAATGGATTTGATTGTGAAGCACTGACACAGCGCTCTACAAAGTGCGGCGAGTGGAGAGACCGATTCACGGACTTTCCGCATATTAAAAGTGGGGGGGTCTAAACTAATCATTTGAATAAGTGTGGGGGACTTGTCCCACCTTCATATAATGGCTGCGACGCCCATGGGTCTATATACAGGTCTGCAACAGGAGATGGTGCTGCTTTCCTTCTAGATCAGGTGTCGGCAACCTTTTTGATATGAAGTGCCATTACAAATAAAAAATGTTATCAGCATGCCGAAGCTCATGAACTGTCAACAGGAGGACGGGGGGAGCCTGCTGCGGGGAAGCAGTGTGTGGACCTGTCAGCGCAACTTACATGATGACGAATTTAACAAATACATTTAAATAATTTAAAAGGCATAATAATAAGGACGATCGTCCGTTCTGTGATTCTCCAGAACACACATGTGTTATTATATTAGGGTCATGCAGAGTGAGATGAGATCGCTGTCCCTTTAAGAGAGAGAGAAGTGTGGCGTGTGCATGTGTGTGTACGTTTCTGGAAGTGAAACGAGGCAGCAGAAAAACAGGTCTGTGATGTATTTTGTGAACTAAATAAATGCAAAGGCCTCCCAAGAAGAGCTCGCCTCTCTCCAGCCATTTAAGCTAAAGTGGGTTATTGAACCTGAAGCTTGTTGCTTCTGCCCTCCTCGACTACGGTCTGGGAGCCGACAGGAAAGTTCAACACACAGATGGCCAGTCCGCCCCTTTGTAGCATATTATTTCGATGAGAGATGAGCAGATCGTATGGAGCTAATTTCCTGCCATAACTCCACAAACAAACTAAGCAGGTTTTACAAATGCCTCATGATTCACTAACAAACACAATGTGGTTTGCAAATACAAAACACCATCTACAAACTAATGCATTTAGTTTTGCAAAGAAAAAACGTATCTATCAAACAAACACATAACATTGTTCTAATAAATCATGTTTCAGAGACAAATTCAGCTTAGGTTTTACAAGTTCACACATTTTTTTTACAACTACAACACTTTTTTTTACAAGTACAAAACTTGTTTTTATAACTACAAAACTTTTTCGGAATATTACTGATAAAAATTCACGTGACTTTTGGCAGTAATATTCCGCCGTGGCTGGCACATGCTCCACGGCAGCAGGGGCGCTACTGAGTCCATTGGGGAAGGCGGGAGCCTCCCGCCGGGAGGTTGAGCAGAGCATGGAACAGCCCTTGCCAGCCTGATGACAGCGGTGTTTCTAGCGATCCAGCGATCTGGGTCAGTGTTATAGTGATAATAAACAAGGTGAATTTAGCGATCACAACGAAAACAGCCAAGACACATATTGAGCGCAGAACACTATTGTTATTAGGGCTGTAAATATAATAAGCCTTTGTCTAAAATGGACAACATTGTAACTAAGGAGATTTAAACCATACAGCGATTCTGCACTCTTCATTTTCTTTCCTGCTATATTCAATGAGTGATACAAATATGCTGCCTGCGAAAATAAAATTTAATTATTTTGCACACTTATTCCACTTATTCCTAGTGTGCCACTGGTTACGGTGCCGCGTGCCAATGGTGGCACGCAGGGCCGGCCCTAGACTTTCGGGGCCCCCCCTCACTCTAGCACGTTCTCATTACGCACAACATGGAACCAACTTTTGTTTTATGATGTTAGAATAAGCACACATATTGTATAAATAAGCATGTGAACACCGTGGACCTAACCTCCTCAAGGGGGGTCCGGGGGATGCTCCCCCGGGAAGATTTTTTTTAAAATAAGTTAAAAGCATCAATCTGGTGCACTTTGAGAGCAAAATTAAGAGATCTATGGATACATCTCTCAACACCCATATGAAACAGAACTGTAAACATATTTTTCTTTATTGATATTTTACAAATCACTCCCCTTTTAAACTGTATTCTTGTTTTGTCATATTGTATTTCATAACTGTTTTTCATTTATTCTCTCTGGCTGTCCATCTCATAATGTTCACATAGAAACTAGCCGTCGATAGGAATATCATTCAGAAAAATTATAATTTCATGCTAAAATCTGTCATAAAAAGAGGTTGCACATTTAAATGCAGGTGTTGTTATGGCAACGTCAGTGGCCAAACTGCCACATTTACTGCTGCAAATACGTTAAAGATCAAATGCAAAGCTTCCAAATATGCTACATTTTTATAGAAATTTTGTTTTTAAGACTGCCTGTATTTTTTATTTAATTTAAATCGAGATAATACACCCAAAAAAAAGCTTTTTATTGATACAAAACTCGACCCAAAGCCGTTTCTGACATGTCATTCCCAGCAGCCTCCGCGCGCGTGACGTCACGCCACCTGTTGCTGCCTGCGATTCTGCGATCTGCGATCTACGGAGGCCTGCTCCCACCTGTAGAATACGGCTGTACTGGAGAGGTTTTTACCCCGGAGTCGTCGCGGAGAAACGGAGTGGATCCACGCTTCGGGCTTGGCCTGCTTCCACCGGGCGTGTGCTGCTGTACGGAGGAGGATTTTACCACCGCTGGGGCCTGCTTTCACCCCGGGGATACCACGGAGGGACCGGAGCGATTCCACGCTGCTGTTTTCGCCTGTCCTTTGCTGCTGTGCTGATTTACTCCAAGAACATCGCGGATACTGTGTGCTGGTCTGGGAAAATGGCCCATATCGGGATTCTGCTGTGCCTGTTAACTGTTTTGGACTATGAGAAGATCTCTAGTCATTCTGATAATTCTACTGGATTCAGGTCCCATATTTGAGCACAAAAAACAACTGAAAGAACGAAAGAGCCGGGCAATGCAGAAACGCCAAAGAATTGAGGTAAACAACTTTTGATTTGATTTCAAAGCGCACGGAGCACAGCAGATAACGGAATTGCAGTTTTATTGCTTATAGAGGTGGGCAAAGGTTAGATTCTGTGTCTTTACGATCATAAACAATGTGTTGGATGTGGAGCTAGGATAAGTAATAAGGGAGCTAGGAATGATTTTTGGTGCAGTAATAGGTTAGCATTTTTCACTCGGGGCTAATTCAGAGGCTCACATTGTGTTTTTTTTTCTTCAAATAAATGAAAAAGATCAGTTAAATGAGTTTTTTTTAAAGTTTTTTTTCACAACAGTTGTATTTGGATGGAATGAATACCTATAGTGATAATTCAAAGTAATAAAATGATTTTTACAGTGAAAAAGTTCAAATGGAACTTTATTTTTCTAAATCTCTCTAAAAAGGTCAAATTTCACTTGTTTTGTATCAATCTTGATACAGGGTACTTATTATATGTTATAGTTTTGATTCCTAAAGCTTTTAGTCTACTAACCCATCATTCAAGGGTGGTTTTCACTATAAGTAATGGGTTTTTTTTAGGCGGACATTAGAATTGACATGTTTTTACTATGTTCCATCTGAATTTACTTTAAAATAAAAACATCTATATTGATTCTGACACTTTGTTGGCGCAGATATCTCTGCTCTGCGCCGATCCTATAGGAGTGTGCTTTAAAAGAGGGAAAACTCAAAACAGCCAGGATGAGGGTTAAACAATAATCTGTTTTAATGATAAACGGTAATAATACAATACACTTTCAAAGGGGTGGGGCGGGCCCCCACTCCCTGCTCTGGTTCTGATGCCGGGAGATCCTTTCATCTGGACGGCAGGAGAAAAAGAGACCGGACCCCAGAACTCAACAGGAGATATTGTAAAAACAAGGGAGGAGCTGTGGTCATAGAAAATCAGAGCGAGCCAGCAGAGGACCTGGACTCTAGCTGTCTCATGTTACTGTAGCTTTCATCCACACACACACCCTTCCTGCGCATTCCAGAGACTTGAATTGTCTAAAGAATATCCCTTGCTCACAAAGATAATACATATTAATACTCTCAAATTTCCAGCTTCTGGTTACACAGACTGCTTATTATGAATACAAAGTAATTAAACACACATATACTATTCAAGATATGTAGACTTCTCTGAAACATGACATACTGGAGACCTTAAGCAGAAGAACTCTCATCCACCCCGCCTGCTTAACTTCCCCTCCCCCAGAGTAATAAAACCTGTTTAGCACCCAGGAATGTTTGAAGCAAATTTAGTCCTCACATTTATGAAAGGATAAAACAGAGAAATCAATACAAAACACAAACACAGGTATTGTTTGAACAGTATTCACTTAACTGCTACTATTGATAATTACCAGAGAAACTCCAAGGCCTCTTTCAATATCTGGAAATTGCAACAAGACTTTCTGCCATTTCTAATGTAACACTCTTCCCAAATATCAGATTATAATAATCTTCAACTTCTACATCCAACAATTAATTTACCCCTTTTACAACTCCAGATCTTGGGTGGCCTCCGACTCAGAATCAGACATGATAACGAAACTAAGTTGTACTATCGGCGGAAGCAGCTGTGAGCGATAAGCCAGGTGGAAATATGTTTGGCCACTCTGACGTCACGCGACGCCATCTTGCGGAGACGAGCGGCTGAGAAATAAATCGTCGGACTTGGTGTTGGGGGTTGAACAAAATAAATATTGCGCATTGCCAGACGCATATTATCTCCGATTTTAATACTGCAATATCTTAAATAGTGTTGTAGCTATATGATTTCGATTTTACTGGCAATTATAAAAATATCTTTGCATTTGATCTTTAAAACATGCTGTTGACACATAAAGCAGTGGCAACTATGCCACCATTTCAGCTGACTTTTTCTCAGAAATACTGTCACATAACATCCATATCTTTCAGTGCTAGGTTGATGCTTAGCTAAGCTAACTATGAAACACTTTAACTGACAGGACTCCGGATCAACTGTGTACTGTAAGGTAGCTTCTAGCTTGATGTCGAACAGTAAGTCAACATTTCCCAGAGAGCTTTCTTTTAAATCACCAGGTAACGCTAAAAAACATTACATTTAGATTGTATGACAAAGTGTTTATTTAATATCTCTGGCTAGCTATAGCTACTTGCTAACGGTTTAGCTTACCCCCGCGATTCAAAGTAACGTCAACGTAGCTGTAATTTATGCTTTGCTTACATGTTCGCATACTTGGAAGTTTACTGACATTTACATACCTTGTTTACCTGGCTCAAGTGGTGGCTCTGGGGTTGTTGTGTGAGCCACCACTTGAGATTTGTCGTCTTTTTTAATAATTATTTTCTTATGTCCATCTTCAAAAACTCTGGGTCCGACTGACTGTCACAACTCATAGGATAGGTACCTGTCAGCCAATAAGACAGATGTTTATTTCCATTTAACTCTCTGGTTGGAGGTGTCTTGCCTCTGTTGCATTCACTGAACACGGGAAATTACAATCCTGCCGTCCTCATTGATGCGGCTTTCACACCAGCGCTTTTCCCTTTCTAGTTTCGAGCGGGAGCTTTTCTGGTTCAGCTCCGGTTTCCCTTTTCTGCTCCCGCTCTGTTCACACCGCCCAGAGCTGCCGCTGCTGCGTCATTACGTCACCGTTTACGTGCCTGCTTCATAAAATCCAAACCGCGCGGATATCCCTCACATCGACAACAACAACAATGGCCGATTGTATTGAAGCGCTGTTCGCTTTGGTTATCCTCTTACGAAACAAAATGGAAGGCATCGGACGACTTTACAAGGGACGACTTTACTTGGAACTTTTACAAACATCTATGCGAAATGCAAGACTTCTTTGTGGTCTTCAGCATCTACTTCAACGACGAATCTGCCCCTGCCCCCGCCTCGACGTAAGAGAGACGTAAGCGACCCCGCCTCTTAGCTCCGAAGCTCTTGTCTCTCGACCGACAATTTTTTGCAGCTGGAAGTGAACCGGATTCCGGAGCTAAGAGGAAACGCCTCTGCGGTGTGAACAGGAAAAACCGGTACTTTTCAGGCTCCAGCTCCGAGCCGGAGCTGAAAACGCGTTGGTGTGAAAGGGGCATGAGAGAGGACTCCTGAGAGAGGACACCGTAAAGCACGGTTAATGTATTATAGTATTGACTCAATACTATAATACATGACTTTGAGAGTAGGCAATCTAGGCATATTAACACAATTAATTAGTGGCTGCGGGGCCCTAAGCGGCCGCTTATGTCGCTTAATGGGTCGGGCCGGCTCTGGTGGCACGTGTGCCAGGGGTTGCCGACCCCTGTTCTAGATGATCCTGGATGGGAGGTCAATGAGGATTCATGTAGATGTAGACTAGTGCAAGATATGATTTTCGGATTTAACCCAACATTATTGTACAACACATATTTTGCTAGTTTACATGATTGTAACTCAAATATGAACTGTATAATTAGATTTCTCTTGGACCTTTCCTTAAAATTCCATACTTGCTCAAACTCATATGCAGTTACATAACAGAGAGCACACTGTCACCGCCAAACAGGAAGGGGTAGAGTTTGCATAACTCAGCTTGTCCCAATGCACAAATTAGCGTGGACTTTCTCAGTGCAGCCAGTCTGATGTGAGCAAAGGAGGCTTTCACAATGTCTACCTTTCTGCTGCTCGTGGGTGCTGTTGTAGGAATCGCCTACCTTTTTCGTCATATTGTGGTGAAGGGAAAGCAGTGCACCAGTAAAGCAAGGCTGGTTGGGAAAACTGTGATTGTGACCGGTAAGAAAAAGGTTTTTGTTTTTTGATAGAGTGCTATGCTGCAATGTGTGTTATTTGGGTGGCAGAAGACATGTGACTGACTTTTCTAACAAATGATTGTCTGTGTGCACAGCAACAGTTATGCATGGAGAAACATACTGCACATTTATAGCTTCTCAGTCAACTTCAGTTGCAGTCAGATGGTGACTGCACAAATACAAGACTTTAAGAATAATACACAAATAATTTGAAAGTAGGGCTAACAGGGGGATTGGGGCAAAACAGTACAGCCAGGAAAAGCTTTTTTTCAAAACTTATATTTGACAACAATCTTTTGAACATTTGGTGATTCATCATTTATTTGACATTTTTCATTACACACAGTCATTTGATCCATTTCTAATGAACAAGTACTGTTATGTGCAGTGTGTACAAAATGTGCAGCTCACATAGGTCTGGATGAACCCGGGGGCAAATCTTATTATCAGAGTGCATCGTTTGGAGAGAGAAAACAAATCTGAGCTGGTGGTTGTGGGCTGAACATTTGTTTAAGAAGTGCACCAAACCCTAGCCCTAATCCTAACTCTAACACATTCAGAATAATTTATGCATGGCTCACCCCAGTCTAGCTTTCCTGCACAAGCATTTTGGTAATTACCCTAAGGCATAGAGGATTTTTGAATTGGTTCACCCCGAAGATAATTTAGAGTTCATTTTCTTTATTAAAAATATTCTTAAAAGAATCATACAACTTGACACATCCAGTGCTTTTCCACCTTCAACCCACTGAAACAATCGGAAGCGTTCCTTCTTCAGATAGCTGGGTATTTCAAGTTCCCCACCCAGTTTAAGAGATGTAAGGGACGCGGCCAGTTTGGACACCAGACGTAGTGTCAAGGACTGCTCACTGCAGTGGTCATGGTCAATCCTCAGTGGTCATGGTCAATCCTCAGCTGGAGGGAATAAATATCCCTATACATATCAGTTTAAGAAGGACACTTTGAGGTATTTCATAATCAATTCACAAGACCTAGAGGATGTTGCTGATAATCACTTGGCATCATCTTTGTTGACATGGGGTTCATATGACGGAGATGAAAAGGACAACTAAGAAAAAACAAGACATACTTTTTTAATCTCTTAGTTTGACTGTGTTGTTGATTCTACCGTTTAAATACACACAGGATGCTTGAACCAGTTCGTTGTATAAACAGAACTGGATACAGCGTAGGAAGCTGGGCCCCGTTCATACCTATGAAAGTTACTCAGTTGGGCATGATGCCAAAATGGCCGGACTCTTTATTACTTGCGTCTTCCTTAAGCCCTCGCTCCAATCTGCTAAATGACAGCACTGTTACAGGAGTGACAGAATAAGAAGAAATTAACATAACTTTTATCATGAGAACAAACTCCATCATCCAAGCACCATGATTTAACATAGAGTATATGTCGATATAGATTCCGTTCATGTTAGAACTAGACCAATACAACGTGTATGACTCGTTTCTCTCACTTTTCATCTCCAGGCAGCAACGCAGGCATTGGGAAGTCTACCGCCATAGATCTGGCAAAAAGAGGAGCCAGAGTGATTCTGGCCTGTCGCAGTGTGCAGAGAGGACAGGCTGCTCTTGAGGAGGTCAAGAGGGTGAGCAGAACGGAATCGTGCTCTGTTTCTTCTTCTAAGAGGAGATACTTTGTTTTAAATATGTTGTTGACGAGCGCGTCATGTAATGACATGCAGAAGCTTATTGTTGCTTTTAATCATGATGTTAAATGTTTTTTAAAGACTTATATTTGTTACAATACATCTACATTTGTACACTGGTCCACGGTTCATGAAAGACTGTGAATGCTATAGCCATGCTACACAGAGGACAGCGTCTTCCACACCTTCCTTTTATATTTAACTGCAATATCTCCCAGGAGAGTGGCAGTAACCAGGTGGTGTTCATGCCGTTGGATCTGGGGAGTCTGAAGTCTGTCCGCAGCTTTGCTGAAAACTTCCTGAAGTCTGAACCTAGACTGGACATCCTCATCAACAATGCAGGTTAGATTGATCCTAAACCTGAACAACATCAGGAAACATTTTCAAAAATTGAAAAGATTAATTCAGAAAAAATCATTCCCATGTATAATCAATGTTTTTGTTTCAGGTATTTTCGTACAGGGTCGAACAGAGGACGGACTGGGGATGATGTTTGGCGTCAACCACATTGGTCACTTCCTGTTAACCAACCTGTTGCTGGACCGGCTGAAGGAGTGTGGACCCAGCAGGGTGGTCAGCGTGTCGTCTGCGGGACACAACTTTGGAAAAATTAATTTTGATTGCCTGAACACCCACAAAGCTCTGGGAATTGGGAGCTCATCCATGGATGTTTTCCAGTTCTACTGCGACAGCAAGCTGTGCAACGTCCTCTTCACCCACGAGCTGGCCAAAAGACTTAAGGGAACCAAGGCCACCTGCTACAGCCTCCACCCAGGTCAGTAGCCAGAGCATTAAACACATGCAAAGAAAAGGGGATTATAGTACACTGGTTCCATAAAAGGAGGAACAATGAGGTGCTTTGTGGTAAGGTTCTAGGGATAGCAATGTAGGCCAATTCGCCAACTAGTATTGTTCAGTCTGAAATATCTAAGGAAATATTGATATTGCCATGAAATGTGGACCAGCACTTCATGGTCCCCGGAGGATACATCCTAATGACTTTGGTGATCCTGTTTTTAGGTGCAGGATACTGGAAAGAAAATATTTGTTGCAATTATATTGTAATTGTTATTTGTGTTTACACTAACAGGACCAAGTGAGTACAATTACCAGAGGAACGATAGGGAAATAAAAAATTCATAAAACTACAGTTCTCTAAATAGAAAATATTGTGTAATCTAGCATAGCTATCAGGTGAAAACTTGTGGATAAATATACAATATTTATATGCCAAAGCAACTAATAATAAGTGCAATATGCCATGAATATACAAACTCAGAACAGCAAGAAACCTGACATTTTTACAAAAGCTGCTAAAACTCTGCATAATTTTTTTTTTTGTTCCTGCGCAGGAGCTATCAACACTGAGCTGGCAAGGAACACTAGCTCAGTAATGCAAATGCTCATGAAGCCAATGACTCTGTTCTTCTGGAAAAACACCGTTCAGGGATCCCAGACCACCCTGCACTGTGCCCTCCAAGAGGGGATTGAACCGCTCAACGGACGTTACTTCTCCAACTGCACCGTGAGAGAATTGTACGCTAAAGCAAAGGATGACGCTGCAGCAAAGAAGCTGTGGGAGCTCAGTGAGAGACTGTGTGGACTCGCATAAAAAGCTTTCCATCTAATGCCTGATGTTGGGTTGGCATTGTTTCTCTTAAACATTAATAATGGAATGGTGACACATACAGGGAAAAGGTTAGCTTGCGCCATGCGGGCGAGATTAGACAAGTAATGTAAGGTAAAGGTTGGTCAAGCCCTTCCATGCCATTGTCTTCATGAAAAAGAGAACCAGTCTGACTATCTTGGAGTCGCCATGACTCAGCAGTTTTTACAGCACTGTGTTTTCATTCTTTGCATTTTTCCGCATACTGTAATCATACGATATGTACTCACAGATAAGGTTATAAATGCTTCTGCAACAGCTTGTTAAAATGCAATAAATCCCTTTTCTTTCATTTAAATGTATTAAAGTTATTGATGCCCAATGTAAATAAAAATGGGACTGCATGAGATGGTTTACTTACAAGCATTTCATTCTTGCAAGCCATGGTTTCCTACATGAACACATTCCTGGCTCATACCATATACTGTTTTTTTACATGAAAGATTGATGAGATAAGGTGTGTTTCAAACATCAATCATAATGTGTCAATGTAAGACAAATCATCAGATTACAGACAGGCCTGTAGTAAATGAACCCCACCCACACATAACTGAAGCACATAATCATCTACCTTATTTATTACTTCTGATCATTTATTGTTCCTTACATAACTAATTAGTGTTATAAACTATTGTTTCAGGAGTTTTAATAAGTCATCATATATCCAGCAAAGAAGTGGACTTTTTTTGTGTGCATACCCAAATCTCTATTTTGTCTTTGTTTATTCCATCTGGCTTGACATTTACAAGTGTGCCATAACCAAAAACATAAGGAAGATATGAGAAGTATATGAAATGCCTGGATGTTTATGAATGCAAGTAGTACAAAATCAATCTCTCCAACAGCTGGGTCATACAGCTTTGATATGTCCAGCATTGTCTCTAGAGTTAGGGTTAGGGTAATCTTTAGGTTTACAGTGTTGTCATCATAAATAACGGCACACAATGCATCCGACATGTGCTTACTGTATGAGTGTAAGCCTGTGAGTGTGTTATGAATCACAGCATCATTAGGGACACAAATCTGTCTGACATTTTGAACATCTCCCAAGAGGATGGTTTTAAGGGACATCACACATTGGAGTCTTGTATTTCCAACTTGACTCTAGTGCTACTTTACTCTTTTTTGCAGGGAATGCTGCTCTCCAGTGCCTTCAGATAGGATTAAGTAAGTCTGTGAAACCACAGGATACGACTGATCCTGGTTCAACAACATCAGGCATTGATAAGCAGTGTTGGGACTAACTGTAACGCGTTACTGTAACGCCGTTATTTTTGGCAGTAACTAGTACTCTAACGCATTACTTTTTAAATTCAGTAACTCAGTTACCGTTACTACATGGTGCGTTACTCCGTTACTGCGTTAGTTTTTTTATATAGTCAACAGCCAGGCGAACAGAGATGAGAACTGTACTTAAGTACAGTACTTGAGTAAATGTACTTAGCAACAGCGGCTGGATTTTAACCAAGGGACTGCTATCCAGGGGAAAGTCGATAAAGCCATTGCACGGTATGTTGTAGAACACATGCAGGCTATTGCTACAGTGGAGTCACCCGCTTTCAGGGAGCTAGTTAGCATGATACCATGTCTGGGCGGCACACGGCATATGGGCATACTTGCCAACCCTCCCGATTTTCGCGGGAGACTCCCGATTTCATTGCCCTCTCCCGGTTTCCTCCCGGGGTCATATTTCTCCCGGTTTCTGACAAAATCAGATTTACTCAGGACTGTTTCCACTCGCACTTTAATACAGGGTGAGGAAGATAGTCACAGAAAACAGAACAAGAATCGACAACTCTCCTCTGCTCACTCCTTTCCTGCCCACACATATGCTCCATCAAGGATGGTGCTACAAGCGCAAGACAGTGCACTTACAACTACAATAAGCATGTTAATGTTAATCTAATACAGCTCCGGCGAACCAGCTGCTCCGGCGATCCCCCCCCACGGTGGTTTTGGAAATGCTCCCGATTTCTGAGGTCTCAAGGTTGGCAAGTATGCATATGGGACGGAAAACTTTTTCCAACTACCTGTAGAAAGAATATACAAAAATGGAAAGCCAGCTAATATCGATGCAATCCAGATTGCATATAATGCATGTCAAGTTGATCAACAGATTGTATTATTCTCCAATGCAATAACAGTACTGAAATGAAGGCTATAAGGGCATTAATGGGAGTCCTTTTTTTAAGTAACTAAAACGTTACTTTTCACAGTAACGCATTACTTTTTGGTGTAAGTAATCAGTAAAGTAACTGAGTTACTTTTGAAATGAAGTAACTAGTAATGGTAACTAGTTACTGGTTTTCAGTAACTAGCACAACACTGTTGATAAGTGACCTGTGACTTCATTCCATGGCAGCACATGATAATGATTTAACATCAATAACAAAGTATTTTCCTGGGGCAAAGTTTAAAGCAGTACAAAATATTTTGAAGTGACTATTCCAACTGCACTGCGAAAAAAGTGAATGCTGAAGCAAAGAAGGGCACTGCAGCAAAGAAGCTGTGTGAGTTCAGTAAGAGACTTTCCACGAATGCCTGATGGCATTGTTTCTCGTTAAACATTAATAATGTAATGAAAGGTGACACACACAGAGAAAAGGTTATCTGGCAGGTGAGATAAGTCAAGCAATGTAAGGTAATGGTGTTTTAAGCCCCTCCCTGCCATGGGCTTGGCGATAAAGAGACCCAGTCCGACTAGATGGACTATCTTGGAGTTGCCATGACTCCGTATTCATGTTGGTGATACATAATTAGTTTATATGTAAATGATTGATGACCCATACAAATAAACATGTTACTATAACTGCATGAGATGCCGTTCCCCACAATGCTTCTCCATAGTAAAGCCAGGTTTAAAGGGGGACATCAGCAGTTTCTCCACAAGTTAAAGGTTATCAGTGTTTTAAGTAAACTGGACCAGGGACGTGCACATCATTTGGAGGGGCTATTGCTCTAAACTAGAAAAAGGGCCTCCCCCCGAAAACGTAAGAACTTTTTATAAAAAAATGAAAACCAGGGACATTTTTTGTTTTGCGGTCCATATCTCATTTACATATCTAATGTTGGTAACTATTAAAGACAAAATGCGGACAATTCTGTATTAATGTAGTTTTACCATTGTAACGGCTGTGCCTTAAAGAGCCTGTGACACAAGTTTCCTCCATCATCCAAACCCATCAATTTGAGTAAATATTGTCCCCTTGAAAACCGTTACTGAATTGATTTTGGATATTTGTACTTTGATAACCATTAATCTGCCCTTCAATGTTGACCATTTTCTGGATCTTCTCGGGGATTCTTCAAATCCCGCCAAATTATGTGTGACGTCATTGCGGGCACAGCGCTCCAGCTGCACTGTTCAGGATTCTAGCATCTGCATGTAAACGCACGATGGCGCACACAGCAGCAAGCTCAGACAGCGATGACAGTTTAATTTTGAACGTGTCTGAGAGCTCATATGAGGCTGAAGGATCGGTTTATGTTGTATCTGTTAGAAGTTTAGGAATTAGGTGCGTCAATATGGGCGATAATACGGTCATGTAGCCAGTGGTGGAATGGGACTAAAATCATCCCGGGACTCTCGACCGGCCCACTTCGGTACCGCTAGTACAGTGGTTCCCAACCTTTTTTGTCTTGTGTACCCCCTGAGCCTTTTGTCATACCATGAGTACCCCCTCACTCATACGTGCTGATGATCCTTCACAAGTAGAACGTAACTGATTATTGAATGAAAATAACTTTATTTCATCTTCTTAATTTGAACATCTAATTGTCAGGCATTTTCTTAATTTTAACTTAATACACTCAATAAAAATAAATAAAAATGAATATGTTGCCTTGAAAATAAATATAATCAAATAAATACATATGAAATCAAAATAATCAACTTATCTTTGCTATATATATCTTGTAACATTTAGGCTTAAACCATGGAGCCCCTTTGAATAAGTCCCCTTTAAACAGGCATTTAAACTTTAATTCAGGAACAAAACACGCAAAATAATATCCAGAATCAGTATAGGCCTAGCAGTTTCTTTTCACCAGTCATTTACAACTTTTTTTGGGGGGGGGGGGGGGTTAAGCACAGTTAGTATATGTTTATAAAACGGACAAGTCAAATCAAGCAATCTGATGTTTCTTAGTCGTGATATAATGAGCGTATATCCAGGGAATAGTTGTTGTTACTTTTCACAAATCAGTATCCCTCCGCGTCTGAGAACCGTTATAAAATCCTAAACTAAACTTTATATAGTAAACTAACTAACTAACTAAGCTTAAGATGGAAACATTTAAGGTTAACTTCGACCTCCGGGTGGGCTTACTATGGAGGAGTGGATTGAGAAGTGCCTATCTCCAGAAAAAAAAAAGCACCTAAACGACGACATTCGCTATCTGTTATTGTTGTTGCATAGCAACCACCGCGCACTATGTGCAGAGGCAACGGAGGGACGATTTTATTTTATTCCCGGGCTGATTTTTAGTCCCAGTCCGCCACTGAACGTAGCTATTATGTAAGGTAGTTGTAAATCAAACAAGTGCAGTACATGCTATGTTATAAAGCCGTGGAGGGCGGGAGTTTATAAACCAAAGAGTAACCGCCCTTACGAGACGCTGTAATAAGTAAAGCGAACGCACCCGCAAGGACACTTGGCCACCTATTGGTTAAGGGATTTTGACAGGATTGTTGCACAAAAGTTTCGAGCGCGCACAGAATAAATGTGAGAGCAGAACAAATCTGTAAACAGCAATATATCTGAGTGCAAGCGTACAGTTTGAGCAGAAGCAGAGCAAAGTGCAAGCAGGCACTATTTGAGTGCGAGGACAGGGTTTTAGGGAAATAAATACATAAAGTATGCTCTCAAATTTAAATACCACGCTCTTGAATAAAGATAGGGAATAACCCCCATAGTTTATGTCCGACGCATCTTTGTAACTCACGAAGGACAGGAGCTGCGCTTCTCCACTCACATCTGTCATTTCATCCAGCTGCAAAGCCAACTGACCGGCTAGTTCTATTTTGTTCACCACTTGTCCAATTATATTAACAGACATATCATTGATCCGACGGGCTACGGTGTTATTCGACAGGGGAACTTTCTTGAGTGCTTCGGCTGCTTTCTTGTCTATCATCATTTCGGCCAACGCAGTCGCTGCAGGGAGAATGAGCTCCTCAACAATAGAGTGAGGTTTTTTTTATTTAGCCACAAGCAGGGACACGGCGTAATGCCTCGAGTGCTTTCATTGACACATTCGTGGCTTTCATCATTACTGTCTGGCTCGACTTAAATTCCGACAGCTTTCGTCTGTAAAATTCTTCACTTGTAACGACACTTCCCGAGTGTTTGGTGCTCTGGTGTCTCTGTAAATGCGCTGGCTTCATCGCACTATTAGCCAGGACTTTACCACAAAAGAAGCACTGAGGCTGCGGGGGGTCCGCAGAAGTATAAATGAATCCAAATAATATATGTTTCACTGTACTGCCTTGGTTTCAGTTTGGCCTCTTTCTTACGTTTCTCGGCGGGCTCCTCTGAACCCTGGCCTGAATCCAGAGCAAGCGGACGTTTCAGCCATTTATCCATAGCGCAGACCTCCCAGTATTTTTCTGGCTGCAGGTAAGCAGCTGTTTTCATTGTGGAATTTTGGCGCGGTTGTGCGTGCCACAGACTATTGTCTCCCTAGGGAAACAAATCGCGCACTATCCTTTTTGACAGGATTTTTATTTTTTTTTACTTGTCACCTTGGAATTCCACGTACCCCCTACAGTTCCCTCGCGTACCACTAGGGGTACGCGTACCCCCGGTTGGGAAACACTGCTTTAGCTCACCTGAGCCTCTCAGTCTGAGAGGAGAGCTCTCCTCCAGCTTGTTGTGGAACCAACAGCTCTGTATGTCCGTTAGCGCAGCTAGCTACCCAGATGCTAACGACACGGTCCCTGCTGCTGGCACCGGTCCCTCTCTCTCTCTCTCCCTCTCTCCCTCTCTCCCACACACTAAATGCGCTATGTCCGCACACACACACACACACACACACACACACACACACACACACACACACACACACACACACACACACACACACACACACACACACACACACACACACACACACAGAGCCGAGTTTGAATTACACAAGCACACTTTTATTTCCAATCTCTGATTGGTCTGGTGTCTTGCCTCTGTTGCATTCACTGAACACGGGAAATTACATTCCTGCCGTCCTCTCGAGTGTCATGATGAGGTTCACGTAAAACACGGTTAATGTATTATATTATTGAGGTAGAATTGTCCGGTGCTACAGAAAAAACATTCGGGGCAGGCCAAAATATTATTTTACCAACAATGTGGAATTTATTGGCTACATATTACACAGATTATGCACAGCGGGAGCAGCAATAACCGTCAAATAATAATTCAGACAGGGGAGCTCCGCACCCCCTGTCTGCCGCTAGGGGGTGCTGCAGCGCCCTCAGCACCCCCCTTCCCGCGCCCATGTACAAATGTGTGTAAAATGATACCGGGTGCTGTAATCACTCATCTAGTTACGTTATTGCATTGACCACCACACCCCGACCCAAAAGAAAGGACGTATTATTGGCTTCCCCTAATTTTTTCCCCACGCCACGCTACTGTTCTGCATACAGTATGTGACACTGTAAGTGTTGCACGGCCAGATACGGCTGGAGAAGCTGACTCAGATATGGAAATATATGATAGACTATGATGTTATATGATCGATGATCTGATTGATGGGATAATATGAATGATAAGTGCGACACGTCGGCGTCTTCTCTGCATACGGCAGTTTAAACTGTATTTCCTAATCCTGTAATATGACTTGAGAGATTTAAACTCCGCACACTGAGTTGATCTCTTTT
The DNA here is from genome assembly GCA_902827135.1 of Harpagifer antarcticus. Lineage (NCBI taxonomy): Eukaryota > Metazoa > Chordata > Actinopteri > Perciformes > Harpagiferidae > Harpagifer > Harpagifer antarcticus. The sequence continues at coordinate 1,869,696 of CADEHL010001074.1, forward strand.
CTATAGACGCCGGAGGCGGGCAGCGTCAGGTAAACAAAGTTATTTAGCCTTCCCAAACCTGAGCCTCACGCGCCGCCTATGGGGGATGTGCTAGTGACTTATCCGACCGGCCCACTTCGGTACCGGCCCATCGGGATTCGTCCCGATGGCCAGTCAGCCACTGCACCCCGCCCACGTAAACTGTCAACGGGGTCAACTCGCTGCGGGGAAACGGTGGACCTAGTGTCCCGATCGGAGTGGGAATAATAATAATAATAATAATCCGTGCATTTTATCCGTTAATTTCCCGAACATTGTGGTAAAAAAAACACACGTTTAATCCACGTTGGTGTACAACTACACAAAGCATCGGTTTGTTTTCTCATCAGGAAATGCAGACCGGTTCAAACAAACGATCATTTAATGTATCATATGTTCGCCGAATTGACATGAAAGCACTAATAAATGTAGTTTCATCCACTTGAGTTTACAACTACAAAAATAATCGATTTGTTTTTATATCACATCCGACGGGAGGAAATTCAACAGCTCTCACTACCGATCTGTAATCCTAATTTAATCATCATCTTCACCACGATCATTTATGTTTATGTTCGCCGAATTGACATGAAAGCACTGACAAATATGAATATACTGTAGTCAACTTCATTACAACGTTATTCACGTGGCTAAACTCAGTAATTCACCATTTCTACGCATGACAACACACTTTGTCCGTGTTGGGCTCTCTCCCCGCACAGTGAAGCGTTCCCGCATTGACGTCACTTCCGGCTTCCCCCAAAACTTCAAAATGAGTCGAAGGAATTTCCCCGCGATGTTCGAAATTATTGATATTTATCGGAACGGTATCGCACCTTCTTTTTTAAACTGACGGTTCGAGATGACTAGTAGCCCAATATTTCATTGCACAACAGTTGTTGGGATGCTGTCACAGGCTCTTTAAATAAACTCACTAATTAATTAAACCAGTTCAAGACGCATTATTCTTATTCTTATCATTCTTTATGAGCGCAGTAACGGTAAGGTATCTAATTACTTATTTATTTAGTATTGCATAACTTAATAACAGAGATGGCTAAACTGAAGTGGAGACATGGCAGAAATCCTACAATGAAGCGGGACAGTGAAGTGTTCACCCGTGAGAGGGCGATCAAGAAAACTGCCATGATAAAACTCAAAATCAATAAAAGCATATTTAAAAACTGGGAAATTTCCGGGGACAGATTGAGCTGGGGATTTGCCACCAAAGCCAGGCAGGCACATGATCACCTTAGCCATATGAGGCCGGACCGGACTCGGAGGGCTTTCTTTTGCTTTTCAGCTGTCACATTGTAAACAAAGTCACGTGACTGGGGGCAGATGACAGCGCTGACAAGGTGTGTTTTATCGCAGCAAGACTCTACAATACTAATTGTGGGCTTATCATGTCTCGGCCACAACAGAAAAAAAAGACTTTCGCTCTCTCCAGAGGGGCAGGTCAGCCAAAAACTTCAAAAGGGCCGTTGCCCGGGCAACATTAGCCCGTACCTGTGCACGTCCCTGAACTGGACCCTTTCCAGTGGAACTTAGGTCGGCTACGTGTTGATAGGCATACTCACCCCCTGTGTCGGGGGTTGTTGGAAACTTAAAGTTGGCCATATACAGGACTGTCTCAGAAAATTAGAATATTGTGATAAAGTTCTTTATTTTCTGTAATGCAATTAAAAAAACAAAAATGTCATACATTCTGGATTCATTACAAATCAACTGAAATATTGCAAGCCTTTTATTATTTTAATATTGCTGATTATGGCATACAGCTTAAGAAAACTCAAATATCCTATCTCTAAATATTAGAATATCATGAAAAAGTATACTAGTAGGGTGTTCAACGAATCACTTGAATCGTCTAATTAACTCGAAACACCTGCAAGGGTTTCCTGAGCCTTGAAAAACACTCAGCTTGGTTCAGTAAACTAAATCACAAGTATGGGGAAGACTGCTGATCTGACTGCTGTCCAGAGGACCGTCATTGACACCCTCCATCAGGAGGGTAAGACACAAAAAGAAATTTCTCAAAGAGCAAGCTGTTCACAGAGTGCAGTTTCAAAGCACATCCACAACAAGTCTGTTGGAAGGGGGAAATGTGGCAGGAAACGCTGCACAACCAAGAGAGATGACCGCAGCCTTAACAGCATTGTGAAGAAGAGTCGCTTCCAGAATTTGGGGGAGCTTCAAAGACAGTGGACTGAAGCTGGAGTCCAGGTATCAAAAGTCACTGTTCACAGACGTATCCGGGAAATGGGCTACAATAGCCGTATTCCCATGGTCAAGCCACTTCTGAACTCAAGACAACGGAAGAGGCGTCTGACTTGGGCTAAGGAAAAGAAGCACTGGACAGTTGCACAGTGGTCCAAAGTCCTCTTTTCAGACGAAAGCAAGTTTTGTATTTCATTTGGAAGTCAAGGCGCCAGAGTCTGGAGAAAGGCTGGAGAGGAGCAAAATCCAAGTTGCTTGAAATCCAGTGTGAAGTTCCCACAGTCAGCGATGGTTTGGGGAGCCATGTCAGCTGCTGGTGTTGGTCCACTGTGTTTCATCAAGCCCAGAGTAAATGCAGCTGTGTCCCAAGAGATTTTAGAGCACTACATGCTTCCGTCTGCTGAAAAGCTCTATGGAGATGAGGAATTCATTTTCCAGCATGATCTGGCACCTGCCCACAGTGCCAAAACCACCAGTAACTGGTGTACTGACCATGGCATTACTGTCCTCGATTGGCCTGCAAATTCCCCTGACCTGAACCCCATAGAGAATATGTGGGGTATTGTGAAGAAGAAGCTGAAAGACACCAGACCCAACAATGCTAATGAGCTAAAGGCCGCTATTGAAGCATCCTGGGCATCCATAACACCTCAGCAATGCCACAGGCTGATTGCCTCCATGCCACGCCGCATTGATGCAGTAATCCGTGCAAAAGGATTCCCAACCAAGTACTGAGTGCATTAATGGACATTTTCAAATGTTTGATTGTGTTTTGCTGTTATAAATCTTTTTTTTTTACTTGGTCTGAGGAACTATTCTAATTTTTTGAAATAGGATTTTTGAGTTTTCTTAAGCTGTATGCCATAATCAGCAATATTAAAATAATAAAAGGCTTGCAATATTTCAGTTGATTTGTAATGAATCCAGAATGTATGACATTTTTGTTTTTTTAATTGCATTACAGAAAATAAAGAACTTTATCACAATATTCTAATTTTCTGAGACAGTCCTGTAAACATTGATGAATAAAGAGAACTGGATACAGCGTTGGACGCGGGGCCCCTATCATTCCTCGAAAAATAACTCTGGATTCAGCTTTCATCGCAGTTTACTATATTTAGGCCCTAATGGTAAGTAAGTGCTATTCAAGAGATTGTCCTGGCAAGTTGCTTTAAGTGAAAAATTACCAGTTATTCACAGATGTGTCTTTCCTAATTTAAGTCAATGGGAAAAAGCATTTTAGGGCCCATTGATATCACGGACTGACACGAAAAGTTATGTACTACCAATTGGCCACTACAAAAACGTGCTTCAACACCTGGCTCTCATCTTGGGGGCTTGCATATGACCCATGCATCAGCATGTCTGGGTCCAAAACAATCTAATTTCCCTGGCTGCCCCTAGATAAGCATGACTGTTATCCAGTCATTGCTGGGGAGAAGTAATGTAAAGAGAGGTGAGGACAGAAAATATGTCCTTTATGTGTACATATTATGTTCACCTGTTTCAGCACCTAACATCTTCTTATCACATCTGACTTTTTCACAACAACCTTAGATACAGCATTTGGTACAGTAGAGTGTCCGGGTAGTCCGATTATTTCTGTCGTCCTTTCTGTCATAGGTCCCTCTTGAGCTTGCAAGGATGAATAGATGCTTTATGTGGTGTGTTAGAAATTAAAATCAATGTTTTATGGCATAATGTACCTTAAACTCGCTGCTATATATATATAACTATGTGCAGTGGCGGTTCTAGAACATTTTACATGCGGTGGCAAAGGGGGGGCAAGAGGTCATGCCAGGGTGGCATGGGAGGGCGGACAGTACGTGGTATTTTACACTGTATATAACCTATTTATTGTTAATTCATGCCCTAACACAAGTGTTCTTAATGCACAAGAGAAACAAGGTGTTCAGACAAACAATCGGGTCCCTTTGAGTCCCCCAAGCTTACTTCAATAATTGTAAATGAAAGGAAACTACAAAATGTATTTTAAAGCAATTAATTAATGGAACAGGTTGTTTTGCATTACAAAAAATGTGTTGTCTTAGTATTAGACAGACATATTTGCATGTGCTCACTAAGCATTATTACATATTAATTTAATATTAAACAAATCAAAATGGCCAATTATTCCAAAATGTTGCTGCTAATATAATCATATGCTTGTCAACTTTAACTGATGAAAAATAAATTCTGAAAAAATACTTGAATTATCTATGAAATTGCAATATTGACACACGTCCCTCAGTTTGTTTCAACCCCGTCACGCCAAACCATTTACCCTCCTATTAAAATAATGGATCAGTCCATGTGTGATCTGCATTGAGGGAATTACATCACAAAAGTGTCCGTTTCTTCTCTTACCTATATTTCAGTTTTTGTATTTTCAGATTAAGATTGACAAACTCAACATTTCAACTCTGTTATATTAATTAATAATAGTAAATAATTGTTTTTTACAAAATAAACAATAGTTTTGCAAAATATTACAATTTTGTAATGTCCTTGATGTCCATGTGGTGCCATATCTTAGCTAAACAAGGTATCATGGCTACTTTTTGTCAAAAACTTCAACCCTGTTAAATTTTTTCAAGTAAATTCCTAGTAATTATTTATATTTTGTGCCTGGGGTGGGAACATGTAAGTAGTCCACTTCCAGATGTTATGACCGAACATTTTGGTTTCATTTTTCAAAGATATAAAGATCCAAAAGGCACCCGATTCAGAGAATACTCTAATTCTGCATACTGTAAGTACTTAGTTATAATTAAGTACACAAATGACATGACCCATCTCTTCAGAGAGCTACAGGTGACCTGTGCAGCAACACATTTCAATCAATAATTGTCAATACTAAGAGCTGCTAGATTGTGCTGCTGTAATGTAATATGTAAGGAGAATAAGAACATACCATGTGGTCCAGCTGGAGTCTCCTCTGCCTCCTGATCCCTGCCTCTGGCCCTCTTTCTGATACTTCATCTTTATTCCTCACATACATTTCTTCTTCTTCACTAATGTCTTCATCTCCTCCTCTTCCTCCTGCTCTGACCCTTCTGGTCTCTTCAGTGAACTCTCTTTTCCTTTTCCTCTTTCTGTTCGTCCTGATCTCTTCTCAGATATGTATTTTTGTTGTTGTTGAATCACTCCTATACTCTGGCCTGCAAGAGTCTACTTGTGAAAAGCAATGTACAAATGCTTGTATAACTTTACACGTTAGGGCCATGTAGCCTAGCTAATAAGTAGCATATCATCAGAAAGTATTTATCAAACGCACACAGGCAGCTGTGTTTAGATCCAGTTTTTACGGTAAAGGATGTATCCTGGTTTCATTGATCTGGCCTCATTGCTGTGATGTGTAGTTTACGTGGATTTAATAGTAGGCTACCGCATAGTTTAGCAAAGTGATCGATTTCCCAGCTAACGCTGTCTGCGTAGTATTTTGTAACGTAACGCCCCAAACAGCGCCCATCTGTTAAACGCTATCGATTCAAACGGCAGCGTTTTATTAATATTTAGTTTCAAGCTCTCGTCCTTAGTAAAAACAAAACTAGTGGAAGGGGAAATGCTCCCAGGGGAAGCTGATCCACCCTAGGTGCTGGGACAGCTCGCTCCCTCTCTGCAGCTCTGTGAGCCGCGGTCTGTGTGAACGCCGCTCCGCAGTTTAATGCAGGGCCGTAGCTGCGTTTTTAACGGGCCTAAAATGATATTTAAAATGATTCACTTTTAACTAATGTAATGCTTGTTTCGTTGCTTGAGAAGCTTGTGGGAAATAGTGTAGGTTTATTTTAGTATAGTTTTAGGGAAACAAAAGTTAGGGGGGCAGCTGGGGGGGCAAGGCTCTACAGTGGGGGGGGGGGGTAGCTGCCCCCCTTGCCCCCCCGCCGTAGATCCGCCCCTGACTATGTGCAATATTATATTATATTATTATTATTATTATTATTATTATTATTATTAATAATGCTATGATACGTAACTGCCACTACGTTTAGTATCATTAAAGTGGCTATTGACGCCGTTAACATGTATTACATATAAAGTTATGAAAGAGATAAGGAGGAGAAAAGGCATGTGGAAGTAAGCAATGAATGTAAAATGTCGAAATCCTCTGTTTAACGAGATATCAGACACAGAAGAACGAGGGGGGAAGTCCCCTACGTCACTACAGCTCACAGAGAGGAGGAGCGAACAGCCTGCAAGCGGGAAGGACGAAGGCTTGTGAGCTGATTGATTGATTGATTGAAAAGTTTATTAACAGCTTGTATATTGGGTACAGTACAGTACAGCTCAAAACATACAATTGTTAAGGGGATGCAGACCAGAGAAAGACATTCGTCTTGTTTACATCAGGGTCCCCCATTTCCAATTCATCATATCATTTAAGACATGTAAGACATATTTGACAAAGAGATGGGTTATTTACAATTTACATACAGGTGGTTTTTTACATACAGATTTCTTATTTACAATTTTCATTTTAGATTTCGTTCTAATACGTCCTAACCGGACATTTAAGACATACCAAGTCTACGGATATACAGTTAGTAACAGAGTCTAAAATGCGAGTATATACATAGATGGGGGGGGGAAGCTGTCCATTGTACGACAGGTTTAGATTTGTACCATTACCGGGGCCAGTTTTGCAATGCTCTCCCCCGAAGGTGCTCTTTAAGAGAGGTTTTGAGGGTAAGTATAGTTTTACTTTCCTTTACAGTTGTGGGAAGAGCGTTCCACCTTGATGTGGCATAATTGCGAAATGTGTATTCCCCCTTTTTTGTGCCAAATCTGGGTTTCACATGATTTGTGGAGCTCCCTCTGGTGTTATGATCATGGTATTCACTGACCTTTGGGAAGAACTTTGACATGTACATGGGTACCATAGAGGTGTAGTGGATCTTGTAGACCATGGGTACCATAGAGGTGTAGTGGATCTTGTAGACCAGGCCCATTGCAAGTAGCTGTACTCTGTCGTCTACTCTAAGCCATCCTAGGTTGTCAAAGTGGGCAGAGGTGAGGTGGGTTCTAGATGAAAGGTCAAGCAGTAGTCTGACCAGTTTATTTTGCGATGTTTGAAGTTTTATTTTTAGCACCTTGGAGGTGCTATGGTACCATGACGTGCAAGCATAGTCATAGTACCCTTGAATGAGGGCTCCTGCCAGAGTTTTCAGGGTGTTTTTGTTTACCAGAGAGGAGATCCGGTATAGGAATCTAGTTCTTTGATTGACTTTTTTTATTACATTGGATGCCATTTTGTCACAGGAGAGGTTTGCCTCAAGAATAGATCCTAGGTATGGAATTTCCTTCTTACTTGTGACAATAATGTCGCCCACTGCAACTAAGAAGTCGTCGGATTTGCTGAGATTATGTTTTGAACCGAAGAGAATGGACTCTGTTTTACCCAGGTGTAATGATAATTTATTATCGACGAGTCAGGTGCAGATTCTGCCGAGCTCGGAGCTGAGGGTTTTTTCAACCTGCAATCTGCTCCTGTCAGAGACCAGCAGGGCTGAGTCGTCCGCGAACAGGAACAAGTTGCAGTCACATGCTGATGACATGTCATTTGCATAAATTAGGAACAGTAACGGACCTAATATGCTTCCTTGTGGAACACCACAGCTCACTGGGAGGGGGGGGACAGAGTACCGTTTACCTCCACCATCTGTTCTCTCCCCTCCAGGTAGGATTGCATCCAGCTCACCGATAGTTTATCAGCTCTCTTCTGCACGGCCACAACTGGGAGAGGAAGCTGCAGCCTTTCTCTCCTGACTGAACAATCTCCTGCTTGTAACATTACCGTGCCTTTTTATTAATTAAAGTACCATTTAAACCTTCTCAGAGACTCCATTTAGTCTCCTTTTAAAGCTTCTCTCTTGGACGCGAGAATAACAAACATAGATAACAGGTGAAAAAAGGAATATCCAGATGTTATCAACTTGGTAAAAGTTATCAACTGAATAGTGTCATTAATAAACTTGTGTCGTAAACAAGATAAGACAACAAGCTTAGTCATAAGTAAAGACACACCACATAATACAGTCGATTGGGTCCTAATGTTTTAAATAAGGTTTGAAAAAGCATGACATCTACAAAAGGACACACTATTTCATGTGCTTTAATTGTGTGGAAAGCTTGTGTAAGTAAGGTTAAGGTTAAAATAATGTCAATCCAAATAACCAACACCCACATGAATTCTTCCGGCATGAATGGGTTGTGGTTAAGTCCTACTTTAACTGCCATTCCAATCCTCTTTCTATAACATAAAGACTGCATGGTGTGCTGCGTCACTATGACTTTGCAATTTCTATCAATGTAGTGTAGTGTTTGTAATGTCGTTTTTATCTAAATATGTGTGCACAATAATTTAAATAAAGATCATGGCCATGATCACCTTCAACAAGGAGGTAATGTTTCAGTTTGTTTGTTGGTTACGCTCTCAGCAGAATTACAGAAAAAATATTTATGAGCAGAATTCATGAAACTTTGTGGAAGGGTGAAGCATAGGCCAATGACAACCCAATCAATCTGTTGGGGGGCTGCTGCAGCATCAAAGGGAGGATACACACATTCTGTTTTACTTATTGAAGCAGCCTAAGCAAGGTTTGCCCTTCTAGTCCTACATTGAATAAAAAATCAGAGTAAGTTACATAATCTTCTTATATGTTATATGGTTAATCTTTTTTAGTTGTTTCTGTATAATTATCTGTGAACTTTCAGAACTTCTGAAATTCTGGAATCTTGGTTGTATTGTCCTCCTAATAACTTGGCCTACCTGCTGTACATGATGAATTATGCTCCACCACACCTATTAGGCTATTACACAACATGTTAAGCAAAGTGGTAACATGTAGATGCACCACTCTTTATCTTATTCTTGTCACTTTAATCCTGACATTAAATGAGTTTGAATATGTGCAACGGATTACATAAACAACGTTTGGGTGTGTATTTTAGCCTGTCAGCTTGATTCCAACCCGTAACAAAGCACACGATTTCAATGCATTTGCGTCACAGTTAAGGCGATATTAGTCCAAGTAGGCCGAAAAAATGAAGTACAGTATCCTGTTTGAATTGGACTTTTATCCATTTCTGTGAGTACAACTAAATAAAATTAATTTGAAGTTTGAAAAATAAATATCAGATAAACAAAGAAAAGCATAGGCTACGCTACACATCTAACACAGAATATGGCCAAGGCAAATAACACAAGCTGCTATATTCTTTGCCTTGAGTTGCATACAAAATATGTAGGTCCTATGTGAAAAAGCTAGTAGAGCAAGAAGCCAGAGTCAAGGATAAGAAAACATTGAATTTGTATGCAAGTAATTAAAATTGAAAACAGAAAAACACAACAGAGACAGCATGTTTCAATTAAAGTTCCTAAGATAAGAGGAATACTGATATAAGGCACTATTTGGGGGGATTTTCAAGTTTAGCAGGTGTTTTAGTGTTGTAAAAGGTTTGGTTTATAGTCAAGCTGTCTTTAAGAATGTAAATGTTATTTTGAATGCACATGATGACATCTGCTGGTTCAGAAACGCTAAACCAGGAAACCAAACCGGATAGGCCTACTGTTATTGTTGAGTTGGGTTTTTCTTTCAAAGTAAATTATTTTGTTATTTCTGAATTCAAAATCACACTTAAAATTATCAAATCCAGTAATTTTTTGTCAAAAGTGCTGTCTTTTAGCATTACTATTTTTAAAATGATGACGGTATATTGCACTTAGCGAATGATTATCGTTTTGTTTGGCCATATAAACTTTATTTTGAAAGAGTACAAAGTGTTGTTGCCATAGAGAGTGTTGTTGCTAGCCGGGTGCCGTGCAGCGATGTCGGTGCTGCTCTGCCTTGCGGCGGTAGCGCTCTGCCTTTACCTAATATTGTATTACAATGTGTTCAAAGGAGCAAGGTACTGCAGCTCAGTGAAGCTGAGGGGGAAGACGGTCATTGTTACAGGTAAAGAGCCTCACTCTTCAGCTACTGCTAACATGTAGTTCGGTTACTCTCAGCTCATGGAAAAAGCAGGATGGTCTGCAACACTTAACTGTACTGAAGCTGATGCTGAGGACCGTTGTGGCTTAACAACTACAAATACATATAAACCATCTTTTGAATCACTATTTTCAAAAGCTAACAATCACCTCAGACCTCACACTAACCAAATGCATCAGGGGACCCTGATGTAAACAAGACGAAAGTCTTTCTCTGGTCTGCATCCCCTTAACAATTGTATGTTTTGAGCTGTACTGTACTGTACCCAATATACAAGCTGTTAATAAACTTTTCAATCAATCAATACCCTATAACTAATATAACCTTATCCATTAAGTTGTCCCAAAAGATACATTTTCATCAGTCTCAACATTGGTTTAAAAAAGGCAAGATATAATAAACACATTTCATGGGAAGATAATGGAACTTGAAACGCATGTAAAAAGAGAATAACTTTTTAAGGAGTCCACACCCACATACTGTATTCAAGCTTTTACAGTTTTGGTCAACAACTGCTGCCTTAGGCTCTTTTTAAAGACAGACACAGACAAATACTATTTTACCTTGTAGGAGCAAACACAGTGGTGGTGGCTTAAAGCCCACCTCTGCTCCGCGCCGTCCGTTAGATGAGCCTGGTCAGATTAATAAGAGAAGGAGTTCAAAACACCGGCATAAAAGTTATAACAATAATCTGATTTTAATGGTAAAAAACACCAATACAAGTTACAGAGTACTCTGGACTCCCAGTTCTACTGCTGTGCGATACAGATATCGGGACCAGCCAGTCACAAACAGGGGGCATTTTGCATGAATAAACAACAGTATATATATATACATATTTGGGGCGGAGAGTCACTTCTTATCTTGCACCTGAGTTCACTCCCTTACTTTCCCAAGGAAGATTTCACACAAACTATTCCTTTCCAGACAATCAAACATTGTACACAGATATATTGGTGCTTGAGATTATATTGTCCCCAGGAAGAACCTTGAAAAGAATATGTGTGTGTGTTGGTGGGAGGAGGTGTATGTGTGTGTGTGCTGGTATCTGGGTCAGTGAGTGTAAGTGAGAAGGTTTATATATATATAGGATTACTTTAAAACAGTCCCAAATAATACATGTTCACTTCAATACAGTTCAAGATAATACCTGTTTATTTTAATACAGTTTAGAACAATATCTGTTTGCTTTAACCTCCAAAACTCAAACTAGATTTTTTGTGTGTGTGTTATTGTGGATTATTAAGCCTACCTACATCTATTTTCACAAATTTGAACATACTGCCCTCATTTATAATGGAAATGTAGGTTTACCTCTGAAATGAAGTATGAGTCTAACCATACTACAAGATGTATACAACATGTATATTGGAATATGAGTTGAGTACTAAATTACTACTACAGTAGTACAATACAATAAGAACACACTATTCTTAACTCTTGATTTAACTTAAATAGCTGACTTTGTTTTGACAATTCTTTAATATCAATCCCAAATATATGAATATTATTGGTCTAATCTTGTCCTTTTAAACTGTGTACTTGCGTGCAGCATTAAACGATGGTTAGGTGTCATTGAGTTCAGCTCCTTGTCATCAGTGTTTTGTTGCTTGTGGTTTTCCTGCACAGGATCCAACACTGGCATTGGCAAGTCCACGGCTCTGGACCTGGCAAAGAGAGGAGCCAGGGTTATAATCGCCTGTTGCAACAAGGACAAAGCTGAGGCTGCTGCCTTCGACATCCGTTCAGTAAGTCCTTCCGAAGCTCTAGGCTAAAGTAGACACAAGACGCTGCACCCAATCCATACATAGCACTGATAATTCCAGCTGTTGGTATATCAACTAATCTGAAAAGTGTCTCTTAACTGAAAACAAAAACCTTCAAAAAAGTTGGATTTATTGTTCTTTAAGATTAGATACGTTTTAGATAGTTGTCCCTAATAAACTGGCTGCTGAGTGAGAAAAATAATCAACAGACCTTTGTTAGCTCACAGTTAGACTTACTCATAGCCCTCGCACATTTGTAATAATGTGGAAGTAAGACACACTTTAACCACATCACTGTATAATGACACAAGCATTTAGAAAGTCCAGCCTGATTCCAGGAAACATTCTAGCATATTCAAGTTTATTTTCACATGCAGAAAATGTATGCAGGACAAGCATTGTTCCTCAATTCAGATGGATATGTGTAATAACGTCTGCAGGAGAGTGGGAACAATCAGGTGGTGTTCATGCAGTTGGATCTGGGGAGTCTCGAGTCTGTTCGCAGCTTTGTTAAAACCTTCCTGGAGACGGAACCCCGACTGGACATCCTCATCAACAACGCAGGTGAGGATGGTCAAATTGGAAATCCCTACCAAAGAGCTGTAAAGTCGAAGTACACTGATACTAGGGCTGCACGATTTGAGGAAAAAATGTAATTGCGATTTTTCTGACAAATATTGCGATTGCGATTCGATTTGCGATATTTGTTTTTAAGCGACCCAACGTAAGTTTATTGTAAAAGCCGGCCATATCTCCGGCTGGGAAGGTGGTATCAACGTGCTCCCGTCTCTAGCACCCTCGCAGCTCTAGCTACGAGTGAAATAACTAAACTTACATGAAACTTCCGTTGGGTTGCTTTAATTTCAAGCTTCAGTTTAAGATTCACCCTGTAATTGATGTAAAACATGTGATGGAGCATTACTAATCTGACTCAGATGGTTTGTTTCACCAAACCATCTAGGAAAGCTCCATTGGAAGCCATTTGGAAAGAGCAGGCACTTTCAAAAGCACTTGGCAGGTGATTGGATCAATCTGTCTATCACCTTCTATCATGGGCCACTTCTGATTGGTTAACAATGGCTGGTACATGTGGAGCACAACACTTCTGATTGGTGTGGATGACTGACACACAAGAAAAAAAAAAAAAAAAAAAAAAAAATGTTAAAAAAATCGATTAATCGTTCAGCCCTAACTGATACCCCTTTTCCACTGAAATTAGTTTTGCTCAAGCGCTTACTGGGGCTATTTTGGTTTTGCAGTTGGTTCAACTCGTGTAACATTAACTGGACCCACGTATTAGGGATGGGAATTTGAAAGCAAATGTGTATTAGAATATTCGACCCCCCAAAAAACGGTTAACCGGTTAACCGAAATGTACATATCCTATAAAAAAAAAATTCAAAAAGTTTTTTTCCCAAACATTTTTTTCAATAACTTTTGGAAATAAATACATACATGTTGAAATAAGTATAGAAACCAAGTCGAATTTGTCAAATGTATTGAACTGGTGATCACAGTTTGACAGCTATAGGCCTACAGTTTTCATGTGTGGAGGCGATTCACAATCAGCCCAGCTGTAGAGAAGACCCTCTCAGCTGGAACGGAGGTTGCGGGTATAGCAAGGTATAGTATGTATATAAGTTTAATTTGGCATAGTTTGCACTCCACACCGCACTCACTAACCTGGTCGAAATATTTCCACACATTACTCCTTTTTGACGCCATGTCTGTTGTGTAGGACTCTTCTTAGAGTGTAAATAATTACCGGACTATGACTGGTAAAATATGTTGAATACCGGTAAAACTAAATCTCTCCAGTCAAAATGTGTATGTACTTTGCCGCCACACACGGTTGCCAAGCAGCGCTTATTGTTGTTTAGGCTGGCCACTCATGTGTCGCGAGTGTTGACAGGGGGCGGAGGAGCACGCTCATGAACTGTTAGCGCCGGAACCTCGCAACGGCTGCGGAGCGCATTTGCGGCGCATTTGGGCATAAGATGAGGTTTGAGTCTGCGTGATCTGCGTGTAGGGAGGGGCAGCAGCCATATCATTGGCTAGAACTAGCTAGATCTGATGGATTTGGACATAAACACGAGTGAAGTATAACCGGACGCGAGGGAGAGAGAGATCAGCACCTGCAGCTCTGCCCGTTGTGAGGGACCGGTGGGCGGAGCAAAACACACCTCTAGACCTAACACACTTAGCTATGGCACTGTCGTATACATTGAATTATTGAATTTGATAATATGTAATCAACTTAGGCATCCCTCCCAAAAAAATAAATAAAAAAATGAATAACTCATATTCGATACCGTAGGCACTTGTTGCTGAAACAGGATAGCAAACGGGTTGTAATTCAAAGTATCGTCACAAAATATGAAAATGAAAACCTTTGTCTCCCCCCGCACCTTCAATGTCACTATTATTGACACCCTGGTGCACACATGTAGCTGCTTTGCCTGATGCTGATTTTAATGACTGATTGAACCACAGCAATATTGTTTTAGAGTTTTTATATGTTTAACTGCTATGCCTGTCATCTTTGCTCTATGTGTTTGTGTTGTCTCCTGGGTTCTGTAGTGCCCGGAGTCTGTCTTTTTATTTTGTTTCCTCCCAAACCCCATCCCCTCAGGAAGCCTTTGCCTCCTGTCAGGTCATCATTGTAAATAAGAATTTGTTCTTAATTGATTTTCCTGGATAAATAAAGGTTCTACTACTACTACTACTACTACTACTACTACTACTACTACTACTACTACTACTACTACTACATATAGAGCCTGGTTAATGTGGTGCCAAAACACAAAAAACTTGTTCGCAATTGTGCGCTGTCTCTGTCATTGGTCTTGGAAAATGGGTATAAGTAAAAGAAGCGCTGTGTTTCAGGTGTGGTGGGCCATGGACATACAGATGATGATTTTGACTTGGCATTTGGGGTCAACCACCTGGGTCACTTCCTGCTCACCAACCTTCTCCTGGAGCGCCTCCAGAAGTGCGGTCCAAGTCGTGTGGTCACCGTGGCGTCCATTGGGCACCGTCTAGGCAAAGCTCACTTCCCCCTGATGACCTCTAAGAAAGACTTGGTGTCTGGTCAGTCTATGTGGCGCAACCTCCAAGCTTACTGCGACAGCAAGCTGTGTAATGTGCTCTTCACCAGGGAGCTGGCCAACAGGCTCGAGGGCACCAGCGTCTCCTGCTTCTGCCTCCACCCAGGTGAGTGCCTTATGAACAGTTCCTGTAGGAATGTCAGGCAAGCTAACATATTCTCTGGCAGCCATTTTCAGATAGAAAGCATTATAATCTTCACTTGTATATTTCCGTCTCTAACCTGACAATAAGGTTTTACTAACAGGAAGTGACAGAAAGCTGACGAATACCAATCAGACTTATCGAGGAAATCTGGAAATAATGTTGGTGAAAGATGTTTTGGACTGGAATATGTAAAATGTCTGTGTTCATTTATGTATTGCAATTATTGGGTTAAGGATTGGGTCATTAGACATACAATGGCATAGTTGGAATGATCAGAATCAGAAACAGGTTTATTACCAGGTAGGTTTACACGTACGAGGAATTCGACTAGGTGTCGTGGTGCATACAAACAAGAATTAAAAACACAGATAGAGAACTAGAAAAATATTTAAAATAACTTAAAATATAGTAAGATATAACAGTATTTACATTGCAATAGAATGGAATAGAAGGAATAAAATATGGAATAAAAATCAGCAGTAATACAAAATATTGTTCTGCATTGATGGGAATACTTTGGAATTTCCTGGCCTTATGCATGAATTGGTCATTCACTGTGATCTGATATCGTTCAAGTCACAACTATAGACAAACACAATGCGCTTAAGCTAATAACACTTTCTTTAACCCACCCATTAAACATTAGCACCTGCTTCAGCTCAGTCATATTCTCAGGATGTCTGGTGTGAACGGCTCTCCCAAGGTTATTCCTCAGCTTCTCAATTGGGATAAGGTCTGGTCTCAGACTGAACCACTCTAAAAGGCAGATAGTCTTTTCACTAAGCCATTCTGTATTACATTTACTGTGAAGTTAAGGGCCATTGTCCTTCTGCACCACTTAACTACTGCCGAGCTTCAGCTGGCTGACATCCACTCTGACATGATGCTGTGGGATACTCAGTAAGGAAATCTAATTTATATCTGTCATATCATATATCGGGCAGAACACTAAGTATATAGGCAGAGGACTCTTTAATTATCTGTGGCTGTCTTGATAATATAGCAGCTGTTGTTTACACTTGTTGTATTTCTGACCTGCTGTATGGCTGCTTTAGATTATTGTACTATGTCACAAGAGTATCCTAGTGCAGGTCTACTGAGAGAATATAGACTATCTCTAAACAAGGCTGTTGTCCAGTAATCATTCAGCACTTCCTGCGAAGCTCATGCGTTTCATCATTTTCTTCTTCTAGGATATATCAACACAGAGCTGAGTCAAAGCCTGAGCCTATGGCAGCAGCTCCTCCTGATTCCCTTTGCCAAGCTCTTCCTCCAGGATCCTGAGGGGGGGGCCCAGACCACCCTGCATTGTGCCCTGCAAGAGGGCATTGAGCCTTTTAGCGGACGCTACTTCTCTAACTGTGCGCTGCAACAAGTGGGAGCCAAAGGACGGGATGATGCCCTGGC
The DNA here is from genome assembly GCA_902827135.1 of Harpagifer antarcticus. Taxonomy (NCBI): domain Eukaryota; kingdom Metazoa; phylum Chordata; class Actinopteri; order Perciformes; family Harpagiferidae; genus Harpagifer; species Harpagifer antarcticus. Next base: position 1,886,350 of record CADEHL010001074.1, read on the forward strand.
AAAGAAGCTGTGGGAAGTGAGTGAGAGGTTAGCCAGTTTATAATGACGGACCAAATCCTGATCCAGCATGTTCGCACGGTGCCTTATCAGCCACTTTAAGGGCTGGATTCTTACTGACTATTTTTTTTAATATTATCTGCATAACCTACACTTGTGCTTATTGTTATCCACAAAGAGATGTCATGAGGGTTCTCTGGCCAGGATGAAGCTTTTAATAAATCTTCAAAACAAATAAAAAGGTGCTGGTAGCTTGCTCTATGTCTTGCTTTTTAGCTATATATACACAAGCACAGTTCAATCATTTCAGCTAGCAGGCTGTCGAAATATTGGGGAAGTATTTTAAATGGATTTGTTCATTTACAAATAGGATTTATTTGACATAGCCACTGCAGTATTGTAGGAGAGTATGATGTTAGGGAAGTAAGGAAGAGTTCAGTTTTTATACCCAGCATACAAGAACATTAGTACATTCGACATTCAAGTAACTTGAGTACATTTTTTACGTTCCCCTATATTCCAGAGGAAAAGGAAAGTAACAAAATGTTAAAGAGGCCCTACGATACTCATTTTCAAGTTCATGTTTTTATTTAGTGCCTCTATGCCTCTGACATTTCCATGCTTTAATGTTCAAAAAGCTCTCACCCTCTGTCTGAAACCAGAGCCCAGTCTGCTCTGATTGGTTAGCTGGCCGGCTCTATTTTGATTGGTCAACTGCTTAGAGATGTCCCGCCCCTTAGCCTATCACACACAAAATAAAAAAATTGGGTTTTCAGTAAAGAAACAGTAACGTTTCCAAAAATATTCATATGAACCGGGAAAAAAACCAAACCACCGCCAGTGTTATAATAAAATACTGCATTGGTTTTGGCATCACTACATCAGTTGACATCGAAGCTGTTGAGAAATAATGAATACATTAAAGAAAAACAGCAGAAAATAAAAAAAATATGAATAGAAAATAAAACATTAAAAAAACAAAAAGTGTGTTAAAATGATCTCTACCTTTACCAGCTGTGATAGACACATTAATGCATCAATATTCATAATCAAGTCATTTCAAATTCTGAAATGGACCATAACGCTTTATGAGCACTTACTTAAGTCTATTTTGCTGCCAATACTTTTGTACCTTTACTTCACTTAGGTTTGAATGCAGGATTTTTACTTCTAACAGAGTATTTTTACAATTAAGTATTACTACTTTTAACTATAAAACAGAGTACTTCTTCTATCACTGTGGTTAATGATCTTAATTGCTTCGTTGAGTTTATAGGCCTTTTAAGGTTGTATAACTACAACAATATTCATTCCACCTTAACACTCACAATAAAATGCCCGCTGAGGCATCGGTAAGCAAAACTTCCGCAGGGGAAATAAACAGCTGTGAATACCTTTATAACACATAAACAGTGTAATAATTAATAGATTAATTGTTACATTTACAAAATGTCAGAAACTGGTAAAATAAATATATTTTTAGTGTTAAGGATTGGATCAGCAACAGTGGAGAAGCCAGCAAGAGTGAACTAGTTAAAATAATAATAATGATCCAACAGCACATTGTTGCACTGTTTTCATTTCAATTATTTATTCACAAGTAGTAAAGTAGGTCCAAGTCCAGGCAAGAACAATGTTTCATACATTTATTTCCATGAGCTAATATCATCAAAAGTACAATGAAATCTGGCGTCACCTTTTCTTTTCCAGCAGCTTTTCCTATGGCTTTCCTTGGTCACCCTGGCAACAAACCATATACCTATACTGGTGCGCTAATCCCATCACTACCTGTCTCCAATATATACATAATCTCCCAGTGCCCAAAACGGCCTTCTAAATAAAAACGTTACAATTAATTTAATACTAAAAATACTAAAATATTTGCAATAAATAAGAATCAATACAATCAAACAGAAACAACAAGAAAATTAATTTCAAGAGTTATTACAAAATACAAATAATAAATGTCTTACCAATAAATAGTTCCAACACATGGGTTATATTCAAGGGCCTGAATTGTACTGCAAATCGTTTTTCAATGTCAGGCTCAGGGTTAGGGTTATGTTACTGACCCACAGACTGTGTACAGTAATCTTACCTCATAAAATAACATGGAGGCCGTCAGTGTCCTGTGTGTCCACTGGGGGGCAGTAGCGTCACACAGCTCCATCTAAAGAAAGCGTCTCTTTGTGCTGAGTTTGGCCGTTGTTGCTTGGAGCAAGGTTGTTGAGGACCTTAACCCAGCAGACCTATGGATTGTGTTCATTATGAGCGCTGATTATTAACACGGGTAGGCATGGAGCGGGGTCAGTTGTGTGTGTTAAGAGAGGTGCTCTTGTAATTACTCAGTAGGACATTGTTCTGTACAGCCTTCTCCTTTAACCTCAGTGTTGGTGGGGAGGAACACTCTTCCACGATCGATTTCTATCTTCTCCCGCCTTCAACTATCCCTCTGTCCCCTTCCTTCTTCACCCCACTCACTTTGCTGCATGCTGAAAGGACCGGCGGCCAACTTGAATTATCATTGAGAAACAGCTTAACTGACACAATTCTTCTTTACAGTTCAGCACTCCTTCACACCTGTCACAGAGTGGAGGTCATCAAACTCAACATCAACCCAAATAGTTCAAAAAAGAGCAACTGAAAACAGATGAAAACAGACATTGGTTCGAGAAAAAAATTACAATTTTCCTTTCGATTTGAAATGCTGTTGGCACTGCAAACTGGATTTCATTCACCTCTACTGCATTGGGATCCAAGCCAAATTCTCTAAGAGATGATGAAACTAAATTGTAGATTTACATGGCAGTGCAGGAGGGTTGCTGTGGTGCAGCTGGTATAGCAATGTGTCCCGAAGGCGTAGGGATGGAGGTATGCAGTGGAAAAATGCTGCTCCAAAATAAAGTAAAAGAATAATAAAAAACAAGGTGCCAATAGAACAAGTTTTATCATATTTCTCGGAAGATTTCTTCTAAGATGGGATATTTAGAAATGAGTTGTTGTAATTAGCTGGGACAACTTATTTCGAACTTCATTTGATCAGAATCTGGAAATGTTGTGTTTCGTCTGAGACATTGTCTAAAAACAAGACCCTATATCTCACTGCATTGTTACTTCTTAAGTTATTTAGTCATCAATTGTAAAGAAACATTTGAGCAAAGCTTCAGTTCTTTGAGGTAACTCTTTCCTTACAGTTGTATTGTTGCTGTTCTTTGGGTCTTTACCTGGAGGAGACCCTTTCCTGAACATCAACATCTGCCTCATTTCATTGATGATGTTTGAGCCTTATTTTTCTTCTATAGTTTCAAAGCTCTCCTTGTAGTTTTCCTTGTATGACGTGGTTGTTGGTGGAGATGATAGCTTCAGGTTGGAACTCCACTGAAAGCCTCTGGGTCTATATGCTGTGGTCTATCAAGCAGAGACGTAGACACTCTTTCCATTATGACTCTGCATTTAAATAGTTCATAGAATGGTGCAGTGATGGCGTATTTTTGTAGACCGAACCGGAAGTTAGCTTCACAAGGGCTCCATCGACTAAAGCTTAATTTCTTTCTCCCGCTGGATTTCGGAATACTGCAGAAAATAACTTATATGGAAAACACACTTTATGATACTTACATGTTATGTTCAGTCGGATAGTCGACTCTACACATATTACCACCAGTTGTTTGATGATCGAGGCGTAAATGCAATCCACAGAAATAAAAGCGCTAATATAATGCTGCAAACAAACTACATTATGCTCGCTAAGCTAAAGGCGGCTAATGTATGACCTAAGTAGTCTCATTTGGTGACTTATTCACCATTTTTTAATGGCAGCATAGAATCATTGGACTTCAAGATTGTGGTATGTACTGACATATTTTCTGTCGTAGAACAAAACATGAGAATCTCGCAAGCTTGTGTTAGAAACAGAGCTTATTTCAGGCCTCCTACCAACAACTCGAGACAAGAATCAGAAATCAGAATCAGGTGTATTGCCAGGTAGGTTCGCACATACTAGGAATGTGACTTGATGTCATGGTCCATACATAACATATAAAAAACAAGAAATCTAATATAAAACAAAAAACATTTGACACCGTAATAAAATACAGTTAAATAGCAATACAAATGAAATAAAGCAGTGATTTACATGGGAATAGAATGCTATGAATGAATTTAGGAATCGGATGTGCTAAAATGCTAAAACAACTCCAGGTTTGAGAACTCTTTCCTGTACCACTCTAAAGGTTGCTCTCATTACGAACGGAATTTGGTGGAAGTCAATGGGCACCCAGTACCTTCTAGACTTCTAGCGTGTACAATGTACAAACATCAAGCCTCATGAGCTTTATTTGCAGCTAGTCAAGGTGCATGGGAAGTCTTTTTAAATGTGAAACACCAGACTAATGTGTTACAGTGAAATATAACCATGCACATATAACATGTTTGTATTCATGTAATTTTCACATTAGAAGCTTTTTCTTCTTCTACATCCTCTGGCAGTCTCTATTCTCCATATAGTTAGTAAAACATGACATAAGTCAATAAGGAAATAAATGTGTCTCCAAAGTGTCATTTATTTTAGATATACGTTATTTATCCCAAATCGTAATTGTTTCTGTCACAGCAGCATGTTAACAGGCATTTCACATGAGTAAAACATATATATATTGAAATGAAATAAAAATAAATAAATACATCAATCAAATAAACAGTAAATAAAAAGTATATCAATAGTGTCTAAACAATTCAAAAATATTGTTCTTATAAAGTACAAGTCACAATACTCCAAAATAGACTACTATCAAAACAGACGTATATAAACATAGGATATCATAACAATTATAAAAGTGTGCAAAATAGCTGCATCTCTAAATTTAGAAAGACTTGCATCTTGATATAGGAAATAGCATTCTGGTGGACTAATACTTAGTATTTCCAGCCAAGTTTAACATATTGATTCCCAAAAATACTAGAATCCACCACCATGTGAACTGCAATCTGTGAACTGAACTAAAGTGACTAAAACCTCCAAATTCACAGAATCAGAGGTCATGACCTCAGTGCTGTTTGAGACAAAAGGCCCCGCAGTCAAAGATGTAAAATATTAGAACATAAGCTGTCTCTTTTTCTTCAAGCAGGCCCATCACAGAAGACAGCTGTGTTGTTCCAGGCCAAAGGTGTGTGCACGTCTCCTCCTGATCTATAGTTCATAGATGTTCTGTCAGTCCTGCTCCGCTCTCTGTTGGAGATCAGCTCATTGATGACTTGTGTGTTGTGTTTGCTTTGGGCATACTCCACAGCGCTGCAGTACTTAGTGACTGGATTAGTGCATCAATTAGGCAGCTATCGGATGCATAGAGACATGCTGATTGATTTAGATGCGGTGTGAGCCGTGTGCAGATTGTTTGTTTGGGGACAATACCAACACATCTGAGTGAAAGCCAAACTCTGTCAGGGTTTATAACACATATTGTACCTGTTCACTGCCAGTGAAAGTGGTGAAAAACGGTATAAAAACATATGCTTTAAATCACCCTAAACTCAACCCTCACTCAAGTTACCCTTAAAATCCTTTAATAGTTCAATTAGTAGGTGATTAATGTAAGGGGGATGCCCAAGTGTCCATTCATTTCTGATTTTGGACACTTTAAGAGGTTTTATCTCGCTTATACATTGTTCAGATATCTTAAAACATTTTCAGACCATTTATTTATTTTGCATTTTGCAATTAAATTCTAAACTTTTTAACAAGCCATAACTACATCCAGTAAATAGGACTAACTTAATGGCCCTTGCACCGAAACCCTCATAAAAGTACTAATGTGCAACTTTTTGGCCAAGAGGCATGATGCCTGCTTCTTGGCCAAAGAGTCGCACCTGAACACACCTCTCTGCAGCCGAGCAGTCTGTGTTCCTCTTTCATAAGGAAAACCAAAAACTGTAGAACTGTAGATATACAAGCCGCTGTCATGATTCAAACATTAAAACAAAGCAGCGTTTGCCAACCAGTTTTACTGCTTCAGTCAAGACGGACATCTTTTGTAGTAATATTCATCTATTCTTCTTTTTTTATTTATCCAAACCTCAATCTCATCAGTTCATTCTGGGTCTGCCTTCTTGACTTAAGTTGGATGTTTTCTCCTCATGTACAGATACAAAGTACGTGTGAAGGCCGTATTTACATCTGCTCTTTGGTCACCACAAGGTTTGGGGTTAGGGCTTGATGATCTGATTGGGGTCAAAGTTGAAATAATTTGAACTTTGACAACATTGCTCGGCGACAGTCAGTACTGTCAGTTAGCTGTTGGTGTTAGTAAGTAGTCAGTGTCATCTAGTACTCGGGGAATAGTTAGTGTTAATCAAAGTAAATCATCACATGCTTTGCTAACTTTTGAGGTTCTGTGTGTTTGTGTGTCCGGAGTGAACAATATGGAAGTGAGACATAAAAAGCAAAGTGTTAAACATTATATCACCTCTTTCCTCTAGACACTTTTCAGTGTGAACACACACACACACACACACACACACACACACACACACACACACACACACACACACACACACACACACACACACACACACACACACACACACACACACACACACACACACACACACACACACACACACACACACACACACACACACACACACACACACACACACACACACACACACACAGCTTGCTGGCCCTTATCAGTAACAGTGGGGGTGTCGATAAATAAAAGCATCCTCTGGGTCTTGTTATTTCCTTCGCTGCAATTAACATTCTCATCTGCTAACCTGTGATTAACGGTGTTTACCGATACGCTGTGGCGTGTACGACTGCTTAACTCACTGTACACACCTTGCTCTTCATTTCACAAACACCCCCATTTCAAGCTCAGACTGTCAACATTGAATATGACTAAACTGATCCCCACTGGTAATCTCTGTTTCCTTGGTCCCAAGGTTGGAAAAACGGTTATGATGATGCCATATTATACCCTACTAAAGATATATCAGACTGATCTTTTAATACAGGCACATCATAAACATATCATTTTTAAAATGTATTGCATTATTAAGCTTTTACAACAATTCATTTTTCAAGATTTCAAGTCCACATTTCTAATTAATCCTGTGTCTCCCTTGACTATTCTTGTCTGTGATGTCATCCACCGGTTTCCAGAGGGATGTTTCAAAGTTTCACAGAGAATAACCAGATCAGAAATACTGTTGATGGTAGTGAACCTTCGGCCTTGTCCCTAGACATAAAACTCACAATTTGTATCTTAATATTGCATAATATAAAGAACTGATTCAGTGCAAGGACTCTTGCTGAGCAATTGGATGTTCTTCTCCGATGTTCTCTAGCCATTCATGCAAGATCCTGAGGCATCCCCAGGTTGGATCCATTGGTCTTGTCCGATATGGAAATGCCTAGAAAGGAAACATTCAGGAGGCATCCTCATCAAGGACTGGGACCAAATAAGCTGACTCATCTGATTGCAAAGGAACAGCAGTTCCTCCCTTAGTTCCTTCAGGATGTCTAAAATCTTCATTACATCCCTAAAAGTGAGCTCAGCCAAACTGATGGAAACTAATTTCAGCCACTTGAATCCATGATCATTAGCAACGCTTACAAGATTTGATAGGTGAGGGATTGCCTAAAACAAGAGCTATGTTATATAACTTACAGTAAGACCTTCCCTTGGTGCGGCAACTTACTTCATACTAGAAGCACCTCACCGAAATCTGATGCTTTGTAGATGGAATGATGTTCTGGGTTCTGGTTTGAACTGGTTATTCACTTGGCTCCGGTAAATCCATAACTGGTGGATTATTACTGATTGTCTCAAAGATATTGTACATTGGTTTATATACAAACACAGACATATTTAGTGCATGTTCACTTGCCCAAATTGAAACGACAAGTTGTGTTGTGATAAATCACTGCAACGATCAGGCTCAGTGTGCAGGTGTTAATAGAAGTTTAAATCATGGTAATGCTTTTCATTTGTCTTGTAGGTGTTTTAATTATCCTGCCCGTAACCCACTGTGTCTGGAAGCAACATGAAACCAACATGAAGAGAAAGCAAACCTTTTAAAAGCCTCTTAAACATACATTCAGTCATAGCACTTAGGTAAATGAGCACTCTCATGCTTTTTGCAATTTTCAATAATCTAACGAGAAAATGCTGCACGCTGAGCAGAGGCAATAAAACAGCACCAAACTATTAATTATACAGAAATTATACAGTTTTGTTGGTTGCTGTGGTAATAAATTGCCAATTAGCTTCACGAAAAATGTATTTATGTGATATACACATCCACTCACAATAGCTTTATTTCCCAAGGACTCTTTAGTGCGGTGACTACAACTGCAAGGTAGTTCTCAAGCCGTGGGGAGATACTCATTATATTCTAATGAGAATGAATGCGGGGCCAGAAGGGGGGCTTGCTGAATCCCATGTTTCCAAAAAAAAAACAGACCGGGTTGTGTTATTTCTCAGTTGCGTAGGTAGATACTCCAGATACCAGAGGTGGGAGTAAGTCCTACATGTGCAAGTCACTGTGGTGAGAGTCAAGCAAATCAAATCAAGTCATTGCTTCACAAGTGAAGTCAAGTCATACGAAATTCTGATGAATAAGCCCAGTTTCCGCATTTAAATCAGTTAAAGGACAGTGGTTATGAAAATGGATTCAACCCACACTATGATCTTCATTAGTGGTCGTGTCACTGATCTTTATGCTGCAGACCCTGCATACCGCTGTTCTCTTCTTATTACCATCATCAACAAAATAATCTTTGAATCCAAACTTCACTATTTTTGGAGTAACGCTAGCCGCTGCCATGTTAACTGACACTCCTGCCGTCTAGTGGGTTGCCAGGTTTGCACGCACAGCGCTATAATCACCCAATCACGTTTTGAAAAAACTAAATATCTCACTACAAAAACAAATGCAAATATTTTATTTGAAAAGGTCAAGTCCTTTCAAGTCATCCGTCTCAATCTTAAGTCAAGTCTCAAGTCATGAATACTAAGTCAAAGTCAAGTCTTTTATCAATGTTAGTCAAGCAAGTCTCAAGTCAAAAAATATGCGACTCGAGTCAAGTCATGTGACTCGAGTCAAGTCATGTGACTCGAGTCCCCACCTCTGCCAGATACACTAATGCATGAAAGCCCTGAAAAATGTACTTAACATGATATTTCCATTTTATTATATTTTGTCCTTTTACATTTGTTATGGCTAAGGTATTAGCAGTTGCCTATTTACACTATCAGCAGTTATGATGTTGTGATGGCTCCGGTGAAAACTGCAATACAAAATTAAGTGTCATACATCAGAGTTTTTTCACTTTTTAAGTAAAATATCACTATTATAGTGTAGTTAAGAAGCCACTGTTAAATATATAGGGTAATTGAACAGTCTGTAATGAATTGATGCGACAAAAAATCAATCGGTGTGAGCTAGCTAACGGCAGCAAGCTAGCTAACGGCAGCAAGCTAGCTAACGGTAGCAAGATAACAAGTATTCATTCTCTGTGTGTTATTCACTACGACCAAAACCTTGCGCATAGTAATTTTGTTTATTGTAAGAATTAAAAGAATGTATTAGAGTGGCTTTAAAGAATTACAACCATAAACTTAAAGTTGTAATGCCCCACATTAGTTTGTATATCTAGCATCTTATACCTAATATCATTTTAAGCTCCAGATCAAATTGAAAACTTTTTTTCCTCCTATATTAGAAAACATATAGGAGCTTGAGAATTGAATTGGATTTTGAAATCCAATCCAAGTAAATTCTCCCCTTCTGTAGATATTCCTTTAGGATGAATGAATGTGAAGGGCACTTTTATCCTTTTAGGATATATGTGAAAGCAAGTGGTTTGGATGTCTACATCTGAGTAATTGTATGTGTGTCAGTGACTGAGAGACATAGCCACTTATATACCACGATATACAAACTTCTGTAAAGTGTCCAGCTTTGTGGATGTTTTGCTGACTCCAACAATGACTCAAGGCTGCTGGTTTTGTCTGCCTTTCATTGAAAATTGATTGGGAAATTCCACACGAGTACCACTATTGATTAGACACTGATTGTGGTGGCTGAGAATAGCCAAACATCCCAAACTGGCAGTCACAGATCGAAGTCAGCTATCTGTGCAATTAACACCACACATTATATACAATAGCCTGCATGAAAAAGCATCCTTTCGTCGGTGTTAGCTATTTTCATGCAAGTGTGGCGCAGGAATCTGGCTCCCTTTGTGAGGTAGGCTTGTTTACACAGCTCACAGACGTTCTTCCTTTCACTTGTGTCATCCGAAGAGAGGTCAGCATTATGGATAAGAGATACATTTAAAATGAAGACATATAGGGTTGCTTTGATGCTGCTTTAAGATCTTGCAGTCACTCAATCTGTAGAACCTGGACTGAAAGGTTTTGGGTTATAATAGAAACAAATGGTTGGAAACACTTTAGAGACAATTTCAAGTAGTTATCTTGAAGACATGGTCCACTTATGATGTATTACAATGTTTATTTCACCTTTGGTGGTTGAGGCTGAGGCTCAGTGAGATAGTGCGTTGATCTTGGGAACATTGGAGAGCAGGGTTCAAGTCCCACTGCTGTCAGCATGTCGTTGTTTCCCTGGGCAAGACACTTCACCCAAAATTGCTACTGTGACACATTGCGTACTGAATGTATGTAAGTCGTTTTGGATAAAAGCGTCTTACAAGTGACATGTAATGTAATGTGACACTATCAGTAATACTAAAACATGCATCTGAGTGAGTGTGCCCATTGCATATGTATGGTCATCATACTGTATATATTGACATTGCATGCACACATTGACATGTGTCAAATAAAGACAGTATGTTGATTATTAGCTCTAAACTAGCACAGGACAGCATCTTCACAAAACAGCTGAGTAATTAAAGAAACGTTATACTTAAAGGTGGGGTAGGTCATTTTGGAGAAACCAGCTACAGTGCGCTAGAATTTGAAAATACACAGCCGGAAAAAATCCACTTCCTTACAGAGCCCCTCCTCCAACACACACGAACGCGCACATGACCAATGAGGGCACGAGATAAGTTTGTGCACAGATGGAAGGCTGACAGGCAGGTAGGCCATCCAGTTACTTTAGCCGGGCCGGCTAAAATGATTGGTCGTGCTTTTTACAGCGCCACGGCTTCCACAGATGATATTTCTTTATGGATTTTTTGTCAAAGCACTTCAGATATTCATTGCTATCGGGATGTTAAGAGCATTCCATGGAATATAACAAAAAGTGTATCTCGAGCCGGTTTCTCAAACTTACCTACCCCACCTTTAAGTAAGACACTAGCCGTTCAAATGAAAATGAAAAAACACAGGATTTGTTACAGATCTGGAGCTTTCCATGTGTCTTTAAAATAGACTTCTAAGTCTTATAATATTTATGCGGACAACAAAACCCACCATTATTTGATCTGACATGAATATGAATCTTCAGCAGTTTGACTTACACAAATCAAGGTTTTTCTTTCTATAATATTCCATCAATCTATATATTTGCCTTGGCAGTGCCTTAGTTTTCACCTTAAGTGCAAATAACCAACATTCTGTATTTAAGATAAAATAGCTTTGAACTTTGTACGCTGTTCTCGCTTACTAATAGTCTTATGTGTGGATTATCATGGTGAAATAAAGTAGCTGAACGAGCCCAATCTCTTTCAGTGGATGCAGTTTGCAAGTTGTAAATCATGTGTTGATATGGTACCCACCATTCATTCTTGGAAATAAATGAAACAGCTCTTCGAAAAAAAAAAACATATTTGTGGGTCCCATAATAACCTCAACAACTTAAAATAATTATATAAAAACCCAAACAGTCTATAAAAGCATAAGAATAGGCATGCAAATCGGAACTCAAAAGCAGTTTTTTTTGGCATTGATAACAATGGAAATTGCAATATGGATAAACATGTGTGTAAGTTCTCTTTGAATTGTATTTGAATGTTTTGTTTATTATTAGCAAAAAATACAATGTACACAGAAAATTGCAAAACCTATACAATGCAATGTATCAAAGGATTTATAGCTTCTGCTAATTTCCAATGCCTGTCCCTAAAATGGCATTTACAATAATAAATATAAAACATGTTCACACAATACAACCCTAGAGGAACAGCAGTACGATATTGCATGAATGTTAAGGTCTGAGAGTTGGATTTCAAATGGTTCCCAATAATATTGAATTGCCTCTCCATTTTTGCATCCCTCATCCTTCTCTGTTTAAATGCCTGCTTGTTTGTTGTAACCATTTAGAGTTATTATTATGGTTCAATCATTTTAAGATGTTGGCCTATCAGCCTGTTTAGTACTCTTAATTTAGGGAAACCATTGTTGGTTCCAGGCAGCATCTGTGGAAGGGACGTTGAGAGGAGAAATGTGGAACCAGACTGCACCTGAGCTACAGGATGAGAGCCCCTCAGCTAAGATCCCAATTGGATTTTTTACTCTTAGGCCTCTTAAACATATTTGGATTAGCTATGAATCTGGCAGCTGCTGTAGATGATTTCTTGCACAGCCACCTGGTGCACCTGAGCTCTCTTACAATGTTCTCATCCAGTCCTGTTTCCTATTAAAGGACATTTGTGAAGTCCATGGTTTATTCCAGGTCGCACAGATTGGTTTGTGATTGTGACCGGGCAACATACTGCAACCAAACCAACCATAACAATCCAGTATGACAAATTAGTGAGATATTGGTTAGAAAATAAAATCCACTGGTGCTATTGAGCGGACAACCATCTGCTCCTTAATCTACAATAATACCAATAACGACTTTAAACAAGGGCTGTCACTGTCAACGTTAATGCATGCGATTCATCTGGAAACCTTAATGCGTAATTGTTAAAAATGCAAATTAATCACATTCCAAATTTGTATCAAAAATTCCTCTTGAAATTCCACCGCGGATGTTTACCATGAATCACAAGTATTAAGCCTATAGAAGCAACACTATGGGCTGGTCCACCTTTAGCCTGAGCCAGCCTTAACTAACGTTTTTTAAAGAGAGAAATCTGAAGCCTCCTCTTAAACGTGGACAGGACACAAGCTGGGAGCTGGTTCCACACCAGAGGAGCTTGATGGCTAAATGCTTCGGCTCCTATACTACTTTTGGAGAGTCCTGAAACCTCAAATACATTCTGAAAGCATGCTGCTCTAGTGGCGTAATAGCGTCCTATGAGCTCTTTATGAGAAGATGGTGCCTGACTTTAAGAGCTTTGAAGGTGTCGAGACAGGTTTTAAAATACAATTCTGGCATTTGCAGGAAGCAAGTGCAGAGCTGCTAAAATTGGTGTTTTTTTTATAGTTCTTGTATGCTGCCACATTCTGGATCCACTAGAGAATATTAAGGGAATTATTGGGATCGTCAAAGATCCCTTAAAAAACAGATACACTTGAAATGCCACCTGACAACAGAAACCTTGGTACACTTTGAACTGCTCTTGGTGGTCAAAGTTAATGTGAACATTGGTCAGGGAATGGAAAACAAATCCATTGTAGTATGAAGCAACAAGCTTGCTGTTGCCATGGTTTCTAGCTTGTGAAGTTTGTGAAGTCGTGTTGAAAAATAGAAACAAATTAGAATATGCAAGAGACAGCTTTTGATTTGTTTTGGTATGTTGTGTATGTGTGTGTGTGTGTGTGTGTGTGTGTGTGTGTGTGTGTGTGTGTGTGTGTGTGTGTGTGTGTGTGTGTGTGTGTGTGTGTGTGTGTGTGTGTGTGAGAGAGATACTGAAACCCAAAGTTCATCTCCCACAAACACCAACAGGAGCTGGGAATGGACAGCAGCTGAGTAAGACTCATCAATATCAGTCACTAGCTATTGATTACCTCATTGATGAGGATGGGCATTGTGCATGCGTGTGGTTGGGTGGCGGCGGGAACAGAAAGGGTGGAGGGAAGGGGCTACTGTTTATTCAGGGTCACAGGCCAACCCAGTTGTCTATAGCTGGGGCCTTTCATGGGAACAAGCGGCTGATTTTGTCATTTGGTAGCTGTCAGTCAGAATTAGGCCTGCAGTCTGGGCCTGGTGCCAGGAGGCTGCACTGTTAGTAGGCCATGTCAGTGTGAGAGAGGGTCGTTTGAGGTATACACTGTGGGGATGTCTCTTGCTTTGAAAGTGACAACACACAAATAATATATTTGTCTGCTTTCTTCCTTTGGCTAGTATTATCTTTTTTAAGAAGTGTATTTAAACACCATTCAAAGCAATATGATAGCAGCACAAGGCAATGTAAAAGTATATTGGAGCAATGTCTGAGCAGAGAGTGAATTATCTCTTCTTCTGTGTATGTTGTAATCCCAGTTTATTACATGGTTTAGTTTAATACTCAATTCTGATTGGTCAATTCAGAACATGTGACACGTTGTTAATACCGAACAGACAGACCGCTGTCAAGGACTTATTGACCGTTGTTAAGGACGCTCACATCTTCAGAAAGAAGTCCGGTCGATTTAACTGTATACAGTTGGGCCGAAAAGCAAACCGCATGCAGTTTGCTTTTCAAACTGGGACAAGAAAAACAGCGGAGAAGTAACGGGGCAGAAACCCTCCTTTTTACGCAACGGTCCAGACAGAGACATCAAACGGCGACACATATTCAGTGTGCAGTTACTTTGGCATTAGGGCAGGGATATCTAGATACTTTCCAAGGTTCACATAATGAGTTGTGCTACTTTTAAAGCAAGGAGCGATGTTTTCAAATCTGTAATCAAAAAGCTCCTCAAAAACGCAAGCAGTTCCTACCGTTGGCTTTTCAAACTGACAAGACAAGAGAAGCCCTAACTGTTTTTAAAATGTAACAGTTTGAAAAGCAAGCAAACCGTCTGATTGTCTTTAGTATTCCGCTGTCGTGTGATAGCAACATGGAGGATTTTAACATTCATTTTAATATATTTGGAGAGCACAGTAATTTGGAGGAATAGTTAGTGGCTGATGAGTCCCCAGTGAAGAAAAGAAAAAGACAAGAGGGACAAGAAATCAGCGGAGAAGTAACGGGGCAGAAACCCTCCTCTTTACGCAGCGGTCCAGACATAGACATCAAACGGCGACACATATTCAGTGTGCAGTTACTTTGGCATTAGGGCAGGGATATCTACATACTTTCCAAGATTTGACATAATGAATTGTGCTACTTTTAAAGCAAGCAGCGATGTTTTCAAATCTGTAATCAAAAAGCTCCTCAAAAACGCTATCGAAGCACTTCCTGCCGTTGCTACGTTAGTTCAAACGGTAACAACGGACTATTTTTCTTAGCGGATGCATGTCAATTTAAATCAATACATACAACTATTTTTTAAATCAATAAAATCATTTTCTAAATCCATAAAAGCATTTCAATTAATATTGGGAGTCATAACGTTACTTTGTTGAGAATGTGGCCATGTAATAAGCGGGATAATGTGCAGCGACTTGGTCATTATGGGGAAAAGAACACCTTCATGCCTTCATTTTCCCCATAATGACGCGTCGCTGCACATTATCCCTTACTTATCTGTGTTCTGTTTATGAAGCCGGGGCTGGAATCTCTGTGTTGCTAGTTTATGGCCAAGTACATTTAGCAGATTACTTAGTATTAAAGACATCATTTAGGACTAATGGTAAGGATTCAAATACTTAAAGGTCTCCTAATTTTTAGGCATATTACATTACATTGCATTTAGCTGACGCTTTTGTCCAAAGCGACTTACAATAAGTACATACGACCAGGAAGACACAGCCTTGAAGAAAACAGAATCATATAAGTACATCAGGTATCATAGAGCCAAACATTTCAAGTGCTACTCAGCTGGCTATAGATAAGCCAGTCCTTTATTAGTATATAAGTGCTTTGTTAGTAATTCTATCGCTCGAAGTGGAGTTCGAAAGAGATGAGTTTTCAGTCTGCCCCGGAAGATGTGCAGGCTTTCTGCTGTCCTGATGTCAATGGGGAGCTCATTCCACCATCTTGGAGCCAGGATAGCAAACCCACGTGTTTTTGCTGATGGGAACTTGGGTCCCCCTCGCAGCGAGGGTGCAGCGAGTCGTTTGGCTGATGCAGAGCGGAGTGCACGCGCTGGGGTGTACAGTTTAACCATGTCCTGGATGTAGGAAGGGCCAGATCCATTCGCGGCATGGTATGCAAGTACTAGTGTCTTGAAGTGGATTCTAGCAGTTACCGGGAGCCAGTGAAGGGAGCGGAGGAGCGGAGTGGTGCATATATTATAGGTCTCAGATATATATAGATATACATTTTTTTTTCTATGAAGTGTTTTTCTCAAAATACATAACACATCACCCATTCTAGCCATGCCTCATACCCCTGTATTTCAGCCCTGTTAGAGAAGTGCTGATTCTGGGTCCGTAGCTTTAAAAAACTAAAAAGCGGTAGGTACTCAGGTAAATGCTGCTGTGATTAAACGCCATATTATGTTCAAAACCACCAGGATTATTTCTGAAACAGTATGGAGCTCAAATGCTTTTTCTCTTGCGAATTTACCACAAGGTGAGTACCTATTTATATCCTGCTTTTTTACACATTCTCTCCAGTACAGCGTTAGCTCTGAGTGTTAGCGATGCTTGTTAATGTAAACAAAGACCATATTACTTCCAAAACACGTTGCACATTGTTTCTGATAGCCACATTTCTGATAGGGCCGTGGGTGTAAAGCCAGTCCACATTTCCGATCATATCGGACGCAAAAAAAGTATGAAAGACATAAAAAAGTGCATTTTGCATGATAGGAGATCTTTAAGTTTAACCCTGAAGTTACCTCGCTAAGCGAAAATCCTGCTTCGTAGTACAGGCCACAGGGCAAGGCAAACAAGCAGAACAAAAGTCTCCTTTGAACTGAAAACAAGGATCTGACGGAAAACCAGAGCTTAAATACATGCAGAACTAATCACAAGGACACGACACAGCTGGGCAGGGCAGGAAAAACACAAGGGCACCAGGTGAACACAATCAGGTAATCAAACAGGCGGAACAACACAGAGACAGGAAGTGAAAACAGACCTTACACAGGGGTGAACACTTTTTCAAAACGAAATATATGACGTATACATCTAGAAAAATTGAGATTATAATAGTTTGTAGAAAAAAATTCTCCCAACAAAACTCGCTACATTTTTTCCAAGTTGCTCCAACACATTGAATGTAAAGGCTAAGGGGCAGGACATCTCCCATGACAGAGCCTGCCAGCTAACCAATCAGAGACTGGGCTCTGGTTTCAGACAGAGAAGGCTTCTCAATTCTCTAATTTCCCCTCCTCGACTCCTCGACTCCTCGGTCCTCCGGTAGTGACCTGGGGCCTTATTTATAACGCCGTGCGTAGGATTCACGTGGGAAGGTTGCTTACGTAGTAGAAATCCAAAAAATAGGTACAGAAATGTTCCGACATTTTCCGATTCACCAAACATTGCGTACCGGCGAGGAAAGTGCGTACAGCACTTCCTACGCCGGTTTCCCTTTATAAATCACATTCGACTCGAAATGCGGTGCAGCTTTTGCGGGCTTCACGTAACGCCCATATTTGCCTATAAATAGTCAAAGAAAAGCCCATTCATTCATTTTGACTGACTTTATGAAGAAGATAGCAGGAAATGACGACAGAACAGCTAAAAAAGACATCTCACACCGTGTCAGATTTTGGTTCTTTTGGGGAGGTGGAGATAAATCATATTGTTTGGTGGATGCCGTTTGAACCAGAGTAGCAGCATGGAGGTCGGATCGTCACCAACATAAATAAATAAGTGGTCCGAAAAAAGTTCATGACAAAAAAAATACACATAGCCTTCCTCAGGCAGTGTGTTTGTACCGGGGACAGGAGACCCCCCCCTCGATGAGAAACTCTAAGAAATGGTCGGGGAATCCCTCCGGAGTGGAGTCATGACGACTGGATCTGAATTATGTTTTTGTATTTGGTGGTTTGTGTCCCAGCTGTCGATCAGCTGTCGATCAGCTGTGCGCAGCGTCTCCACTGCAGCCTGTGCATCTCAACCCCCCCCCCCCCCCCGCAGCAACTCTATATCCACCAGTTAAAGGAAATACAACTAATGAGTTGTGTTATATTAGCTGTACAATTTACCACATATGGTGTTCTTAGTTTCCATACCTCCTGTGTTTTACGAGCAACTTATCAAGTCTTGGCAAACAGCATAAAACACGATTAAACGTGATAGTATATAAAACCATGCTCGTATCTACAACCTATAGAAATGCAAAACGGCGTCAGTTTAGACGTAATTCTGTCCTCCTGCTTACCGCATCATTTATTAGAAAACATTTCATAACATTAACACAACATATTCGAGGTGGTTTTAAATAACATATCGTATTTATTTATTTCTCCAAGTTATGTTTTTGTGTGCACTGAGGAGTCTCAAACAGGCGTTTGTTTAATCATTTTAAGATTGGCTTTAATCAATGTTTGAAAATGAATTCTTCATATATGATAAATGAGAGGTAACATTTTATTTATGATATTATTTCCACATATTTCTCTCCATTCTTCCTTCTGCCAACGGTGTCGCAGTTTCTCGTCTCTCCCGTTTTTGTGCTTAGTGCGTACGCATGGGTTAGAGTTTGCGTGGAGGACCGCACATTTTCCCGTCAAGTTAGTATTTTATAAATCGCAAACATTGCGTAGAAACTGGCGTACGCCATTTCTTTTGCGTATATCCCTTTAGAAATGAGGCCCCTGGAAATGGATTTCAGCGCGCCATGTTGAAGGACATCTCATTTCTCCAAATGCACATCGAGGACTGAGCATCGAGCACCGAGGATACATCCAGTCTCTGATTGTGTTACGTTATTATGAGAGTGCTCTCATACTTGCTTGATTCTGAAATTGTATATATGTATATAAATATATGTGTGTGTGTGTGTGTGTGTGTGTGTGTGTCTGCATCTGTAGCCTGTTATTGTCTCATTATACCGCACTGTGAATGAATTAAAAGTAAATATATAAGTCATCATGAACACATCTGTCCATCAGACAGAGGGCTGCTGTGCCTCCTGTCATCATTAATGGACGTCTCTTTAAAATGACCGCTCAGAGGAGAGGAGTTCTCATTTCTCTAACCGCCTGCTGCTTCCCCTCCTCTCTCCTCGGTTCCCCTCCTTAGTCCTCCGCTCGCATCTCCTGTGGGCGGGACTAAGTCTCGAGGATAGGAGTCGAGGAGGGGAAATTAGAGAATTGAGAAGCCTTCAGAGGGTGAAAAGGTGCTGCAGCACAGGAAGTATGAGAAAAATAAAGAGCTTTTTGAACATTAAAGCATGAAGACATGTCACAGTAGATGCACACAAATCTATTATGAAACCTGAAAATGAGCAAAATAAGGCCCCTTCAAGGCCAAGTGTCGTAGTTGTGAACACGAGAGCTTTGATTTGTTGATCCAAGCACAAGTTGTTATATTACAGCCTTGAGAAGATCTCACCAAATAACTTATACACCTATTTGCTGCAGTCCTGTTCTTGGTGTCATCACCTTGCGTCTCTAAATGCCTGAACTGTCCCTTTTGAACCGGCTCTCGTTTTTCTTCTCCTGAAACTCCACAAGGACTGCAGCACGCTGCGGACTGTCAGTGGGTGGAATGTAGGGCATTCAAACTTGGCTTCAACAGGCTTGTGAAGGGGTTTCTGGGTCATGTTCATAATCAATTTCTCTTTAAATGTGGAGGTCCACTGAGGTCTATGTGACATCACAGAGTACATAGGTATATGACATCATATGACATGTCATCTTAGGGTCCAACTTTTTAATAAAGAGTTTATATATTGTAACTAGTGGTTTGTTTTTAAATGTTAATGCAGATTTTGTTTATGTTTTGTAGACAAATTCATTTCACAGTCAATCCAATTTTACACATTTGTACAACTTCAATTGAAATCATGTTTGATCGATAGATAGAACAAATTCCCAATAGAAAAGAGATATATCCCTAGACCTCCTAGAGTATCTAAATAATACACAATATAAGAATATATTTAACCTCTTAAGCCCTGAGCCTGTTTTTCAGGTTTCAGGCTCGAAAATGCCACTAACACAACAAAGACTATATCTTCACTTCTAAAAGGGGTAAATTAATAATCATTCCTCTCAAAGCAAGGTTACATCTGTGAGTTGGATGTAGAAGTGTCAGAATCAATATAGATGTTTATATTTTAAAATAAATTCAGATGAAACATAGTAAAAACATGTAAATTCTAATGTCCGCCTAAAAAACCCTGATTACTTATAGTGAAAACCACCCTTGAATGATGGGTTAGCAGACTAAAAGCTTTAGGAATCCAAACTATAACATATAATAAGTACCCTGTATCAAGATTGATGCAAAACAAGTGAAATTTGACCTTTTTAGACAGATTTAGAAAAATAAAGTCCAGGCGGACTCACCTCTGGGTAATTTGGGAACCATCAGTTCCATTTGAACTTTTTCACTGTAAAAATCATTGTATTACTTTGAATGATCACTATAGGTATTCATTCCATCCAAATACAACTGTTGTGAAAAAAATAAAATATAAAAACATACTCTGTTATCGTCATTTGCAGGAAACAACGTCTAAGGAACCTTAATATTTAATAAACTATGAATATTGTATATCCATATAACGGGAAAAAACTCATTTAACTGATCTTTTTCATTTATTTTTTCAAAAAAAACACAATGCTAACAGTGAGCCTCTGAATTAGCCCCGAGCGAAAAATGCTAACCTATTACTGCACCGAAAATCACTCCTAGCTCCCTTATTACTTATCCTAGCTGCACATCCAACACATCGTTTATGATCGTAAAGACACAGAATCTAACGGTGCCCACCTCAACACTGAAAGATACAAACTTGCGAGGTTATCAACAAAAACGTACATCAAAACAAGTGGCGCTAGGTACTAACATGCGCTAGGCTAATGGCTTACCTTCCTCTTTGTCTGGTCTAAAATGGTCTTCAATGGCATTAAAACGATAAAAACGATGATGTAGTTAATCCATAGGTTAATATCCAATGGGGCTGTGTCCCCTTTGAAATGTTCTGATAATCTATAAGCAATAAAACTGGAATTCCGTTATCTGCTGTCCGCTCTGTGCTCCGTGTGCTCTGGGTCCCGGCAATTCCTGCTTCCTGCTTCCTTCCGTAGTAAACAATAAATGAAGTCGGCTGCGTAATGTACTTAAACTGGCTGGCATTCTTTATACTTTACGCAGGACTATATCTCTGGAACCCATTGGTCGATTCGTGTGATTTACACCTTTTTCTTAACCATCAGAACCAATAGAATCGATGGGCAGTTCCCAAATCCACGTAAACATTACCATAGCGGACGTAATAGAGAAGTGAACAAAGCATATCTGAAAGTGCACGCCTGGACTGCAAAACTTTATAGCCAGTATATTGCCATAAATATGATGATGGATTATCAGTCAAAATTTCTACGTGACACAAAGACATTGGATTAACCTTGAGCGGCGTTTTTATTCCGGTGAACACAACTTTTGATCACAAATCAAAAAAGGTAAGACGTAATTATTGTAATATTTTTGAAACCGGATGTTGTTTACTTTCTCTTTTCTGGCTGATAGCTCCAGGAATTCTGGGTCCTACAGTGATGACATTACATGTGTGGAATCTGTGGAGTCTCAGCTTTAATCGGGTATCTTGTTTGTGCAGTTACGATAAGTAATAAGGGCATTTCTACCGTGAGTGCTGTGCAAAGGTCCGTTAGCATTAGTTAGCATTTTTTCGCTCCATGCTAATTCAAAGGCTTGGTTTCATTTAGCTAAACATGGTTCACATTGTCAGTTAGCTGAGTTTCATACCGTTTAAAAGGGTATGGAACATTAATAGTTTAATAGTTAGCCCTGAGACATAGTCTCGTAAAAAATGGTGGGAGGGGTCCACTGGGGGGACCCTCGGGCTTAAGAGGTTAATCAATTGAGTACTCAATGTACAGTTTCACTACAGGGATATATAGAAATATACTATAGACACATATCACACACACACACACACACACACACACACACACACACACACACACAACACACACACACACACACACACAACACACACACACACACACACACACCACACACACACACACACACACACACACACACACACACCACACACACACACACACACACACACACACACACACACACACACACACACACACACACACACACACACACACACACACCAAGCCTTGCTCCATCCCTCTGCCAACATTCAGTGTCGCAGTGACGGTGGATATGGTGGTTTTGAATTAAAACTATGGCTTGGGGCACTTAGTAAACTTATTATGGAAAACAGAGGCCCTAACATACGCCCTCTCTAACACACACACACACACACACACACCACACACACACACACACACACACACACACACACACACACACACACACACACACACACACACACACACACACACACACACACACACACACACACACACACACACACACACACACTCTGACACACCCTCATGTCTTTTGATAAGGCTTGTACCCTTGTCAACAAGCACACAATTCAATTAGTGTTGATTGTTGTTGGCGTGTTCAATAGTTATTAATTAGGGGGGGAGGGGCCCTGGCCCGAAGCTGTAATGCATCGTGTTGTCTCACACTCTGGATAACATAGATGCTGTGAAAAATCAAAGAGTGGTGGGTCTGGGGGCGTGGGGGTTGCAACGTCTTTAACTAAAAACGTATTACTGAACACCAAAATGTCAACAGGAAATGTATTTATTAAGTATTTATAAAAAAAGTACATATAAGAAGTATTACACTTGACTTTGGGACTGATACAAAGCTTTGAATTAGGTTTTGTCTTTTGGAGAAATACTTTGAATTGCCATTGTATTGAATAGTTGCAGGACGTGTAGTACGTCACAGTATTACAGGCTGTTATTACAGAACACAGACTGTGCCCACTGTAATGACTTTATTCAATTTGAGAGCTTACACAGGTTCTATTGTCGTATGCACAATAGCTAAGGTCTAGTTTTTAGCAAATAAAATCCTTTGTTCAGCCAAATGCGAAAGATACAATACATGTATCACTATACTATAGAGATAAGGAAGTCAAATAGTGCAAGTAAAATGCAGGACACGTAAGCATTGTTCACTTCAGCAAAAAAGACTGAATTTGAATGTTTGAAAATAAATTACAAAATATCATTGAATGTCATTGTCTAAATTAATGACAGCTTTCTCTACAAAAGCCGAATGTCCGTGCATAAACTCCCTTCTCCATATCACTTACACATCATAACAGCCCCCCCCACACACACACACACACCTGTAATTAGCTGCTTGTAACACCACCAATAATGTCTGCCAAGCTCGTGACTTAAGCGTCTGTTTCCATACAGTGTTTTATATTTCATATTCTGAAATTAAACCGATAATTAAATTTTTTCAAAAATATTGAAGATTCATTTAAACTGGAAAATCTTGATTATTGCATCTTTAAATTCACAAATCTGAAAATGTTCTCACATTTTTCCTATGAGTTCTTTGTCATTGTGATTTACAGTCCTATTCTGCCTCTTCCCTAGATCTACATGACTGTTCACAGTGTTATTGTTTACTGTGTCGTTTGGGTTCACAGCTCAATTCGATGTCACAGTTTCCAAAGCCCTAACATCCCCAAAGAACCCGTATGTAACACCGTGTAGGTTCGTCTAAAAGAGAGAACAACACGGACATGACTGCACTCCTCCTGACCTCCTTCCCCGTGCTGCGGGGCCCGACACTTCATCAAGAGGCCTCGCGACAGAGCAGGAGTGACGTCCCCCCCCCCCGCCTCTTCCTCTCCGTCCTGCTTTTGATGTGCCTTTTGTTTGGTGCCTAATGACAGCTGTGATGGAACCGTCATGCTCTGTGATCGCAGCGGCCATCCCTCTGCCGCCACATTCCCCGTTTCTATCCACTGCCACTACATCCTCTGCAGCCACCCCCCCCCCTCATCGCCTCTGGTCTGAGGGGGCACCTTCTCCAATCTCATCTCACAGATCTGCTTTGTTTTGTAAAATATGCACAGGGTTACTTTAAACAATGTAATCTGTTACACTGAAAAGCTGAAAGGTTGACTTTAATGAAATGTATTATGTCAACAGGTTCCACATTATTGTATTAGGTTAGTTGAAAGCAATATATTAAGTTGAACCCATTCTTTATTTAAAGTTAATATTATTGCTTTCAACTAACCTAATACAATATGTGTAATTTGTTGACGTAATACATTTCAAGTCAACCTTTACATTTTTTGTCAACAGATGACACAATTTTGTGTTAGGTTAGTAGAAAGCCAGATGATTAAGTTTAAATAACAAATATTAAGTACAACTTAATATTATTCCTTTCAACTAACCTACTACAGTTATGTGACACAATACATTTAATTAAAGTCAACGTTTCATTTTTCTCAGTGTAACATTACTAGTTACTTTATGAAATGTAATCAGTAACGTAATCTGAGTATCAAAATATAAAAGTAATGTAATTTGACTACTTTCTGTTACCTTTGGATTCATATCAAATGCAATATAAATCCAATAAAATATAAATAAGATGTGTTTTACTGAAGTGTATTATGTAAGACAACAGATCAATGTCACATTAGAAAAGAAGAAACCAAGATATTTAGTATAAAAAAAGATTTTCTTTATAGGAAAACCTGCCTTTCATTAATATATTCAGGCAGTCTAGAAACCAACAATGAGCACATACAGTTTAAATAAGCATAAGCTCACAGAAGATGCTCCATTTTAGTTTAAAACATACAGTTAAGCTCACACACACTATTTTATGAACATATAGGCTCACCTACTGAATTAAAAACAGGAAAAATGAACCAAAGAAAGGGAAAAGGAATGGGAGGCCCAGTGGCTAAACATATCATTTTCCCTGGCCCAGGAATTGTCTGGAGGGTTCATTGAAAACTTGTGCAGCTGGGTGCGTTTCCTGCTGTTTGCCTGAACACATACCCTCATTCGGAGACGGTGAGCAGCTCTGCCTATTAAAATGTAAATTCCCTCTCGGTGCAGTGGCGGCAGCAGCGGTGGTGGCGGCAGGCAAGCCCAGACTGGGAGAGGGAGGTGAAGCTGGGAGAGGGGGGGGTGAGAGGTGTGGATCGGCTCTCCACCGCTCACACAGACAGCATGTGGCGGCACCATAATAATAAGCTGCAGCACATTTCAGAGCCCAGCACAGACAAAAGGTGATTTCTCCGTTTTAATGTCATTTATTTCAATGACTCTATGCTCTTCACCTGTTCAAAAAATCAATAAAATACAAATCAATGTAACTCTTTATGTCATACTATGACTTTTATTAATGAAAACTACTCGTGATGCAGTTAAGAATAATGTAACATTAGCGTTATTTGCGAATAATCATTCACGGCTTTAATGAATGCTTAAGAGTAGCAGGTTCCACTCGGGTCGTTGCATTTTGCTCATAATGCCGGCTTTTAATATCCCAGAATATATGTTTATTTAGCAAATTAAACCATTTTTATTGCTAAAAGGTAACTATTTTGTACTGTATGTGGTAAAAACATTTAAAAAGAAAATGTAAAAAACCCAAACCATTATCAGTAACTTGACTTATCTTATGACAGATACAAATATATTGGCTTTAACAACAAAAAATATGTAAACAAAGAAGGATGAATTTACATACTTCCCACATACTAATACACACCCACAAAAATTATATTTTCTGAACTGGATACATTCTTTAATAATGCTTGCCAAAGGTAAACAGAAGCCATGTTGTAATTGCTTAAATTATAGATATGGTATTTAATAAAAATGTATAAGCAATACAAATAGTGATGAGATATTTTTGGGTGAAATGCCTGTTTATATAATATGTGACTCAAGTACAAACCTGTCTTTTTTATAGCTATTGTCCTTTTTCACATATAACTATACTCATACATATAACAGAAAACTGTATTCACTCTTTTTCATTTTGATCAAATCCCCTTTTTTAAATTGTATTTATTTTCTATCTTTTCTCTTATATAAACACAACATGATGTGTACTGTAGGCGTGAAGGTTAGTGTTAATGTAGTATAACACACGTCCTCTGTTCAGTAGCACATTCAGGATAACTACAGGCCATCACTCACACAACATAAACACAACATGGACAAAAAAGTCAAATGTATATGCTTTAACAATATGAATTGCAACAAGGCTTTCTAAACCCAAAACGCCTTGTTGTCATATTTGTAATTCCTATTGCCTCCAATGACCAATGATATGGAGACATGACAGAAGAACTGATCAATGATAAGCCTGAATTGTGCTACTGTAAGCTGACTGCAAGCCAGTGTTACAGCTGGCCTGGTGTGTGAGTTGTGAGTGTGTAACACTAGATGGAGCTGCAAGCATACAGCAGGCAGCTCACACACTGACCACGTCTCTCCATGCTGATGGAGGAGAATGCACTGTGCATACTGACTGTGCAGCATGTCATTGAGGAACAAACATGGAGTAGGTCAAGACATGCAAAGAAAAGTAACATGTGATGACAGTGGTGCTGCAGCATCTGTCCCTGCATGTGTTTCAGCTCATTATTCCCTGAAACAGAGAGACTGTGGTGGATTCACCTGATGCTGTCCATTGTGTGACAATAAGCTGCATTGATTTAGCAGTTACAGGCTGATGCATGTGGGACCAGAGGACAGAGCCTAGGTCCTTTCTCTGCCTTTTGGAGTGGATCCAATATGACGTTTGTCAGGTCACATCTTTCCTTCTAATGTGCGTAAATGATAAAGCTTGTATTTTAAATTATTCCATATGTAAACAAATTCCATTAAACACCAAAACCACCAATCCATGTATCCTCCTGACAAGTACTAGCCTGATTATTTATCCTATCGCTGTGTTAATACCTTTAATACAGGCTATGATTAATACGCAGCTGAAAATAGTCCCTAACATTTCATGGATCTTACCATGTCAAGCTTTTATTTTTAAAAGCATACAGTTCTTAGCAGTTAAACACCATTTAAGAAGGATTGATGGAAGGGAAACAAACTAACACATTGAAGGCTTTAGG
This sequence comes from Harpagifer antarcticus, assembly GCA_902827135.1. Classification (NCBI taxonomy): domain Eukaryota; kingdom Metazoa; phylum Chordata; class Actinopteri; order Perciformes; family Harpagiferidae; genus Harpagifer; species Harpagifer antarcticus. The sequence goes on from CADEHL010001074.1 coordinate 1,913,447, forward strand.
ATCTTTAGGGTTTGTTGAAAATAAGGAATAACACTTGTAACCTCACGTGTTAAATCCCACCAGATGTTCCCAGTGTATTCACAGCTCACCCACTTTGAAACTTTTGGATTTGCTCATGACCTTTGCTCATATGTTGTGCTAACCCACACATGACAATAATAGGATACCGGTAAATTCTCAAATGTATACTGACAGTATGGCACCAAAGCGGCCCATTATAGAGAAGTATTGATCTAAAATGATCATATATAGGATCTCAGATTGTAGCAGAATAAGCTATGACTTTTGAATTGAGTATTTAATTCAATTTTAAGAGAAATAAAGTGCAGGGTTGGGTTACTGTAAAAAAGGCTTTCTGTATCACTAGTTACCTGTAAAACATTTGTATCAGTAACTTAATAAAGTAAATAAAATCTGAGCCAACAGAAAATAAAGTGTTATTTCTTCTTTCAAAAATCCAAAGTCTCAATCCACAAGTTAAATAGGACAAATTCTGCTTATTTCCAGGTTCATATTTGTATTTTGTGTCTCTACTGTGACATGTCTCCATGCTTTAATGTTCAAATAGCACCTCTTTTCACCCTCTGTCTGAAACCAGAGCCCAGTCTGCTCTGATTGGTTAGTTGGCCGACTCTGTTACAATTCGTCAACCGCTTTGACATGTCCATTCCATTAGCCAATCATGTACAATGTTTTGGAGTGCTAGCCAATAGAAGCACAAGTGTTATATAGTGATGTCACTATGTTACGGCTATGTTAAAGATTCCAATGGAGGCGTTTCAGGCAGGGGGGAGTGTGTGGGAGAGAAACTCCCTCTGGAAGAAACACAGAGATTTTAGCCTTTGCAGACCCTTGACATGCACCAAAGCCTAAAACCCAATACAGGAAAGAAACCCCAAATAGCACAATACGGCCTCTTTAAAAAAGCAAACGTGTTATTTAAAACATCACGACATCAATCGAAGTCACTAAAAATGATGGAATAAATCCACTTGAGTTGGACTCTGGTGGTCTTCCCTTCATCACCTCACCTGCACTAAGCTGCTCCTCTTCCTCCACACATTGAAATGGCTGATTCTTTCCTGTAGATTTAAGAGTTGAAAATTGTCCATCTGTCATTTTCAGTGAAAATGATTTCCAGGTCCAACCAATTGTCAGGCCTTGTGTAATTGAAGAGACTGCTCCAAATATCTTTTAAGTATTGAGAAGTCATTTTGCTGCCTGTTGTTAGAGCGTATCGCACAAAGAGGTCCATTCTGTCCGAAATGGTTCATTCAGCCAAGATGAGGGGAAAAAAGAAAGCCGAAGTCTGAATGACTCTACGGCCTTTTGAACCCTAAGTCAAATATCATTGTGTGAGCTCTTTTCCTGAGAGCCAGTCACCAAATACTGCTGTTAGCACTGATTGAAAATCCACGAGGATTTTCGAGAACGTAGCACAGTGCCCTTGAAAAATGATCCAGAAAAATTCCCTGTCCTTCCTATCAAAATGTTGTGTCTGATGTCTGCAGCACCTCGACTTCAAGCTCAATTATTTCACCGGAAAAAGAGAGTGGCTGGAAAGAGTTCATAGACAATTTCACTTTTATTGGAAATGACTGTGACCACGGCAGTTACAATACACTCTCAGAGGCCATCAGAGCTTCTTATGGTGCCATCGGCTTTGCCCCGTCTCTTACTGATTCGTCACAGTTTAGTTGCTGCAGTGTTTGTTTGTCGGCACGTAGCACTGAACATTCAGATTGGATTGGTTACTGGTCCCTATGGTAATTTATTTCCTTCAAATTCGTAGCTTTTTTCTTCGGCAATTTACACAATTTAAAGCGTTAAGGCAATCAAAGTTAGAAATATCTAGATTGAACCTGTTGTACGTGACACAGCAGAGGATACCTGCGGCACTTTACTCTGAAAAACCCAATGACATAAATAACTGCAATGAAAGAACATTTAAATTAGAACTTTTAAAGTGCGATGGCACAATGATTTGATAAGAAAGTCCTAGACAATGTTACTGTCTTCAACAAGAATACATATGTTCTAATACAGAACAAATTGAACTGTGTTCAACTCATCACACCATGTAAACCCTCAACACTAAGCATGGTTTTGTTAATGTTCAAGTATTTACTACATCTCCAGTGCATTTAGCCTCCACTTTCACAGCATTTCACCGCCTTTATTTTTAGAAGGCCCCTTGAAATTAACCGCAAAAACACTATATTAACAATGTAATGTAATATGGATATACATTTCGAAAGGACTAGTTTATAACAGGATTTGTATTGTTATTGTAGGTACTTGGGGGTTTGATCAAAGTTAAGCCAGCGTTGACTCACTCTCTCTTTCACTTGTGGAAGGAATCTCCAGCGAGGCCGACCCCACCAGAATGATGCCAGCTATAGTTTTCAAATGGTAGTGTTTCACGAAAAAAAGCAGTTTTGTGTCATAAAGGTCATTTTAAAAACACAGACACTGTTGTCTTGTGGTGTGTTTATCGCTGTGGGAACCTCCACTTCTCTGAGTCTGACAGCAGCAGCAGATTTAGCAACACATATTTTCTACTTTTAAAAACAACCATCTCTTGAAACGACAACATAAACACACCAAATGTGGACTCCATTTAGAAATATGAAGAGGAATCAACTTTCAGACAGCGACAATGTCCATACCTCTGGTTTCTTTGTGTGAAGGTGAAGCAGCAGTTATCTTTGTCTCACCTGGATAACATGCTTGTACCTATAGAATGGTGCTAAACTATAATCCTGGCTGCCATTAGGAAACAGAAAAGTATTTCCTCCCCCTCCTTCTTCTCTACTGAAGCATGCATATGAATCCGTCATTAGCCCCCCCTCCCAAAACCTCCTCACACTGTGACACCCCTCCATCTGCGTTCCATCTCCCTCCATCTTTTCCCCCTTTTCTTTGCGACGAGGCGAGGTGCCACACGCGTGGCGTAGTTAAACACCTTGTGATTTATGGAGCTTTAATTTGGTCGTAGCCCATCCATTGTTTTGCGGCTTGTGGTGCGGCGGGCTGCCCCGCTGACAGTAATTTCCCGCCAGTTGGAGAGGATTGTGTATCATGAGCTAATGGCATCCTCTTTCTTCAGAGGAGAAAGGAGGTGTGAGTCTGTGGGTGTTTCTCAATGTTGAGGACGCTTCCTATAGCTTCAGAAGCGAGGCAAGAATCCTTACTAGCCTCGAAGAATGGTGGAACAGGCTAACAGGTGTGCGTCATATGCGAGGCCCCGCCTTAAATGGAGTGCGATTTCCGCCAACGATTTGGAAATTTGTTCGTGTGCAAAGCATTGTGGGGATTTTTTTTCATGATACACATGTGCATCCTCGAAATTTCCCGCAACGAAGGACGCCGGCCTCGGTAGAATTCCAAGGATCCTGGACATTGGAACAGTCCTTGGGCGGGACTCGATGACGTAGCATCCTTGAAATAGTGGCTCTGGAGGATGCTTCCTCGACATTGAGAAACGCCCAGGCCGTTTCTCAATGTCGAGTAAACCTGCTGCAGAGTCACTATTTCAAGTATACTACGTCATCGAGTGGCGCCGAAGGACTGTTTAAATGCATGTTAAATGCCCAGCATATACTCAATGACGTAGTATACTTGAAATAGTGGCTCTGCAGCAGGTATACTCGACATTGAGAAACGGCCCCAGTGTGTTTGAAATCAAGTAAGAAGAAAGTGGCGGAGTAGGAAACAACCAGCAGTTCCTATTTACTCTGCCAATTGCACTTGAGGCCGTAGTGTGTATTGAAATGAACCGGGCTGTCTGCGGTGGAGCTAGCAGGTAACGGTCTGTCGGCTGATTAGGGTGCTGCTGTAGCTTAGCTAACCCCCCCCCTTCTAACCCTCAGACCGCCCTGACCTCCCTGTAGCCTGTCTGATAGCTATATCACACATATTTACTAAATGCACCCATCTAACCGCCTGAGGTCAACGGCTGCAACCTGCACACTATGTGTTTGGGCTCAGCCATCAAGAACACTTCTTCTTGTTTAGTTCTTCCATTTTTACCTCTTTGGATCACTCATCTTCCTCTTTTTAGAATTAGTAACATTTATTTAAATATTTCTTTGTCTTGCCATGACATTTTTTTCAGACATTCATGTCATGGCACTGAAGTCTTAAATGAATGACAAAATAAACCTTAAACACTTTAGTTATTCTCTGACTCTTTAACTTCACCACCAGCAGATTGACAATTTAGTTTTGAGTGAAAATTCAGCTAATGATAGCATTTCTTTGAATTAGCAGTGTTAGAATGCTACCTTTTACAATCATTCCCGGGACAAAGGTCTGCAGTACTGACGGTATTTACGAGTGATGAAAACCTGACCCCCGGTTCGACAAGGTTGGTCATTTTTATCCATTTTCCAGTGCGATATGCGTTAAAGTAAATGTATTAAATAAAATCACCAGGTATTTTAGACATTTAATTTGATTCACTAACACACAACACATACAATTATAATGCTCTCTTTAAAGCAAGAAAGCTCCATTTGACAGAAACAGAAATTTTACCTCCCTGATCATTGTAAAACATAAATTCATATTCGATAAACATAATTTAATTTACCAAAAGTGTCTTTCCACTTTTCATTAAACATCAGCTCTGCTTCGACAGCTTGATAGAAGAACTAACAGATATAAGAACAGTAAGCACCATACATTTTACAGGTTATTTATCCTTTTCCTGTGCCAACCACTCCTGTTCAGCACACACTGAAAAAAACTGAAACGTTGACTTTAATTAAATGTATTATGTCAACGGATTTGACATGACTGTATGACGTCAGTTGTATGTTAAGTTGAACCAAACTGTTTTTTTTCAAACTTAACATTATTGGTTACAACTAAGCTTCAACGTTTCAGTTTTTTCCGTGCATCCATCACCTTGACCAGGTAAAGGCGTACTCGTCTACTGGCAATTGGAAAGAAGTGTATCGCCTATTTAAAGCAAGTTTCCCCTTGTTAAAGAACTCTCCATAATCTGCATACAGTATCTTTGTGCAAAAAGGGTATACTAAACTACTAAACTAACTGTTTACGTTAGTATCGTTTACTGCCTCAGAGTGTTCTTCATAGGGAAGTATGGATTTCCTTCTAACAACACAAATACAACGAGTCATTTTAAAAGAACATTTGTCTAGGTACACTCTTATCTGTATTATGGATAACAGCCTGTATGATGTCTTTTCCATCTGTTGATTTGAATATTGAGTACAATATTACTTCATTACCTGGCTTACATTTTGTCATGGCTGCTGGGTGACATCTTACCATCCCCTGTGCTTATTTCTACAGAACTACAGCTATTTCTACCTCTTATTTCTGTCTGAGCGGACGTCAGCGCAACAAATACAAAGCTTATTTGAACATGACCTTTTATCAAGTGCACAAGTAATACGGTGTGGTGGAGTTGAGTGAAATTATGCTTTCCCTGATGGTTAGCGAGTCTGTCCGCTTCCATATCTTTCACCTCAGGGGAGCCGAGCTCTGGATGTCGCTGTGGCATCTAACATCATAAAAAGCACTCATTATTAACAGCTTTAGAATAACATTCAAGGGCAAACGACTTTGAAATGGCAAACTTGATGTTTTTTTCTCTTCTTTCCGCACACCACATATTTGATTTAGCTACCTCTCAATAGTAATTCACTTTGATATGGTTTCCCACATAAACAAAGCTATGTGGCTGGAAGCAAGCCGCTGGCCGATGGAGTGTGTCAGCCGTAAGAATCCATATCGCCACAGCTACAGAGCACTGTCTCCACAGAAATGGAAACGGTGTCATCAGCATTAAGGGAAGAGAAGGCCCAATGCTGATTGCTCTCACTGTGTGTGTGTGTGTTTGTGTGTAATAGAGAGAGGGGGTTACGGGTTGTGGGGGGTTGGGTAGCATGATTGTCCGTGTTTATTGGACTGTGTGTTTGTGTGAATGTGTGTGCATTCACGCTTACTAGTCTCATGATAGCTTGGCTGTGTGGTGTGGACTGGTGCTCAAAGCGCACTCCACTAGATGGGCGACAGTGCTGCTAGTATGTTACCCTGTAGGCTGTGTGTGTGTGTTTGTGTGTATGTGTGTGTGTGTCGATTGTATGAACAAACTAAATAATTTGAAAACCCTTAAGGCTGGCGAAGGAAGTTTCATTACAAATATTTTAGCTAATCATTAGAATATTGTTATTCAAGTGGTACCTCAGGTAGTAAAGACAACAAAAACCCTTCAAACCCTTTGTGATGACAGGATGTGGATAAAAGTTAAGCTTCTGCTCAGAAAACACACAAGTCTTATCTGGATTAAGAAAGACCTATAAATTAGATTAAGAGAAAATGTTGTTTACCACTTGGTTGTAATGACTAAAACTTAGCAATGATGCTAACATTAGCTCATGCCGCTAGCCAGAGCCATGAGCAGAAGCTAGACTCATATTTTCTCTCCGTCTCCAAAGTTTCATCGATATTGTACGACTCTATTTCGAATAAATCTGAGTTCCTTTTTTGGGATTTCTCTGAAACACCTTGCCTATGATTGGTCCAGGTCTCCTGTCCAAGCCAAGAGGAGGTGCACAAAACGTGGATACAATCTTGAATGTTTGCCCTATGATACCAAATGTATACTTTTTAGCCCAACTTCATGAAATCGTATGCAAACCCCCCAAAACATCACATAGGTTCCAGAAACTAACCATTAACCAAAATGTGTTGCAGGAAATGCTGAGGTGACATTTGGCAAGACATTGAGGCCCCGTCCACACAGAGACCAAACGGCTGTTATCCGCTATGGTTCTTTATCGTATGGACGGTTCGTTCACACAAGGCCGTAACGGAGCCGCGGAAACAGAGCACTCAAACGATAACGCACCCCAAAGTACGAAAGTCTGGTAACGTAACGCTTGCGGCACCGTGTGTACGCCCTATACGATCATTCCCTGAAAACGATGACGCCATAGCCCCACCTCTCCTGCTCACCCCTCGCGTCATTGCTGATGCGTTTCGCCAACAACAATGGCGGATCACAGGGTTGCGTTCGTGCTCCAGGCCCTACTGACCATGATACAGATTTTAGTGCAAAATAAAAAGTAAAAGTACAGGCTCGGCATATGTACTACAGCATCTCCGGCGGGTCGAGCGGGCTCGTGTGGACGGACACGTTTCCTGTGCCGATTCCGTGTGGACGGTAGACTTTTTTGATATCGACCTCGGTTCGTTTTCGTTTTCGTCTCCGTGTGGACGGGGCCTGAATCCCCTGATTGCTGTATAGTAGCTGCCGACTGCTCTAAATACTTAGTTTAATTAATCGAATGTGTGTATACATTCCTGTTATTTGTGTTGTGACTAGTCCTGCACTGACAATGATTAAACAAAGAAATGGATATTGTAAAGAATAATGCAAGTATTTCCTGATTGTAGAAACAAGAGGTTGCTCAAAGCTATAAAAGATAGGGCATTAATACTGTACTCTCTACAGGTCAGTCGAATAATTCTCCCTCTGATCTGTCCTCATTCTGTGCTCATGTCCAGTGGAGATCTGCCTCCCTTACTATAATTTGTCCTTTATGTTGTAAATGGACACAGTAGCGAGTACAGTAGGAAGAGAAAAACCTCCTTACAACTGCACTCCATCCTATCTTACACTTACCCATCCAAATCCTGCCATGCAGTGCATTTGGAGTTGATATATACTAGCATAGCACAGTCGAAAACCAACAAGGCGATAAAAGTCTTTACATTTGGGAACCTCGACAGAGACTTGGGTTTTAGGGAGTGCCTAAAAAGCCTTAATTCTCTTATCACTTTGAACATGTCTGCTATTATGTCTTCTAACACAATTTTAAACTGCATTAGCAAATCGGGCACTTCCTTCAGCCCCACCAAAACTGAAGCCTCAATGGAAAGGCCCATCCCACCGTTTATAAAAGCCCCACTTTTTAAAGAGTGCCACCTCCGAGAAAGCTGTAAGCACTGATGCCGCCTGTGTGTATTTGCAAGGCCCCCAGAATTAATCCTGAGCAATTTTTCTGCACCACTTGTGCCTGGGATAAAGGAAGTCTGAGCATTTAAATGGGCTGGGTCCCTGGTGGCATTAAGTTCTTACCATATTGGGCAGCAGTCAGGCCTGCAGTGTGAAGAAGGGACTGGGGCGAACCAATGAGCCTTGCCTGGCTTAAAACTCTATACTTCTGCACAGTATCTCTTACTCCCTTTCTTTTCAAGCCAATCTTCCTATCTTCTGATAAGGAAACAAACAGAGAGAATCAATGGTATCCTCTCCTGCAACACAATATCAGTGTAAAATCGCCTCAGTTATATTGAGGTTCACATGCATTTACCTTCATACCTGCCCTGAAATAATTGAAGGCGAGTTAATTGAAGTGGTAATAATCCCCGGAGGTCTTTTAAGGCTTTTCTAACTTAGTTGCCCTTTTTCAATTTCACAGCTTGCCTCACCAATTTGAAGCTACATATTGCATTTAGCATGGCTGTATGTTTAACATCTTCCACGCCTTCCGACCCACATTACAGAGCCATGGTGTGCTGCCAAACTTCGGTCAATGCCACAGAACTTCATTTTAAATCCTACTGGATACCTCAAAGTATCCGAAGACACCAAATAACTGACTTGAAACCCAGAGGTTATGTCCTCCGTTGATCATGATTTAAAGGGGAACTAATGGCGGTATTTCAAAATCAGCTATTTTTAGGCCATCACACACACACAAATCAATTATTCCATGAATAAGCAATTAAAAACTAAAATAAATAACATTTTCAGTGTCCCCTCCAGAAATGTAGTGCTGGCAGAATGAAAAAATAAAAATGTAAAACCGACTTCTAAGCTTTTGTGTGACAAAATAAAAGATCTTGAGTGTAGTTCAGAAGAAGAGGAATAGGAAACACTGGGGAGGGTAGTATTTCTCCTTTAACACTAGAAATAATATGACAAAGCATAATATAATTCGTAGAATATACCCTGATAGGCAGCACAGAATATATTCCCAGTGCTCCGAGTTCTTCTCACAATGTATAACTGGTGTAGGCACAGTATATTTTCTGGGAACGTTATGTCTAAATTCATAATGTACATTTATACTCAATGCATGTGCTCTATGACATTACTGGTATAACCATTCCTGCAGAACCAAGAATAACCCTTCTGGAAGACATCCATCATAAAAGTCAATACAACATGTATGGCCATGCAATGGACAAATTAACCTCCACCTATCTTTGCTGGATCAAATAAAAAAATTGATGAAATAGCCTCATACCAAATTAACAAAAAGCCAACAGGATTATCAAAGACCCCCATCACCCCAGCCACAAACTGTTCTGTCTGCTGCTGTCTTGCAGGCATCCGGACTAAAACCACCAGACTCAGGGACAGTTTCATTCCACAGGAGACTGCTCACCTCCTGAGCTCTAAGTGCCTTCATGATCTAAAGAATTGATCTGTTGTCATCTTGTATTTATCGTAATGGTAATCACTACAATAAACAGTATTTAATTATATCTCACTGTACACTATTCAAGTTTATATCCTGTTCTTGTATATATCGTATTCTATTATAGACTCCTGCATTTCATTGGTCACTTTCAACATTCTCTGCATTATTTAGCTTATTGTATTTATTTATTGACTTGTATATAGTTTACTTACATCTGCATTACTTACTACTTACGACATTTTTGGAAACAATGTTAACATTATAGTTCTCTTAATATATTCAAATAAGTGTTAAATACAACTGAAAAACAACAATGCGTGAGGCAGAAATGCCTGTTTTGTATTTTACAGTCTTTTTTTTCACTCTTACAACTAAATACACATGGGCTGCTATATTATGTGTTGTGTCTCGTCAAATGTGTTCGTTATGTTTATGTATTATGTCTGTCATGTTCATGTTTTTTCACATCTGAGGCCTGTACTACGAAGCAGGATTTTCGCTTAGCCGGCTAACTTCAGGGAAAACTCGGGGTTTCCGGTCCTACGACGCTGGTTATTTTTTTTAGCAGGCTAGATCTCTATGGTAACTTATGCTGAGCGGCTAACCTGCTCCGGAGCAGGTTAGGTTGCAGGCTAAGAGCTCAACTCAGTGAAAGCACTGCCTGCTGACCAATCAGAGCTCAGTGTGCGGAGTTTAAAGCGATCAAGTCATATTACAGGAGAAAGAAAATACAGAAAAGCTGCCGTTGCAGGAAAGACGGCCGGCAAAAATCACCGACTGTGTGAACGTGAACATTAATAGAACATCACCTCCCATCTTCAGAGCAATCTGACTATTATAACATTAGCGTTAAGAAAGCTTAATTAAATATCTGCCACAACATAAGTAACCGGATCAGAGTAACATTAAGTACAGTCCGCGGCATATCACTTCATAATGTATCATATATTTTCTTATCTGAGTCAGCTGAGCCGTATCTGGCCGTGCAACTCACAGCATGGGCGCGGGAAGGGGGGTGCTGAGAGCGCTGCAGCACCCCCTAGCGGCAGACAGGGGGTGCGGAGCTCCCCTGTCTGAATTATTATTTGACGGTTATTGTGCATAACTGTGTAATATGTAGCCAATAAATTCCACATTGTTGGTAAAATAATATTTTGGCCTGCCCCGAATGTTTTTTCTGTAGCACCGGACAATTCTACCTCAATAATATAATACATTAACTGTGCTTTACTTGAACCTCATCATGACACTCGAGAGGACGGCAGGAATGTAAATTCCCGTGTTCAGTGAATGCAACAGAGGCAAGGCACCAGACCAATCAGAGAGTTGCATGAAAATAAAAGTGTGCTTGTGTAATTCAAACTCGTGTGTGTGTGTGTGTGTGTGTGTGTGTGTGTGCACGCGCGCGCGCGGACATAGCGCATTTAGTGTGTGGAAGAGAGGGAGAGAGAGAGAGGGACCGGTGCCAGCAGCAGGGACCGTGTCGTTAGCATCTGGTTAGCTAGCTGCGCTAACGGACATACGGAGCTGTTGGTTCCACAACAAGCTGGAGGAGAGCTCTCCTCTCAGACTGAGAGGCTCAGGTGAGCTAAAGGACTCTCTGAGTGTTTAGATAGTTAACTTTAGTTTAAGTTATCTCAGTGAGTCTCAAACGGTTTGGTCACAAATTATTCAAAGATTATTTCTGCGGCACACCTTCATATGATCACTATAATTATAAAACAATAAGAGAATAAAGGAAAAACAGTTATGAAATACTATATGGCAGTAACACAAGAATACAGTTTGAAAGGGGAGTGATTTGTAAAATATCCATAAAGAAAAAGTAAATCTGCTTACAGTTGTGTTTCATCTGGGTGTTGAGAGAGGTATCCATAGATCTCTTAATGTTGCTCTCAAAGTGCACCAGATTTATGCCTTCAACTTCAATATTTAACAAAAATCTTCCCGGGGGAGCATCCCCCCGGACCCCCCTAGAGGAGGTGAGGTCCCCCCTAGAGGAGGTGAGGACCCCCCTAGAGGAGGTGAGGTCCGCTCCCCACTCGTAAAAAATAGCACTTTACCCCTGCCTATATGCCGTGAGCTGATTATCGAGCCTTCATTGTAACAGTCGCGGGTGTACTGTGTGTTTGCGTGTGGGGGTTGCTTTTGTGCGTGCTCTATAGTGCCCGTAATAGTGTTCACTGGAGTCCAGCACCTCAGCAGCCCCACTCAAAATACCTTCCCGCGCCTCTGACTCACAGTGTCACATACTGTATGCAGAAGTATTATTTTAAGCAACACATTAAGTTGACGAAACACTCGAGCCAAATGTAATTAAAGTCAGATCGTGTATTAGACGGGGCAGTGATATCATAAACCTGTTAATGTACGCATTCAAACACTTTTTCTTTTACCAGCTGTATTCACCTTGCAGGTGCAGCTATGTGGCTTTGATCCTGGATAAAGTGTTTAAGTCATGGATGTTTAAAGTTGAACTTCTCCATATTTGACTAAAATTAAAGGTCCCATGTCATGGCCATTTCCACTGATCATAATTCCATTGTTGAGGTCTACTAAAATAGATTTATACTGTGCAATTTTCCAAACTCACATTGGTTTTGCATACAGCATCTCTGTAAAGTATGTGTATTCAGCAGTATTCACTCTCTCCACTAAATGGCTCGTTGCAGCTCTTGCCCCTCCTCCCTGTGAGCCCAGTGTGCTCCGATTGGTCGGGACCAGTCGGGACGTTGTGAATCGCGCTGAGCTCCGTGGAGGTGTGATTTCGTTGTTTAGCGATACACAGCGAAACACAGCCAAACTCATCCTGAGCACACACAAAGTCACAACCGAAGTAAAAACAATAAGTGTGGCTTGATATTGAGTAAGAAAAAGGTTGATAAACGCTGTGAGAATGGGTCTGTAGAGAGAATGGGTCTGTAGAGAGAATGGGTCTGCAGAGAGAATGGGTCTGTAGAGAGAATGGGTCTGTAGAGAGAATTTCGCCGCGATCCCAACTGTCTGTTATCAGCCTGCAGCCAGGGAGGAGAAATCAGCAGGGCTGCCTGCACTGAGTGTGTGAGGAAGTCCGTGGATTGGTCAATTTGGACCAATCAGCGGGGGCTTAATGTAACGGCTCCGCGGGTACGGATGACATCATGCGTACCCGGAAGAATCAAATGGACAATGACGTATTTCCAACGAGGCGTTTTTGGGAGGTATGTTCTGTGTTAGTTTTACTCGCTACAGGGTGTACGTTGAGGGTTTTGACTCTGCACACCGTTTACATGCATAAAAACCTTCATAACACACAAGGGGACGGGTAATAACCGGAAAAGCATGACATGGGACCTTTAAAGTTCACTTTTCATTCAGGAAGTATGACGGTGCGCTGTCAGTATGCTTCTCCATGTTTGTGATTGGTCGAATGCTCCAAATACCACCCCTTTCATGTGAACGCGCACCTAACTAGATAGGGCATGGCTGGCTTGAGCGATCCACTTGATAACCAGCGTCGTAGTACCGTTTAGCGAGAGAGCTATGTTTTGGATTAGGCCAACCGGCTAACTCAAACATATCCAGGTTAGGTTGAACCAGCTTCGTAGTACAGGCCTCTGGTCATGTCTGTTTATTTAGTTACTTCATCTCTAGTCAGTCTCTGTGTTTATTGTCATGTCTCATTTTCCATTTCCTGTTTTATTTTGTACTTACCTCTTGTCTCTCATTTCAGGCCCTGTTACTTCTTCCCTTTGTGTGTTTTCCCGCCATCGTCAGTGTCTGCCCCGTCCCTGATTGTTTCCACCTTTTCCCACTCACCTCATGTTTAAATAGTCCTGTCTCTCCCCTGTCCTGTGTCAGTTCGTCTGGTTTGTTTCCCCGAATGGTCGTGCCAAGCCTCAGCTAAGAAAAGATCGCTTTCACTCATGTCAGGTTTTGTTGTTTTGTACATTTTGTAGGCTTAAGTTTCTTTCTTAAGTTCTCTTTTTGTCATGCATAGTTTTTCCTCCTTGTGAGCGCTTTTTGTTAATTCCAGTACCTACTCTGTTAAAAGGAATTTCCTGATCTTTGTAAATAAAGATACTTTTTTTACATTTAAGACTTTGTCTCTGGGTCGTGCATTTGGGTCCATCAGTTTGTGACGAGGTCCTGACAGAACGAACTGACCAAAAATGGACCCAGCCGACCCAAAAGCGCTCCAGTCTGCATTGTTTGCCCAAGGCAGCCTAATTCACCAGCATCAGGAGCAGCTAACAGCTATTGGGCACGGAGTAAGAGGTTTGTCGGACTGCCAGGAGGGTTTTCAGACTGCCGTAACCACACGGGTCAATCAGCTGGCGACACAGCTTCAACAAATCCTCACCCGCCTAGAGACTCCAGATGTGCTGACGGCGCCACCTCACGTCGATCCTGCAGCTGGCCAGGCCGAGGTTTGCTCAGCATTTGTTCCATTTCAGTTGGCATCACCAGAGAGGTTTTCCGGGGAGTCTGGAAACTGCAGAACGTTCCTGGTCCACTGGACCAGGAACGTTCTGCAGTTTCCAGTGTGATCTACATCATAAACCCAATCCAGCGGCGTTTGTTTCCGAGGAAGCCAAGATCGCCTTCTTGGTCTCCCACCTCACCGGCAGAGCCGCGGCATGGGCCACGGCTGAATGGGTTGGAGACCCCCCCCCCCCCTATGCAGGTCGTATTCCGCTTTTTACGATACAATGAGCTGGGTGTTCAATCAGACTTCAACCTCCAGGGAGAACACCCGGACTCTTATGCAGATAAAACAGCACTGCTACCCTGTCATAGATACAATCTGTCTTAGTAAACATGTTTATTGTCCTTTATTCCCGGATTGACTTGGTAAAATGATGTCCAGTGCTTCAAAAAGAATACCCACTTTGTCCAGGACAAGTCTTGCATCACAATCTGATCCTGAATAATATCCAGTTTTGCGTCGATTACTATATTCCAGCAATAAATCTACAGCCTGTTTTATATTTAGAAGAAAGTATACAATACTTACACTGTTGAATGTCAAACAAAGTGACTTTAAAAAGCAATTTTTAGCTAACAAAGAGACAAAATGCATGTTTCTTTTATCTATAGTATTGTTTCTAAACCATCTAAAATAAGTTCAGCAGAGCTACTAAACAGCTAAATGTAAAGGGAACACTGCCCTTTAAGGCGAGACACCCCAGGTGAATAGGGTAATTTTTTTAACTTAAAGGTATCAGCTAGAAATTTCTCCAGTTAATGTCTTACAATAAGGCAATTGTCTTTTGTATTACAAGTTTTCTGAAATAGCATGTTTAAATATGCAAATTAGCCATTATCTCATTAAATATGCACATATTTTAACACATTTCAGGAATTGAAATCTGAACTTTGGATAAAGCCAGGTTCCAAATTCTTGTTTCATTTTGTAGTCATATTAGTATCTAAGGCTTTTACAGAAGGGATATTGGATATCTCTTTTTATCGCTCCATAAATCAGAAAATACTGTCAACAGCCCTAAAATATCCATTTTCGCCATGTTTTTAGGAATACAATGTTGTATAATTCAGGCTATGAATTATATATGAACAAACCCTTCTGTAAAAGCCTTCATAATATTGATAGGAATATAACTGGAAGGTTTGGTGTCTCTACGTGCTACTGAAGTTGAAATTTCGAACTCAGAGTAGGAGAAAAAACTCATCTTGAGAAAAGGACCTTTAAAGATTGCAGTGAGGCGCTAGCTAAACCCTCCTGTTCTCTGGATGACAGCTCGCGCATCGACGCACTCCGTGAAGGTATTTCATGTTCGGGGTCATTTGTTTTTTGTATAACCTTGCTTCGTGCAAGTGACAATTGTTGTCGTCTTCTCTGTGAACGTTTTTTTCGCCGTTCTTTTGCGATTTTGAGATTTCAATTTCTAGCGGAAAGCTAAACAGGAAGTGTTTTAGCACACCACGTGACGCATCTGAACGAATCACGTTGTCAGAAATTGACACCAGCCAATGAGATTTCGTTTCTTGGTTTAAGACCCCTTTGTGCTTTCACGATTGGTTGCTGATACAAAGGAAATGACCATATTTGGATCCGATGAGATTGTGCAGGAGAGACGGAGCTTTCCAACGATACCTCTGTTGACATGGTGCACACAGCGGTCGCGGTACTTTATGTTACGTTAGAATGCTAACTTTTGGTGAATTTAGGAGAAATCTACAGACGCAAATAGACAAACTATAGTAAAATAAACACTTAAATGTGTATTTTGTACGTTTTCCTTCCAAAAGCCTGAAAGAAAACATGTTATGGAATCAAAATAGCACAAAATCTCAAAATTGACCAGTACTTGAAAAACGATGTTTTTGCCTGCCGTGTCTCGCCTTAAGAGGTAAAGTAAGAAATGTAGACAGACAGGGTTGAGGTCTGTGTGTTTGTATAACTTTTCCTGTGGTAGATCTAAAATGTAATCACGGCAGCCCTCGCATATGCCTCAGCTCTATAAGCCGCTGTTTTCACAGATAGTTGATCGAAGGCCGGAGAGCTGGCGAGAGATTAAGTCTTGGCCTGGCTTTGATAGATAGAGCTCTTTATTCAGACGGGGAGGGGGGGGGAGATCGGGTCTCTCTGAAAATCAGCAGAGGCTGAAGAAGAGAAGAGGCAGCATCATCGCGGCTGAGGTGAAGGGTTTTTTGGAGAGAGTGCACAATGGCCTATCACAGAAAACCTGCCGCTGCAACAATCACACTGGTGGAGAATGGAGAGATGTGATGGCGCTCAGCGAGACAGAAACGTATAAAACTCTCCAGCCAGCCCTATTATACCCACTGTAATAAAGCCCAATAGTCTGATAGCGCCTCTCCTCTCACTTTCAAGCTATAAAAGTCACTACTGAATGCTGCAACCGCTGCAGGAAATTTATGTCACGCTGTTTATTTGTCCTTCCACTCACTCGGTAAAGAATTGGCTCCCTTTTAATGCCGTTTTAGTACAGAGGGGGCTGGGGGTTGCCGTCAGTCTGATTTTCTTTGTTGAAAAATAAAACTATGTATTAATTGTACAGGCTGAATATAAAGTATGGTGTTTGAAAGCTGAAAAAAACATCATGGCTGCCTTGTTGCTTATGTTATGGTGATCATTTAAATGGTGAAGTAACCTGACTTTCTCCCTCCATTGGACCCAAAAAACATGTGCTGTTGGATTACCAGGGACACAAACAGTGGCAGCAGTAATAACTAATCATGTATAGGTTTCAAACATGGTTGGCTGAATGTTTAAAACTGAATGGAGCTCTTTTCTATATGTGCTCGAGAACGCAGCAGTTAGTTTTTGACAACCCGGCTCATACGCTGAAACAAAGATGGTAGACCAATACGTTCTTCACAATACAAGATTACTTAACAACAGAATTAACTTAAACGTAGGTGAACAACATAAAACAAACCAAATCAAATAGCAGCTGTGTCTAAGTGAAGAGTGAGGGGAACTGTCGGATATTGTTGAGCTTTTTCTCTAAACAACCAGGTGTGGCTCATCAAGCTAAAGACCAGCATCACCTGAAACTCCAAGAGCTAGCAAGCAGAGAACAAAAAAGAAAGTGTAGTGTCCAGTTTTTAGGATGAATGGCTCTCGAGAAGGCTCCAATAGCAATACCTAATGCCAATTATTGGGTATTACTTTAATTTATCACAAGTTATATATAAATAATGATTTAAGATATTCAGTTTAAAGGGGCCCTATTATTTTATTTGGGGTTTTCCTTTTCATAGTGTGTTATATAGGTTCTGGTGCATGTAAATGGTTTGCAAAGACTAAAATCCCAAAGTTCCTTCCAGAGGGAGTGTCTCTCCCACAAAGTCCCCCCCTGCCTAAAACGCCTCCATTGGACTCCTTTGTTTACTTCCGAAACTTAATGACATCACTATGTTAGACTGGCTCGCGATCCAACACATTATACATGATAGGCTAAGGGGCAGGTAATTTCTGACACATCTCTTTGAACAATCACAACAGAGCCGGCCAGCTAACCAATCAGAGCAGACTGGGCTCTGGTTTCAGACAGAGGGTGAAAAGAGGTGCTGCAGTATGAGAAAAATAAAGAGCTTTTTGAACATTAAAGCATGGAAACATGTCACAGTAGAGGAACTAAATATGAAACTGAAAATGTGTCTGGGGTATATCTAGAGTTCTTGATGCTGAGGCTCTTTTAAAACTACTGAGCCTTGCCAGGTTAGGTTATTTGGCAACTCTCAATTGGATAAGATGTTAATATGAGATGTCGGCTTGACCCCCCCACTACCAGCCAGTAGAATTGATTTTTGTTAGGTGTTTACTGCACGGATGAATATAAGATTCAGGCGCACTGCCCTAAACCAAACTTAAATATACAAAATATATAATCACAGTGGACAATGGTTAACAATCTATATGATATAGAATTGAGCATTCTTGGCATTGATCAGCATCTCTCTGTCCTCTTGATCTTTCTGTGACACTTCTTTCCCGTCATGTGAAAGCTTTCTGTATATCAACACTGTGTTATTCTAGTTTTAATATTGCAATGTCTTGATGTTATTTTTGAATTTTTCTTTAACTACCTGCTACATATGCAAACACTGATATCATAGAACGAAGTTTGAAGATTGCTCCGAACATTCCTTAAAGATTCCTCAGGGTCACTGATTTGTAATATAATTGTTTTTTTGGGCTATGCTCCAATTACACATAGCCTCTTCACAAAAAATCACCAGATCCCTTCAGTTGCACATTTCAAATTGAAAGGACATTTTCCTAGGTTGATTTTTATTTGCGGACATGAACCGACCTTGGTCTTGAGCGTTTAAACCTGCCGTTTGCTTGAATTAAGAGAATGACACCTGTAATCAAATTTAAACACAGCTGTCACCAAAACACGTCTTGAGAAGAGAATATCTAAAAAGGTGGATTGAACATCCACATTGGTGTGTTGTTGAGAAACCAATGGAGTCCTTGACGTTTTGAGGGAAGAATGCAACCCATTTTGATAAACACATCAGTAAAACTCAATATCAATCAGTGTCACTTTGACCTGCTAAATATTCCCTTCAACACAGCTGTGGCTTTGTGGTTGGGGGAATCTATTTGGAGGACAGACACACATGAATAGCCTTCTCTTAGGCCATGCTGATTGGCCACTTATGAAGAAAATGAGATGTCCCTTTCAAACATAATGGTAATGGTGCATCACTAGGAGATGTGTGCCTGTACTACGCTGATGAGGTAAAGCCGGGGGAAAAACACTTTATGCAGGATGGCTGATATGTTGCCTGGGCTATCACAGGTCTAATCAGCAAGGCTTTTGCATCTGTCCACTGATAACTTGTAGAACGCAAATACACACACACACAGAACCAGGCTTGAGGAAACATGAACACACTTAACCCTTTGTTGTGTCACTAAAAGTTGTCCACCGTATCTATTACACCAACTCTAAACTCTCCAAAATATACCCAAATGTTACGGACACCTGTAACAGATGCCACATGTCACCAGCAAACATGACTCATATGTTTTGGTCTTGTCCTCGCCTACAAGGATACTGGACAAGCATTTTCAAACACCTTACTGAGGCCTTGGACGTGGTATTGACACCATGTGCAGAAACTGCCATTTTTGGAGTACTACCTGGCCACCGAATGTTGAAGAAGAAAACTAAAGACAGTATAGCCTTTGGATCTACACTAGGGGTGTAACGGTATCCGTATTCGTCCCGTACCGTCACGGTTCGGACGTCACGGTTCGGCACATGCAGTCACACGACGAATACGCCTTTTTTTTACGAGTGGGAAAAAAGTCTGTCATTCAGGGCACTATCCACTACACTATATATAATCCAGGGGGCGGCATTGCGCCTAAAAGCTGTTTGCCAGCCGCCCTTAAACAACAAATGAAGAACAAGAAGAAACACAACAACAAAACGAACAAAATACAAGAAGATGATACTCAACTATATTTATCAATCAAGCCTGATGAAATTAATCATCTAAATAAAATTCAAGACTGCCTCAAGGACTTAAAAACGTGGATGACCTTAAACTTTTTGATGTTAAACACGACCAAAACTGAAGTTATTGTACTTGGCCCGAAGAATCTACGAAACAAATTATCTAAAGATATACTAACTATGGATGGCATTCATTGGCCTCCAGTGAGACTGTAAGGAATCTTGGTGTTATATTTGATCAGGATTTATCCTTTAACGCCCACATAAAATCAATTTCAAGGACCGCCTACTTCCATCTACGTAACATTGCAAAAATCAGGCATATCTTGCCTCAAAACGATGCAGAGAAACTAGTCCATGCATTTGTTACTTCAAGGCTGGATTATTGTAACTCTTTATTATCAGGGTGTACCAAGAAGTCAGTCAAGTCGCTTCAGCTAATTCAAAATGCTGCAGCTCGTGTACTAACCAGAGTTAGGAAAAGGGACCACATTACTCCTGTTCTGGCTGCCTTACACTGGCTCCCTATAGAACACAGGATAGAATTTAAAATTCTTCTTCTCGCCTACAAAGCCCTTAATGGGCAGGCGCCATCTTACCTTAAAGAACTCATTATACCCTACTGTCCTACTAGGGCATTGCGTTCCAAGAATGCAGGGTTGTTGGTTGTTCCTAGAGTCTCTAAAAGTACAATGGGAGCCAGAGCCTTTTCTTATCAAGCTCCACATTTGTGGAATCAGCTTCCAGTTTGTGTTCGGGCGGCAGACACCCTATCCGTTTTTAAGAGTGCGCTTAAGACCTTCCTTTTTGATAAAGCTTATAGTTAGGGCTGATTAGATTCAGCCCCTAGTTTTGCTGATATAGGCTTAGTTTGTCGGGGGACATCTTACTTCTTCCTTCTCTCTGTCTATACCTGTGTACTCCCATGTTCCGATTAACCCAGCTTCCCCAAATTTCTTTCTTTTTGGTGTCTATATACGCTGGGATCCGGAGTCATGGATGATCCTGCGGTCCTGTGTCCTGCATCACGAGCCCTGGATCTTGAGTCGTGGCTGTGGTCCTGGATCATAGGTCCTGGATGGATATCCTCGTGGATCCATCTTCCTATTACACACACATGCATTTCCAAACATTTGGACTACCTATGTTGCAAATGTATTATCTTTTCAATTTACACACGGCATCTATTGCACGACTGTCCGTCCTGGGAGAGGGATCCCTCCTCTGTTGCTCTCCCTGAGGTTTCTCCCATTTTTCCCTTTAAACTGTGGGTTTTCTTCGGAAGTTTTTCCTTGTACGATGTGAGGGTCTAAGGACAGAGGGTGTCGTATTGTCATACTGATATTTTGTACAAACTGTGAAGTCCACTGAGACAAATGTAACATTTGTGATATTGGGCTATATAAATAAACATTGATTGATTGATTGATTGAAGAAGAAGAAAAGTTAGTATGGCGATTTCAGATAACACACAGGAGCTAGAACCCACCTGCTTTTTTTAAAATCAGCTGTGTGGGAACATTTCGGGTTCCCTGTGGACTACAACAACGATGAAGTGTGCGAGTGGTGGATCGGACGAGGACGGTGGATCAGACGAGGACGGTGTGTCGGTGTTGTTCGATAGCGGTGCGGTATGCTAATGGAAACACATGCCAAACATGCTAAATCATATCAGAAGGCATCACCCAGATTTGCCCGGCAAAAGACAGCAGCAGTTCAACAGCTTATCCCCGCTGTTTTTAAGAAGCCAATAGACATGAAAGCCGAGAGACCAAAATAAATAACGGAAGCTTTTGGCATATGTTTTTCAACGACTTTGCGCTCTTGAAACACTTTCTTATTATTTATGATGTCATATTTTCAAGACATCCTTTTTTGTTTTACAGCTTGATGAAACCGTTTTGTTTGACATCAGCCATTATAGATAATATGGCCATCTGAGTGTGTGTGGTACTGTTTGTGGTTTGTTTTTAACTGTTTAATACAGTTAATTATTCAAAATGTTCCTTATTTTTAAACTGAAACTTGCACTACTGTTCAAACATAAATAACAACAAACCTGGAATTATGCATTGGGACTTTTTTTTGCTTTTTCTTGTTGTACCGAACCGTGACCCCCAAACCGAGGTACAGATGTAGCGCTTCATTTCAGACGCCTACCCGTGCGGGTCCGTGATCGGCACGGGGTGGGCCCCTGCTGAAAAGGAAAACCCCCCGCAGGACTTGAAACGCCCCCTTGATAAATACATTTAATTATAATGAAACCAGCTGCAATGGATCATGGATCCACCAGGGGGCGCCGTGATTAAAAAGCTGCCACACTGCAACTCATGTGAAATAAACAACTGATCTACAGGTATCTGATATAGCGGATATTTGTTAAGATCCATATGTCACGGATAGGATCATATTCTGTGCTAAATAAGAGACATGTAATCATTTACTAAACATCACCATGTTTTTATTTAACAAAATAATGTTTAATTCACGTTGGCGTAAGTACAAAACCTTCGCTATGATTTTAGATCAGGAAATGCAGCCCGGCTCAAACAAACGATTTTCAATCATCATCCTCACGATCATTAATGTATCATATATTCGCGAGTTGAAATTAATGCACTAAATTTAATCCACGTGAGTTTACAACAACAAAAATAATCGCTTTGTTTTTATATCACATCCGACCGGAGGAAAATGAAACACGGCTCTCACTACCGATCATCAATCCCACGGGCAAACAATAATATGTACAGTGTTAATAGTTTACTGTATTATTAGTGTCTAATATTACTGGGGATTTCGGAATGGTACTAGATTTTGATTTATTGTATCGGCTTCATATCGCAATATATTCCCGAAGTCTGAAATGCAAAAATGTCCCACATTAGGGCAATTCACCCTACATTTAATCATTCAAACACAATCATATTTCGTTTCTTTTTAACGAAATAAATGTGGTTTAATCCACATAATTTACTGTGTTAATTGTTTACTGTAGTATTGTGCACATTACTTTTCGCTGCTTGTTGCACCCCTAGTTAGAAGCTAAACTGCATCTCAGTACCTGCAATATGTGCAATAACAATAAAGTTGAATCTAATCTTGAGCAGGAACAAATGTATTTAGGCTACTTAGTACATATCTGACATTAACGATTAAACACATTTGTGCATTCTTTAAACCGAGTCAAGCCGACTCCTGAGGTGGCGGCACATTAAAGTGTGCACCTGATTGTTTAACTTGAAGGTGCCTGATGACATTTAATCATTCAAACAAAATCATATTTCGTTTATTTTAAACGAAATAAATGTGGTTTAATCCACATAATTTACTGTGTTAATTGTTTACTGTAGTATTGTTTAACTTGAAGGTGCCTGATGTGAACATTTCCAGAAGAACTATAGATTGAATGGCCTTTGTATACAGTAGGCCTACAGTATAGCCCAACCATTTACACCTTCCTTTTTTCCCGTCCAAAGTTTGAATTGGATAATGGTTATCGATGGTGCTTTTATAGCCTATTGTATAATAACTGTGTGATTTATATTGCTTTTCAAATGCATATGGCCACCCATTTACACTGCTCTTCCCGTCCCGTCAAGAATATGAATAGAACTTAGTTAGATCACTTTACATTTCTGCAAATAAATTTTTAATCACACACGTCTCCCCGTCCCGAAAATAATAAATAAAATAAAAAGAGGAAACAATTTTCAAGTTCAGTTTTCACCGTTTTATTTAAAATAACTGCCATAACAGACACCATACTGTAGGCCTATCTGCTGCGGAAACCAGGACGAGCTATTTCGGGATCTGTTTTTCGGGGGCTCCTCAGTCTCTCATTTACCCGGCTCCTGATCTTATGCCACTGGTCAATGTTCAGATTTGGGAACCAATTGGAAACATAGGACTCAATCTTTTTCAACCTCTTGACGGAAAAAAAGGAAGGTGTAAATGGTTGAATGATGAATAAACAGTGAGGAGGGGTACAGTATGAATACACTAGATATACACAGCAGCCCAGTCTGTGAGCAGTATGAACACCAATGAGCGCTCAGCTCGAGATACCAGCGAGTCGAGAGAGAGAATGATATCTGCATTTTCTCTTTTGGTTTGATTAGGACACATCCTGGGGATTGTGTTTACAAACATTGACCAGACCGTTCACCAGCCCCCACCCCCCAAATAAAAGGCCACTCTAAAATGTTCAGTTTTATCACACAGCACAATGCCACAGATGTCGCAAGTTTTGAGGGAGCGTGCAATTGGCATGCTGACAGCAGGAATGTCCACCAGAGCTGTTGCCCGTGAATTGAATGTTCATTTCTCTACCATAAGCCGTCTCCAAAGGCGTTTCAGAGAATTTAGCAGTACATCCAACCGGCCTCACAACCGCAGACCACGTGTAACCACACCAGCCCAGGACCTCCACATCCAGCATGTTTACCTCCAAGATCGTCTGAGACCAGCCATTCTGACAGCTGATGCAACAATCGGTTTGCATAACCAAAGAATTTCTGCACAAACTGTCTCAGGGAAGCTCATCTGCATGCTCATCGTCCTCATCGGGGTCTCGACCTGACTCCGGTTCGTCGTCGTAAACCGACTTGAGTGGGCAAATGCTCACATTCGATGGCGTCTGGCAGATTGGAGAGGTGTTCTCTTCACGGATGAATCCCGGTTTTCACTGTTCAGGGCAGATGGCAGACAGCGTGTGTGGCGTCGTGTGGGTGAGCGGTTTTCTGATGTCAATGTTGTGAATCGAGTGGCCCATGGTGGTGGCGGGGTTATGGTATGGGCAGGCGTATGTTATGGATGACGAACACAGGTGCATTTTATTGATGGCATTGTGAATGCACAGAGATACCGTGACGAGATCCTGAGGCCCATTGTTGTGCCATTCATCCACGACCATCACCTCATGTTGCAGCATGATAATGCACGGCCACATGTTGCAAGGATCTGTACACAATTCCTGGAGGCTGAAAACATCCCAGTTCTTGCATGGCCAGCATACTCACCGGACATGTCACCCATTGAGCATGTTTGGGATGCTCTGGATCGGCGTATACGACAGCGTGTTCCAGTTCCTGCCAATATCCAGCAACTTGGCACAGCCATTGAAGAGGAGTGGACCAACATTCCACAGGCCACAATCAACAACCTGATCAACTCTATGCGAAGGAGATGTGTTGCACTGCGTGAGGCAAATGGTGGTCACACCAGATACTTCCTGGTTTTCGGACCCCCCCAGACCCCCCCAATAAAGCAAAACTGCACGTTTCAGAGTGGCCTTTTATTGTGGCCAGCCTAAGGCACACCTGTGCAATAATAATGCTGTCTAATCAGCATCTTGATATGCCACACCTGTGAGGTGGGATGGATTATCTCGGCAAAGGAGAAGTGCTCACTATCACAGATTATTTCAGATTTGTGAACAATATTTGAGAGAAATGGTTATTTTGTGTTTATAGAAAATGTTTTAGATCTTTGAGTTCATCTCATGAAAAATGGGAGCAAAAACAAAAGTGTTGCATTTATATTTTTGTTCAGTGTATCTTAGCACGTAGAAGAATACTCATAGAATGGAAATCTTCTATACCACCTAAAGCATCTCTATGGCTTAAAGATTTAATGTTGTACCTGAACTTGGAGAAGATTAAATATAACCAAAACTATTTGAATCTGTCTGGGGCTCTAAGATAGCCTACATAGCTGAATTTAAGACACTAAATTAAGAAGAAAGGGGGGGAACTACAAATGTATGTGTATGTTTTTTCTTTTTTTTCTTCCTTGGGTCTCTTTTTATCTGTTTTTTGTTATATTAATTTGTATTTATTTATTTGTTCTGTCTTTGTATGTGCATGTGTACATGTGTGTGGGTATGTACACACACGTATGTGTATATGTGGGTATACATATGTGAGTATATATGGGTACAAGTATTACTGTTACTATTCTTTATTCCCTTATCTTTACATTTTCTTTTAATATTATCTTCTACATTACCTTACTTTTACCTATACATGTATCTATTTTATTTAGTTAGTTATTTAATTTACTCGCTAGGACCGGGAGGGGGGGGAAAGGGAAAAAATAAATAAAAATATTGACTGTATAAATGTAAACTCATTGTGCCTGACTCAATAAAAAAAAATGAAGACGTGGATTATTTTCTAGGAAAACTTTTAATCAAACATCTCTTTCCACTAATGTTTCAAATGAAATTGATTTTCATTGTTTGAAGAACATAAAGGATTTGGCATTTTCATGACATGTTCAAAAAAGAAAATAAGATAGGGACATGAAGTTTCAGCTTGAAACAAATATCCTCGTATAATTTTTATTATACATAACATTTTAAATGGGTCAATTTGCCCTGCCCCTCGTACCTACTGTTGCTATAGCTTTTCTGTATAAGCAAAGCACACAATGTGATACAATTCGGACTTGTGTGTTTTGGAGTGTTTGATCTCGGTTAGTTTAACTGAAGAATCAAAATGTTATATACACCACAGTGCCTGGATTAAATGTCACTTGTACAGGGTTATAAGCAGTGTTAATTGGGCTGTGTAGCCTCTCCAAAACATCTGAACACAGTGCTGTCACAGCCACTCCTTTTAGAAATCACCTTTTATTTTCAGTCAAGCTCGAGGTACGTGGTC
Organism: Harpagifer antarcticus; assembly: GCA_902827135.1. Lineage (NCBI taxonomy): Eukaryota > Metazoa > Chordata > Actinopteri > Perciformes > Harpagiferidae > Harpagifer > Harpagifer antarcticus. Next base: position 1,939,523 of record CADEHL010001074.1, read on the forward strand.
AGATGACCCGAGTGATCTGACAGTAATGTTGGGATGGAGCGGATCACAGATGTGCTTAGGTGCCGGACCATGCAGGGACCTGTACGTGAACACAAAAATCTTAAAATCAATTCAAGCATCAAACTCAACTTTTAGTCAATCTACTTTTGTGTGATACAGATAGGGAGATCGAAATGCTGTTTCTCACAATCCCGAGAAATAAAATAAATGTATATGCATACATGTATACACACACACACACACACACACACACACACACACACACACACACACACACACACACACACACACACACACACACACACACACACACACACACACACACCTGTACACTCACAAAATAGTAATTTTTCAACAATTTGACATATTGATCAAAGCATATAGACTGATATATATATATATATATATACACACACACACACACACACACACACACACACATAAGCACATACTGCCAACACTTTTATTTCATGCAAAATGATCCAAATACATTTATTAGTATTGTAAGTTACTTACACATACAATTCTATGGAGATAGCAACCAATCGTTTCACTGCACTGGACTGTCACCTCACATATCACATAAAAACCGAATTTAACAACATCAGGGAAACATATTGCTTAATATTCATGCATATTAGGTAACAGCCACATCACTGACCATGACAGGATGTCAAACAATATGTTTTGCACACATCAGGAAATCTGAGGCCATCACTGCAGACAAAAGCAGACGAGGGATTCTTTGGTAGAATAATCTACATGAGAAAAGACCACTGCAGCAGCCCTCCCACACACACTGCGCTCCACCCCTCCCTGTGGGCTGACAGAGGACTCCACCTGAATGACATTTACAAATTACCCGGCCCAGAGTGCTCGGTCCCCTGACCCGTGAGCCTCTGCTCTGCACCCGGAGAGACTCGCCAGCGCTTTGTCATATAATTACTGCAAATCCCCTGAAAGCAGCCCCCCCACACCCACACACCACACACACACACACACACACACACACACACACACACACACCACACACACACACACACACACACACACACACACACACACACACACACACACACACACACACACACACACACACACACACACACACTGATTCTGATCTGACACACACACCACATTACCTCTATGAGATGTATAGACAGATGAATGTAATGCATAAGACCGTTGGTGTTAACATAGTCTCATTAGGATTCACATGCAAATGTCAAGTTATGCAACTCGTTTAACACAATGACAATGAATAGATGCGGTATACTTTGTATCTGCAAATCTGTATCTCTAAGTTACAACTTTTACATCATTTTGTAAATATTGTGTTTTTTGACATGAAAGGGCGGAAACGACAACATGACCATGGCTGCTGTGGCTAAACACAAGCTAACTGCTAACTGCTAACTTAAGCTAGGCGTTTCCTATGGCTGCCGACAGCTTTCAGTCAGATGAAACACCTTCACATCGGCTGTAAGGACAAAGTAAAGGTGAGGGTTTTTTTCTAGTTTCTGCCACACTGAATTGTATCTATTTTTCTATAAAACAAAAGTCATATACTTGGCTGTAGAACCAGCTCCACTTCTTTTCCCACGACTAGGGCTTTAGTGACTCACTATTCCCTCTAGTCTAGATGAACAACTGTTACAAGACAGAACGGGCCGTGGCTTTTCAGTTAGCATGCTAATTTCTGTAAATATCCCTGCAACACAATACAAAGATGTTTTTGAGACATAATTGAAACTGTAGGCTAAACTTGAGCCATTTTAGCTTATTTTCCTCATTGCACCTGCATCAAAACCAAGGTAAATTACTGTATGCATACGACAACTAGTGAATAGCTTGCATTTTTTGTACATATTTTTAGCCCACAAATATAAACATATTATTGCCAAACCAACTTTACATTAGAAATTATGCATCTCTTACCAGTCACATTATTTGTGAGTCCCTGCCTCTGTCCATCCATAAGAACCGCTCTGCCCCCCCCTTTCTTCTTCTGTCTGTCTCCTCCTCTCTCTCTCTGTGTGCTCAGGAGCATATGTGTCTGTGATGTTTGCTTGTCAGCTCTTTCTATCTGCCCTTGATTGCACACAAGTAAGAAAATGAAAAGGATGATCTAATTGAACAACTTTAAAGCATGTGGCCCATTTCATGTAATCCTTTGGAACGGCCCTCATTCTGCCGTTGTTACCCAGCCGAGCGTGTCTGCGCTGAAGGTCAGCTGTCTGCCTCCGACAACATGCACAAAATGTAAAATCAAGCTCTCCCTCACTCCCTCGCCTCCCTTTCTCTCTCTAGTCGGCGTCTTTCTTCTCTTCTCGAGCATTGATCCCAGGCCTAATACACAGACAGCTGGCTTTGAGTGTGTGTGTGTGTGTGTGTGTGTGTGTGTGTCTATATTTTGCACGATGTTCACATTGTTCCTTTATTTATTTATTTTCTTTGCGTGTGCTGGTAGACCTGTCCAGCGAAATTCCAATAGGGTCAGCCATAATACAGAATGTATTCTTGAATGCAGTATTTTGTCTTCACACAGCATGCATCTCAAGGAGATGTGAGTCCCACCTCTTCAGGGCCTTTGCCTCTGACCCGTTCAAACACCTGGAGCGAGGGCCGGACTGGGGGGAAAAAGTGGCCCAGGGATTAATTGACAGACAGGCCCACAAGCCGGCCGGCATGTATCGGCCGGCCGGCGACGAAAGTATGTTACTTAACAATAAATCCTATGCATTTCATGTTATTTTGGACAATTATTCATATGGTAATCAGATTACCTGAGCCCTTGAGTTGCCTAGAGCAAAATAGTTACAGCATATATTTATTGATTTTAATGTTAACAGATCATTGATGCAATAACATTTGGACCCAATTTGCCTGACTTGACACATGGAATAAAACACGGGCGTAGGAAGCATCCTCAATGTGGGTGAGACAATTTAACAGGGGGTGTGGGGAGGTGGTGGACCTCACCTCCTCTAGGGGGTCCGGGGGCATGCTCCCCCGGGAAGATTATTTTTTAAATGTTGAAGTTAAATGCATCAATCTTATGCACTTTGAGAGCAAAATTAGGGACTAAATCTATGGATACATCTCTCAACACCCATTTGAAACGGAACTGTAAACAGATTTACTTTTTCTTTCAACATTTATTTTAACAGCAAGTGGAGGCAAAAGTGACTGCACCCAAAACAATAAACCTGCTAGCTAACTAGCCTAAACTCAGTAACAGAATGTGGGCAACACGTTCTTCTCCACAGCCACGCAACCTCTGAGTCAGACGTCACTTCCCCCTTTTCTATCCTACGGGTACAGCCACTCCCCCTGAACCCCGTTTCCCTGCCAACCCCCCCCCCTCCCCTATGCAAGCCCCTCCCTCTGAACCCAGGGCTCGCTACAATACTGTATACTGTATACACAAACTATACAAAAACGCCTTTACGCTTTGGAGCTTGTTTATCCATCTGTAAGCAACTGCCAGCTAGGTCTCTCAGTCACTCACTCCTGATCGTTCACTGCGCAGTGACAGCTGCTACGGGCCTGATGTGTGAAAGTGAAACTATCTGATGGATAGAATTAAGTAGCCTATCATCAATCAATCAATGTTTATTTATATAGCCCAATATCACAAATGTTACATTTGTCTCAGTGGTCTTCACAGTGTGTACAGAATATCAGTATGACAATACGACACCCTCTGTCCTTAGACCCTCACATCGTACAAGGAAAAACTTCCGGAGAAAACCCACAGTTTAAAGGGAAAAATGGGAGAAACCTCATGGAGAGCAACAGAGGAGGGATCCCTCTCCCAGGACGGACAGACGTGCAATCGATGCCAGGCTCTGGCTCCCATTGTACTTTTAGAGACTCTAGGAACAACCAACAACCCTGCATTCTTGGAACGCAATGCCCTAGTAAGACAGTAGGGTATAATGAGTTCTTTAAGGTAAGATGGCGCCTGCCCATTAAGGGCTTTGTAGGCGAGAAGAAGAATTTTAAATTCTATCCTGTGTTCTATAGGGAGCCAGTGTAAGGCAGCCAGAACAGGAGTAATGTGGTTCCTTTTCCTAACTCTGGTTAGTACACGAGCTGCAGCATTTTGAATCAGCTCAAGCAACTTGACTGACTTCTTGGTACACCCTGATAATAAAGAGTTACAATAATCCAGCCTTGAAGTAACAAATGCATGGACTAGTTTCTCTGCATCGTTTTGAGGCAAGATATGCCTGATTTTTGGAATGTTACGTAGATGGAAGTAGGCGGTCCTTGAAATTGATTTTATGTGGGCGTTAAAGGATAAATCCTGATCAAATATAACACCAAGATTCCTTACAGTCTCACTGGAGGCCAAATTAATGCCATCCATAGTTAGTATATCTTTAGATAATTTGTTTCGTAGATTCTTCGGGCCAAGTACAATAACTTCAGTTTTGGTCGTGTTTAACATCAAAAAGTTTAAGGTCATCCACGTTTTTAAGTCCTTCAGGCAGTCTTGAATTGTATTTAGATGATTAATTTCATCAGGCTTGATTGATAAGTATAGTTGAGTATCATCCGCATAACAATGAAAGTTTACAGAATGATTCCTTATAATATTGCCTAACGGAAGCATATATAATGTGAACAAAATAGGTCTGAGCACTGAGCCCTGTGGCACTCCATGGCTAACTTTGGTTTGCGTGGAAGATTCATCGTTAACACGTACAGACTGAGAGCGTTCAGATAGATAGGACATAAACCAGCCTAAAGCAGTTCCCTGTATGCCAACTAAGTGCTCTAGTCTTTGCAATAAGATATCATGATCGATAGTATCAAATGCAGCACTGAGATCGAGCAAAACAAGAATAGAGACAAGTCCCTTGTCAGAGGCTATTAGAATGTCATTTGTGACTTTAACCAGAGCTGTCTCTGTGCTATGATGTGTTCTAAAGCCAGACTGAAAATCTTCAGATAAATCATTGTTTTTTAAGTAATCACACAGCTGTTTTGCGACCGCTTTCTCAAAATTTTTTGAGAGGAACGGAATATTAGAAATAGGTCTATAGTTGGCTAAAACCTCTGGATCGAGATTGTGCTTTTTAAGAAGCGGTTTTATCACTGCTACTTTGAATGATTGTGGAACATAGCCTGATAATAAAGCCATATTCATAATATTTAATAAAGAAGTGCTAATTAATTGAAAAACTTCCTTCAACAGCTTAGTTGGAATTGTGTCTAACATACACGTTGATGGTTTAGAAGAGAGAATCATTGAATTTAATTGTTCAAGGTTAATGGCTGAAAAGCATTCTAGTTTACTATCTAGTGTAATATTAGAACTTACGTTTCCGGGAGCTGTTGATAACACTATACTGGTCAAAGGCAAGAGGTCATTAATTTTGTTTCTAAGAGTAACAATTTTGTCGTTAAAAAAGCACATAAAATCATTACTACTGAGTGCTATGGGAATAGAAGGCTCAATTGAGCTGTGGCTCTCTGTCAGCCTGGCTACAGTGCTGAAAAGAAATCTTGCATTATTCTTATTCTCATCTATTAATGAAGAGTAGTAGGCTGCTCTCGCTTTACGCAGTGCTTTCTTATATTCATTGAGAGTAATATGCCAAATTAAACGAGATTCTTCAAGTTTAGTGGAACGCCATATCCTTTCAAGTTGTCTCGACTTTTGCTTTATTTTGCGAGTTTCGGCATTATGCCATGGAGCTAATCTATGTTGTTTTATTTTCTTCTTTTTCAAAGGAGCAACAGAGTCTAATTTTATTCGCAGCGCATCTATAGCACTATCAACAACATGATCAATTTGTGGTGTTTTACATTTTGTATAAGTTTCCTCCCTTACATGCAGACATGCTATCGAGTTAAGTATTGGTGGAATCTCTTCCTTAAATTTGGCTATAGCACTAACAGATAGGTTTCTGCTGCAAGAGCTTTTGACTAATGCTTTGTAGTCTAGTAACAGTACTTCAAAAATTACTAAGAAATGGTCGGATAAAGCAGGATTATGCGGTTCGACTAATAGTTGAATAGTAGTCGGAACAAGGTCGAGAGTGTGATTATAATAGTGGGTTGGTTTATTTACACTCTGACAGAAACCAACATAATCTAATATAGAGTTAAATGCAACAGTAAGGCTATTTTTATCATCGTCAACATGAATATTAAAGTCACCTACGATAATTACTTTATCTGTTTTAAGAACCAAAGTTGATAAAAACTCAGAGAATTCTGATAAGAATTCTGAATAAGGACCTGGTGCACGGTACACTGTAACAAATAAGATTGGCTGCAAAGTTTTCCAGGTCGGATACGTAAGACTAAAAACGAGCCTATCAAAACGGCCCAGCCCACACCCCTCCATAGAGTGGCCGGAACACTTACAAATGTGGGCCGGTAGGATTTAGGCAAAAAAAAAGAAGAAATTATTATTTTAATTTTTTGGCCCTCCGGCCCACGCACAGCACCGGCCCACCGGGAACACTCCCGGTATTCCCAATGGCCAGTTCACCCCTGCCTGGAGCCACAGAAGAAGTCTGGCTAAGTTGTGTCAGGTGTGGAGAGGCAATGTGATGCAGCTAGTAGACTAAAACAGTACTCTTTGAGTGGATAAGGGGTAATAGTCCTTTAATTCAGCACAATCTTATGCCATTGTATTTCCTCATGAAATATATGTCTCCCCCTCAGCTCTCCCAGTCTGTGCTCCCCCTCCCTGGCTAGTATTTAAGTCTATTCTCCATCGCTTTGAATGAGATCTCCTACTAGAGAGAGTAAACCATACCTGGCAGGGAGACAGAACAGAGGATTGTCTTGCCTCAATTAGCATGGTGTCTGTCTCAGGGGGGAGTGGAGATCACCAATGTGGAAGATGCTGACAGCTTCTCCCCCGCCCAGAGCTGCAGGGGTCGAGGCCCCAGGGTCTCATGTTTTCTGCCTTTGCATATCAACTTATGTCCAGGTGGAGCGTTGGAGCTTGTCAGCTTTCATATCCTCTTTAGCTTCTTTGTTTCTAAATGTTTTTCCATTCCTCCCAGGTGCGAAAAAACCTGTAGCTTGTTTCATTCCACCCTATTCTCTGAATGCTTTTCTTTTTTTGAAATGCACGCTTTCAGAAACCTTTTGATCTATTCAACACTATTAACACTTTCATTGCTCCTTAAGATGAATACTTGAATGAGCAAAACCAACATTATTATATTTGTTTTGAATCAAATGTTTTTGAGCCCACTGCCTTTCCTCATCTTCTACATACACAAAGGTGGAAACCATTTGACCAGTGGTGAACCGTCAGGGCCTTCAAGGTATTCAGAGAATACCCTGGAATACTCAGATAAAACAAACAACAAATCGATTTAATTATATAAATAAAATGTATATAAAATGAATAAATGAGAATCGTATCTGTGTTGTTGATCTGTAATATTACAGTGTTACGTTAATTTGTTTGTCCTTCTCGGACCATGCACTACGCATTTCAGTGGTTTTGTGTTAGAAAAGAAAGCAAGCAATCAGATCTTGTTCTGGGTCTCTGTGTAGGATATCCTTCAACCAAGGTATTCTACATCCTTGATCGAATGCCCTGGCCGTTGCACTGAATGAGAGCGTACATTTGGACTGACAATTTGATCAACCAATCATATATTGATTTGTAGCCAATGGGCGTATTCCTTCAGAGTTTCCCTCGGTTCCAGGGTATTCTAGAAGGCCCGCTAGTTAACTGGCTCGAGACAGAGGATCTAGATGAATGCGACGAAGCAATTCATGCTGTTTTATTGTTTTTACCGTTGAAATGACAAGTGCAACAGGTGAAGATGAAGTTGTTGCGGAATTGTTGTGAGTACCCTTTTCAAGACGACAATTCAGTGAAAAGACGGACATTATAATGCCGTGGAGGGGGGGCGGGGGGGGGGGGCAGCGGCAGTGTGGGGTTGGTGGTGTGTGTCTACCATGGTGTCTACAGAAGGTCCAGTTGTGATAGACCCGTGTCTATCACAACTGGACCTTCTGTAGACACCATGGTTCGCCACTGCATTTGACTGAGAAGTTTTTAAAAACTTGGTAATTTACAGCATGAGATTACTCCTTCAAAACAAAACTCTATGTCAATCATCTTAAAGTGTGATCAGCCTCCTTATAAATAAAGCCCCACTTAAGAATTGTGATTCACAATGTTTTATTTTCCCCACACTGCTGTTCCACTGATTTATTTGCCTGTCATGTTTTATTTAATGTTTTATTTAAGCGCCATATTTGGATCTTGTTTAGTAAGACTTTAAGTTTTCCTTCCAAAATGTTGCTACAATAGCATCTTGCGTTATTGTAGCCATGGATAAGAGTTCAATAACTCTATTTTGGTATCAACAGATGTTATGTAAAAGTGTTTGAGCAGGTACACAAACTGTTATGTTGCAAATCATAAATTCAACTGTAACAAACACGCAAAAGTAGAGTAGAGTATATAGGCAAGTATGATCTTACTTTTGTTCTGACTTCCGAAACTAAAACAACTTGCTACAGCTGATGATAATTAATGCTTAAATGAGCAAATAAATGGTCATGAGTAGAATATACTCATTATTATTGAATTATAGTTTCTAAAGAACTGATGGAAACATTTTAAACCCAGTACAATTATGAGACCCTTAGAGACATATTCCTTCACTTTTTCATATCAAGTTGTGTCATTGTAATCAGTTCAAGTTCAGGTTAAGGGAAACCAGCGCAGGATCATACCTGTCTCCAAGCTGCATTTATTTGAAAACAATGCCAATATCAGCCTCATTTATGATGAACTGGTATATTGGTGTGGCAATGAGGGAGCAGAGAGAGTTGTTATGATCCAGGGAAGAATATAAAGAAGAGAAACGGTGACGTTACAGGCGAGGTCGAGCAGAGGAGGTGAATCTAATATGAAAATGAAAATGTAAATTCAATGGGGAGGGGAGGGAAGTTGTTAGCAGTTTTTCAAGCTGGCCCTAATCTTCCCTCGGCGGGGCCCAGATAGTGATCACTAACAGGGGGCCGGCGCCGGTCCTTTGAAATGCAGAGCGGCTCGGAGTGTAAATTGGAGGCGCCCCGGCAGCGTGGGCAGATGACACTGCCACTCCGACCCTCAGCGCCCGACCAGGGGCCGCGACACCACAAAGGTAAATCTTGCACATCAGACAATTTCATTTTCAGCACAGAGGGGACGCATTGCACAGATGATAATGCCCCCTCCTTAGAGGCGGATCGTCATTCAGATGTTCTTACTCTGTGCTGACATGTAAACTCAGGCCGGATTAAAAGCGCCTCTTTTTTTTGGCACTATGAGTGCATTGCAGCTATGAGCCCATTAGATCTATAAATGCGAGTTAATTGCATCATATTGTTCCAACACATCCTCACTCCCAGGTCGGCCTATGTTGACGTTATGTCGGCTTTTTCCAACGCAAGGGGGGCGGCCCTTAGCGTACATTTTCAACTTTCCGGGATATCCATAGGCTTCTATATAGCTCCCTAAACGTATGTTGTAGACGACTTGAGATCGTGAGCGAATGCTACCCGCAGATCCATTCTCACAGCGTTTATCAACCTTTTTCTTACTCAATATCAAGTCATACTTGTTGTTTTTACTTCTTTATTTTAATTGAATAATGTAGGACTTGTGTTGCCGTCAGTTATGGGGAGAGTAGGGGCTCTGAATACTGAAATCTTTATTGTTTCATCGGTTTTTCCTTCTAATTTTGTATTCTTTTCTAAACCACACACTGTTATTTACTCAACAATAACACATAATTATCCTTGTGTTTATTTATTTGTTTGATTAAGAAACACAAGTTGGAGTCCGTCAGGACCGAGGGTCGGAGCAGCTCATAGTAGTTGCTTTAATTTTACAACCGGAAGTCAGTATTCTCTCCGCTTCGCTTGACAAACCCCGTGATAGTCCTCAAGCTCTGTGATTGGATGTTTGAGTTTACGCTGAGGGTTACGCCGAGCGTCGAACAGCACTTTGAAATGGGATGGAACCACGGCAGACTGTCCAAAACTGGATTTGAACAGGTCCACCCCGTCCCCCCCTCCCCCACCCGTCCCCAGAACTACACATGCTGGCTATTGTGTGTTTCGCAACATGTTCTATGGCACGTCTCTACTGGGAATTGTAGTTTTAAAAGACGTTTTCATATTTCCCATGATAAGAAGTTGCCAGTATTAACCTGTGTACATCCCTGGAGGTTTAGGGGATAGGAAACACTCACATTTAAAACATATAATTAATAAAAGGGTGAAAATTGCTTGTGCCCATAATGGGCAGCATTAATATATACCCACATGCCAGCTAAGGTCAGAAGAGCTTTATTTAACAGCTGGTCTTATGTCTGTGACCCCTCCTGTTGTTAATTGATAAGCCTGAAACATGCACTTGTCAAGGTTCAAAGGCACAATTTGCAAATATGGCAGTAGCCATCGATCAGCTTAAGATAAGATATACTTTATTGATCCCAAGTTGGAAACATTTGCGTTACATCAGCATGTGTAACAGTTGTAAATATGCAGTGGTGTTTATTTGTAAGTCATTTAGTATAATCACACACATTCTGTGTTCTATATTTAATAATTATGTGTTCTTTATTTATTGAGTATTCAATACCTGACAAGGTCGGAGATGAAAAACTTGGGTCGCAGGTTCCTCAACAGTGCATTGTCAATATGTGTGTATACCTCCACCATTAAACTGTCGTATTCTGCACATTTCTTATACTATCTACATACATCTTATAAGAGTATACTTACACATACAGTAGTTAACATTGCAGGAAAGCAATATATTAGTACTTTGTCAGGCTTAATATGTATACCCCCAAAGCTTTTTTCTTATTCAAAATAAGACCTTAACCTAAAGTATTCTTTAATGTTTAAATAAAGCCTTATTAGTTTGTCTGTCTGTGTCTCCTATTAATATCTAATAATAAAAATAATAAATTTCAATAACGTGCTTTAACCACCAGGTGTCCCTTTCTATCAGCTTTGCACCGTTATGGTGTAAATATACCAATATACCGATTGGATCAAATATAAACGTCAGCCGAAATAGTATTGATACTGTAAGGAGACTTATATTGTGAAGAGAACATTTCTTAAATCCTCCTCTTTCTTACATCCTCCGCTTTTTGGACTTCATACTAGTTGTGTGTCTCTGGAAGCAATTCATAAGTGCAGTCGTTGGATGCGACCCAAATGATATCACGCAGCCCCTCGTCCTCCACAATGTTAATTGGCCTGCAAGCTGAAGCCACCCATTTAGCGATCTTTGTTGAAAGTTTGCTGCTCGTAGACGTGTCCAGGCGTCTGCCCCGCACACTTTCAAGTGGAGCGGGGCTGTCGGCATCAGCAGTGTGCTTGGATTGTATAGATCAGGGGTCGGCAACCCCTGGCACGCGTGCCAGCATTGGCACGCGGCACCGTAACCAGTGGCACACTAGGAATAAGTGGAATAAGTGTGCAAAATATTTAAATTGTATTTTCGGATCCTGAACGAGACCGCCGCCAGAGCGCGTCTCCCCGTTACCTGCAGAAGGAAGCCATGCACGCAACGCAGCTCCGCTCTCTTTATCGCCAGGTGACTTTCTGCCGCTTTCCTCCGTGGTGCTGATCGTTTCACCACAGAGGAAAACACTAATTGCAGTAGCCTACCCATAAGGAGCTGTACAATGCCGCAGTTTTTGCGTGGTTGTGTATTTAGTTGAAAGCCCAGTGGCGATCTGCTCATCTCTCATTGAAATAATATGCTACAAAGGGGCGGACTGGTCATCTGTGTGTTGAACTTTCCCGTCGGCTCCCAGACCGTAGTCGAGGAGGGCAGAAGCAACAAGCTTCAGGTTCAATAACCCACTTTAGCTTAAATGACTGGAGAGAGGCGAGCTCTTCTTGGGAGGCCGTTGCATTTATTTAGCTGTTCTTCCGTTTCACAAAATACATCACAGACCTGTTTTTCTGCTTCCTCGTTTCACTTCCAGAAACATACACACGTTCCCTCCATAGCTTCTCTCAGGTTCTCTCACTGTCGCTCTACCATCCACAAACACGCACAAGCCACACCCCTCTCTCTCTCTTAAAGCGACAGCGATCTCATCTCACTCTGCATGACCTTAATATCATAGTGTGCTCTGGAGAATCACAGAACGGACGATCGTCCTTATTATTATGCCGTTTAAACCAATTATTTAAATGTGTTTGTTAAATTCGGCATTATGTAAGTTGCGCTGACAGGTCCACACACTGCTTCCCCGCAGCGAGGCTCCCCCGCCCTCCTGCTGATAGTTGACGAGTGTCAAGCTCCTCAACCCCCCAATTGATAATTTTCGATAGTTGGCACGCTGATAACAATTTTTTTTTTAAATGGCACTTCATATCAAAAAGGTTGCCGACCCCTGGTATAGATGGTATTTTAAATTCGATGCGCTCTGAAACTACTTTTTTGCGTTAACGCGTTAACTTGACAGCCCTAATATATATAGGCTACATATGTATATAATAAGTGTCAGTACTATTTTATTTTGTATAGAGTGGCGAAGTCACGCCCATCTACTTCCGGTCCATGGGACCTTATTTCGGGAAAATAATGTATTGAAGTCAATGGAGAGAGAAAACTTATGTTTCGATCCCGTTTGAATTGTGCCATTAATTACACATATGATGTTTGTTAATATTAAAAAATAATTTCCATGTCAAAAAAATCCCAGAGTCGCATAAGTGATGTCATAACTGATGTCACAATTGTTTTCCTCCACTAAGAGATAGCTAAGATCAGTGCCATATAGATATAATCTATCTATATGGCACTGGCTAAGAAAATATAACTTTAACAAGATGCCTGTGTGCTTAGTACCAGGTTGTTATCATACCAGCAATGGGTCTTGCTCATTCTTTCGCTTCCCATCTGATGAAAGGACCAGGAGTGGCTGGATCAAGTTAGCTACCTAGCTAGCACGTTAGTTAGCATTACAGCCTTGTCATTTTTATTAGCCTTAACATGAAGTAACATTAAGTAACCCAAAATGTTAAACAGTAAGAGTAGTAGTCATATTTCGTGAACCCTTTGAAGAGTACTGTCACCGGTGTGATCATTCTATAATACACAATTTAAGCCCGGGGGAGAAATGCTAACGCTAGCATCGGCGATCGCCGATCTTTCCTACTTCATGCTATCTGCACAAAAGGTTGACATTAAACATTAAAAAGACCAGGCAGTTCAGAGAGAATCAAAGGAAGGCAGGCAGACAGCTTTGCATGACATTCTTCTGGACGTGTTTGATTGTGGCGATAGTGAGGGTAGCCAATCGTTTTGTTGACAAGACAGTAGTGACGGCCATCTTGGTGACGTGTGTTGTTTTGCGAGACCAGAGATGTAGTTCATTGAGCGTTTCACACAAACAAATGTGTTACTTCACAGTTTTACGACACATATTTTTTTTTTGACTTGCAAAATTATCTTTTAAATTAACAAACATCATATGTGTAATTCATGGCACAATTTAAACGGGATCGAAAGATAATCTTTCTCTCTCCATTGACTTCAATACATAATTTTTTCTAAATAAGGTCCCATGGAGCTCAACCGGAAGGGGAGGGACTTCGCCACTCTATTTGCGTGCATTTCCTGTTCGGAAAAGTGGCGCTGTACTGATAGTTGTGATTTTATTTTTGTAATTCTTAGCGTGCACTTCTTGTCCTGAGAGTGGAGGTGTCCTGAGAATGGCGTCTGCAGGCAGGCTCCCATGGAGACTTCAGCCGACGGCCAAGTTCCACGTACGAACTATGCATGCTTGAGTGGCAATAACTCTCCTTACCAGCAGGCATCGGTAGTGTATTCGTCAATCAAAAGAGGCAACAACCGGAAGACAGACTGCGTGATACACCGAGAGAAGAAGCGTGATATAAACAAACAACAAATAGAGTGTGTGTAACAGGCCCCGCTATGCAAGGCCCGATGACAGATAGTATTCAACCAAATTCTTAGCTGCTCGTTTGGCGGGTCTTGCCAGAATATATTATTCATTTGGCACACACACAATTGTTAATGCCCTTAACCATTTGACACAACACACACACAATTGTTAATGCCTTTTTCTGTCTTCAATATAAGCACTTGTCTATATACAGTTGCAAGAAAAAGTATGTGAACCCTTTGGATTCTCCACACATAGCGTTGTGTGTTCCTTCCAAACAACTTAACTTTGGTTTCATCTGTCCACAGAATATTTTGCCAGTAGTGCTGTGGAACATTCAGGTGCTCTTTTGCAAACTTCAAACGTGCAGCAATGTTTTCTCTGGACAGCAGTGGCTTCCTCCGTGGTGTCCTCCCATGAACTCCATTCTTGTTCAGTGTTTTACGTATCGTAGATTCGGCAACAGAGATGTTAGCATGTGCCAGAGATTTCTTTAAGTCTCTAGCTGACACTCTAGGATTCTTCTTCACCTCATTGAGCATTCTGCGCTGTGCTCTTGCAGTCATCTTTACAGGACGGCCACTCCTAGGGAGAGTAGCAACAGTGCTGAACTTTCTCCATGTATAGACAACTTGTCTTACCGTGGACTGATGAACATCAAGGCTTTCAGAGATACTTCTGTAACCCTTTCCAGCTTTATGCAAGTCAACAATTCTTAATCGTAGGTCTTCTGAGAGCTCTTTTGTGCGAGGCATGGTTCACATCTGGCAATGCTTCTTAAGAATAGCAAATTCAAAACTGGTGTATTTTTTATAGGGCAGGGCAGCTTTAACCAACACCTCCAATCTCGTCTCATTGATTGGACTCCAGGTTGGCTGACTCCTGACTCCAATTAGCTCTTCAAGAAGTCTTTAGCCTCGGGGTTCACATACTTTTTCCACCCTGCACTGTGAATGTTTACATGGTGTGTTCAATAAAAACATGAAAACATATAATTGTTTGTGTGGTATTAGTTTAAGCAGACTGTGTTTGTCTATTGTTGTGACTTAGACGAAGATCAGAACACATTTTATGACCAATTTATGCAGAAATCCAGGTGATTCCAAAGGGTTCACATACTTTTTCTTGCAACTGTATATTCATGTATTCAATATATTTGAAATAAACACCATGACTTAAAATAAGAATTTCTCTATTCAGATATTGATTTTGTAATCAAACCCTTTTAAATACCTTCCCAGGTAAAGCATCATAATCTAATCTGTGCTAGCATTAGCATCCAACAAGCATTTATGTATTAACGCTGACCATAGAACACATACAGATAATACAAAACACACACACAAAATACTTAGGATATAAACCCGGAAAATATGTAAGTACAAAATGTACAGGAGCTGTAAACAATTACATTTACTTGCATTCACTTTGATCAAAGAGCTCAGTTATGCTACATTGAAATAGCGACCGCCATTACACACACACGCACACAGCAACCACGAGGCAGTCTCCTATGCAGCATTGAAGACAATAAACAACGTCCAAACACCACTTCAAACACTAGGTCATCGTGACACAACACTACCGTAGATATGTATAACACTTGTGACAATATGTACACAAAACTGACCTGCAAAACAGGAGAAATTATGAACAACCAAATTCTTAGCTGCTCTCTTGGCGGGTCTTGCCAGAATGGCAAGCCAATGGCAGTTCCGTCTCCACATCAATCCGTTTACGGCAGGCGCAAATCACAACAAACCCCTTTACGGCAGTGTTACCCTGCCATCTACTGCCCCCTGCTGTCCATTGTTAAACAGGTTTCTAAAATGATATTAAATATAAACAGAACATTGTGATCACACACTTTGTGTGGGTCACATGTGCGTTCCATTTTCACTCTACTACGAGAAGCTCATGGGGCTTTCCCGAACCTGTGTCGAGAGCTGGAGTTAAATGAAATCTCAGATTTGCCTTCTTAATAGTTTGTTTGTGTCCCTCACTTCCGTTTCGCTTCTCATGCACTGATTCACTAAGCTGAACAGCCAACCAGAGTGATTGCACGACGGTGCGGGACACACCAGACACACCAATCTGAGTAGGGCGACACAACGCTCATCGACGGCCCGACATCTTTCGACGGCCGAAGTTGGCTTGGTGTGTAAGGGACTTAAATGGTGTTCGTCTTACCACCCTGTCTGAATTAATCTATAGATATAGATATCCGACCTCTGCAGCTCATCCAGAATGCAGCGGCTCGTCTGGTCTTCAACCTTCCTAAATGTTCCCACACCACTCCGCTCCTCCGCTCCCTCCACTGGCTCCCGGTAACTGCTAGAATCCACTTCAAGACACTGGTACTTGCATACCATGCTGCGAATGGATCTGGCCCTTCCTACATCCAGGACATGGTTAAACTGTACACCCCAGCGCGTGCACTCCGCTCTGCATCAGCCAAACGACTCGCTGCACCCTCGCTGCGAGGGGGACCCAAGTTCCCATCAGCAAAAACACGTGGGTTTGCTATCCTGGCTCCAAGATGGTGGAATGAGCTCCCCATTGACATCAGGACAGCAGAAAGCCTGCACATCTTCCGGCGCAGACTGAAAACTCATCTCTTTCGACTCCACTTCGAGCGATAGAATTACTAACAAGGCACTTATATACTAATAAAGGACTGGCTTATCTATAGCCAGTTTAGTAGCACTTGAAATGTTTGGCTCTATGTTACCTGATGTACTTATATGATTCTGTTTTCTTCAGGGTTGTGTCTTCTTGGTCGTATGTACTTATTGTAAGTCGCTTTGGATAAAAGCGTCAGCTAAATGCAATGTAATGTAAAAAAAAGATATAAAGCTAATCTGCATTTAAACATAACATTTCCAGGGAAAATACAGTCTTGACGTTAGTAACTATGTGGGGAAGTTGTGAGGTGCTATGTTTTTGTTTTATTTTTTATTTTATTTTCACTTGCAATGCCTTGGTAACTGCATGCAAATGTGCGCATTTTAATTAGGCCTAGTAAACGCCTAATTTTCATATCAATGTGGCGATTGTGATGACGCTATTAGAAACACATTTTACTGTATTCCCCTGTAGTGTCTCCCCTTAAGTACAGCACATTAGCCTATATGCCCATGATAAATTGCCTTAGCTAAACCTTGAGCTAACTTATCCATTAGCTAGTACCCTAGTTAACTATATTTGTTTTTGTCTTTTGGATAATTAGCTGTAAACTCGAGGCACTGGCAGCTTTGCCACATGGGACATTAAGGTGGGAGGTGCTGCTACCTGTCTGTCTGAAGTGACTGCCGATGTCCGCACCGCTGTGCGCGAGACGTGGAGGGAGGGAGGGAGGAAGGGTAGAGAGAGCATCGGAACTTCACAGTCTAATCTCCCGACCTGATATTTTTATTTTGTATTCAATCAATATATTTTTGGAAAGTGAGCAAACAGCAGTAGACATATATTCATTTATTGGAGAAAAAGGAAAGGAAAAAAGCACCCCATAAAAAGGGCACTTTCTGTGGAGGAAGAAGAAGGGCAGGGGCTCATGCACACTTTGATGTCTATATGTGCACGTGCCTGGTTGTTCCGCTAACTTACCAAACCAAGCGCCTCCCCCAGTGATCCTCCACTCTCAACCTCCTTCTTAGTCAGTCTATTACATGGCAGCTCATGTTCCAACACATGTTCCTCGGCTTTTTGCATTTCACTGTATTTCACACTGGCTTACGCCGGCTATAATTGCTTGACGCTAACAGTCATGAAGCTGCCTCACATTGAGCAGGTCCATAAGAAATAAAACTTCTCTCTTGGTTTGTGTAATTGGTTCAAAGAACCATGTGTAACATATAGAGATAAACACTTTAATCTAATGCTGGAGAGTGAAGGAAAAGAATCCTCCTCGAGAAGCTAACGTCCCATTTAGCATGAAAGCTAACCGCATCAAAACAGTTGGGAGGGATGAAACCCTCTGTTAATGGTCACACATGCAGAGCACACAGCACACACAGTGAAATGTGGCCTCTGCATTTAACCCATTCTAGTACCAGGAGTCTAGTACTAGCAGTGATGCAAACACACGTATGGTGAAAAAAGAGAGAACTATTCGAAGCAGAAAAAAAACAGCGTAATATACCATCTGACAAAGGCCTGTGCTACAGTATAATGCTTCAATTAACTGGCTATTCTTTATAATATACTCAGATCAATAGGAGACAGAGATGTTAAGTTATAAATCAGTTCGGTTCTCCACGAATTACACAAGTCACCCAAATCAGCGTTAAAAAAGCGGGAGGCGCCGAAAAGCGACTAATTCACATCACTGACTAGGAGCAGTGGGCAGCTATTGTACAGCGCCCGGGGAGCAATGGGAGTGAGGGGGGAAGGGGTGTGTCCGGTGCCTTGCTCAAGGGCACCATGGCAGGGCAGGAGGTGAACTGGGACCTCTCCAAGTAGCAGTCCACACTCCATATTTTCGGTCTGGTCGGGGACTTGAACCGGCGACCCTACAGCTCCCAGTCCAAGCCCCTACTGACTGAGCCACTGCCGGAAAAAGCATTGGATAAGGTTCAACACTGGCTGAACAACATTTGCTTACAGTTAAAGGTAACAAAAACAGTATGCATGATGTTCAGTAAACCAGTCAAAATTGAAGGATCCAATGTGTTTTTAAAGAGATCAGAACTAATAGAACTAGTCTCCCAGTTCAAGTATCTTGGAGTCATATCGGACTCAAACTTGACTTTTAAGAAACATATTAAGAAAGTATCAAATACCATTAAATTCAACTTCAAACAAATTAACTGTCAATACTGCAAAGTCATACCTCCACTGTATGATTCTATCCCACATTGAATACTGTTTTACAAACTGGTCGTTTGCTTGTCCCACACACCTGAAGCCATCAAGGTGTTTGACAGACAGCCAAATTCATACCACCACTGTACCATCCTTGAAAAACACAATTTCTTAAGTTTTGACAATTTTAAATCTTTTAAAAGTATGTGTTTTTTTTATAAATGTTTACATGGACTGCCCTAAGGGGGGGGGGGGGGGGGGCTTAGGGGAATTCATCCACAAAAAACACACTGGACGCTGCACTAGGTCAGAAACCAGAGGAGACTGTGAAGTCCACCGTAGACGGTCCACTTTTGGACAAAATCTCCTCTCCATTAAAGGCAGCTCATTGTGGAATAGCCTCCCAACTGAGATACGGGATTGTCCCACTCTCAATAGCTTTAAAGGTAATTGTATTTACCATGTGGTAAATATTTATATGCTGCTCTTGCTCTTTTGCATTTTTTGCATATCATGTATTTTGTTTTTGCTATGTTTGTAACTTGTAAACTTCTTAAATGTTTTATGTGAGGGACTGCGGATGGAAATTAGCTCAAAGCTAAATCTGGCACTGTTATGCTTGGCACATTTGTAATGTTTTAAGTGTTCACTGTGCATTGTCCCTGCCAAATAAACGATGAAATGAAACACAAACATGGCTATAAGGGAAAATAGCTTAGGACAACTGGTGACAGAGAGATAACAAACAACCCCTAAATATTTTACCGTGTTTGCATGCATGACTGGCAGCGCTACGAAAGCAAGTATGCTAACAGGGATGTAGCTTGGATTTAGCCCCCTCCTCCCTCACCTTCATCCTCCCCTATTCCAGCACTACCACTTGCCTGCAGCCCCCGCATATAGATGGAAAGTGACACTTTGATTGTGTGTGGGGCCTGGCCACGCTCAGATGAGGGTGTCACTTCTGCCTAGCCTGATTGCCACATTCGGCGGGTAAGGCGGCGAGGAGTTGAATTGAGGGAGAAAAGGTCAGGAGCCAGTGGTCATCTGCTCTCCCTCTCTCTCCCCCAAATTACTTGTCCTCCAGGAGGGGAATGAAAACAGACAGGGCCGGCCCGGCACCTGGAGCCTGGGAGGGCCGGCCAACCACCCAGAGAGGATTGAGAATCTGAAATATAAAGAAGGAAAGAGAGGAGCTGGTAAAGGTGTCACACTCAAGCTCCTGTAGGTCCCAAAGATAAAAGTTGAGCATCTCAATGCAAGATGGAGGTTTCATATCCGCTGTGTGCCCGTGACAGAAGCTCAGCTGCGACTCATAATCTATGGTGAGAAAATGTATCTCTGTGTTTTTATACCCGTTAAAGAAAATATAAGATACAGATTAACATTAGTAAGGCACACATATAAGACACTCTGGAAAATACTTGGTTAAAAATGTGATTCTGTCTCTATATGTGCGTTTGTAATGGTCCCTCGCTGTGGACCCTGGCACAAATTGAACCCTTCATAAACTCGGGGCACTGATGGAATGAAAAATGTGGTTATTCAGCATGTAATCTGTGCACGCTAGCAGGACACTATGTGAAGTGAATGTGTTAAAATACCTTTGGGCGTACTATGGAATACAACGCTAATCTAGCTAATTAGCTTGCTAGGTCCTAACATTAGCTTTAGCCTTCACTTTCTAATTTACTTTTATAGGCTCATTATTACAGTCTACAGCAGGGATCACCAACTATATTTGTCCAAGGGCTAAAATGTATCCAATAGACACTTTCGCGGGCAAGCGATTTTTATAAATAGCTCAGAATTTTGAAGTTGTTACATTACATGTCATTTGTTAGACGCTTTTATCCAAAGCGACTTACATACATTCAGTACTGTGGACAATCCCCAAAGGAGCAATTTGGGGTGAAGTGTCTTGCCCAAGGACACAACGACATTCTGACTGCAGTGGGACTCGAACTTGCTATCCCCTGATTCGAATTCCAGCACACTACCCACTGAGCCACAGCCTCCCAAACCAGGATGTACCTGTTGACCGGGGGTTGCTAGTTGAGCACGCTCAGGTACTGCGGAGCGAATAAAGCTTAGCAGACTCTTCACGCTAACGAAGGATCACTTCTTCTTCAGGGCAGGGAAGGCTACGCAGTACGCAGTCCCGCAGCTGCTGCCTCACTGTTGGACTCCGGTACTGCACATTACTCACGAGTGGGGGGTGAACCTATGGGGTGAACGCACTAACCACTCCGCCAACGCCACAGTCACCCCCGCTGTGCGGGCCGCCAGTTGATGGTCACTGGTCTACAGGCTCTCATGTCTCATGATGATCATTTTAAATCCTCACTAATAAGCAAGAGGCAGTACATTTTTTTGATCATACAAATCCCTAGGAGAATTTTTACTTTCATTTATATGTGCCTGTTCTTTATTTTAGGTAGGAATATGTAACGACATCAGGAAACAAACAAAGTCGCTGAGAGGCTGAGGCCGGGCCTGTTTGATGTTGTAAGACACACTAAAAAAGTACATGCTGAGATCCAAAGCTCTGTTTCGTAGTATTGTAGTTTAATGAAAAAAGTCGGTGATCAGATATACATTGTTATAATCAAAGCAATTGTAATCTTGCGGTCAACACAAAAGTACAACGGCCTTGTGTCACCCTCTCTTCCACACACCCACACCTCACGCAGGTGAACAGGATTATAATGAGTGCCACCCAGGGGCGGACTGGGGGGAATAAGTGGCCCGGGGATTAATTGATAGACAGGCCCACTTAATGCGCGGCATGTATCGGCCGGCCGGCGACGAAAGTATGTTACTTAACAAAAAACCCTATGCATTTTATGTTATTTTGGACCATTATTCATATAGTAATCACATTACCTGAGCAGCCCTTGAGTTGCCTAGAGCAAAATAGTTACAGCATATATTTAGTGATTTTAATGTTAACAGATCATTGATGCAATAACATTTTGACCCAATTTGCCTGACTTGACACATGAAATAAAACATGGGCGTAGGAAGCATCCTCAATGTGGGTGAAACAATTTAACAGGGGGTGTGGGCAGGTGGTGGACCTCACCTTTAGGGGGGTCCGGGGGCAAGGTCCCCCGGGAAGATTTTCTTTTAAATGTTGAAGTTAAATGCATCAATCTGGTCAATTTTGAGAGCAAAATTAGGGACTAAATCTATGGCAGTCAGTAGGGGCTTGGACTGTGAGCCGTAGGGTCGCCGGTTCACACCCCCCTTCCCCCCTCACTCCCATTGCTCCCCGGGCGATAGCTGCCCACTGCTCCTAGTACTAGACTCCTGGTACTAGGATGGGTTAAAAGCAGAGAACACATTTCACTGTGTGTGCTGTGTGCTCTGCATGTGTGACCATTAAAGAGGGTCTCATCCCTCCCAATTCTTCTTCTTCTTCTTCTTCTTCTTCTTCTTCTTCTTCTTCTTCTTCTTCTTCTTCTTCTTCTTCTTCTTCTTCTTCTTCTTCTTCTTCTTCTTCTTCTTCTTCAACACCCATATAAAACAGAACTGTAAACAGATTTACTTTTTCTTTCAACATTTATTTGAACAGCAAGTGGAGGCAAAGGTGACTGCACCTAAAATAATAAACCTGCTAGCTAACTAGCCTAAACTCAGTAACAGAATGTGGGCAACACGTTCTTCTCCACAGCCGCGCAACCTCTGAGTCAGACGTCACTTCCCCCTTTTCTATCCTACGGGTACAGCCGTACAGCCACTCCCCCTGAACCCCGTTTCCCTGCCACCCCCCCCCCCCCCCCCCCCCCTCCCTCTGAACCCAGGGCTCGCGACAATACTGTATACTGTATACACAAACTATACAAAAACACCTTTACGCTTTGGAGCTTGTTTATCCATCTGTAAGCAACTGCCAGCTAGGTCTCTCAGTCACTCACTCCTGATCGTTCACTGTGCAATGACAGCTGCTACGGGCCTGATGTGTGAAATTGAAACTGATAGATATAACAAAGGTAGCCTATCAAAACAGCCCAGCCACACCCCACTGGGCTGGGCTGGGCTGGGCCGGAACACTTACAAATGTGGGCAGGTAGGATTTAGGTAAGCAAAAAAAAAAAAGGGAGTGGCCGGAACACTTACAAATGTGGGCCGGTAGGATTTAGATTTTTTTTTTTTGCCCTCCGGCCCACACACAGCACCGGCCCACCAGTCCACCCCTGGTGCCACCCATACCCATGTGACCCAAGCCAACCAATCAATAGTGATCATGGCTCCTACAGAATAGACTCCACTGTAAGAAAGTTCTGGACTTGTAGTCAGCCGGTTCTGGCTACAGAGGCTTACAACTACCAGGAAGTATCCCTACAATGGCTGAAAGGAAAAACTAAGACAGTATATCACATGGAATACACCCAGAATAAATGATTAAGGAGACCAACACGACACTCACATCTCTTTCACTGCCCTAATCTTGATGAGACAAGCTCTGAGCTGATGACAATGTTGATATGGTTATTACCGTCATGTGTCTAATAAAAATACACTAGAACTGAACATCAATCAAGTCTAAGGCAGTGACGGAAAGTGTTTCTGAGATTAGTATAGATGTTTAGCGACTTAAAATAACACCAGTCTTGCATGCTTTATTTTATTTTGTGATTTGTGGTTATACATTTCGCCTATCAATAAATAAATACATTTCATTTTTAGGGTTAATGTTTTCAAGACACAATGTAAAGGAAAATTACATTTGACAAGTTCTCACCCTCTGTTATTTGTCAAATGTAATTGTCTGTGCTTAATACCAGAGACCCTCTTTTTTCTCAATTTGATGAGACATAAAAACAGCATCTTACATTGTTTGTTTCTCTCTCAGGTTCCTCAACAAGTCCTATTCTGTATCATGATCAGTTGTGGCTCAGAAAGTTCAGAGGGTATTACCAGTGAACATAGCACATCCAAGGCGACACACAATGGGCCTCATGAAGAATATCTGAAACGTTTTTTTCTGAACACTTGTACCCTTAGCCCTTAGATGCACGAGTGACTGGATGGACCCTACACTCTTCCATAAGTGGGTCAAAAAGGACCCGTATTAGAATAATATGTGTTTTTATGCCATTTTTGTTAAGAAAAATCACTTGTATAATATTTAGCATTATATTTTGGTCATTTTTTACCCACTTATGGAAGCTTGGGGTAGAAATACAAAAACTATCATTTCTTAAAATGTAAATACAACATTTGAATGGCATGATATCCAAAACATGTTTTTTGAGGAATAGCTGGAATATGAAATTATACAAAAAATTTAATTACAAAGATACTTCAAGAAAACCACCTCACCGGGTCAAAAAAGACCCACTTATGTTAACACTTTGCTCTTGACTAAAAGAAAATTAAGTGGGTACCAATTCCAAAGTAATTAATTGTGGATACGGACACAAATAAGACAACATTTGTTCTTATATTTCTTCCCAGCCAAATGTTTGTTGTATTCTAAAGGGCAAGACACACTTGATGAATAAGTTAAAACTATTGCAACATTTCATGTTCAACAACCTTCTGAAGGCTTTTCCACATCGTACTGAGTTTGACTATCAAATAAATCTATTACAAGTACATTTGTGCAAACATTTGTCAGTAGTCTATGATGTCAGATGGTGTAATGTGTTTTCTGCTTGGAGTAGACAAAGTGCATTGGCTAAAGGTAATGGTCAAAAGTCATAGTTTGAGCTGTTTACTCTTCACACCAAAGCTGATGAATGTGAAAGTGTGTTCCAGTAAATCTGAACAACAATATGTTCTATTGTGAACACATGTTTTGTGAATAATTCTTTTTGCAGATTTGTATTAATACAATCCTCTAATATTGTTGCCATCGTATCGCTGTTCTGTCTAGGACATGAATACATTAAGATATGTATGCATGGCCTTAAAACCCTAACCCTTTGAGATGTTAATTCTGTACTCAAGTTTTACATTTTATGCTTCTACTCTATAAGATTTAAAGTAAAGGGAAATATTGTGCTTTTAACCTCCCTACATACAGCTGCAGCAGATCATTCTGATATAAGCTAACAATCAGAAAGGACGACCTTTGATACTGAATGTATAATATAACGCTGATATGATACATCTGCAACATTTTAAATGTAGAACTAAGTTGTAACAGAGTGGTATTACATGTCAAATGTGTGTGTTCATCTATTTTGTCATCAGTCAGTAAAAGATGTCAAAATAGATAAACACTGCTGCTCAGAAGTTGCTCTTCTCTTCACTTGGAGAGGATTTTTCTGTGCTCCGGCAGACATGCTGTCATCTCCTGCTGCCATTAGGTGGCGCTGTGTGCCAGCTCCTGTCTCTGACACCATGATGATGTGCCTTGCATCATATACAGTATGACACAGCTCTGGGTTTACAGTACAGCACTGCTAACAATTCAACTAAAATAGCATCTTATTGCCATCCGGCCACTCTTTTGCACCGGGGCAATTAACCTGCTAATAATACAATGAGCACAAGTCCCCCTCCACACATGCACACACACACCCCAAGCTCACACTCCCTCAGGCCATAGGAGAGCCATTGCATTAGACGATGCTAGCAAAGACAGTTTAACGTAATGAAGCATCAAGATTAGGACTATTAAAGATGATTTGCAGGGTTCCAGTGCAGAGAGGAGCCAGGAAGAGACACCTGAGTCTGGCTTTTAACTCTTTATTCTGTCATCGTTGGCCGGTTCAAACATAGAGGCCCGTTTCCTTCTCAGACAGGAAGGACTTGAAGTGGAGCAAGTAGATCCGCACAGTTTTTCAGCATGCATTTTGTTTTTGGAGAAATGCTACATTACTGTAGATCAATAACCCATACTTTCCCAGCATGCATCTGAGGGTTGTTGATGCACATTTGAGTCACTTCCACAATAGAAGAGACAAAAAGGACACACTTGTTTAAATGTGAGTGGTTGTTGCACAGTGTTAGAATCTCCTTTATTGGGATTCAAATGATTCATCTGCTTTGGACTGACGAAATATTCCCATTCATGTAAACACACCATACCAAATATTTGTGAATAAACATGTCAAAACTTTAACTGAAATCTTAAGCTTTCATCAAATATTTTATTCAAAATATGTTATTAAAACCTATAAATGCAGCCCACTTGTCTGCCACTGATTATGCAGTACGGATGCTTACTGTATTGATATGTAATTACTTAAAAGATGTATGTATGTGTATACAGTATGATTATATATATAGTATATGTTCTTTTCCTTTTTTCTTTATATTCCCTATAACTCTTTTAATGATGTGTATTCGTAGTGTACATTATAAGTAATGCTTTATAAAAGAAAACATCCTAAATTTTTTATGCTTAAATAACTCTCACGGTACATGTTCATTAGTGCTGAGTCAGCCAATTAGCACAATCCATCAACACTTTCTTAATTGTAAGATTGGTTTCTTCTCTGTTTGAATGTCTTTGAGATTCAGACATTTCAAAGGAGAAAAAAGCAACTTTGATGTCATTTATTCCCGGATTGATTTAATTTGATACGACGTAGGGTATGCACATTCTAAATATCAGATGCTTTGTGCAAAATGTCATGTTGTAAAATATTGTGGATAAGGAAGTGTATAAAATTGTTCCTTAGCTTTAACTTTAAGAAATTGAGGCAACAACTTCCATACAATTTTAGGAGTTGGCTGAACCTCTTCATTTCTTGAGTTGGGTGAACTTACTAATGTGGTTTACCTGTACTCAAACAACTATTGCTTCAATTGAAACTTAAAAAAAGCGAGGCAACAATGTCCGAGCATTTTTAGGAGTTGGATGAACTTTTTTTTACAAGGTAAAAATAAATAAGTAATTGTGTTGCTAAAACATGCTGCAGTTTTTACCACTAGAAAAATACATTTGAAATTGAGTTGTATGGATTGCCCCATCCACATCCTTTTTACAGTTCGGCCAAATGAACTTGACTTAAGGTATACTTTATCACTAGCTTTCTTTTTTCCTCTTGGAAAAGCCCTAAAGTTAGGATTATAAATAATAATACGATAAACATCACAATGATTCTTAACCATTCCTTATAAATAAAAGCTCCAAAGCTCTGCATGACATTATGTATCTACCAAAGATCCAGACGTCAGTTCCAGCGGCTCGTGTGCTGAAGCTGTTGTGATGCAGGCCTCGTCTCATAGCCTTTAATCACCATCAAGCAACACAAGCATGAATGTAAAGAGCCAGCGGTCTGCAGACCTCACTCAATCTCCCAATATCTCAGCAAGCAGAAGACCAGATTGAATTTTCCTCCGGAGTCTCCCAGGATGCGGGCGGACGTCACTGGAGGATATTCCCTCCCCACGCCTCCTGCTGTGGCCCTATAGATGGACGCCTCAGATATCCCTCCCCAGACGGGAACGAAAGCGTGGGCCGTAAAGCAGCAACGCTCTGGATTCGCTTTCGATTTTACATCTAGTCAACAGTGGGAATTCGCAGATAAACAAAAGAAAGTCCATCTGGCATGAAACGCAGCGTCCTCAGAGAGCAGGTTTTCTAGATTGGACTTCTTATAGCTGATCCCCAATATAGAGATAGTCACACAAAAGGAACAAAGCGCGCTGTGTTTGCTTCGACATTCTGTGATAATTTCAGAGCTAATTTCCACCATTGTCATTTCAGCTACCACTGTGGCCCATCTAAGTGTGTGTGTGTGTGTGTGTGTGTGTGTGTGTGTGTGTGTGTGTGTGTTCTGTAAACTGGATAGGAGAATAAATATTTACCATCTGTGTTTTTCCCCCTCCCTTCCCTCTTTCTCTCTCCACCATGCAAAATTCCAGCACTTTTTTTTTGTATCAGCGCTGGAGTTCAGCCATGGGCCTTTTTAATTTTCTGCTTTTGTGTTTTTAGCTGAGATTGACAGGCTGCTCTCTCCCTGGAGCATTGTTCTATTAATCTGTTTAATATGCTACAGAAACATTGGAGTGCCGGAACAGGCAGCCGGGGTAATGGAAATCGCAGCAGGTAAAGGCGGGCTTGCATATCTGACGAATGGAGAAGCGCAATAGTCGCCAGCCAGTGTTTGAACGCCCCCCCCCCCCACACACACACACACCAACTTCTCACCTGATGACCTTGTATGGATAGACAGGAAGATGGACAGTCCCTCCACATATTGTCGCTCAACAGAAAATGGTTCTCCCCATCGTCACTTGCATCTCTCCACGTCCAGTTAAAAGCAAAGCACGCTGACTTCCATTAGCGCCGAGCGGCACAGGGGAAAAGTGAGGCATGTGCATTGAGAAGTGACCGCCAGCTGAGCGCTTTACATAGAAAATGGTAAGTAAATGCCAATGTATAATTGTGCTCCCCTCCAACCTTCTTTCTTCCTCCTCCCACCCCCCCTTCCTGCTGAGGCAATGAGTTGTGGTTTAATTAACTCTGCCTTAATGGGTGCACATCAAGAGGGAGGTGGTGGTGGGGGGGGGCTCGGGGTCGCAGGTTTGTGGCATGCTGTGCTCGGCAACGGCACTGTCCCCGAGAGATAAGCCGTTCCTCAGAGAGCGCGGCCTGACATGGGGCTGGAGACGGTGGACACTGTGCTCAGACAATGGCCGTCCGGCTTGTAGGGTGGAGAGAGAAAAGACGGAGCTAATGACTCGAGAGCCAAATAAGTATGCACAGGAATTCATCCTCAGAGCCTTTTACAGTCTCCAGACAAGGTCTAACCTGGCTTTATCTCCACGTTGCACCGACAGCCCAATACTCTGACTGAGGTTAAGCTTTTGATCTGGCCTGTTATCCCGGGCTTGCCTGCAGATGAAAAACAAAAGAGTCACAATGGATGTTCGACACTAAGAGCGAAGATCCACCGCTGGAAGGATTTTCCCTGAACTGACAGAGAAGACCTCAAAGGAAACAAAACCATGTTGGCTCTTAGGATCATTTATTCCTTCATTGCCAATCATACCCGGAAAAAGAAGTCACATGATTGATTTCAAAGGAAGATGCTTCATTTCACAGAAGCTTGGAGTACACACTTTTAATTAGTTGAAACCCTAATACCCTCTTGTTGTCGTAAGTCCACGTCTAGTGGGATGCTGGTTATCTCCCCACCCCCCTGTCTTTACCTCACCCATGTAACCGTACCTCCGTATCCACCATTACCACAAAAAAAAAACTGTGTCAAAAAGAAATTAGGAGGCCTGATGAAAAGCGATTGGACGGGAAGTCGTGAAGCAGCAAAGGGGCCTCAGATCAAAGCCAGCCACCGGTAATTAGAATACATGCTGAAGAGAAGCAGACGTCTGCACAAATCAGGATCTTAGCTGGGAAATTACCTGTTGAGCTGTTCAAATAATAAATGTGAGCCCTGTCTTGAAGTGGGGAGGCTGAAAAGCAGAGCTCTGCAAAGTCAGGCTCACCGGTCGCCTCGCTTTCCTAAGGCGGCGCGAGGGAAAGAAATTATCTCACCTATTTTCGGCCTGCGTTTGTGGAACTCTTTCTTTACCTCCGCCCCTTCCCCAAAACACTGTTCATTTATGGCTTCACTCGCTTTTTTAGCACCTTTTGATGCTGTAAAAAATGAGGCTGTTCTGCCTTACACATTAGACTCACAGCTCCTCTTGAAATCATTGCTCGTGGATTAGCTACACGGGTCATCAATGCATCATTTTAAAAATAAACTGTGATCTTTTGGCTTACTTACAAATGTCTTGACCAGAACATTAGAATAATGCCATTCTGTATCGTAGACATTTCTGAAAATATATTGGTATAAGCGTGAAGCAACATCAAGACAACACGTGCTTATTAACCAGCATAATACATTATTGTGCTATTCCAAATTTGGAGGTTTAGTGACATTCGTAGCTAAAATGCTTATCAAATTTGACAATTCAACTATAAACATACATTATGTTTAAAATGTTCCATTTATTTTATGGTAATATTAGCATGTTTGTAAATGTTTGCAATAAGATTGAACAAGTAATCTCTGAATGATACGTGGTAAAGAAAAATATCAGCTGACCAGGTCCAGGTATGAAACACAATGTTGTGGGTACCTGTGTGCATGTGTTTGTGTGTGTGTCTTTATTTGTGCACAGTGTTTGCAGTGGCAGTTTGAGACCCGGCATGCTGTAAATGTCACCCGTCATCAGGCGTTTGTGCAGCGTGTGCCCTTGTAGGAAGGGGAAAGTGCCGATGTTGCAGATCCCCGCCTTTGATTTAGACACGAAAGGCAGAGCGGCAGCAAACGCACTGAGCCGTGAAGGTAAATTCCCATAATTCACAGCTGAAAGGTTAGCCAGTGGTGCGCTTTGCTCCTCCCTCATGTTAGTTGCTAACAAATGTCACCTGATTGAAATAAGCACAGTTATACATTGCTTGCTTGTGTGCGTGTGCGTGTGTGTGTGTGTGTGTGTGTGTGTGTGTGTGTGTGCTCTCAAACTGATATACTGTGTGTTGTCCGAGGCTCTCAGACGGAGTAAATGTGCATCAGCCAGTTGATGAACACTATAAGGGCAGAAACAGCCACAGAACAATACAATCTGCTTCCCTGTTCAGTCAGTATTGTCCTTAAACATAAACACTCTCTGCAAAGGTGTCCACATTTCTCTGGGAGTCAGGTTCTTTGTAAGGGTAATGAGTTAGAAAAGTAATATTTCAGAAAGATTGCATCTGTTGTCCACATTAATCCATTTTTTCTTTTACAAATCAGCAGCCATCATCTGTCAATGCCATTTAGCAGCATTCATGCTATAGTATTGTGTTGGGGTTTTGCACTTCACTTTCGGTGTCAACATCTAGTTATTCGTAATTAAATAATTATAATTCATATTACTAAAATGATTTATATAGGAACATCATATATAGGGGTTGTCGATAACTGGCACTAGAGTTCAAAATGTTTGATAACCAAAATACATACAAATGGCAAACAGAAGGAATGAATATCCAAATATTGATTAGTTATTATAATCAATATAATAATTTATTCTATGAATTAGTATGATTTGACTTACATTAAATCCCTTCACTTTGGGCATCAGCTTGTATAGGCCTACAGCCAAATGCTAGC
Source organism: Harpagifer antarcticus (assembly GCA_902827135.1). Classification (NCBI taxonomy): domain Eukaryota; kingdom Metazoa; phylum Chordata; class Actinopteri; order Perciformes; family Harpagiferidae; genus Harpagifer; species Harpagifer antarcticus. The sequence continues at coordinate 1,970,325 of CADEHL010001074.1, forward strand.
CAGCAAGATCATGTAGTCTCATAACATATTGTCATACAAGACTGAATTCGGGAAATCTGGTTAATAATGAAATTGAAAAATATAAACAAAATGACTATCAATAGCTAGTATTGGCGTAAAGATGACTGAATTCTTGTCTTGTAGAGGTTGGCAGAACTCCCTCTTTTACAACATTAATAAACATGTGACTCTACTGATGTAAAGAGGAGCCACCGTTAATTGAGCTGTCTGCATTAATTTGCTACCATTAACAAAGCTAGCTACAGTAGCTAGCTAGTTTACAGCGCAATTGTCACTTCTGGTAAGGGCCCGGTCACAGTTGTGTGCGATTTGAGACACTACATGGTAGAAATTCACACTGTGCAAGTGTTTACTGTGTACGACATGCCTTGTACTTAGAGATGTATCCAAATTGTGTCCAGGAAGCTAACATATGCTAACAATCTCTCTCTGGGGATATGCCTTAACGCACCGATAAAGGCACCTCTGTTTTCCAATCTTCTGTTCCACTTATTGGCTTAAATGGCAGTAAACAAACTCAAGATTCAGAATGCCCCCTCGAAATGTGTATGTGAAACTACAGACATGTTCTGCAGCCTCTATGACTCAGTGAAACCAATACAAACATTTGAACTCACCATTTGTCTGTTTCTCTTATTTATACACTAGAAGAGAAGATGCCTTTATTTAACCGACAACGCTCCTTTAATAAACCTGTTCACCCCTCCATTCTCTCCTGGAGCTAAATGAATACCCCCACCCCAACACAGACACACACACACACACACACACACACACACACACACACACACACACACACACACACACACACACACACACACACACACATTTTACATGATAGCCCCCTGGTTCATTACGGGCCGTGAGTGATTAGCTAATTTGCCGCGGTGAAATTTCTAACCACTATGAGTGAACTGAGGTGTCAAGAGTTCGCTAAATGTGGTGCATGACATTTGATGTTTGATGGGCACCTACTGGTTAGGCGCGTGTGTGTGTGTGTGTGAGGTTGGAGATATGCAGAGATGTTAAATGAACACAATGTATTTAGTTAAAGTGATATAAATCTTAGGGAGTAGATCCATGCCTCATCATACTTTGTATCAACAGATTGAAACTAAAGAACAAGAAATAGTATTAGAATATTTCTAACAAAACAAAATGGGAGTTTATCATCATGTTCTGGTTATAGTAACGTTAGGTTAATCCAAACACAGTCTGAACAAATTAGTCAGTTGGCTGCATCGATAGAAGTTTAAGGAGATTAGCGCCACCATTTGGACAATTTTCTTCATTCTTCCATAAGCAGGTATCATTTTCCATGCTCTTTATACATGTGAAATTACATTCTATAATGTCTGCATGTTCAGCTCACCTGTTGCATATATAAAAGCTCTCTGGGTAATTAAGTATTGTACAATTGCCGTGGCTCAGTTGTTTCACTGTGCAAAGAGACAAAGCCTTGTTTTAACGGAACAGGCCTTCCTACATTACTGTGTGCAAGGAAGTACATCAAATACAGAAACCTCATATTAGCAATGCTTATTTCTTGCATATTATTTAGTTGAAAATGTTGCTTTGTATTGGGTGTCTGTTACAGTAGGGTCAATTGTGGTTTAATGTTCTGTCCAGCATCATTATATATTTCCAATCATTATACTACCAACATATGTAATTATCTAATTATTAAATGTCACAAACAAAAACATCAGAATAGGAGTTAAATGGATTTTGAACTTGATATCAGAGAAGTTCAGTAGAATTGGATAGGGACAGTAAGGATATGTCCAAAATACAGTGACAAATAAATTGTCCGAAGCAATACTTTTTTCAATAAAGATGTTTCAATACAGCCACAAATGATCCAGAGCTTAAGATGAAAAGAAAGGCTGAATTCTATTTAACTGGGAGTCTGGGATACTCAATGTGTCTTTCAGCCTACGTCAAAACCATGAAGAACTCAGAGATCCTTTGAATGAATCACAAGCTAATACAATCCAGAGGTTAATTAATAAATAATGATTTCATTAATGTGAAAAAGTCTAAGTTTATCAGCAACTCCCATTACTACATACTTCATAAGGACAGTCCATATAGGCTGGGGAGTTAAACTCTTTTTATACACAAGTTCTCATGTATCTTGCAGATAAGATTACTTTGTGATATTCTCATGTATAGAGAAAAAAGGTTGGTTGATATAGTGTAAACAAAAGCTACAGACTTATTGTCTCATAAAGAATAACCACGGTGTAGAACTTTATGGTGACTCTAATTTAAAGTAAATGTGCATGGTTACGCTCAGGGACATTAGCTGTTCTGTTTTATTGTCCTGTCTATGAGGACGTTGTGTAGAAGAGGTTCTTTTTTTAGCAAAAAATTGTGTATATATATTTATTTTGGCTGGATGACTTTCAAATCTTGAGGTGTGTTTTTTTGGTGTTTTCAAAGGAGCAGGAACGCAGCGAGAGTGTACATTTGCTGAAAGGGAAAGATCAGACATAAACAAAGGAAAAGGGTGTCACAAGAAGCCAACTTGCCTTGTATATGATGGGGGAATGCATACACACCAACATACTGTAATACACACCCCAACATAGTATATAAACACACTAACACACATCATATATACACACCAACACCGGACTGTATGTACACACACCCCAACACAATATATACACTCACCAACACATTATAAACACACACCAATACAACATACACAGACAAACACACAGTACATATACACACCAATACACTATATATTAACACTGAAATACAGTATACGCAGATATGGTGCGCACTGCGCAGACATGTGTGTGAGTATGTTTATCAATGTGTGATACACACACACACACACACACACACACACACCACACACACACACACACACACACACACACACACACACACACACACACACACACACACACACACACACACACACGCGCACACACACACACACACACACACACGCACACACACACATATCTCTCTCCTGGAACCCTAACCCTAAATCTTCGCCTCTTTTCTTCCCCAATCCCCTGCTCCTTCCTCTCTGTCCTTCCTGCCAGGCTCTTTCCTGACCCTGTGTCCTGAGGTAGGAAATGGATGGATGGCGTCCTCCAGGTGGCCGCCATGCTGACACGCCTCAGCTCAGCAGCGTGACTGTGGAATGAGAGCTACACAATGTGGTTGATCCACATGCAAGCAAATGTTATGCTAAAGTGATTGGCTCTCATCAGGCTCTAACCTGCAATGATGCTAGAAAACAGCAGACGAGGAAGAGCGAGCCCATCTCCGTCGTTCCCTCCCCTAATTTGCATTGCATGCTGAAATGCATGAACCGGGCCCATTAACGGAGGGGCCGTGCTGTGTTTTGGTTGTAAAGCGAGCAGAGGGGGGCTGTCATATCTTTTGATTTGCTTGATATGAAAACAGTGGTGGTTTGCAATCAATGGAACCTGTGGTTTATTTGGGGTGAAATTAGATTTTTTATTGGGATGTTTGCATCTCGATGCAATTTGCCAGCTTTATTGTGGCTGACCCGGGAGCATCCTCGCTTGATTTTACAGTAAATTTGTCATGGGGCCAATACAAGAGCTGAAAGTGAATATGGTTATTTATTTACATGCACGCAAACAGGCCCACGTTGTTAGACGCTCGTGATGATTGTTGGAATGGAGATCCCAGCTGGCTCTGTGTGCTGCAGCCTGGTGTGAAGGCAGCCTGTCAGAACGATTAGGCCGACAGCTGCTCTACATGTCACTGAGAGGGGAAATACAACCCTGAAGGTCTGTCTCGCTGTAGCTCTGTGTGTGAACTTTAATATGTTTTTCAATTTGGGTTGGTAACTAATACAAAATGTGTTTTGGTTCTGAGTATCTTAGTCTTTCTATAGCTGAGGGTTCATTAACAAAACAAGCCTGAACTGTTTGGGCGACCACCAATTGGAAGGTTGGTGTCAACATGTCAATGGGTCCTTGGGAAATATACTACCAAATTGCTCCCAATGGCCAATGGTGTGTGAATGTAAAATGTAAAAGCATTTAAGGGTTTGCAAAGACTGGAAGGTGTTATATAAATGTAGTCTATTTACCATCAAAGTATTGGTTTATATAGCTGCCGCTCAACAACAGTGATTCTCAAAGTGGGCACTCTTCCAGGAGGTAAAGCAAAAATAAGTCAGCTATGAAGAATACAATTGTGCTGTATCATTCAAAGGTGCTGACTACAGATCGGAACTACTTATGCAAAAAAACGTAAATATGTGGCACTTTAAAAACACTGATTTTAAGCAGCAAGGTGCTTTCTCAAGGCAAATCAAATTGCATAGCGCATTTCAAATAATTAAATAATGTGCAACTGCACAAAAGGAAATTCTTCAACTGGGAGGCTCAGCAAGTGACCTTTAAACCTGAAAGGTATGCATACTGTATTTTGGGACTTTTGCTTCAAGAGTTCAAAGGGAACTAGGGGGACGGTCTGTTGGCGTATTTAAGAAAATAAGTTAAAGACAAAAGTGTAGCTATTTTCAACTTATTTGATGGTGTACATATTTATGTCTCTTCAAAGTTCTTGCACTATTATTTAAAATATCCACTTTGTTGTGTTTGATACCCGAGTTGTCCATTTAGAATGATTTTTTTTTAGCAAGGCATAATGTAGAATCACTGTGTTTTGATATCATCGTTATGGCGGGCAAAACTTGGGGTTAGTATCATATCGTGAGTTACTCTTAGAAATAGAAAATGGTTCCAACCTTCTCATTGGGCACTTACAGTATAGGAATATATTGTATATTGTAACTCAGCAGGAATATATTACAATAGCAGCTTTTCCCAAATCTTTATATACTCACAACAAGTGACCTGAAGCCGCACCTTCACCATCATTACAGACTGAACACAGACATCCTGGCAGGGAGCAGGAACTAGGTAACAGGAAAAGGAGAGCAACATTACAGCTCCAACATGTGTTTAATGGATAGAGAATTGCTTCAGACAAGAACAAATTCTGAGTGAACACATCATATACTTCAATTCAAAGGATGGAACAAAATGATGCTGCCACACATTTGTCATCAGCCAGGACTGTGCCATTTTGCCTCAAATAAAAATGTACTTTGAGAAGGTACAGATTTAAGCAATACAATAGGAACATAGCTATGTTATATTATACTTTGCACACATTGCTAATCTTGTGCCCTGTCACTCGATCATCCTGGACATTTAGCATGACGGAACATGCAAAGGCATGGGGTCTACATATTTGATCAATGGAAGAAGAAGTTGATTATTATTAAAAGACTGCTAGTCAGACACAAGATGGAATCCCAGAGGAAGAAGGCAGGCTTATATTCTTATAGGAAGCATGTAAGAAAATACACATGAAAAGTAAGACATGTCGTTTTTCACATTGAAAAACATGACGTCAGTAAGAGCAGATATTCTGTCCCTACATACAGGTACCTAAAGTTACACAAAGTTATCGAGAATATATAAAAGTGAATGACATTAAAAATATTAAAAAAATAAACCCATCATTGCTCACCATTAATACATTTGAAATGTATTAAAATGTGTCAATTCTTCAAACTAAAGATGAAGGATTTCAGGCATTGCATAATATAAACGTTTTTTTTGTTAAGAAACCTTAAGGAGTATTGTCATTACCTCCGAGAACCGCTTTTTAAGTCACACTGAAATGATGTTGGTCGCAGAAAGGATAACAAATTGGGATTTCAGAATAAAAGCCTCTATATTTAGATATGTCATTAAATTAAAAGTGGACCTCACAACACGGTTCACAGGCATTTGAGGTTTATTGTGCATTAGATGTTCAGGTTGATATACGATAACACCAAACAGGCTTGTAGTGGGCTATTTATTCTCTAGCATTGATGAATGAATCCACAACATGCACTGTATTGTATGCATGTTTGTGTGATTATCACCGTTTCAGTGTGACCTTGATGACAAATCTTTACACTGTCATGCACATTAGACACCATACATGTCCAATCCATCTTTTGGTTAATCCTTATCTATTTCTGTTACCGATGCCACTGCCCGGACTTGTTTCCAATTATAAGAGGTATATATCACACATCCAATCTTCCCCGGTTACCTGCAGAGAGAAGAAAGGAGCGCAGAGGAGGAGGAGGAGGTACAGCAGGGAGTGAAATAGAGAGGGAGGGGAGGTGGAGAGGCAGTGTAAAAGCCGGGCTATTTTTCAGTAGGGTCCATGGTGAAGTTGTCAGGCGGGAGTGTATGTGAGCCCGCCGGATGATAATGTGGCATGACACTTCTGAAATGAGAGCCGGGTTGCCATGGCAAAGGCGGGGAGGGACATTCTCTCCAGGGGCCCAAATAAAACAAGCTGTAAATGATGTTTGATTAGGATTTAGATCAGGGAACTGTTCGGGATGGCCTTTTTGTTCTGTTTGTCTCGGAGCACCAAGACAAGTGTGAGATTGTGCTTGTGTTTCTCTGCTGATATATCTGGTGAAAAAGAAGGACAGTGCTTTCCTGTGTTTGAACCAAGCAATTTCCTTCATCTTCTTTTGAAATTATGGTTGATAGTTTTGGCCGTTAACTAGCAGGAAAACTAAACAACTGCTACACAACCTCCATGCAGAAAGCAGTATAATCAAAGCTACATTTGCAGTGGTGTGTCTCTCCACCCGTTGAGTGTAAGTTTCTTACGTCTGCTTAGCCAGACCCGATTAAATACTAAATGGCCAGCAAGCCTGGAGATGTTTCTAGTGTCCCTAAAGGGGAAATGTGGTTGACTCTCAGTCAGACCACCACTCTCCTCCAACCAGCTCAGGGATCAAGCAACTCCTCGGCACACCCCTTGTAGGCAGATCCTTCAGTCGGGTTGGACAGCCCGGTCCTTGGTGTACGTTCAGTGTTAAAAAGGTGTGCACAATGTTGGTGGTGAAAAGGTCTTGCCTCTGTCAGACAGGGGCCAGTCACTACAGGCGAATGAGTTTGCAAACAACCCCTTAAAGTGTGATATCAGTGCTGATCCTGCCTCCTACCATGTGACTAAACCACGCCCATGTCTAACCACCATTAAACAAATTAACTAATAAACCTGTTAAGCCCGAGAGCCCCCGGTATAGGAGGCTGCGGGGTTTTTTTTTCTCACGAAACTGTGTCTCAGGGCTTCTTAACATTTAAAAACCTATTAATGTGTCATACCCGATTAACAGGAAGAAACTCTGTTACCTGACACTACGAACCATTTTTACCGAAACAAAACACAAGTTTCACAAGAAGCGTCGAAATGAGCCCTGAGTGAAAAAATGCAATTAGCACAGAACTCACGTTAAAACAGGGTTGCCAACTCTCACGCATCTGGCGTGTGACACACGCTTTCACTCTCAATCTCACGCTCTCACGCTGCCCAAACTATTCTCACGCCAAAAACAAGATGAACCGGCGATCGTTTTTGGTTGGTTATTTACAATGTTGAGTTGACAGATGCTCAAGGTGTCGATCCGCTCCCTCTCCGCCCCCACCACTCTTAACAACGTTAACAGACAGCAGAGCAGTGGGAGGCGAGCCGGTTGGTCAATCCCCGACCCGTATTGCGCATGCGCAGATCTAAGATCCAGTAGAAATGATAACAAAGTAAAAGTCTGCTGCTTATTGTTCTACTAGGCCAAAATAGAGTCAAAGAGTATATGAGAGTGAGAGTGTGTTAATTCATATGTTTGGCAGTTTGGAGTAAGTCTGTAGATTTGTTTGTGTGTGTGTATGTTTCATGTATAGCTCTCACGATAATTAATTTTGTTGGATACATTTTCCCGGAAATCATTGCGATAAAGGATAATATTGTCGGCACCGTTGTATGACCATTTTAGACCTCTGACATAATGATAATATATAATAATAATTCAAGTACATCCTTTCAAACTGCTAGTCACATCCTCGTGTAAATGGCAATGTATCGAGTTCATTTTTATTTATCGTACGATAAGTCAATTATTTGCTTATCGTGACAGGCACACAATAAAACAGTGGAAACAAACATGTGTTTGACTTTCAATACTGAATGAAACTTGGTGCCCTTTATAGTCTGTGTCCAATAGTGTATATACAGTATATAGACATTTGTATTCATTGGGATAAACCCCTTGAGATGCACCATCTCGTTTTCAAGGGGGTCCCGTGTATTTGTATATATATATATCCTAAGGTCCCGCTACTGACACGATAGCAGTCATTTAGTGTGCATATGTGTAATTAAACGCATGATATCAAAATCTCACTCCAGCCAGGTACCCAAAGTTGGCAACCCTGGTTAAAATACCCTCATTACTTATCGTATCTGTACAAACAAGATATCGATTAGCAGGATAAGATTCCACAGATTCTACAGGTATTAGTATCATCACTGAGCGATCAGAACTGGCGGCAAAATGACAACAAACAACAACAACAAAATGTGCTTTTCGGGACCAAATCGGATAATAAGTCTTACCGTTGCTGTGTTCTGATCAAAAGTTGTGTTAAATGGCATTAAAACGATAAAAACACAGCTGAAGGTTAATCCATAGGTTAATCCAATGTGTCTGTGTCACTTTGAAATAATTACTGATAATCCATCCTTCCATTTTTATGTCAATAACGGAGTTTTCTTATCAGCTGCTACGATAGCCACCAGAGTGTATCACAGCTTCCAGTTCCGGGGCATTCTGGCTGTGCATCACTCATTCACCAATGGGTAATGTTTAGATGGATTTTTAGGAACTTCCCCTCGATTCTATTGGCTCTAACGGTTAAAAAGAGATGTCAATCGTCAAAATCGAACGAGGAGGGCCAGAGATATGGAAAATACACCCAAATGACCCCAGAAGTGTTTTTTTTCTTCTAAATCTCCCTAAAAAAGGTTAAATGTCACTTGTTTTGCATCAATCTTGATACAGGGTACTTATTATATGTTATAGTTTGGATTCCCAAAGCTTTTAGTCTGCTATCCCATCATTCAAGGGTGGTTTTCACTATAAGTAATGTTGAGAACACGGCGTGCAAAAGTATACGGGTCGTGCTCATGGATCTATAATAAGAACTGGATACAGCGTGGAAGGCGGGGCCTCATTCATTCCTATGAGAGTTGCTCATTAGCCGCTTTCACACCGCAGGACTTGCCGTACATTAGTGCCGGCACATTCAGTACCACGGCACTGAAACCGCATGGGGGCTAGTGCCAATCGCATTCACACCGCAGTACTTTCCCTGAGGCAAGATTACGCTGACGTCACTTCGTCTTCTTCTTCTCTGGGTTTACTGGCAGGCCGCAGAACCACTTCACGGCGAGTACAAAAAAAAACGAGAGAAGAACTACACGGGGGAGGGGGTATAAAGCCCACCCGCTGTATGAGGCGTTTGTTTACTGGTCTTTCGATCGTTACCACTCTTATTATTGTGGTCTTTCATTTTTTTATAGTCCTGCCTGAGTTTCTTTATTTTTACCCGGCATCCGTGTGCACTGTGCACGATTCCCAGCTGGTAGCTGGTAGCTTTTGCGAACATCGCTCAAAACATTTGGAGTTGGGAACTGCTTTCTGTAGAAGCTGCTGCATCCCGTCCTCAGAGTAAATTGCCAGAAGCGCAGACACTTCCTCATCATTCCACCGCTCCGGTGTTGTAGTACGTGTGGTCATAACTGCTTTAAAGTACAAAAAAACTACTCGCTCAGGTGTGGATGTGGTTTTGTAGCGAGGAAAAAAATGGTTGCCTAACAAAAAAAAATCAGAGTCTAACGGGGCGTGGTTTGCAATTCGCCCAGCCAATAGAAATAGAATAGAAATTGGCACTATTTTATCACCAGGTTCGTACCACCTCTCTAGCAGGGACTGAAAATGGCCAAAAGAGTTCCCGGCACTGAATAGTCCCGGCGGTGTGAACGCGACATTATTGGTACTAACGGAACTAAAGAACCAAAGTACCAGGGAAAGTCCTGCGGTGTGAATGCGGCTATTGGCGCATGATGAAAAAATGGCCCAACTTTTGAGAGAGTGAAACGTCCCAGATTACCCAGCATGCCTGAGAAGTACCCGTACGTGCGCTCAAAGAGCATGCGCAACTTTAACCACGCACCCCAGAAGGCTCGTTCACATCAAGCACGTCAATTTGCGTACACGTAACAGCACCGCACGTTCTGGATTGTTATGATGGATTTGATATTAACGAATAACGAGGCGGCCGCGGCAGCTAGCAGCTAGCAGCTAGCTAGTGTAACATCTGAGCCATTAGTAATTATGCTAATGTCACATCAATCGTTATGTACTTTTATATTACGCTGATGTAACAGGATCTAGTGATGGTTTTGTTCAGCATTGCCAGCTTCACTGTTGAGCTTTATGTTGTGCTCAGCATTCTCATGTGCTCTGAAATCAAAATGTGGATACGCATAAAACAACACTAAAATAAACACTACAATACAACTTCTTATTTGACACACACAAGGTTGTTCATTTGTGTGTATACATATACAACACAGGCTATATATATATACATATACAAGTATAATTAATACAACTGTTAATTTGATTAGAGCTTTATGTATAAGTATGACGACTTCCTCGGGCGATATCATATGGTATAGCTAATTAATCTGGGTCAAAACGTGTTGTGCCCACATGCAAAGGTTGTAAACTCTGGCTTATCCCTGCGTGGTATTATAGTAATAGCAAACAGCAACGTTCAACTCCTTTAATGGTATATTGCGAGTGCAATAAGAAGCTACAGGGACGTTAATCTACGTCAGTAATATTAACTTTATTTAATACAAGATTTAATCATACAGCCCATGTAGTATACTATTTTACAAATGATGTATTACAGCAAACATGTGCAATATATCCATTATTACAGCTCCGTGTGCTGGCAGTAAGGCGATATGGGTCCGTTCTTATTGCGCATCCATGGGTAAAGGTTAGTGATGGGTCGTTCGCGAACGATTCGTTCTTTTTGAACGAATCCTTTATTTTTATTTTTTTGTATGATTTATTTATGAGATTTTGAGCACAACAGACATACAATACACCTCCTACATGGAGTGAGATTGATACACAGTTGAATACTGTGGAACAAGGTATCAACAAAGAGACAGTTTACATAATGAGTAATGGTGAGGGTCGGATATTGGCAGATGTGATGGCTGAGAGGGAGTCAAAAACACAAGCCCAGAAAGGAGCAAGGGTGGGGCAATACCAGAACATATGACTGAGATTGGCTGGTCCTTGATGACATTTCTCACAGTTTGGGTCAATGTCATGGTAGATATGAGCTAACCTACATTTAGACCAGTGAACTCTGTGGACCACCTTGCACTGTAAAACTCCATGGCGAGCACAGATAGACGATGATTGGACCCACCTCAGAGCATGCTCCCAGGTGGCAGGGTCTATATCCTCACCAAGCTCCTCAGACCAAGCATTACGCAAAGAATCAGAGGTTGTTAACTGATTTTTGAGAAGAGTATTATACAGTATGGAAATTGAACCTTTGCGATTAGGGTTAACATCAAGTATTGTATCAACAGAGTAGAAGGACGGAGGGCAGGGAAGCCAGGAAAATGATTGCGAACAAAATTGCGGACTTGCAAATATCTAAAGAAATGAGTGCGCTGCAGGAAGGAAGCAAATATGCCACTGATGTTGTAAGTGCAGCCTTTACATGTTCATAATTTAACTGTAATGTGTATTTTCTATGTGTACTAATTATTATTGTTGTAATGTTTCATGCGTGCAATATTTAGTCTTTTATTTTGAAGTCCAAGCTCACGTCTCGTTATGCTGTTCTCGCGTGAGTTAAAGAGCGAGAACATGAGAAGCACCATCAGAGTAAGATGCACGGATACTTACAGCTCCATTAGTTTTGTATTCTTATACATATAAGTTTTGAAGAGAACTGAAGAATACTTCCCTCTGTTTACCGAGCATGCAGCCCAACGAGTTTTCACTGTAATTCCGTCGAAGCACAGGCAGACACAAGTGGCTTTCTCATAACAGGTGGATTCGGAAGCTGTTTTATTGAAACAATCCCTAGCTCTTTCCAGATCAAAAACGCCCTGTCAATGACTGATGGAGTAAACAGAGGGTTAGAATGTACTGGGGCACAGACAGGTGTTATCTGTAGCCTAAAGTGCCGCCTGAACTGATTCCAGATTTTAAGGCAGCTTTTCACTACAACACTCCTGGAGTGTGAAGTTGGTGACGATGTTGGGGGGAGGCACAGCAGGGACAACAGAGAAGAGGGACTACATGAGGCTTCTTCAACCTGCAGCCATGCTGGAGGCTGGCAAGGCCACCCAACTGTTTAAGCTTTTGTAAAATGTCTTTTTTGATTCTAGGGGTGCTTTTGTTCCAAATAAATTGTGAGGTTACGCTATCAAGAGAGTGGAAAAAGTGTTTGGGGAGGAAAATAGGTATACACTGGAATAGATATAAGAACTTGGGCAGCACATTTTAATACAATTAATACAACCAGCGAGAGACAGAGGCAAGAGTGACCAACGATGGATGTCTTGGGACAGCCTAGCTAAGAGAGGGGAAAAGTTAAGTTCAAATAGTTCTGAATAGTCTTTTGTTACACATACACCCAAATATTTAAAGTGCTCCAGCGATGTTCTGAATGGTAACTCGGAGAGGGGATGGGCTATGGCTGCCGCATTAACTGTCACAAGTTCGCTTTTATGCAGATTCAATTTATAACCTGAGATTTGACCAAATTCTTTCAACACGGTCAGTACAATAGGGATAGATTTGACTGGGCTAGAAAGAAAGACCAGGAGGTCATCGGCGTAGAGGGATAGTTTATGTTCTATGCCACCTCTTGAGCTGCCCAACATCTGACTGGCCCTAAGAGCTACTGCTAGAGGTTCAATGGCAATGGCAAAAAGTAATGGAGAGAGTGGACAAAAAGAAGGTGCGATACCGTTCCGATAAATATCAATAATTTCGAACATCGCGGGGAAATTCCTTCGACTCATTTTGAAGTTTTGGGGGAAGCCGGAAGTGACGTCAATGCGGGAACGCTTCAGTGTGCGGGGAGAGAGCCAAACACGGACAAAGTGTGTTGTCATGCGTAGAAATGGTGAATTACTGAGTTTAGGCACGTTAATAACATTTTAATTAAGTTGACTACAGTATATTTATATTTGTCAGTGCTTTCATGTCAATTCGGCGAACATAAACATAAATGATCGTGGTGAAGATGATGATTAAATTAGGATTACAAAATCGGTAGTGAGAGCTGCTGAATTTCCTCCCATAGGATGTGATCGATTATTTTTGTAGTTGTAAACTCAAGTGGATGAAACTACATTTATTGGTGCTTTCATGTCAATTCGGCGAACATATGGTACCCGCGCTTGTAGAGTTCCGCCATGGAGCTTTTGTACTCTGCTCTTTCCTTCAACACATCGCTGCTGTAATCCTCGTAGAGTCGGATCTTGTGCTCCTTATAGAACAGCTCACCACGTCTACCAGCCTCACGGATGAGCAGGTCCTTCACTTGGAAGCGGTGTAGGCGTACGGTGACAGGTCGTGGCTTATCTCCTGCAGCAGGCTTGGGTGCGAGGCTCCGGTGGGCACGATCGAGCTCAGGTGGTGAAGAAAGGACCTCCTTGCCAAAGACATCCACAAGTAGTTTGGAAAAAAACGCGGTTGGTCGTGGACTTTCAAGCGATTCAGGTAGGCCGATAATCCTGATGTTTTGGCACCTGCTGCACCCCTCCAGGTCAGCTAGCTTAGTTTTCAGCAACACGTTATCTTGTTGGAGGGTAGAGCATGCATTCTCTAAATGTTGGAGACGACGGTCCACCTCATTAGAGTTGTCTTCCAGAGAGCCGATCCTTTCCCCATGGCCCGCTACAGTTGAGTTCAAGCCGTCCAGTGTCGTTGTCAGCACCTCAAAAGATGACTTAAAGTCGGCAGATATTGCTTTCCTGTGCTCAGCTAACAGGGAGCTAAGTTCTGCTAGCGTAACACTAGCAGATGAGGAAGACGGGTCTTTATCCTGCTTGCTTTTCGTTTTAGACAAAAAGGTGGTCAGCACAGTTACACTAAACTTTTGAAAACAAAAATACTTAAAAATGAGAAGTTTAAAAGGTAAATCTGAAAGTTAAGTTGTGGGAGCGAGCTGCCTGCACGTCTACTCCGCACACCTCATACCGGAAGTCTCCTTGAACGAATCTTTGAAGTGAACGAGATGAACTGATTCCTCCAACAAAACGATTCGTTTGTTTGAGTCGCCGCCTTCCGCCAAAAGCTAAAGAGAAGCTGTTCGCGAACGACGAACTTAAAGAACTGGCGGAAACAGTTCAGAACTGTTTCCTACAGTTCTTTTATCTTATATCCCTTTCTTTCAAGAGGAGGGTCCCGTTAGGGCCCCTCCGAAATACTGTATGTTCCATCTACACAGAGTTGGACTCAGTTAGACAACTACCACAAATACAATGAAGGACTTTACTGTTGGACTCAGTACTAGTTGGACTTCTACCACAAGTAGGCTACTATGAAGTTATTTTACTGTGTACTTTCAGTTATCCTCTGTCAAACTCCTGTGGCAGAAAATCATTTTATCTCTCATCAAATATAGCAGAAAACATGCAGTTTGACAGAGGATTAAAACTGTAATCAGAGCCCTCTCATCTGAGCTCCGTTACACACACACACACACACACACACACACACACACACACACACACACACACACACACACACACACACACACACACACACACACACACACACACACACACACACACACACACACACACACACACACACACACACACACACACCTTTCTGTCATAAATGCCTCAGAGGACGGATACCTGAACCGTAGCGTCCAGTTAGCTTAGCCGCTAGCTTAGCGATAAATACACACAGCGTTGTATTCTCCTCCCCCTGTCGGCCCTAAAAGCTTCAGAGGGCGGATACCTGAGCTCCATAGTGTCCCGCTAATGTGGAACACACCCACACACGTTAGCGGGACATTCTCCTCCCCCTGACGGCCCTAAAAGCTTCAGCGGGGGGATTACTGGGCTCCGTAGCATCCAGCTAGCTTAGCCGCTAGCTTGGCGATAAATACACACAGCGTTGTATTCTCCTCCCCCTGTCGGCCCTAAAAGCTTCAGAGGGCGGATACCTGAGCTCCATAGCGTCCTGCTAATGTGAAACACACACACACACCGTTAGCGAGACATTCTCCTCCCCCTGTCGGCCCTAAAAGCTTCAGAGGGCGGATAGCTGGGCTCCGTAGCGTCCCACTAGCTTAGCCGCTAGCTAAAGGTAAACATAGATGGGTACATAGAATATGAATAAATCATCACAGATGAAGAGGGTATATTTTTTTATTCACTTTGAACTCGCCCAAATGGAGTTTAATACTTTGGGATTTAAGTTAGGCCACATAGTACGTGCATGGGTTTGAAAGTATAACGTGCTAGCCTGCTGTAATACATCGTATAGTCAGGCACACTTTTATGAGATTTAACAATGGCCACTTTTACGCCAGCAAACTTCTTGTATGGACTTCGCCAGTAGTGAAGACTCACTGAACGAATTAAGTACAAAGACGAATCGTTCGGGAACGTGCAAATCACCAAAGAAGTCGTTCGCGAACCGGTGAACGAATCAGTGAACGAATCTTTAAAGTGAACTGAATCAAAATATTCTAAATGCCCATCACTAGTAAAGGTAGGCTACAACCTACAACTCATGTAGTACTGAACACGTCACATCACATGAACGTGCCGGGCGGCGCGGTCCCGTGGGTTAGATGCGCGTTCATAATGCAGAGGGAAATAACTCAGAATAACGTTATTAGCACATTTTTACAACTTGAGGAACGAATGTTTTTAATAAGGGCTATACAAGTTTTCATACTGGGTAGTTTATTTAGTTTAAAAAAAATTATCCAATAATTTACAGACCACTCTTTCCCATGGATGTATAATAAGAACTGGATACAGCGTGGGAGGCGGGGCCTCATTCATTCCTATGAGAGTTGCTCATTCGCGCATGATGATAAAATGGCCCAACTTTTGAGAGAGTGAAACGTCACAGATTACCCGGCATGCCTGAGAAGTACCCG
The DNA here is from genome assembly GCA_902827135.1 of Harpagifer antarcticus. NCBI lineage: Eukaryota > Metazoa > Chordata > Actinopteri > Perciformes > Harpagiferidae > Harpagifer > Harpagifer antarcticus. Next base: position 1,986,455 of record CADEHL010001074.1, read on the forward strand.
TATGTGCGCTCATAGCGCATGTGCAACTTTAACCAAAATGCTCGTTCACATCAAGCACGTCACTTTGCGTACACGTAACAGCACCGCGCGTTCATGACAGCATGGTAATGGGTTGTTATTATGATGGATTTGATATTAACGAGGCGGGAGTTAGCAGCTAGCTAGTAATTATGCTAATGTGCACATCAATCGTTATGTACTTATATTACGCTGTAACAGGATCTAGTGATATCCAACAGAGCTTCATTTAGCATGAAAGAATTATTGCACTGTATATATATATATATATATATATATATATAGCTTATATATATATATATATATATATATAGCTTATATATAGCTTATTGCACTGTATATATATATATATATATATATACAGTGCAATAAGCTTCTTAGTGCAATAATAAGCTACAGGGATGTTAATCTAACGTCGGTAATATTAACTTTATTTAATACAACATTTACGGTACAAGATTTAATCATACAGCCCATGTAATATAATATTTTATAAATGATGAATTACAGCAAACATGTGCAATATATCCATTATTACAGCTCCGTGGGATGGCAGTAAAGCGATATGGGTCCGTTCTTATTGTGCATCCATGGGTAAAGATAAACGTATGTAGTACTGAACACGTAACATGAACGTGCCGGGCGGTGTGGTCCCGTGGGTTAGATGCGCGTTCATAATGCAGAGGGAAATAACTCTCAGAATAACGTTATTAGCACATTTTTACAACTTGAGGAACGAATGTTTTTAATAAGGGCTATACAAGTGTTCATACTGGGTTGTTTATTTAGTTTAAAAAAACGTATCCAACGATTTACAGACCACTCTTTCCCCATGTAAGTCAATGGGAAAAAGTGTTTCCGGGCCTGGCAACCAAACGGAAGTGTAGTACCGCCGTTCGACTACCACGAATATTTTCATCTGAGTCCGGCGCACTTCCTGGGGGCTTGGTCGTACTGCAGCTAGATTTTCCTGTCCTCTGTTAGAAGGTGTCGGCGACTGACTTGCGAGGAAGAACGGCTTTCCACAGGCTGTTCCAATTTAACTACTTTATTGACTTCCAGGGTAGTGAATTTTACATGCAATGGTAATTGGATGGGTGTGTGGTCTCTGTAACATAAAGATAAACAGGTATGAACAAACATGTACTACAGAGGGACAATGACCAGTGACACCGTTACACAGCAAAACAGGCTGACAAAGAAATGGCACAATTAGCTGGCCTATGCCAGCTGGCCTATGCCAGCTATTGGCCAAAGGCCGCAACAGAATGGCGATTGAAATAACACGTTAGTACATAAAGTAATTAACTATTATAAACAATCACGCATGCACAACATACAGGAATGCACACAATTAAGTCTCTATAATGACTACAATATAAAGAACACTGCATACATTGGTTCTGCATCAACTTGGCGTTACATTGTTCATTATGCAATGTGAGGGAGTGTGCCTGGTGCGGCCGCACCTCGTGCTGTCCCATAGTCAGCATGGCAAAGTTAGCGGCTATTGCTAACTGCCTTCTATTGCAGAGTAAACTCTGTATTATGAACATCAACCCACCAATAACCGAACTAGGCAAGAATATATGCACTTACATTTTCATGCACGCACACGCATGTCCACAAAACACAAAATGAACAACACTCTCATTTGTCCGATCGCTACTAATGTCTTTGCAATCTTGTTACGACAACAAGTGCACGTTAGTAGTGATGTGTCGGTCGCGAACGAGCCGATTCTTTTGAACGGCTCTTTGGTACGAACGAGGGGAACCGAGTCGTACTTGGTGAGAGACGTTCTTTTTTATCGCTCAATCGTTGGTCCGCACTCACTGCCTGCCAAAATCCACTCGCCTTTTAAAAAGCTTGATTTTGTTCCCCAAACGTATGCTGTGAAGACCCGGCTACTCTGGTAGGTTTCAGCACGAGGAGTGAGATGGGGTGTGTCTTAACGGAATACGCGCGAGAAAGAAGTCATAACAAGTGGTACAGGACAGGTAGACGACGTGTTTATCGGATGGAAAATGAGCCAAACGCGAAAACGCAGCAGCATTTGGATGAACTTCAACCAAAACCCAGGCAGTGATAAAGCGCACCATTTGTAAAGGCAAAATATCCTTTAAAGCAGGGTCAACAAATAATCTCCATCGCCACTTAAAAACACAGTATCTAATATTAAGAGTTGGGTGAATTTCATTCAAGGCAAGGCAACTTTATTGACTTAACACATACAGAGGGTAAATTCAAAGTAGTACATTAATAGCCGCTTTCACACCAAGTATTACCAACATGAATGACATGGATATGGCGCCACCTTGTGTCATGTTTACAATGCAGATCATTGATTAGGTCTGGCAATACAGTCAATCATTATTCTGGTGATTATTTCGCAGATAAACCTAGTAACCCCGCCCCCTTGAAAAAAAACTCTTTTGAACGGCTCTTTGAAAGGAACGGAGCCATAAGATCCGGCTCCCTTCAAAGAGCCATAATTCCCATCACTTCGTTAGTGCTGCAATGTGGTTGAAACCATTCAGGCTTATGCTAAGGGCTGCAAGGAATAGTCCAAGTAATGGGGGAGTTTTATACAAGTAATGTTTTCTCTTTGGACATACACTATAATTTACATTTTGTTTACTATGTTCAATCTCAATTTACTTTAAAATAAAGAAAATCTATATTGATTCTGACTCTTCTACATCCAACTCACAGGTTTATCATTGCTTTGAGAAAAAAGATGATTAATTTACCCCTTTTAGAAGGGAAGATATGGTCATTTGTTCTGGGAATGCCATTTTCGAGCCTGAGACCTGAAAAACAGGCTCAGGGCTTAACAGGCTAATAAAGACATATACAGTACAAGTCAAAATTCACTCTGCTTGCAGATATGGTGGAAAAAACATATTAGGCGTTTCATTGCCAGGTCTTCTACTTCCTTTACAAACTCCTTGGGAACTTTCCACAGTGGGCTTTTCAGCTTTGATAGCATTTAGCGGAACATACATTATACTGTATGTGCCATTAATGGAAAACATGAGCGTAGTGCAGCACTAGGTAAGTGAGGCCTCTTCTGTATTTCTAAAATACATATTTCAATGGGCATCTGCTATGTGTCATTGAGTTTCCATTTGGACAGCTGAATGAAGTTTAAGTATAGCTTGTTCACTATTACCAATGTTTTGCCATTCATAATCCAAATCAATTCATGGTCACAAAGGTAGGCTACAGTCTGCAGAAAAGCTACATCAGTGTTATTGATTTTGTACAAAGACAGATGATACCCATCCTAACTGGAAATACATGTACATACATGAATGACACCTCTAAACATTTAGAAATATTTGCTTCCCTTTCATTCGCTGTTACACTGAAATAATAGTACAGTATAGACTTTTCACTGTGGTAAAAGCACAGGTGGAACTAAAACACATATTTCTTAAGACCGACATTAGCATTGCAAGTGTGGGACCCACAGTAAAAGTGGGATTGGTTTAACATGGAACTGTATATACTGTAAAAGCACTTTATTTATGTTGTATGTTTTTGTATTTAATCAACCTGTGTTTATTCGATTCATTCATGTGCATTACTAAAGTTAGTGAAGTTTACACAGGCACGGGGGGGGGGGGGGGGCAACTTGGGGGGGTCCATCAGGTGAAGCGCGCGAAGGTGAGGAAATCGGAGATTGGACGAGAGGAGAACATGCAAACTCGTGATGTAAAGTGCTTGTGCTCATGTAATAGAAGAACTGAAGTAAAAATCGTTTTGTTTTTTAAATGTATGCACGCCTGGAAATCCCTTTTGTGTCCATGTGTGCAACACAAGGGCTCCATGGACAACAAGCAAAGGAATTTCTCCACTGGATAATCTCCACACATTAGCACCACTTTTATAATAGTTGAAATGCAATCGCCAGAAGTAAAAAGCTACCTTGAGGCTATAAACAGACTACATCTGTCACGGTTGAGTGAAGGAAGCAGGACCCAAGCGCAGATAACTTTGATAAACCTTTATTTCAAGGCTAAAATGGAACGAATACAGAAAAACACAGAACACTCACCGGTGGAGTCCGTCACCAACAAAAGAAGCACCGACACTGAACACAGCACGAGACAAGACTAAATACAGGGAGGGCTAATTACCAGACACAGGTGAACACAATCGGTAAACGAGACACAGGTGAGGAGGGAGGAGAAAAACACAAGAGCCACAGGTGAACACAACTAGCTAACGAGACACCGGTGAGGAGGGAGGAGAACATACAGGGACACTAACGACAGGAGGAAAACATGACAGAGAACAGTGAAAACACCCAAACTTAGACAGAACTGTGACAGAACCCCCCCCTCAAGGGACGGATTCCAGACGTCCCTAAACCCCAACACAAAAAAATCCAGCAGGGTGGGTGGAGGGGGTCCGGAGGAGGGACGTCTCCCTAGGCCACCAGGGTGGGTGGAGGGGGTCCGGAGGACGGGACTAAGCTGACCGCCCAGGAGCCCAGTAGGGGACCAGGAAGGGATCTCGGGCGGACGGCCCGGGGGCACGGCAGAAGCCGAGAAGGGGGACTCGGGCGGACGGCCTGGGGGCAAGGCAGAGTCCATGGTGGGGCGTAGGCCACAGCGGGCGAACTCAGGGGGCCGAGCATGAGGGCGAAGGCAGCGGCAGGAAGAGTCAGGGGGCCGGGCCCGAGGACGAGGGCAGCGGCAGGAAGAGTCAGGAGGCCGGGCCCGCGGACGAAGACCGCGGCTCACAGAGGGTCGGGATCGAGGGCGAAGACCAGACAGCTCCGGAGGCCGGGCAGGACCCGGTGTCGGCCGGACAGGAACCGGAGCCGGCGGGACAGGCTTCGGCAGGATCCCCCACGGAAGAGGACCAGGAGTTGGCAGGACCCCCAGCAGGAGAGCGGTTGGCGGGACCTCCGACGAGACAGGACAAAAGGTTGGCAGTACCCCCGGCAGGAGAGTAGACGGCGGGACCTCCAACGGCACAGGACACAGGGTTGGCAGTACCCCCGGCAGGTGAGTAGACGGCGGGACCTCCAACGGAACAGGACATAGGGTTGGCAGGACCCCCGGCAGGAGAGTAGTCGGCGGGACCCTCCAACGGGACAGGACATGGGGTTGGCAGGAACCCCGGCAGGAGAGTAGTCGGCGGGGCCTCCAACGGGACAGGACATGGGGTTGGCAGGACCCCCGGCAGGAGAGTAGTCGGCGGGGCCTCCAACGGGACAGGACATAGGGTTGGCAGGACCCCCGGCAGGAGAGTAGTCGGCGGGGCCTCCAACGGGACAGGACACAGGGTTGGCAGGACCCCCGGCAGGAGAGTAGTCGGCGGGGCCTCCAACGGGACAGGACACAGGGTTGGCAGGACCCCCGGCAGGAGAGTAGTCGGCGGGGCCTCCAACGGAACAGGACATAGGGTTGGCAGGACCCCCGGCAGGAGAGTAGTCGGCGGGGCCTCCAACGGGACAGGACACAGGGTTGGCAGGACCCCCGGCAGAGGGCTAGTCTGCGGGACCTCCAACTGGACAAGACATGGGGTTGGCAGGACCCCCGGCAGAGGGCTAGTCTGCGGGACCTCCAACTGGACGGGACATGGGGTTGGCAGGACCCCCGGCAGAAGACTAGTCTGCGGGACCTCCAACTGGACAGGACATGAGGTTGGCAGGACCCCCAGCGGAACCTCCAACGGTACAGGACATGGGGTTGGCAGGACCCCCGGCAGAAGACTAGTCTGCGGGACCTCCAACTGGACAGGACATGAGGTTGGCAGGACCCCCAGCGGAACCTCCAACGGTACAGGACATGGGGTTGGCAGGACCCCCGGCAGAAGACTAGTCTGCGGGACCTCCAACTGGACATGAGTAGGGGCTTGAGTGGGGACTCGAGAGAGGGCTTGAGAGGGAACTTGAGAGGAAACTGGAGAGTGGACTCGAGAAGGAACTCGAGAGGTAACTCGAGAGGGGACCTGAGAGGGGACTTGAGAGGGGACCTGAGAGGGGACTTGAGAGGGAACTCGAGAGGAGACCTGAGGGGAAACTTGAGAGGTGACTCGAGAGGGAACTCGAGAGGGGACTAGAGAGGGGACTTGAGAGGGAACTTGAAAGGAGACCTGAGGGGAAACTTGAGAGGTGACTCGAGAGGACACTGGAGAGTTGACTTGGGAGGTGACTCGAGAGGACACTGGGGAGTTGACTTGAGAGGGGACTCGAGAAAAGACTCGAGAGGGAACTCGAGAGGGGACCTGAGAGGGGACTTGAGAAGGGACTAGGACAGCTGGGGCCAGAGCTAAGGCTGGAACCATGGCTGCTGGGGCCAGAACTGGGGCTGGAACCATGGCTGCTGGGGCCTGTACTGGGGCCGGAACTATGGCTGTGTGGGCCGGTTCTGTAGCCGGAACCATGACTCTTGGGGCTCGGATTGCTAGCCTGGACTTGCGACTCCTTCTCCTAGAAGCCGCCTGAAGGCTCCGTGGACCTCCAAAAGCCAGCCGAGTTCCAGAAAACGCCTCTTGGACAGGAGCAGGAACTGGGGCGGAAGCACTGGTTGACTCCAGACGGAACACACCGAGACGTTTATAGTCCGCAGGCTGGAAATCACACGCCCAGATGAAGTTCAACATCCAGTCAGGTAAGAACTTCACCAAGTCCGGTTTCTCCATAGCCAACCGGTGCGCCTCTACCAGAGCGGCCTCCTTCTGCCGAACACTGGACGCTCCCCTCCACCAATCATAGCAGCAAGCCAAAGCAAATGAAAAATGCTGTAATTCCAACTCAAATGGGTCATCTGCTGGGTCCATCTCTGGTCGGTGCTTTCTGTCACGGTTGAGTGAAGGAAGCAGGACCCAAGCGCAGATAACTTTGATAAACCTTTATTTCAAGGCTAAAATGGAACGAATACAGAAAAACACAGAACACTCACCGGTGGAGTCCGTCACCAACAAAAGAAGCACCGACACTGAACACAGCACGAGACAAGACTAAATACAGGGAGGGCTAATTACCAGACACAGGTGAACACAATCGGTAAACGAGACACAGGTGAGGAGGGAGGAGAAAAACACAAGAGCCACAGGTGAACACAACTAGCTAACGAGACACCGGTGAGGAGGGAGGAGAACATACAGGGACACTAACGACAGGAGGAAAACATGACAGAGAACAGTGAAAACACCCAAACTTAGACAGAACTGTGACAACATCGCAGTCGCATGGCTTCCCGTCACCAAGCTTCAGACATTCACTGATGTGTTTCAGTTTTAGAACAAACCCTGACTCTTTTCATTTATTTCAGGCAATTGAAGACAGTAGTGCTAAAATGGTAATTTATCCAGGTTAAGCACTCAATCCAGAATTACTCTATTGATGCTTCTCCTGCAATGTGTTAAAAAGTCTGTAGTTTTAGACATAACTAACATGCTCTGCGTAACATACTGTATGCAACATGAGTTTCCATCCGCTATGGTGAAATAATATCAGCAGAAATAAAACTCCTATGTATACGTGCACGCACGCACGCATGCACACACACACACACACACACACACGCACGCACACGCACGCGCACACACACACACACACAGTGGTTTGTTAAGGTTAGCCTTACAGTCCCCTCTTTCCTCTCACCACTCTTGTTCAATGGAGCATAATGGGATACAAGTGATGACGTCAGCCACCATTGAGAGAACATTATGATGTGTTTCTTCTTTTGTGCACTATGAAGAGAATGGGGTGAAATGTATTATCTCTTCTATTGTCTTTTAGTGTCTTCTATTCACAGTAGGGAGAGTCCTCCAGATTCCCTTTCTGTTTCCCTCCTTTATTTCTTTGGGAAAGTTAATGAAGATGTTCCATACTGAAAATGAAACCATGATGATCGTCATCATCAGAACCATTCCTCACTGAGTAAAATAATCCTCACAGGATGCTGAACTAAAGACAGCTATGGTTTGCTGAATCTTGGCTCCACTAGCTTGGGGAAAAGCTTATTTGAGATGACAAACAGATATATTTTTTTCTGAACATGCAGCCATGAGTTTAACACTAGAACCGCCAACGGGTACATTTTACCCGCAGCTGTTTTTTGATTGTATGTAACTTTTTTTCAATAACATATTAAGGTCTCCCAGTCCGTGACTTTTCCTGAAAGTGTGTTATGTAGCACCCTCTGTTGTTCACAATTGTCAATATGAAGTAAGTACTGCGGTTCCTTATAGATAGAGAGATAGATTGAGAGAGAGATAGATGGATAGAGAGAGAGAGAGAGAGATAGACAGATAGATAGTTATAGATAATGTAACATCTTGGAGAATACAAGATCTTGGATGACTGAGCTCACGTTGAGGACGTAATGCATGTGTGCAGGTTACGTGCCAGTTGAATAAAGATGGACACTCGGAATGAGAGAAGTAGTCCGCGTAGTCTGTTTATGTAGACAATTATATGTCCATAGAACAGAACATTACAGATAGATCGATAGATAGTTATAGATAGAGAGATTTGTACCTAAACAAAACACAAGTCTAACACCAAGCGTTTAAATCAGCACTCTTAGCGATATTTTATACTTCATGTTATCTGCACAAACGATATCATATGAAAAGCTGAGAGTCCACAGATTCTATTGGTATAAGTTTCATCCCTGTGCGATCAAAACTCACTGTTCTGTATGATCAATAAAAGAACATTGTACCTTGCAAATCAATAGCGGGTACATTTTACCCGTTAGCGGTTTTAGGTATACAGCGACCTCTGGCGGTTCTAGTGTTAAGGCTGGCAGAAGGCGGCAGTGTCATCAAGATGTTGGTGCCATTCATTTGCATTTCCTTGAATCTTAAGCCTCATACATTCATGACAAAATACCTGACCTACGGTAAAGATGAAATGGCTTCGCATCAAGGCTGCAGTTAACAAACTCATTGAGTATCGCTCAATGGACGGACATGTTGATAGAATCAAGATCTACCCAATTTTACAGAATGTTCTGAAGCACTAGGCACACTATTATAACTCATGCAAACAAACCAGGTGATCTTTTGCCCAATCAATTTGGTAATGCTTCTGATATCAGCAGGCCACACTGTTGGGAAACACATACATTCACAAACAGATCCGTTCTTTAGAGTAATATACTTACATGTTGGCATAAAGAATGAGATGTTGCGTCCTCCATGGCTTAGCCTCATGGTGCTACTAATAGGCCACAATCTACTGTGAAGTCCTGTTGTCAACAGACTGTCTTTGGTCTTCAGGTGAACCTCTTCATGAGTCGCCACCCAATGACTGAGCCTGGTTGATTCAGGTTCATATTGATTACCAGATATATGCACACACACCTTTTATCAAAAGAATTATACTTCTCTACTGAGTCAGAAAACAATGTGAGTCCCAGTCCCGATAAAGTGGGAGAAAATAACTGTATGCATGTGCTGTATGTGTGAGGACCCAAGGTAGAATAGCCATTACTAATGCTCGTGCTAATGGGGACATTTTGTTTACATTTAGCTGAAAAAACAATGATTTGAATGTGGGTACAAGTCCTGTGATAAGCTGTGTGCTGTTTATTATAACAAGTTATGTTAACAGTTCCCGAAGAAGAGGAAGAAGTAATTAGCATGCTGCTTAGTTAGCTTAACTGGCAATTCAGTTGGTTGCAGAGAAGTTTTCCAGTTGTTCTAATGTCAGCTGGCAGACTGTGTTTTAGCTTGTGGTGCTGCTGCTCACTATGACAGTCAATTTAGTGATTGACGGGCTCTTTGGGAATAGCATGAAAATCCAAATTTACCAAAATATTTTTTTATATATTTTTGTCGAAACCCAAACGGCTCTACTAATTCATTCAAAAGCAATGGAACGTTTTCTACTTTTCAGAAGTGGTGGATACACTGGCCATGTCCTTTCACTGAGAGGCTTTATTACGGGATATGTTAGCTGGACCCTTTATGTAGCCTGGAATCATATTTAAGACAAGGAGATATTGAAATGCAAGTCGTTTTTTTTCCTGAGGAAACTAAGGATTTTGTTTTCAGGCAGTCCTCACATACGGTACAGGGTGTACCACAAATGCCTCTGCACATCCTACACTCTCCTCCATCTTTCCTTCTCTTCTGCCATTCCCCTTTATCCAAGGCTGCTAATGAACTGCTTACCAAGGCTGAACTAATCAAGGCTGACTGCTCTCTGTCAGTGTCAATTATACAGCCCAGCCTCCCATCCCATCGTCCTCTCACTCCACTCTTCATCTCCCTTACAAAGGGTTGGCAGCAACCAGACTCTGCTTCTCTGCTATAAATTGAAAAGTAACACAAGAATGATGGGATAGCGGCACTCCACCAGACACTGGGGTGGAGATGAGGAGGCATGTGTGTGTATGTGAATGTGTGTGTGTGGTTTCCATGTACCCCTAGGTTTTAACTCACTGGCTCAGACAAGGCATGAGCTTCTCACATTTTGAAAACCTCGAATGATTCCATTGGGTGGGATTACAGTATCTAACACTGTTGAAAATGTAGACGGCAAATTAAACATTGTTCATTCTATAATTTCATTCAAATAAATTAAAACATATTTTAGAAAATGTTGGAAAAATAATTCAATTTAAATCCCGGGAAATTGTATTGGTTTGATTTATGCTCTTTTGTATTGACATTCAGTTTTAATCCACATGAGAAACATGGTTTGTCTGTTGTGTCATGCGTTTGAAATGTATGTTATGGAAATTGCATGATGTAAATAACTAACCAAAATGCATGTCTTCATCTGTACATACATACAGGACTGTCTCAGAAAATTAGAATATTGTGATAAAGTTCTTTATTTTCTGTAATGCAATTAAAAAAACAAAAATGTCATACATTCTGGATTCATTACAAATCAACTGAAATATTGCAAGCCTTTTATTATTTTAATATTGCTGATTATGGCATACAGCTTAAGAAAACTCAAATATCCTATCTCTAAATATTAGAATATGTTGTTCAACGAATCACTTGAATCGTCTAATTAACTCGAAACTGCAAGGGTTTCCTGAGCCTTGAAAAACACTCAGCTTGGTTCAGTAAACTAAATCACAAGTATGGGGAAGACTGCTGATCTGACTGCTGTCCAGAGGACCGTCATTGACACCCTCCATCAGGAGGGTAAGACACAAAAAGAAATTTCTCAAAGAGCAAGCTGTTCACAGAGTGCAGTTTCAAAGCACATCCACAAAAAGTCTGTTGGAAGGGGGAAATGTGGCAGGAAACGCTGCACAACCAAGAGAGATGACCGCAGCCTTAACAGCATTGTGAAGAAGAGTCGCTTCCAGAATTTGGGGGAGCTTCAAAGACAGTGGACTGAAGCTGGAGTCCAGGTATCAAAAGTCACTGTTCACAGACGTGTCCGGGAAATGGGCTACAATAGCCGTATTCCCATGGTCAAGCCACTTCTGAACTCAAGACAACGGAAGAGGCGTCTGACTTGGGCTAAGGAAAAGAAGCACTGGACAGTTGCACAGTGGTCCAAAGTCCTCTTTTCAGACGAAAGCAAGTTTTGTATTTCATTTGGAAGTCAAGGCGCCAGAGTCTGGAGAAAGGCTGGAGAGGAGCAAAATCCAAGTTGCTTGAAATCCAGTGTGAAGTTCCCACAGTCAGCGATGGTTTGGGGAGCCATGTCAGCTGCTGGTGTTGGTCCACTGTGTTTCATCAAGCCCAGAGTAAATGCAGCTGTGTACCAAGAGATTTTAGAGCACTACATGCTTCCGTCTGCTGAAAAGCTCTATGGAGATGAGGAATTCATTTTCCAGCATGATCTGGCACCTGCCCACAGTGCCAAAACCACCAGTAACTGGTGTACTGACCATGGCATTACTGTCCTCGATTGGCCAGCAAATTCCCCTGACCTGAACCCCATAGAGAATATGTGGGGTATTGTGAAGAAGAAGCTGAAAGACACCAGACCCAACAATGCTAATGAGCTAAAGGCCGCTATTGAAGCATCCTGGGCATCCATAACACCTCAGCAATGCCACAGGCTGATTGCCTCCATGCCACGCCGCATTGATGCAGTAATCCGTGCAAAAGGATTCCCAACCAAGTACTGAGTGCATTAATGGACATTTTCAAATGTTTGATTGTGTTTTGCTCTTATAAATCTTTTTTTTTTACTTGGTCTGAGGAACTATTCTAATTTTTTGAAATAGGATTTTTGAGTTTTCTTAAGCTGTATGCCATAATCAGCAATATTAAAATAATAAAAGGCTTGCAATATTTCAGTTGATTTGTAATGAATCCAGAATGTATGACATTTTTGTTTTTTTAATTGCATTACAGAAAATAAAGAACTTTATCACAATATTCTAATTTTCTGAGACAGTCCTGTAGGGTTAAGTAAGATGTGTGTGGCCAGTGAAAGAAAATGGTGTCTTTCAAAATAAATGTTTATACAGTATGATACAGGATTTAAGGAATGAACACAGTCAATGCAGAGCCCTTGTAAGTGTAGTACAAACAAACATGTGTGTGTGTGTGTGTGTTCACATACAACCTAGCCTGAAGATATCCTTCAACAGACAAGCAGGTCCACCTTCTCCACCTGCCTACCCCCCTAACTGTCCAGAGATTTAAAACACATCTCTGTTATTTAAAGTAATTAACCTTAATTTGCCCAAAAAAGACAAATCTGTACTAGACCACTGCTTCTTAAGCAGAGGCCCAGTCGCCTACCACCGTCCATCTCCCTGCGCTCCTAATGGGGTCTCGGCTTAATCAAAATTCAGCCATCAGATCTTGATATTGAATCATCTTTTAATTGGAAGCTACATTCTGGTTAATAGTTTTATAATTCGCAGGCTCTAATGGTCTCACCACTGGGATCCGCTCCAGTTTTCTTGCTCTGTTGAAGCTGCCACTGCAGCGAACACTTTAACATGCACATACACACACATATAAATAAATATATATTTATGTGTGTATATGTATAGTTCAATTGTTTTACCCCCTTCACTAGGCGCTTCTGATTGTAATTCCACTAAGACTACTTTATATAGGATCCAAAAAATGAGGTCAAATGATCAAAAAAGACTGGTCCAGAGCCCCTGAGATTAAAGCTCACCTCTATATTTAGCTGCTGAGTAGTTAATTCCTATGATGTGTGAAAAAAGAGTGGCTTGTACTGTAGCTGCATTGATGGCTGGGACATGTTGCTCTTCATTACGGACTGCTTGGCACCCCCCCTATCTACTGTCCAGTTGAAGACAGCCATAGAGATTGTAGTCTGGAAAGACACATAATGTAGATATACTGTATGTTCATAAAGTGTTTTCTGAGAGTACCTATGCTAGGGAATGTTTCTACTATGAAAATACATATGCAACTCTTTATCCCAATGAAAATGAATGGACCAATCGTGAGCTGTTTAAATATCATAGGTGCTCACAGATGTTTGAATCTCTATGGTTTTTGCTCTTTTTGTAAGTGGCTTTGGATAAAAGCATCAGCCAAATGAAATGTAATGTAAAGCAATGTTTTTTTTAAGGCCTTTCAGTATTTTTGAATCTACTGTGACATAACGTAACGTCCACACGGTTCCATTGCATGCTTCAACGGAGACGCTTCCCATTCACTTTGAATGGGGTGACGTCACGCTTTGCCGAACTGCATTGTGGTTCCGTTGCTTCACTTTGCCTCCGTTGCTCGCGCTGAAAGCGTTGACGGAAGCGCCAGCCAATCAAATCATATGCCAGTACAAGCGCTAGCAAATCAAACCGTGTGCTTGTGTGTCCGGGGCCGGAGATTAATGTGATTGGTTGTTGGTCGCGCGCCAGACACGCCCACCGGCAAGCTTCAACGCAACGAAACCATGTGGACGTATCGTAAGAGTCCAATGGAGGCGTTTCAGGCATTGGGGGAGTGTCTGGGAGACAAAGTCCCTGTGAAGGGAACTTTACCCTTAGCAGACAAAAAACACACTTTTTAAAACAGGAAGGGAAAATCCCAAAAAGCACAATCGGGCCTCTTTAACTTCAAAATGTTAGTTTGGTGAAGCTTTAGCTCAGGAGTTAGTGTGGAAATGGTAAATAGACTGCATTTTTTCCGGTCTTTTTTCCGACTCCTCAAATGGCTTTTACATATATAAGTCAGCATTCACCCTTGACATACATTCATACAGAGTCAGAGGCTGCCATACAAGGTGCCACCTGCTCATGGAAGCTAGCATGGTTGGCTATGCCATTGGGAGCAACACAGGGTTGAGTATGTTGCCCAAGGACATGTCGTGGCAAAAACTTGTATTTTGTTGTTGTTGAAGAACCCATGGGCCAGGTTTCTAATGAATGGTTATAGGCACAGTTGGGAGACAGAAAATATCAAGTAGCTTTGTGTTTACATGGCTACATTCAGAGTTTCTTTAGTGTGCACAGGAAAAGGGGTCAATAGAGCAAGGTGAGAAGAGAAGGATGCAGTCAGGTGAAATGCAGAGAGCAGGGCACACCATTGTTGTCCTTTGCTATTCTTCTTCTGTCCTCTGCCCGGTGGGATGATTTGCTATTGATTAGCAGTCTGGACTCCAACTCCAGCGGTTAATAGTAGCCCAAAATCTTGCACAACACACACACACACACACGCACGCACGCACGCACGCACGCACGCACACACACACACACACACCTCATCAACATACTCTTTATCTTTTAATAATGTGTGCCAGACTGTCTATAAGTCAACAAGCAGCACACACATGAGTCATTCCAGCTGTTATTAACTGTGTTGTGAGTCTGCAATGCATTTATGGTGGACAAATACCTTAGCCAGTACAGGCGTACGGACCTCGGCGCAAGCGCCTCGGTCCTGCCGCAGTACTGTCGTACCAATAATGACGTTCAAGAACGGCCTCTCGTGTATGATTGCTTAACTATACAATTGTTTTTTAAGTGCTTCACCATTTTTCAAATATAAATGTCATTTGTAACTAAACTTTGTAAACTAGCAGAGATATGGCCAGTGTTGCGTGAATTACATTTAATTAATGAAATATGACTGTAGAAAAAGAAAGGTGCTTTTATATTGATTTAACCATTTTTATTTCTTTCAGCATTAAGAAAAAAGAAGATGGCAACCTCCTCCACGCCAAACTGCACAACCTGTAAGTTGATGGTCCTGGCTTACTTTACATGACTTCAGATGGTTGACATTACACACAAACATACTATACATATCTGTATATATATATATATATATATATATATATATATATATATATATATATATATATATATATATATATATATATATATATAAACTGTGTGCTGTTAATCTGTTTTTTGAAGTTTTGCTCTCTTGTTACTTTGAACCATACAGGTGTGATTTCATAGTTATTTTGTATGTTATTGTCAAAGGAACAAAATGAGCAACCCTTTATACTTACTTTGATATTCCTCATTATCTGAAGCATTTGTTACTCTCATTTATTTTCCTCCCATAGGGACTGTATGGATAATCGGAGACAGCTATGTCCGGCGTGGAGCCCAGAGAGCTACAGAGACCATCGGCAGCAACCTTGGCCTCGACCTGAGGGTGTGCTGGTTCGGTTGGGGTGGACTGCGCTGGAGAGGTGTCCTCCCCTTCTTGTCCTACTCCCTGCGAGGAAGAGCAGTCCCGGATGTCCTCCTCATCCACTGTGGCGGCAATGACTTGGGGGATGTGCCCAGTGTTCAGTTGCTGAACCAGATGAAGGAGGACCTGCACCAGCTTCACCATCGGCACCCTGGCATGAAGATCATGCTCTCCCAGATCAACCAGAGGCGCCGGTGGAGGGCTGGTGCAAATCCTGTCAAAATTGACAAGGCCCGGAAGGCCCTCAAATCTTTTCCCAAGCCGTAGCAGTCTGAAAAGAGTCCCAAGTTTAAAAACACAACATCTTGACAATGAATACTACGCTGTCATTTATCAGTGACAATGCAAACAACAGGAAGGTCTCCCCTAATCCCATGTATTTTGGCATCAACTATGTCATAAGCATACCATAGAATGTAATTATGAAGTGCAATACCCACAATCCCTCCAGGGTCGTAACGTCACAGAAGATAATACCTTTTAGAGAGTTTCCAAATTGTTCAGTATGCAGATAAATATTTGTTTTACAATAGAAACATCTTTCTCCATAAACGTTCCCACATGTTGTGAGCATCAACTTTAAATCTTTTGTCAACAAATAAAAAACATCTTAATTTCCTTTACGACAACATTTTGTTGATAACACCACTACATTAACAATAAGCATAGGAAAATGATAAATGTCAACATTTAAGATTGTGCTTTTACTCTTTATTTCATCAGATCTATTTCACATTGAAAATGTGATAAATACACACTGAAAGGTACATCTTGCATTTTATGAAAAGTAAAGGTTACGAATCATTTTATGACTTAAGTACACTAGAAAATAAATTAAAGATGTGCAACAACTGTATCAGTAATTAAAATGATATAACTTATGTACAGGGTTGGGACGGCTACTTGCCAAAAACACAGCCAGTAACTTCATGTGAGTATCAAGATATAAAAGTAATGTCACGTGATGACTTTATTTTTCTTTTGGATTACCTCAATATCAAATGCAATGCAAATAAACACAGGAGAGAAGAAATATTAATATGATTTTTTTTTACTTAAATGTATAATATAATACCATAAAGCAGATTCAGGCAGTAGGTGTATAGATTCACAATTAAAGTATTAGCCTACAGAACAGTACCGCTTCCAGAGAAGAGATACAATTTGATCATTTTACAACAAACAGCTCTTTTTAGGTTTTGAATAAGATTGTAATCCTGAGTTTCCCTATTATTAAAAAAAAGTCAAACTAATCTGATTACATCTTTTCCTATGTAACTAAGGATTACACTTTCCTTTTTTCCTATACGATCTTGATTCGTGTTCGATGTAATCCATTACTGCCTAAGCCAATAAAAGTCATAACTTTTGGAAAATTGTCTCAAGTTATAAATTATGCCTTCAATCTCTTTCACGTGGAGAAGACATCACATTGGCCGAGGCGTTGCAACTTCCCTCAAGCGTGCTACATGAAAGAAAGATCACATGTTAAAAATGTGTGCACAAACTATTCAGTATGACCCGTCTTAGTTTAAAGCCCACTCACCACGACAAGGTGCAGGTCAGGAATATAATGGCAGGTCAGGAACATAATGGCGTTTACATAAACGTAAATGTCATCTAGGTTGCACATTTCCTGCTGAAATACATGCATGGGCCTACCAAGTTACTGCGTGGCACTTTGGTTTTGATAAAACAGTGTAGTTCCACTATATAAACGTTACATTCATAATCAAACGAGACAATGTGCAAGATAAATAGCTATTTATTGTTATTCTTAATGCTTGTCATTCACACGTTAAGAAAATAAAAATAAGTACCGATACATAGCAGAACAATTGTGGCGATGTTCAGCTTAATAAGCCTTGCTCAACATAATTTCTTTAGCTAATACTATAGCGGGCTGCAGGTGAACCACGTCCGCGTTTCACTCCAGTTATAACGCCGGGCTCCGCCGCTGGCCGGAGCTAACAGAGCCGCAGGGGGCTAGCTATGGGATAATTGGGTCCCCTTTTAACATTTGCTCCCGTTTAGCATTATGGGCGTCATAGCCATATACTATAAAAGTCTTACCCAAGGCTAAATCATAAACTAAAATGTATATATATACACATGTATAAAGGGTTACGTCCTTAGCTGGCTAATAAGCTACATCACAAGCTAAGCTAACAAGCACACAAACACCTGCTAACGGGGTTAACAAACATGTATAATATTATCATTTTACTCACCGAAAAAAGCTGAGAGTAGACTTCTTAGAAGTTCTGTTAGTACATTCAAGCGCACAGCACGACATTTTAATTGTCTGGTATTTGTAACAATATTCCCACTATCACCACGAACACGGCTAAAGCTAAAGGGTCAAGTACAGTACTATGCCTAACTAACGTTGTAGCCTCTATGGTTGTAGCCTAGCAGAGTGGACAAGTTGCTGTTAGCTGACAGTGAGGCATGTACATGTCCATCAAAGTGACCACGCCCTAATTTATGCAAAAACTTTAAGACCTAATATAAATAAAAGGGTCGTGTTAGAAAACAATTCACTCACAGATTCATAATCATGAAGGTGGAATCTAACTATATCGATAATAATATTTATTGCATCCATGGGTAGAAACATGTTTTCTTCTGCGGTAAAGTTGGGCATTTTAACATGGGGGTCTATGGAAAGTGCTCCTTTCTGCAGCCAGTCCCTAGCGGCCATGTATGAACTGCAGTGTGTGGCACTTCCGTATTGGAGTCCCGGATGTTCCCTAGAGTTTGCCGCTTGGTTGGAGCATAAGAGAATATCGACGGTGACGACCTACTTTGATTCATTCAAACATTCGAAAATGCTTTCTGCTGCTGCGGACAAGAAAGCCAAACAACTCACGTTCACCGAGGCATCAACCACCAAAACCCTTTCGAGGGCTACAAGAAACGAGGTGAGTAGCCTACAAGATTGAAGCTGGTCAGATAACGAACAAGTAAATGAAAACAGAATGAGGTGGAGAAGAGTGTGTGTGTGTGTGTGTGTGTGTGTGTGTGTGTGTGTGTGTGTGTGTGTGTGTGAGTGTGTGTGTGAGAGAGAGAGAGAGTGATTAAAATAGCCCAATTGCTTATACAATAAATAAACATTGAATGTGTTTAATTGAATAGTAAAGGGGTTTAACGTTAGTGGCAGGTTGTGTGTGAGAGAATAAATAAATAAGACAGCCCAATATTTATTTTTTTCGCATATTTCGCAACTTTCTGCATATTTCGCAATTTCACCGCATAAAATCACATAAAACCCCGCATGTTTGATCACATAATCAAGGATTTTTGCCCGCGTTTTTCTGGAGGGTCTAATTAAAGTAGGGATTGTGATTGGCAGGCCCCTTATTATAGATGTTTAAAGATAACTAGATCCAGCCAATTTACAACTTTTAGGACATAATGATTTAAATAAGGGTTATTCAAGCGTTCCAACTTGGTTGTTAATTTTTTTGCTCAAATTAAATGATCAGCTGATTTAAAGACGGATGTTTCCCAATTTAAGTCAATGACAACATGTTTTTCTGGGCCCAATGACATTGCATGACTTACATGGAAGTTGTAGTACCACCGTCTGACCACTTATTCCACTGCCAGGTCACTTCTCGGGGGTTTACACCTGACACACTGGGCATTCGCACCTGGCTGGGATGTATATCGCTTAGAGGGTTCATGGAAATAGAACATCCAAGATGTATGATTCCAACTGCAGACAGGGCCTACTAAAGACCATGACTTCGTGTGTTGATCTAATTTTAGCTGAGAGTCTATACTTATACTTTGGTTTAGAGTACATTCAGTTATTTTGGGGGCAGAAACAAGACATACAGTTTAGCAGTTGTTCTCAGACCTTTTCCAGATTTGAACACAGTGTAATATATGTACATTTCTTGTCCTTCAACAACCTCTTTTATACACACTCCCATCAGGCTGTAGGTGGGTGTGCTGTCGAGTAATCTCTTATACAGAGGCAGAGGGAGGCAGTGGAGGGTGGAAATTAGGTTTTCTGCCTCCTCCCACTCCCCACCTCCCCCTTCAGCCTTTGTGCCCAGTGCCCACTTGTTTATTCAGACTTACCTAGGAAACCTGCATACATAACCCAAATGAGATAGTGTTCATCATTTGTTGACATGTTTTAGGCTTTCTTTCTGCTGCTGTCTAAGAGTAAAGCTTTTCTGGCAGTTGAGATCTTGTATGCCCCCTAAAGGTTGAAACAGGTCATAGCAGAGGTGAGCATTAACAGACATCCTTCAGTGTTTGCAGAAGTGTACACCAGAGCAACAGAGAACACAATAGCCCCCTCTTCTCCGTTCTTTCTGCTTTCATCCCTCCCCTCCCCCCTCCCCACCAACTCTATGTCCCATTCATGCATTAGAATAGTTCACAGGGGCGCTCCCTGCTTCACAGGTAATAATAAGACCCGTTCCAAAGGCTGCCTTCCTCATGGAGGTTCCTCTTGAATAGCCAACACAAAGTGAGAGCATGTAGCGGGTATGAATGGCCTCCTGGGTGCAACGTATCATTCGTGGAAATCCAATCTCTCCGCTCATTCTTTAAGTGGACCAAAGGTGATATCGAAAGGGATTGTCAATGCATCAGTTTCCCCCCTTTCACATTCTCATATCTTTTTGTGCCCAGTGCCAGTTGTAGTCTGTGAATGTTGATGAGCACGGGATCAAGGACGTATGGAGATCTTATATCGACATGAACCTTAGCAAAGAGCGTTTTTCAATAGGAGTACAGACCTTGGTTTGAGGCAGTGAGGTATTTTTGGCAATGCTCACCATTCAACCTTCAATATTACATCAGCGTTAGTAGGCTATCTATGTGAAGGCCTTTAATCGAAACTTAAGAGCTGTCCTCCATGTTTCACTTGCACTTTTAGTATTATAATATATATTTTTTTTATAGTGTTAATAATTGTTGGTGTAACATTAAGTATAATGCAAAAATGAAGATTTTTGTTGTTGTTCCGTGAAACAGTTCTGGGCTGTTATGGGATTGGATACAGCTGACCACTGTTTCCAGTCATTAGACGGACCCATTCTTAGAATCTGGGGCTGCCTCTCCTATCACATCAGGTCAGTTGCTTTGAGTTTCTGTAAATTGTTTTATTTAATCAGGAAAAAAGAGATTGTAGCGACTGCGATATGGTAACAAACAATAATCATAGTTTCAGAGCGCTGTCAATGACTTGATAACAGACATGTGTTGCAGCACTAGGTTGTATCACTGTCAGGCAGGGACGTGCACAGGTACGGGCCATGGTACGGGCTAATGTTGCCCGGGCAACGGCCCTTTTGAACTTGTTGGCTGACCTGCCCCTCTGGAGAGAGTGAAAGTCTTTTTTTTCTGTTGTGGCTGAATAAACATGATAAGCCCACAATTAGTGTTGTAGACTCTCGCCAGTGGCGTTTTCTCCTGGAGGCCAAGGGAAGCCAGGCTTCCCCTGTTTTTTCGGATTGTAGTTATCATTTTAATAAATAAATAAAAACACTTCGTTTGGTTTCGGTAATTTTTCTGTGCTGTGTGTTGCTGCCGGCCCGTCTCTCCCCCATTCTCATTGAGTATTTTACAAATAGTGAAACAGCGCCCCTCTACATGTTATGGTGAAACAGTAGATTGCACTCTCTGTTGCGAGAGGAGGCCAGCAGAAATTGTCTTCCCTTGGTGAAAAAAATTGAGGGATTGACCAATCAGACAAGGCTCACGTCATGCCCCTGCAGACCTGTGATTAGTCAGGGCCATGCCTTGCCTCACAATCCAATCAAATCGCATCAATTTAGTGTTGCAGTGATGCATCCTAAAACCCGGCAGTAAGCTGCGCTCGGTTTCCCTCGATAGAAAGCAATGGGATTTCTCCATAGGATTTTGGAAGATAGCTCGAAATAAGGTCAGTGGAAAACGAACCTGTTAGATAAATGCACGTTGTGTTCAGTCGGATAATATCCACATGTCTACTCTACTTTTATAATTTTCGAATCATAAATATAATCGACAGAAGATAGATAGCGTCACTGCACCACTCTCACCGCCATTAGAAAGTAGCAAGCAACTGAAGCAAGTGCAATTGTGGAGGGTGGAGATCTGGAGTATTTAA
This sequence comes from Harpagifer antarcticus, assembly GCA_902827135.1. NCBI lineage: Eukaryota > Metazoa > Chordata > Actinopteri > Perciformes > Harpagiferidae > Harpagifer > Harpagifer antarcticus. The sequence goes on from CADEHL010001074.1 coordinate 2,008,176, forward strand.
TCAAAAATAATTGTACTAAACTTCCGCTACAGCAGCAACAACAAATACAATCTGATGACAGGCCAATGCCCAAACTGGAGCTGTGTACAGCGAGGAACAAAGGAGCGAATCGAGCGTAAAACGTTAAAGGTCTCCTGATTTAGTTTGTGAATTAATGCTTATTAGAGTTTCGGCTGGAGAGTTAGTGCGGACCTGTCGGTTAGATAACAGGCGTGTGTAAGTCCTGCATCTGTATGATACAAATGTGTGTAAAATGATACCGGGTGATGTAATCACTCATCTGGTTACATTATTACATTGACCACCACACCCCCGACCCAAAAGAAAGGACGTATTATTGGCTTCCCCTAATTTTTTTCCCACGCCACGCTACTGAGTCTCGCTGTGATAAAACACACCTTGTCAGCGCTTTCATCTGCCCCCAGTCACTTGACTTTGTTTACAATGTGACAGCTGAAAGCAAAGGAAAGCCCTCCGAGTCCGGTCCGGCCTCATATGGCTATGGTGATCATGTGCCTGCCTGGCTTTGGTGGCCAATCCTTGGGTCAATCTGTCCCCGGAAATGTTCCCGTTTTTAAATATGCTTAAATTGATTTTGAGTTTTCTCATGGCAGTTAGAGTATAGGGGACAAACCAGGGACTTTACTTCCTCTTGACACCGTCGGCTATTTACAAAAAAAACCAGCTAAATATACTTGTTATTGTGTTTCTGTCTTTCTGTGTCTTTTCATCTGCTCCTTAAACTCCCTCTCTCTCTTTTCTTTATTGCCCTCTCTCACATACGGGAGAACACTTCACTGTCCCGCTTCATTGTAGGATTTCTGCCATGTCTCTACTTTAGTTTGACCATCTCTGTTATTAAGTTATGGAATACTAAATACATAAGTAATTAGATACCTTACCGTTACTGCGCTCATAATGAATGATAAGAATAAGAATAATGAGTATTGAACTGGTTTAATCAATTAGTGATTTTATTTAAAGAGCCTGTGACACGAGTTTCCCCCATCATCCAAACCCATCAATTTGAGTAAATATTGTCCCCTTGAAAACTGTTACTGAACTGATTTTGGATATTTGTACTTTGATAACCATTAATCTGCATTTCAATGTTGACCATTTTCTGGATCTTCTCGGGGATTCTTCAAATCCCGCCAAATTATGTGTGACGTCATTGCGGGCACAGCGCTCCAGCTGCACCGTTCAGGATCCCAGCATCTGCATGTAAACACGATGGCGCACACAGCAGCAAGCTCAGACAGCGATGACAGTTTAATTTTGAACGTGTCTGAGAGCTCATATGAGGCTGAAGGATCGGTTTATGTTGTATCTGTTAGAAGTTTAGGAATTAGGTGCGTCAATATGTGCGATCATACGGTCATGTAGCCAGTGGTGGAATGGAACTAAAAATCATCCCGGGACTCTCGACCGGCCCACTTCGGTACCGCTAGTAAATTGTCAACGGGGGGAGTGGGAGAGGTCAGGGGCGCCGGGTGCTGTAGGCTAGGGAAGGCTAAGCCTTCCCAAATATTTGTGTCACTGCATCCTGGTAAAATACAAATATAATGTATAATGTCTGTGTCTTTGACATTAGCGCTGCTAGCCACCTGTGCCCTGTACTACGAAGCCAGTTCAACATACCCTGGATATGTTTGAGTAACAAACAAACTAACAACAACAAACTAACAAACGAGATCTCATAAAGCGGTCCTACGACGCTGGTTATCAACTCGGTAAATCAAGCCAGGGTTTCTCTCACCAGCTGAGTGCGCGTTCACGTCTAAGACACGAGTGGATCTGACTTTAATTACATTTGACTCGAGTATTTCGTCAACATAATGTGTTGCTTAAAATAATACTTCTGCATACAGTATGTGACACTGTAAGTGTTGCACGGCCAGATACGGCTGGAGAAGCTGACTCAGATAAGGAAATATATGATATATTATGATATTATATGATCGATGATCTGATTGATGGGATAATATGAATGATAAGTGCGACACGTCGGCGTCTTCTCTGCATACGGCAGTTTAAACTGTATTTCCTTTATCCTGTAATATGACTTGAGAGATTTAAACTCCGCACACTGAGTTGATCTCTTTTCTATAGACGCCGGAGGCGGGCAGCGTCAGATAAAACAAGTTATTAAGCCTTCCCAAACCTGAGCCTCACGCGCCGCCTATGGGGGATGTGATAGTGACTTATCCGACCGGCCCACTTCGGTACCGGCCCATCGGGATTCGTCCCGATGGCCAGTCCGCCACTGCACCCAGCCCACTTAACTGTCAACGGGGGGAGACTCGCTGCGGGGAAACGGTGGACCTAGTGTCCCGATCGGAGTGGGAATAATAATAATAATAATAATAATAATCCGTGCATTTTATCCATTAATTTCCCAACATTGTGGTAAAAAAAACACACGTTTAATCCACGTTGGTGTACTACAACTACAAAAAGCATCGGTTTGTTTTCTCATCAGGAAATGCAGACCGGTTCAAACAAACGATCATTTAATGTATCATATGATCGCCGAATTGACATGAAAGCACTAATAAATGTAGTTTCATCCACTTGAGTTTACAACTACAAAACTAATCGATTTTGTTTTTATATCACATCCGACGGGAGGAAATTCAGCAGCTCTCACTACCGATTTTGTAATCCTAATCATAATAATTTAATCATCATCTTCACCACGATCATTTATGTTTATGTTCGCCGAATGGACATGAAAGCACTGACAAATATGAGTATACTGTAGTCACCTTCATTAAAACATTATTAACGTGCCTAAACTCAGTAATTCACCATTTCTACGCATGACAACACACTTTGTCCGTGTTTGGCTCTCTCACCGCACAGTGAAGCGTTCCCGCATTGACGTCACTTCCGGCTTCCCCCAAAACTTCAAAATGAGTCGAAGGAATTTCCCCGCGATGTTCGAAATTATTGATATTTATCGGAACGGTATCGCACCTTCTTGTTTAAACTGACGGTTCGAGATGACTAGTAGCCCAATATTTCATTGCACAACAGTTGTTGGGATGCTGTCACAGGCTCTTTAAGGCACAGCAGTTACAATGGTCAAACTACATTAAAACAGAATTGTCCGCATTTTATCTTTAATAGTTACTAACATTAGATATGTTAATGAGATATGGACCGCAAACATTTTTTCCCCCTGGTTTTCATTTTTTAATTTTTTTTATAAAAAGTTCGAACGTTTTCAGGGGGGTCGGGGGCGGCCCTTTTTCTAGTTTAGAGCAATAGCCCCTCCAAATGTCTGTGCACGTCCCTGCTGTCAGGTATACGCCTGGAAGAGATAATGTGTTAAATTGTGTGTGCGTGTGTGTGTGCATTCATGTGTTTGTTTGTCTGTCAAAGGCCAATCCCTCATACTGCTGGAGCCATCAGCGCACATTTCTGATGCATGCTCAAGGACCTCTCGTGGCCGTGGTGACTTGCTTTTTTTCTGTTCAATGTTTTTGTAGGTCATTGACAACTGCTTCAGTTTGGAATCTTGTTTCCTCTCGGAATCGTTAATTGCTCCTTTCCAGATTTGCAAGCCTGGTTGAGTCCAGTAGTTTCCTGATATGATTTTTGCCAACAAGCCCAGTGCAACGTGTGCGTTTGTTTGGCAGGAGAAATAGAGAAAGAGACACAGTTGTCTACAATCAGAGAAAAGAGAAAGGTAAGCAGTGGGCAGTGTCAAGAGGCAGTAAATGTTCTGGGAATATTACCCATGAATAAACACTGCAGTTCCTCATTCGCAAACAAGTTCCTGTGTGTTGATTCAGCAAAAAAAAATACAAACTCTAATACTAGGTTGAAGTCATGACCCGCCCTACTCTGCATTTCGATTCGGTAGTACCAGTTGCCATTGCTGTTTGGATTGGTTTGCCATGTGGAGTAAGATTGGTTAGGGTTAGGGTAAAACCATCAGTGGCAGAGTGGGACGAGACTTTTCATTGTGCATAATGATGAGCTGTTTGCAGGTAGAGTGTGTATTTGAAAGTGTGTAGGACCTTTGAAGCAATAGCGGACTCTGGGACTATTGGGCTTTCAGCATGGATGGAACTGGGTACAGCATTGGGGGCAGGGGGCATTCCTAGGAAAGTTGTGTAGTGGTGCATGAAGCCAAAATGGTTTGAATACAAACATACTCGGATCACTAGGGTTTCAGGGACCATAGTGCATGTGCTCTTCAGTTTTCCTTAAACCTTGCCTCCAATCAGCTGAATCGCAGCAGTGTCACGTCCGATTTTGTCTCAGTCAAATAAAAGCGGCGGCAAAATAACAGACTTTTAGAGCATTTGCCAATTTGAACCTACTGATTGAAGTACAGTGTATTTAAGTGTTCGTTTAAGTAGTTGATTTAGTTAAAACAAGATTATCTGCCGATTTACAGACTTCTCTTTCCGAATGAACTCAATGAGAAAAGTACATTTTGGCCGAATGACAGGGAAGTCTTCGCCACTAGAAAAACTTTGAGGTGGGGCGATTATGGTTTGTATTAATTCAGTTCAACATTACAGCAATGGAAGTTGCAACCCTCCTGGTGGAGATCTGCACGCTCCTGGTTCTATATATAATCAATACATTTACTTCAAATAGATAACTTTATTATTTCTCATTTTAGCTGATGCTTTTATCCAACGCAACTTACATATACTTCAATATCGTGGACATGCCTACAAGAGCTATTTGGGGTTAAATATCTTGCCCTAAGATACTTCAACATGTCTACTGCAGGGGCTAGGGATCAAACCACTAACCCTATGATGGGTAGACCCCCTTACCACAGCCGCTATGTTGTCTAAACGATGTTAACGAAGTGTAGTAAACAGCATCAATGGTATTTGCTGTGTATGTATACTAGCATTAGCCAAGCAATAGCACCCACATTAACATTAGCACACAATAGGACACACAGCTGCATGATACACAAGAGAAAGTCCTCATGTTCACAAACACACATAGACATTAGCGTCTGCAGGGTCTTTCTTAACTGTGGCATGACAGAAGAGACAAGCACTTTATCTCCTCTCCCTCATCTCCTGTCTGCCGAGTCTCCTCCATCTATTCATTTCCTTCATCAGGCGGCCATCTCTCACTCTGTCCATCTCACCGTCGGCCCGCTCTGTCGTTCCCACCTCCCTCTTTCTTTGCCACTCTGTTCTTTTTCTTTGTGCGGTGTGGTGAGCGCTGACAGCTCTGGCAGAGACAAAGTGCTGATGCTGGGCTTAAAAGTGACCGCCCCTGTCCTGCAGCCACACAGTTGGGGAGCCAGAGATCCATCACCCCATGGCAGAGCCAGCGCAGTACAGAGAGAGAGAGAGAAGGGCGGATGGAGGGAGGCGGGGAAGTGTGAGCAAGAGGGCCTGTGGAAGGAGAGTAATTGGAATACTTACAACAACACATTCTGCAAATCAGAAATGATCTCACCACTGCGGTGTTTCAACAGGATTAGTAAGAACCTGCATGAGAGTTGTGAGGTGGCTGATCAGGTGCCATATTGATGGCATGACCAACCATATATAAGTTATTACTTTTCAATTCAAAATGTTCAGTGCCAGTAAAAGCTTTCTGCTCCAATAATTGGTAGGATCATTTGGTACTAATGTTAAGGCCATACAATGTGATACTAAATAGATAACAACATCTTTCATTTACAAATGGAGAGTTGAATTTCTTAGTAAGAAAATGCACTGTTGCTCATTTATTTACCTGGTCAGAGGGCTGTATTACGCACAAGTTCTATACCGCCAGGATTTCTTTGCCTAAGCCGACCATCAAAAACCTAAAATCCTTACCATAGATGCTGGGCACAACGATGCTGGTTATTAAGTGTAATCTTGTTCTGTAGTTTTCCATTGGTTTTTAACCACTGCTTTCTTTCATAAGCTTTTTGGTGCATCATTTAATTCTCCCAGCACTACTGCCAAATGTCAAAATATTGATACACCAAAAGGTAATATAAATTCATCAGTAATGTATATTAATTGACTGCCTGTCGCACCAGAGAAAGTGTTTTTATGCTTAGAACAAGAACTTGGGATTGGAATCTCTGCTGAAGCCTGTGACCTAAGATTGTCATCGTCATAACTACACTGTAGCTATGTTCGTATGACAAAATAAAAAACCTTGAACCTTGAAGTATGGGAGGCTATTCTTAATATTTTTCGCCATAGTTCAATAATTGATCTGTAACAATGCCTTTGGACATTTTAGAGTTTCCAAAGATTCAATGATTAAAGTCCATGCGTCGTGCTACATTCGACAACACCTCTCTCTTATACGATAAGTGTTAACAAGAATTTTGGAACACTCAATTCTGGTCCTGCACAAATTTAAATACTTCTGGACTATTATTTCTGACTGTATATCCAAGGCCTTTAACCAAACCAGATCAAGATCTCCTACTTCCTATCTTAAGATCATTAGTTAATCCCTTCATTAATAAACTCAAAGTTTAGTGTTCAAGCTTAGCTATTTGCTAAATTGCAAATAAAAATGACATTTGCATCTTGCTGCCATATTCAATGCTATAGATTTGAAGAAATAAATGATGCACATTGTGTTTTTCCCCTTGAATATTAACGAGCATGATCGGGTGGAACAAACATATGTTTCCATTGCATTATTTATGTTTTACTTAATAAGATTCAGATTCAGGGACATCTTTATTATACTCTGAACTAAACATGTTCTCTACTCCTGTTTCATTTTGATCCCTCCAGATCCCAATAGTGAAACAACCTTCAACTCATGGTAAAAGCCCGATCCATGTTTCTGTTTTGTTCAATATCTAATTAATATTGTAATTCTTTGAATGCCACTCAGAAACATAATAACCTTAAAGAATAGGCTTTAATGTAATGTGACATTGACAACTTCTGTTTAAGCTGTGACTCTCTTTAACAGCATGCTGGCTCAATCTACACAAGACAGGTCAGATGAACCATGATGTCGAGGAGCTCTCCCACATTTAAATGCATTTGGTCTGGTCTGTTTGTATAGGGCAGGGGTGCCCATCCAGTCGATCGCAAGATGTGTCTAAAAATAGAACGACAATATTCGGTTTTATCGTTAATGTCCTATAACATAATCTTCCTGTGCCAGAATAATGCACTTGAACGCATCAAAGCTTTGTGATTGGCGTGACCCCATGTGTCGGGGCGTGGCTGGTGGGCAGTGGGCACTAGTTAGCTGAGGTTGTCCGTGTCAACCGTGTCAACACAGGAGTGACAGTCCGCACACACACAAGACCGCAATTATGGCAGAAGCAAAAAAGCCCAAAATAAATCATTGTCACTCCGAGTGGGAGGATGATTATTTGTTTGTTTATTCCAATTCAAAGTCCATCTGTCTCATCTGCAATGCGAGTGTGGCTTTACCGAAGAAGGGTAATTTAGAGCGGCATTTCAAAACGGTGCACACACGCTACGATACGGAATTCCCTCCTAATTCTGCCCTACGCTCTTCTGTTCGTTGCGTGCATGTAACATCGTTAAACATGTGAATACATAATTATAAGTTTGTGAATGTTTAATTCATAATAACTTGTGAATTTTAAGAGATGAGATTGTTTCATTTTAAGTTTTGTTTCCCGTGGGAACACCGTCCCGTGGCACGTCTTTTTTTGCTTCCACCCTCCACGGACTGGCCATCTGGAGAATCTGGAGAATCACAGAACAGCCGGTCTTCAAGGGCCGGCTCGATTCGCTGACGGCCGTCACCGTCCTTCATTTTTTATGTTTTTAAAAGGCATAATTGAAGTTGCACCGACAGAGGTCCGCCGTTTCCCCACATCGAGGGTCCCCCCCAGGGGGGTATTTTAACACCACCAACACAAAGGTGTTTGACAGAAAGCCAAATTCATACCACCACTGTACCATCCTTGAAAAATACAATTTCTTGAGTTTTGACGATTTAAAGTCTTTTAAAAGTATGTGTTTTTTTAATAAATGTTTACATGGACTGGCCCCCCTCCCCCCCTTAGGGGAATTCATCCACAAAAAGCACACTGGACGCTGCACTAGGTCAGAAACCAGAGGAGACTGAAGTCCACCGCAGACGGACCACTTTTGGGCAAAATCTCCTCTCCATTAAAGGCAGCTCGTTGTGGAATAGCCTCCCAACTGAGATACGGGATTGTCCCTCTCTCAATAGCTTTAAAGGTCAACTAAAATAATGGTTGAGAAACAAACAGACGTGTAATCACCGCTAAATGCACTTTAACACGGGGGTATCTCCTCTTGCACTTTAGGTAGCACTTGTATCTTATCTTGCACCGTATATGCTATATTGTACTGCCATGTGGTAAATACTTGCTCTTTTGCACTTTTTGCATATCATGTATTTTGTCTTTGCTATGTTTGTAAAATGTAATTTTCTTAAATGTTTTATGTGAGAGACTGCGGATGGAAATTAACTCAAAGCTAAATCTGGCTTGATACATTTGAATGTTTTAAGTGTTCATTACTGTGCATTGTCCCTGCTAAATAAACGATAAAAAAACTACCAACACATCAGCTGCCCGACGCGCGGGGGAAACATACTGGACCATGTTTATTCCCCTTTTCCACATGGATTTAAGGCTTTCCCTTGCAAATCAGACCACATCTCACTGCTGCTGCTGGCAGAAACGTATGGGACAGACCGGTAACAAGGAAAGTACAGCGATGGAGTGAGGAGTCAGATTCAGCTCTGCAGGATTGCGTTGCATCTACGGAGTGGAGTGTGTTTGAGGACAACAACATCAACACACACACGGATACGGTCATCTGCTACATTGGGAAATGCATCGATGACGTGGTACCGAAGGTTTCTGTACAAATATTCCCAAATCAAAAGCTGAGGTGAGGTGCGTGGCAAGCTGAAAGTGTGCACTATCGCGCACAGAGCTGGAGATTTGGAGGAGTTCAGAAAATCTAGGTATGAACTCCGGAGAGCTATCAGCAGTGCAAAGAGACAATACAAAGACAAGGTGGAATCTGACTTCAAAGGCTGTAACACCCGGAACATGTGGGCGGGACTAACAACAATGACAGACTACAAAGGAGCTGCGGGAGTGTCTGCGTACGCATCTCTCCCAGATGAGCTGAACAGTTTTTTTGCACGATTCGAGAGCAGCCAGACGGGGGGTGCAGAGAAGGATGAGGAGCCCTGCCCTTTTGTCTTAAACAGGGCAGATGTGTGCAAATCCTTTAAAAGGGTCAACCCACACAAGGCTCCTGGACCTGATGGCATCCCTGGCCGTGTTCTCAGGGTGTGTGCAGTTCAGCTGGCAGAGGTGTTCACAGACATCTTCAACAGGTCCCTGCTGCAGTCTGTAGTCCCCACATGCTTCAAACACTCCACTATCGTTCCTGTCCCCAAAAAAACAAAAATCACCAGCCTCAATGACTACCGCCCAGTAGCACTCACCTCCATCATTATGAAGTGCTCCTCCCTCCCTGACTCTCTGGACCCCCTGCAGTTTGCCTACAGGTCCACAGATGACGCCATAGCCCTCACCATCCACACTGCCCTCTCACACCTGGACCAGAGGAACACATACGTGAGAATGCTGTTCATTGATTACAGTTCAGCATTCAATACCATTGTGCCCTCCAAGCTGGTCATCAAGCTAAGAGACCTCGGGCTCAACAGCGCCCTCTGTGACTGGATCCTGAACTTCCTGACGGGCAGACCCCAGGCAGTGCGGGTGGGAAACATCACATCCTCCACCCTGATCCTCAACACCGGAGCCCCTCAAGGCTGCATGCTCAGCCCTCTCCTCTACTCCCTGTTCACTCACGACTGCGTGGCCACACACAGCTCCAACACCATCGTGGAGTTTGCTGACGACACGACCGTCATCATCCAGATCACAGACGGTGACGAGACGGCGTACAGAGAGGAGGTCGAAAACCTGACATCTTGGTGCCAGGATAACAACCTCCATCTCACCGTCAGCAAAACCAAGGAGCTGATTGTGGATTACAGGAAGCAGCAGAGAGAGGGATGCGCCCCCATCACCATCAATGGGACTACGGTGGAGAGAGTCAGCAGCTTCAGGTTCCTCTGTGTCCACATCACTGAGGACCTGATATGGACTCTTCACACCACCACCATCACCAAAAAAGCTTGACAGCGGCTCTTCTTCCTCTGCAGGCTGAGGAGATTCAACATGGACTCCAGGATACTCTGCAACTTCTACAGGTGCACCATAGAGAGCATCCTGCCTGGCTGCATCACGGCCTGGTACGGCAGCTGCCCTGCCCTCAACCGTAACGGCGCTTACACAAGGCGGCGTGCGTTGAAGCTTCAACGCTTCTGCCCATTCACTTTGAATGGGACGACGTCACGCTTCGCCGAACTGCATTGTGGGAGCAAAGCGTAGCAGAGCAATGTTCTACTTTTGAAGCTTCGACGGAAGCGTCAGCCAATCGAATAATATGCCAGTCCAAGCTCTTGCCAATCAAACCGCGTGCTTGTGTGACCGGGGCGGAGATTAATGTGATTGGTTGTTGGTCGAGCGTCAGACACACCACCGGCAAGCTTCAACGCACGCTGCCATGTGTAAGCTCCGTAAGGCTTTACAGAGGGTGGTGAAAACTGCACAGCACATCACCACGACAGAGCTGCCATCCATGGAGGACCTTTACTCTCAGCGGCTCAGGAAGAAAGCCCTCAGGATTATAAAAGACCCCCATCACCCCAGCCACAAACTGTTCTGTCTGATGCCGTCCAGACTAAAACCACCAGACTCAGAGACAGTTTCATCCCACAGGCCATAAGAGTGTTAAACACCTGAACTGTTGAAACAACATCCACAATATTCATCTGGCAGCTATTTTTAAATTATTTTTCTTCTTGTATTTACTATTTACTTGCACTATATTTTTCTGTTTATCTGTGTTTTGTGTTGCACTGTTGGAGAAGCCTGTGACACAAGATTTTAATCGACATAACTACACTGTTGCTATGTTCGTTTGACAAATAAAGAACCTTGAACCTTGAGAACAAGGTAAGTTTAAATGTAGGAGGTAAAGTGTAGCCAAACAACTCTTGCACTGTTAATATTTCAACCCTTTAGCTAGAGAGTGTAACCATAAACTAGACTTTATGCATATGTGCAAAACTGGATTTTTGTTTGATTTTACTTTCGAGAGTGATGTGCTGTTCCTGTTCCAAGGAATGAGAGGAGCTAATCTCAATGCAGGAGTTTACAGATTAATATCACTGCAAACTGCGAAGAACACAACTCAAGTAATTCAGCTACACAAGAAAACAATGTTGTTAGAACGTGACACAGTGACTTGGACTCAACGCAACGACTTGACACAAAATTCCAACAACTAAAGTCTTTACTACATTTAGGAAACAAAGGAACGCTTTGCAAAGACAAAAGGTAAAAAATACAATACTAAAGAAAAGTGGCTCTTGGTACAAACCAAATAAAGTTCCTAGAAACTGCTGGCTCTTGTGACGTGGCATGAAACAAGACAGACTGAAACAGATAAAAGGGAGATGAGGACTATAGAAGGGTTAATGGGACACAGGTGGCAACAATCAAGGGGGGGGGGGGCTGACAATCTCACTGGCAGGAGAACACACAATGGCAGGAAAAACAGGAAGTGCAATGACAGAAAGACATAAGTGACTGTAATAGTTGAACTAACTAAACGTGACATGATTAAGCAAGAACAACACATGGAACAATGAACAAGCTTAGAGTGATGTTACAGATGTATGCCACATGTGTTATTTTGAATAAAGGCCAGGGTTGGTTGATGCTTTAAACTGCAAAAGTCTGCGTGTGTGTGAGAAGGTCTGCAGTCGGTATAAGGATGCAAAGGTGTAAATGTCCTGTGTTGAAAGGGGGAGGGAGGGGGGGCAAGACTGAAAGAGTGCCGGCTGGGTTGTCTCCAGGATGGAGGGGGGGCATTAATCATTATTGGCGCACACCTTCGTCCCCGACGCACCCTGACGGCCCTTCCACCACTGACATAAATCATCATTCCCCCACAATAGATCCCCTCTCTTTGCGATGCCGGGGAAAAAGTGTGCTAGTCGTATTGATTTTCCCTTTTCTCCTCTCCACCTGCCCCCCCCCCCCAGCCTCCACCAGCCCGCCGCATTGCTGTGTCATTATGAAACATAACTGATCTGAAATTCATAGAATACTAAATAAAGTTGATGGGGGCACTCTACTGTTCATCCCCCCCCCCACCACCTACACACACATGGATGCATGAGAAGTAAACATGGCGAGGGGGAAAAAAGGGAATGAAAAAAAAACTATATAAAAATTACAAAGCGTGCACAGTGCTATTATACTTCTATTGATTTGTTTTTGAAGCACACCTAGGCTTAGAAGAGTCGCTTGAAGAGATTAGAAATGGCCCAGAAAAAGAGAAGGAAGGAGAGACGAGGGGTGTGGGAGTGGGGGGAGGAGGAGGCGCTGTTGAAAGGAAAAAGAATAATATGACAATTTTAAGGATTAGAGAGAGGAGGAGGAAGGAGATGATGCCATTCAAAAGGCCCGAGGTTAAAAAAAGCGACTATAAGAAACATGCAATGTCCTGTTCCAGAAACAGATATCTGAATACATGCGTTTTGCACGAGTCATGAGACTTCTGGTGTGACTTCTTGGTTTAAAGGACTTAACAACGTATTTGGGTTTGAGTGGTCATATAGGTCTAAAACCTGTGTAACACAATATATCTGAGGACTATATGTCTGTGGCGCATGGGTTCAATGGGTGTCTACCAATCAGAGTGTCAATCCCCATCCCCTGCAGTCAACATGTTGAAGTGTCAAAGGGCAAGATATTTAACCCCAAATTGCTTCTGTAAGTTTTAGGTAAGGAAGTGTATGTAAGTTGTTTCAGATAAGAGCTAAAGGACATGTAATGTGGCAATGAGGACAGAAGAGCACATGCCCTACTTTTGTTTAAATCTCATCTGCTCCCCTATTCCAGATTCTCCCCATTCTTTCTATTTATCACGTCAACATTTCTCAAATATGTGTCTTTATGTGTTGGGTGTGGGAAACAAACTCGAAACTAAAAAAATCATGCATGCTAAAATAAAAGTACAACTGGTTTTTCAATAATACACTTGAGATGAAGAAGCTATTAACACTGATTTTGAGAATCTGATATAGTGGAATATCAATAACTATGCCATCAACCTATCATGAGAAAACTGTATAACATTAACTTATGTTCAACCTATCACAAAGCATCACAAATAGACACACTTTTCAAAATGTTAATATTCATATTTTTATTCAATTCTATTTGACAATTTACTAAATAAATGAAAAGTTCATTTTATCTTTATTGCACATTCTTTTTGTATCTTTTATATAGATATCTATATTCATATTTTTGTGTCTGTTATTTATTTAATTAAAACATGTGGCAACTGTCACAAAACCGCAATTCACCAGGATAAATGAAGTATTTTCTTCCACAGTGTCATCTTTGATACTTCCACTTCTTCATATTTGACACATAGGGCCTTGACTGTCACAGAGAGAGCAGCTTAGGTAAATATGAAAAAGGTACATATTTGGAGAATACCAAAACTATTCCAACGGGTTCAGTCCTTAGAGGCCGCGCTGCTGGCCTTTCATCCGCTCACTAGAAAACGTGAGAAAACAAACCTCAATTCAAAAATCTCAATTCCAGCTTGTGCACTTTTACACACCTATACCTAACTTGGCCCCCCACACACACACCACCCTTCCCCAACCCATTTTACCCACTTCAATCTCAGCTCTGGGCCGTAGATTAGCCCAGCATGGCGATGGAGGAGAGTTGACAGGTGGGAGAGCAGGAAAGAGAGACTGAGTGGATATTGGTGGCAGAAGTGGGATTCTCAACCTGGCCGGGATTAGAGTCTGGAGTTGAGGGGATATTAATGTAAAATGGAGGGGACAAGTGTGCTCCTGTCCAATTACGCTGCACCCTGTCACTGCCAACCAGGGTGCAAACAACAGGAGGAAAGGATTAATTGCCTTGGACTCTGCCCCCACTACAGGCCCAATTATGGCAACATATTGGCTCCCAGCGCTGGTGCAACCACTGCTGTGCAGGGAGATTGTGTGACATTTTCAGCGTAGTTTTCGGAGGTCAGAAAGAATGGAGGAAGGGTTGGTGGAGAGGGTATCAAAGTAAGAATACTACAGACTTCTCACCTGCGACCTGGCAGCTTGACACAATGTCACATTAATTATTTTTCAGTCTATTTTTCTATCATAAAAACTGTAAGCTGTATATTTCTATTCCTGTAGAATGTAACATGGGGTTTTATTGCTTTTGTTTTAAATGTTGCTGCTGTCAATGTGTATATCCAAAACATTTACATACCTTGTATAATAATACATATGTTTAATCATTTAAAAAAATGTGATAATAACCATCTTTCAAAAATAAAATGTAAAATGTCCATAACATAAACCAAGCCTGAACATTTCATGCAAACAAACTCAATTCTGCAACCTGATAAAATAAGAACAAAATAGACAATATCAAAATATTATTTTAAGAGTTAAATATAAACAAGCAAAATAAAAATAATACAAGTATTGGATATATTGAAAATATATATATTTGCTTGACAGATAAAATACTTTGTGATGCAACTGCAAATATATAAATCAATGGACAAAATCGGTTGTGTAAAATACAAAAGATCTTTGCAAAGAGACATTTTGAGGTAAGAAATGCTTATGCGAAAAGAAAGCAGGGCAGCATATTATTCAACAACTCTGAGCTACACAAGTTGTAAATGGCCGATTGAACCCATTGACATTGGGGTTATTGTGGGGAGTATATAAAAGTCCTCCAGAGGAAACATAATACTACACTGGTCGTCTGTGAATGAGGAGGAGAATGAATTGACCTTCACGATTATCATTGGTACACTGGCCCTTTGAACATGTGTTGAGGCTTTATGTAAGTGGTCTATTTGTTTCCCTTACATTATCCAATGTTTAAGATAGGTTAAGGATGTTGGTACCACTTTACAATAAGACTACCCTTATAAAGGGTTTACAAATAGTTTGTAATTCATTTATTAATTAGGTTGTGAACACTTTATAAATCCTTAATAAGCTTTTATAAGACATGAGATAAACAGGGCACCTGTGACCGGTTGCTTGCTAAATAGAGAGCCCACATTTATCTGTACTGCTAAGCCTTATATTGGCTACTTAGCTTACTTCGTCTTCTTCATCAGCCAGCATCCTTGGTATGTTGTTCACTGAGTTGATTCTCGCTGAGTAGCCAATATAAGGCTTAGTCATCTTGCCAACTAGTGAGCCTGTGTCTATGTTAGAACTGGTTTATAAATGGTTCTTAATGATTAATAAAGTGTTTACAACGTAATTCATAACCTAATTATAAACCCTCTGAATCCTTTATAAGGGTAGTCTTATTGTGAAGTGGTACCAGGATGTTAAATGAAATAAAAAAACGTATTCAGATTTAATAATTGAAGATTATATTCATCCAACATGGAATACATGCCTATATACACAACTGACAATACGTATGTGGTGTATGTAAAAGACTTGATCAAGGTTAAACAAATATATTTCAAGAAGATGTGTCATTTACATATAACTTAAACATACACCTATATCTTAAATGTTACTTTAGCAAAAACATTTTTTCTAATTTGTCATTTGAACAAATGAACACTACAATGGTTACTAAAGATTGTACCGTGTTATGGGATCCAGGTTTACCAGTAAACCTATTGCCGTGATATTTTCTGTAATTCTTCATACAGTATTTCTGATGTAAGTGCTTGTATCATTGTGTGTCATACGTGGAGACGTAACATTTGGGCTCTAACCTTGCAGCCGAACCATCCAGCCAGCCTCCAGGATCTCTCAATGCATATTAAAACCCCAAATATTAGCTTGCTAAATCTGTACAAGGAAGCCATCAGGGGCCCATAAATTGCCAAAACGAGCACTCTCACCTTGCAAGGCAGGCAGTTCTGATTGAGGTCTTGAGATACAGACACAAAAAAGTTCCAGCAGGGGAATAGAGAACTGTACCTCAAATCTTGGCAGGTCATTAACACAATAATGGATCTAGCGAGTGTGCATGGAATGAGAGAGAACTGCATATTATATATTCATAAAAATTAGTATGGGCAAGTAAGATAGACAATTTCACTGATGGCATGGTGAAAATGGGACAAGAAATCTTCATGTAAAGTCAGCTGATTCATGTCTTGACTTGTGAGTAAGGCCCTGCAAGATACTGGTCCTTCAGAGGGATGTTATGATGTATATTTGCCATTGGAAGAATCACTGAGCCTGACTTTTTTCTTCATGAAATCCAGTATTGAGCAAAAGGAAACCACGCAGTAGTTTCTAATCAGAGAGGGAAATGGGACTGGAGTTACTGATGGTTTCCTGTGCATACGGGAGGCACCCTGAGAACACACAAAGCGCATTGGAGCAAGCACGTTGACGGATGCCCACTTCATGAATTTTGAATTAAATTGGCCCTTGATGAATTTGGAATGTGGTACCTCTGTTCCAAAGCTATAGGAATCCAATAAATTGCTGGCGCCATACAAATAAAGCCATACATTCCCCCAGACCTAGGAATGAGCCTCAGGTGAGGAAAAATGACTGCAGCTCCAGGAAGCAGCAGCAGAGAGGGATGAGAGAGGCGAAGATGGGAAAAGAGGGCCCTGATATGAGCAAGGCTGAGAGAGGTGGCGGCAGAAAGCGAGGCTCTGATATGAAGAAGAAGAAGAAGCAAGAGTCAGACAAGATAGAGGGAGCCTTAAATGAAGGTGGAAGGGGGGTTTGCTGAGGGGCCTGGACTCGAGCACATTAGCCCTGTCCTTTTGAGTGGAAGGGAACATATTGGTCAGAGCCAATTCCCTGGGGCCCGGGCTGCCTAGAGCTCATCAGCAAGACATGCCAGGGCCTGGGGTAAATCAGAAGCCTACTCCTAAGGCCCGATTTCCCCAGAGGAGGCCAGCCACAGCCACTCAAATCATTGGTGTGCCAGAGAGCTGTCTGTAATCTTCTGCTCCTACCTCTACATCCGCCTCAACTCCCCAAAAAGCAATACTACTCCAAATATCTTAGAAATGGTGTTTGAGATGCTCATGACAACTTGCATAATGTTTGGTGTGCCGATAAATGCCATAACGCTTTGCACAGAAACATGTAAAGAGACTTCTCAAAGACACATAATGGTGACGTCGACTCCATCGCTGTTCTGTCCATTTTAAGAAAGGCTCACTTGCTGTACCTTGCTGTTAAACATTAACTTTCAGGACCCATATTATGCACCAGTCAATTTATTTTATTGTATGTCCTTGATGCTGGGGAAGATATCCAGCATGTAGTTCAACATGCAAATGTTCTAATGCAAGTAAGTATAAATATAACATGGAAAAGGAAATAAAATATGTTTCATACGAGGATGTGGATTTATTTTCTCTCACCTTGTAATTACACAATCAAACCATCTATAATTTAGATATGGCCTTCACTCACAAAACATTTTTTGTTGAATTTGACACATTTTTCGAAGCTCTATTGACTGACATGCAATGACTGGGACTGATGGAAGAATCTGAGAGGAATGAACTAGGAGGTCACACAAGTCACATGTATTATTAAGGTGTAAAATGCTGCTGCCAGAGTACTGACTGGAAATATTGCTGATATCAAGTCTACCATCCTCTTAAAATACTCTGTCAACAATATCAGTGTCATGAAGAAAGGTTTTTTAACGCTTATTCAAAATAGCAGAGAAACATGCATTCTTGTTCTCAGGAGGGGACATTGACAGAGGATTACTCAAAAAGTACACAGTAAGTACTTCATTTTATTTCTGGTAGAAGTCAAACTAGAACCGAGTCCAACAGTGTCAGTTTCCTTAAGCCCCCTTTTTGTGTTAATTTAATTACACAAAATGATTTGTGCTTAAAGTCATATAGCCTACTGTTGTGTCTCAAACGGATACACTAGATTATTAATTTATTTGCCTAATAGTTGCTTAATTAAAATGCTACAATAACATTTGCAATTAGTTTTTAATCTGCCATGTACGGTATCAATGTCTCTCATCCACCGTAGTGTCGTGTAGGGGGTGACACTACGGTGTAGTTTATTTTAAACTAAATAAACTACCCAGTATGAACTATTGTATAGCCCTTATTATAATCATTAAGTCCTTAAAGTTGTAAAATTCACTAAAAGCCGAATCTAGATTTATTTTCTGTCTCCATTCATTCCACTGAGCCGAGAGTGGGAGCTCGGGGGCGGGGCTTAAGGGGCGCGTGCTCTGTGAAAATCACATATTACACATATTTCTGGATGCATTCCATATTTTAAACACACAAACATTGACACTTTATGATTATGATGATTCTTATTATTCTTATTATTAATAATAATAATGTTTTTGTGTGTGGTTTAGGAAGGGCGGCGCCCTAGCGCCCTCTATAGGCCAGCCGCCACTGGCTAGCTTGATTGCTCTGATAGCTAACAATAGCCATGCTCCATGTTTACCTTCATAAAGATATTTTATTAATCGATAATTTAGCTTTTAAGGGTAACCTGGTTCCTGCCCACATGTCCGAATTGTTTAGAGATTTAAAATGTCTACCGGTTGTGCACAGGGACGTGCACAGGTATGGGCTAATGTTGCCAGGGCAACGGCCCTTTTGAACTTTTTGGCAGACCTGCCCCTCTGGAGAGAGCGAAAGTCTTTTTTTTCTGTTGTGGCCGAGACATGATAAGCCCACAATTAGTATTGTAGAGTCTTGCTGCGATAAAACACACCTTGTCAGCGCTTTCATCTGCCCCCAGTCACGTGACTTTGTTTACAATGTGACAGCTGAAAGCAAAGGAAAGCCCTCCGAGTCCGGTCCGGCCTCATATGGCTATGGTGATCATGTGCCTGCCTGGCTTTGGTGGCCAATCCTCGGGTCAATCTGTCCCCGGAAATGTTCCCGTTTTTAAATATGCTTAAATTGATTTTGATTTTTCTCATGGCAGTTAGAGTATAGGGGACAAACCAGGGACTTTACTTCCTCTTGACACCGTCGGCTATTTACAAAAAAAACACCTAAATATACTTGTTATTGTGTTTCTGTCTTTCTGTGTCTTTTCATCTGCTCCGTAAACTCCCTCTCTCTCTTTTCTTGATTGCCCTCTCTCACATACGGGAGAACACTTCACTGTCCCGCTTCATTGTAGGATTTCTGCCATGTCTCTACTTTAGTTTGCCCATCTCCGTTATTAAGTTATGGAATACTAAATACATAAGTAATTAGATACCTTACCGTTACTGCACTCATAATGAATGATAAGAATAAGATTAATGCGTATTGAACTGGTTTAATCAATTAGTGATTTTATTTAAGGCACAGCAGTTACAATGGTCAAACATTAACACAGAATTGTCCGCATTTTATCTTTAATAGTTACTAACATTAGATATGTTAATGAGATATGGACCGCAAACAATTTTTCCCCTGGTTTTCATTTTTTTTATAAAAAGTTCTTACGTTTTCAGGGGGGTCGGGGGTCTAGTTTAGAGCAATAGCCCCTCCAAATGTCTGTGCACGTCCCTGGTTGTGCATACTGATTCCTTTATTGCCAGGTGGAAAATCAACTAATCAGAGCTTTGTTGGCAAGACTAAGAATGTTCATGTCATTTGTCTTCTTAGCTAGCTAGCTTCCGAAGCTAGATCCAGGAAAAGTGATGGAGAAGCTATTATTCTTCTAGGCAATTTCAATCCAATGTTGAAAGTTACAAGGACCACATGGATACTTGGAAGATGACACCTCAAATTTGACAGGGAATTTTGGCAGGTGGTGTACCTCACCTCCTCTAGGGGGACCTGGGAAGATTTTTTTTGTTGAATGTTGAAGTTAAATGCATCTATCTGGTGCACTTTGAGAGCAAAGTTAGGAACTAAATATATGGATACATCTCTCATCAACACCCATGTGAAACAGTAGCCTACTGTTTAAAACAGACTTACTTTTTCTTTATGCATATTTTACAAATTACTCCCCTTTTAAACTGTATTCTTGTTTTACTGTCTTATAGTATGAGTTGGAATTATTTCATACCTGTTATTCTCTTGTTTTTTTTATAATGATCATATAAAAGGTGTGCCTTGGAAATATTTGTTTACATGAGATAACTTAGACTAAAGTCAACGATCTAAACACTCAGAGTCCTTTACCTCCCTGAGCTGAAGTTATAAGATGTGTCTGACAGGAGAGAGCTCTCCTCCTCCTCCTCCTTGTAGAAACAACTCCTTATGTACGTTAGCGCTCTCTCGTTCACTCTCTCTCTCGCTCACACAAAATGCGCTCGTCGTGCCACACACACAGCCAAGCTATGACACACAAAGACCCAGAATAACTTTTAATGCTGTATCCTTGTTTTCGATGGCTTTATTGTATGATATGACAGATGAACAGATCGCCACTGGGCTTACAACAAAAGACACAGCTACGCAAAAAACGCAGCATGTGTACAGCTCATGTGTACGGCTCTGAGAATCTGCCTTGGTACAAAGTAGCAGTGAAAACATGGTACGGTATTTCATTGATTTGGGCATTCTCACAATAAGCAAGTGGAATGGATTTGATAATGAAGCACTGACACAGCGCTCTACAGAGAGTGGCGAGTGGATAGACCAGGGGTCGGCAACCTTTTTGATATGAAGTGCCATTTAAAAAAAAAATTGTTATCAGCGTGCCCACGATCGAGAATTATCAAGGGGGGGGGGGGGGGGTTGAGGAGCTTGACGCTAGTCAACTATCAGCAGGAGGGCGGGGGAGCCTCGCTGCGGGGAAGCAGTGTGTGGACCTGTCAGCGCAACTTACATGATGTCGAATTTAACAAACATATTTAAATAATTGGTTTAAACGGCATAATAATAAGGACGATCGTCTGTTCTGTGATTCTCCAGAACACACGTTATGATATTAGGGTCATGCAGAGTGAGATGAGATCGCTGTCCCTTTAAGAGAGAGAGAGAGGTGTGGCTTGTGCATACGTGTTTGTGGATGGTAGAGCGACAGTGAGAGAACATGTGTATGTTTCTGGAAGTGAAACGAGGAAGCAGAAAAACAGAGGTCTGTGATGTATTTTGTGAAACAGAAGAACAGTTAAATAAATGCAACGGCCTCCCAAGAAGAGCTCGCCTCTCTCCAGTCATTTAAGCTAAAGTGGGTTATTGAACCTGAAGCTTGTTGCTTCTGCCCTCCTCGACTAGGCCTACAGTCTGGGAGCTGACAGGAAAGTTCAACACACAGATGGCCAGTCCGCCCCTTTGTAGCATATTATTTCGATGAGAGATGAGCAGATCGCCACTGGGCTTTCAACTGAATACACAGCCACGCAAAAACTGCGGCATTTGTACAGCTCCTTGTGGCTACTGCAATTAGTGAAGTGTTTTCCTCTGTGGTGAAACGATCAGCACCACGGAGGAAAGCGGCAGAAAGTCACCTGGAGATAAAGAGAGCGGGGCTGCGTTGCGTGCATGACTTCCTTCTGCGGGTAACGGGGAGACGCGCTCTGGCGGCGGCCTCGTTCAGGATCCGAAAATACAATTAAAATATTTTTGCACCCTTATTCCACTTATTCCTAGTGTGCCACTGGTTACGGTGCCGCGTGCCAATGCTGGCACGCGTGCCATGGGTTGCCGACCCCTGGGATAGACCAATGCACGGACTTTCCACATGGTAAAAGTGGGGGGGTCAAATTTTAAAAGGTGGTGGGGACTTGTCCCACCCTCATATAATGGCTGCGACGCCCATGCCTCCACCAGATTGCAACACAACCAGAACTTCGTGAGTAGGAAGAGTATCATTTGGCTACAGAACACTTTGCATTGCAGTTTTGAAGACATTCGATAGTGATTTACTTTCAAAACAGTAAAGCTCCATAGTAATTTCTTTGGAGAAGGCTGAAATGAAGAAGCTCTGGTTGACCGAAATTAGGGTTAGGGTTAGAATAACCCTTACTCAAAATGTAATCATCAGTTGAACAAATGAGCAGTAGTTATTTTGGGATCCAGTCTCCTTTGCACTCTTTTAAGTGCAGGCCTTTTCTACCAGCAATGACTTTGCAGCTCCCTCCTGCACTCCCTAGCTCTCTCCCACCAGCATGTGCATACTCTAATATGAATATTGTTTCTCCTCCAAGTCCCCCCTGTAATAAATGGAGTGCCATTTCGCACAATGGCAAAGTCAGGCCCGTATTGATTAACTCTCATCATCGACTCACAACGCCTGCTTCCTTGATTTATGATTGTCTGTTATTTTTACATTAGCTGTCAAATTCATCTTGTCTCTCCACGGCTGGGGTCGGTCTAGGCAAACAGTAAACATCCCCCCCCCATCCTCCCCCCCCCCCCATCACCACACGTGGGTTTGTTTTTTGTGGCGTATAGGACCGCCGGCAGAGAGCAACACGTTCAGGCTGGTTTCACTGCCGGTTGAGGAAGATGAGCATCAGTGTCAGGAACAGGACACACCTAATATGCATGTTTTCTTTAAACCAGATCCAGCGTGTACAGGTGTTATATTATAGAGTGGCGAAGTCACGCCCATCTACTTCCGGTCCATGGGACCTTATTTCGGAAAAATAATGTATTGAAGTCAATGGAGAGAGAAAACGTATCTTTCGATCCCGTTTGAATTGTGCCATGAATTACACATATGATGTTTGTCAATCTTAAAACATAATTTCCATGTAAAAAATGTCACAGTTTGTCGTAAAACTGTTGAAATACAAGACTATGAAAAATACGCAACTAGAAAGACTATAAATCCCAGAGTCGCGTAAGTGATGTCACAATTGTTTTCCTCCACTAAGAGATAGCTAAGATCAGCGCCATATAGATATAATCTATCTATTTGGCACTGGCTAAGATAAGATAACTTTAACAAGATGCCTGTGTGCTTAGTACCAGGTTGTTATCATACCAGCAATGGGTCTTGCTCGTTCTTTCGCTTCCCGTCTGATGAAAGGACCAGGAGTGGCTGGATCAAGTTAGCTACCTAGCTAGTAGCTAGCACGTTAGTTAGCATTACAGCCTTGTCATTTTTATTAGCCTTAATATGAAGTAACATTAAGTAACCCAAAATATAGTAGTCATATTTTGTGAACCCTTTGAAGAGTACTGTCACCGGTGTGATCATTCTATAATACACAATTAAAGCCCGGGGGAGAAATGCTAACGCTAGCATCGGCGATCGCCGATCTTTTCTACTTCATGCTATCTGCACAAATGGCAGGGTTGCCAACTCTCATACGCTTTCACTCTCAATCTCACGCTCTCACGCTGCCCAAACTATTCTCACGCCAAAAACAAGATGAACCGGCCATCGTTTTTGGTTGGTTATTTACAATGATGAGTTGACTGCTGCTCAAGCTGTGGATCCGCTCCCTCTCCGCCCCCACCACTCGTAACAACGTTAACAGACAGCAGAGCAGTGGGAGCCGGTTGGTCAATCCCCGACCCGTATTGCGCATGCGCAGATCTAAGATCCAGTAGAAATGATAACAAAGTAAAAGTCTGCTGCTTATTGTTCTACTAGGCCAAAATAGAGTCAAAGAGTGAGTATATGAGAGTGAGAGTGTGTTAATTCATATATTTGGCAGTTTGGCGTAAGTCTGTAGATTTGTCTGTGTGTGTGTGTCTCACAATAATTAATTTTGTTTGGATAAATTTTCCCGGAAATTATTGCGATAACCGATAATATTGTCGGCACCGTTGTATGACCATTTTAGACCACTTACATAATCATAATATATAATAATAATTCAAGTACATCCTTTCAAACTGCTAGTCACATCCTCATGTAAATGGAAATGTATTGAGTTCATTTTAATTTATCGTACGATAAGTCAATTAATTGCTTATCGCGACAGGGACACAATAAAACAGTGGAAAGAAACATGTGTTTGACTTTCATTAGTGAATGAAACTTTGTGCCCTTTATAGTCTGTGTCCAATATTGTGTATTTGTATATATTGTATATATATATATATATATATCCTATATATATGCTAAGGTACCGCTGCTGACACGATAGCAGTCATTTAGTGCGCATATGTGTAATTAAACCATGAATTAAACCCATGATATCAAAATCTCACTCCAGCCAGGTACCCAAAGTTGGCAACCCTGCAAATGGTTGACATTAAACATTAAAAAGACCAGGCATTTCAGAAAGAATCAAAGGAAGGCAGGCAGGCAGCTTTGCATGACATTCTTCTGGACGTGTTTCATTGTGGTGATAGTGAGGGTCGTCAATCGTTTTGTTGACAAGACAGTAGTGACGGCCATCTTCGTGACGTGTGTTGTTCTGCGAGACCAGAGATGTAGTTCATTCAGCATTTCACACAAACAAATGTGTAACTTCACAGTTTTACGACACATTATTTTTTTTTTGACTTGCAAAATTATCTTTTAAATTGACAAACATCATATGTGTAATTCGTGGCACAATTCAAACGGGATCGAAAGATAATCTTTCTCTCTCCATTAACTTCAATACATAATTTTTTTCGAAATAAGGTCCCATGGAGGTTCACCGGAAGGGGAGGAACTTCGCCACTCTATTTGCGTGCATTTCCTGTTCGGAAAAGTGGCGCTGTACTGATAGTTGTGATTTTATTTTGTAATTCTTAGCGTGCACTTCCTGTCCTGAGAGTGGCGTCTGCAGGCAGGCTCCCATGGAGACGTCACTTCAGCCGACGGCCAAGTTGCACGTACGAACTGTGCATGCTTGAGTGGCAACAACTCTCCTTACCAGCAGGCGGCGGTAGTGTGTATTCGTCATTCAAAAGAGGCAACAACCGGAAGACAGACTGCGTGATACACGAGAGAAGAAGAACAGACTGCGTGATATAAACAAACAACAAATAGCGTGTGCGTTCCATTTTCACTCTACAACGAGAAGCTCACGGGGCTTTCCCGAACCTGTGTCGAGAGCTGGAGTTAAATGAAATCTCAGATTTGCCTTCTTAATAGTTTGTTTGTGTCCCTCACTTCCGTTTCGCTTCTCATGCACTGATTCGCTAAGCTGAACAGCCAATCAGAGTGATTGCACGACGAAATAAGGTCCCATGGAGGTCCACCGGAAGGGGAAGGACTTCGCCACTCTATTCCTTGTGTTCGTGGAATACAAGTGAGTCGCTGTTAGAGTTTAAAACAATTCTTTATTGGTGGTTGACTTCAGGTCAACTCTTTTTTTTTAATTAAATAGTAATTATTATTATCACATGTACTTCTACATTTGAAAGTTTATACTACTTATACTTTAAAATAAACTCCAATACTATATAGTAATACAGTATGTATTAAATACTAAATGCCTGGCACAGTTGATACATTTTGTGCAATGTATCTGCAATTTGTTCATTGATAAATAAATAACACAACGGCACGTTATGAATGCCACTGCGAATTACATGTGTCCCAGAAAGGTAAGGTTCTCAATGTTTTGAGATGTATTTTTCGGAAATCTCCCCAGAGCTCTGAGAACCAAGGTCTTTTTTGTGGTGCATTACATTTTAATTTTAACTTCCAATATATTAATTTATTAAAAAAGATATGACCTCCTTTAACTGAGGATCTCCTCTTCAAAGGAGGTTGTATCTTTCTATGTAAATACAGATTATAACAAATTAATCATTTTGTCTCTGCATATACATCGTATTTGTGAAATATAAAACCTTGCTACACCAATACATGTGTCATACTATAATGAAATACAATTATCTTTAATTGTGTGTGTGTACGTACATTTTGATTATCTCACCGATCCTTATACAAATGAACTTCCTGCTTGGCATGTGTGTTGATGAAGACCAGGAGAAATGCAGTGCTATGCATGAAGTTATTTGGATCAGAGGTTATCTAGAAAACTGCAATAACCTGATCAGCTCAGCTGGACTTTGGTTAGCGTCTGCACTAAGATGTAAAAGTGCAAATAGAAAACCCACAACATGGCACAAATATGTTTTGGTGAGTGTGTCTATCCGTACCATGAAGGTACAGTTGCCAAAAAGGTGGAGTTTAGAACTGGAGCACACCTTAAGTCTTCACTCACTTTGAATACTGCATCTATTTCTAAAGATAAAGAGCTACTTTAAAATACCAGTCATGTCAGCTGACTGTATGTGTGAGCTTCACTTCAGTTTTGAGAGCATTAGTTCCTCGTGGTGAGATGACATTGAAAATGAGAAACATGCCTTGTTTGGCTGAATGTAGCAAGAAAGGGTTATCGTTGTCAAATTAATATATTTCTAAGACTGTTTTTACTGAAAGTCAAGATTCATCCGCAAAAGTTATACTGCTCTCAGTTGGATTGTTAAACAGCATTAACATATGTATTGCTGCTGTTCTGATGGCAGTGTTTAATTTGGTGGAAGGCGGTCTGTCCTAAGACAACATGTTTATGACTTTGAGATAAGAGCGCAAACCTTCAAAAGCAGCTCTGCAATTTGACCTAGACGCAGAACATTCAAATCATTTGAATAATGTCGCTTCGCAGAAGGATTTTTCCTTTTTTACCTTACTTTAAAATGACAGCCAGATAGATACTTACCATAGGCAATATCCATGCTTTGCTTGTCTATTTGGAACATATATGTATATGTATATTGGACATCAGGGCCAGCCCGGTGATCAGCTATCAGCTTAAACACAGTGTCCAGCTCTGTCAATTTAGAGGGCTGCTATTTCCCCCCCCCCCACCCCTGACTGAACTGGATCTAGCAAATGTCAAGGTACACAGGTCTAAGTTGGAGTAACCTCCCCTTTTGTCCACTGTGTTTTTTTCTCTCCTTTCAGCCTGGCGTTGTTTCACCCTGGGAGAGTGAAGTGATAATAACAGACGGGCCGAGGCGAGGGGCTGTTCGGGTAAAGCGGGTCCTCTGCTCTAATGGCGGGGCTGTCTGCTCTCCCGGACCCGCCGGCTCGGGGGTTCATTGAGATTCCATTAGAGGCTGCGGGGAGCGTTTCATTGCAGCCTTCCTTTGGTTTGCCTGACACTCACACGGGGATCACTGTAAATTGGCTCTGTCATAGCAGACCATTTTTGAGATGTGAAGTAAATTAAACATGTAATCACACAGGAAGCGCTGTGCAGCTTTCCAACACTTGACTCCCGTCGCCGAACGTCCGGAGGCGTTTCACTAGCTCGTTTTCATTACCCTCCTATCTTTACATCAATCTCCTCATTGTTAAATTACACTGTACAATTTGCTTGCTAGGACCTTGGAAAGATGACGAGCTGACCTTTAATGATGCCTCGGCTGCAGATTCGGTTAAAACTCTTATGATGTCTAACATTATGAAACCTCGGTCTCTGTCGAATAAGTCATTACCGTCTCTTGACACATCTGCTGTACTAGGTTGAAAAACAACAGGCTGGGACAGGCCTAACTTTACAGTAACATATACACATTGTTAAGCTAAACAGTCTGGTACTAATTGTCTTTGGGAATATGACTCTTTAAGACATGTTGGCCAGTTGACACACAAAAAGCCACATTTATACACAAGGTTAAAATACAAAATGCTTGCATTCATTTGAATTTAAATATATAGAACTGGCCTATGTTCAAACTGTGATAAGCACTATGCTATACCTTTGTCTTTTTTAAACTTTCTTTCTCCAGCAAGGCCTTATATCCCCACCGGTACTTCATATAGGACAGGGGCATGGAGAATCACCTTGACATATACAATAGTTTGTCAATCTTTTCTGTTCTGTGCAACTCTTTATTATATATTGATATATCTGTCGGACTTCTTTTTTAGTGTTTTTTAAGAGCTTTAAGGTAGTTTCAGATTTCATGCCAATGTCATGTCAGGTAGTCTCAAGCAGTAGGTCTCCTGTGACCCATTATGAAACCAATATTGTGAAACTATGAACTTTAATGAACTCATAGGCAGCAACACAACTTCACTGTGCCTGTAAAGTATTACTACTGATTTTTTTAGAAGTGTATCGAAGCACTTTTCTGGAGTATTTTTATAGTTGACCCAACACGTGCGTGTCTACTGTTGGCACAAACACTTCATGCCATAACTATCATTATATTATTTTAATCTTCATCGTCTCCAACATCTCAAGAGAAGAACACACTTTCTTATCAAAAGGAATCGGTTTTGCAATGTATTTTCAGAGACTTTAACTTCTTTATTGAACATTAAGAATACGTATTTTACCCAACAGAATAATTGTATATATTATATGTGGTTCATTTTCTTCCGACACCCCAAATAAAATGTTTAAAGGTGACATTTAGACTACATTTTGTGTGGCTTTAGTCAATTTCAATTATTGAACTCCAAACTTGTAACATTAGTCCAAAACAATTGTTGTAATTTATGAATAAAAACAAGGTTAAACTCGAAACACAAATGAAACATTAATTCATTTTTGCTTAAAAGGGTTTGGATGAATAGTAAAGAAAAACATGAATTGAAGGTGATTCATTCTATCTGCCGACATATTCCTGCTGTAATTCAATGTCAAACATCTACCTGTAACGTGCAAAGTAAGACACTGCAGTCCTGTCTGCAACGTTTATGAGACCAGGATGAACAATCCCATGATTCCTCTCTTACACACTTCCCTTCCTGCTCCAGCATGTCTTGTTCCTGTTTGTGATTTAGCCGTTGTATGTTGTCTCTTCCCATTCCTATGTTGTAGCTGAAGGCCCAGTGAAGTGCTGTTGGCAGTACACCTACCGGGTAGCGCTTGAGTGGAGGAAACAGCAAGGATGGAGCAGCATAGGCTGAAAAATTAGGTCCCTGCCTTGTAATTCAGCAGCGGGAGCTGATATCATCAGGCTGCGGTCGGCTATCAGGCAGGTAATACCACCCACCGACTGTAATCGCTAATGAAGCTACTATTGAGTATATAATGCGCTAAATGATGCAGACTCCCACTCCAGATAAACACATCCCAAATAAACGATTTGGCTGGTAATTGCACTCCGCCAGTGGCCTGTTAATAGAGTCGAGGCTCTCGTGAAAGGGTTAACTCTTTTTCTGAAGCATCCTCTCGCTGGCTCATTGCACTCTCATTTCTACGGAGATCTCAGCATTCCCTTGGTTATCAGTGTACTTAGAAAGAAAACCTAATTAGACAAAAAGGCCTTTTTTCTCAATCCCTAATTAGGTCCTTAACATAATTAGCAGGTGATGTTAATAACCCTCTTTTAAAACCTATTAAAAATGCTGTTTGGGAGCAAGTGGTGGAGAGGAGTTGGCCTGTGGGCAGTGAGGCGACCCCTCCGAGGGCCGTGGTGAGGACAGCCGAGCATGCTGGGACCCTGGTTCATCAGGGCTGGAGTGCCACTGCATTAGGACCTTGGCCTCATTGGAGACCTTGTTAATACTCAGCAGTGTATCTCCTCAGATATTCAGAGACATTCCAGCACACGCGTGAGTTTCAACCGGGACTTTACTTGGATATGCCAAATGTTTTGGCGGACACCATGTCAGTTAACATGTTTATTTGTGTCACAAGTTGTCTTACATAAAATACATGAACTGGGATAAAGTGGACTTCAAGTGAAGGTTTAGCTTTTTTATCTGCTGGATGTGTACATTTGGAACTGTTTGCTGACGTGTTCCCCATGGCAACTTTATACGGTAATATATGTCAATGTTGGGTTTCCAGCTTGTTGCACTGTTTCCAACAGACCAAAAAAGAATAAGTGCAGTTTTACAGTACCATCGTAGAGGTGTTGTATACTTTCGATCACATCTAACTGCAAACTGTACTACTGTGTCTACACATTTAGCTGTATTTGGTCAACTCTTCAACACATTCCTTGTTTTTTTCATTAAGAATATCATTAAGCAAACTGCTTGTGTTCAATGTGTTGGTGAAGGTGTAGTTTGTGGGGATATTCATAGATTTTTTGTCATTTATGAGACAAAAAATTGGCAAACAATGCGATTTTTAGAGGCAGCTTCAGGTCAACCTTTTTATGATAATAGAAAAAAACACATGTCTTTATGAAATGATCTCTTTCATAACCACTCTATTTAGTTAGAACATGCATCTTGTAACCCCCTACTACTTTTTGTCCACCTGTGTTGCACATGGACATTATTTTTATGATTTGACAGTAGAATCCCTAAACCCTAACCCTAACCCTAACCTAACCCCAACAATTAGCTCTGCAACAACTGCCTAATTCATACACTTCATACACTCAGTACTCACTATGTGTCCATCTACTGTCATTCTCTCCAAACCCCAGCACAGAAAGAGTTGCATACTATGTGTTTGGGCCGGCGTCACAAACCACCAGGGGGCATTGTGTATTCAATAATGCACCCTGTAAATTACCATAGGCAAAACAGGGTGCATTGTCACAAACTGGCCTCCAGTGAAATATTGTTGACAGGGCTCAGGGAAGTGCTGCGGGTTCCAGTGAGCAGTCTGTGCACTCTGCCGAGGAAGAGGATGATGAGGAAGAGGCCGCCACCGACCAGAAGAGCCCAGTCCTCGTCTTTAATTAAGTATCTGAAACATCAATTTAAATGTAAATATCGGTGGTGCAGCGCCACTCATGCGTAAATTAGAGGGTTGGCCCAGCCACGTTTCTCTCTCTCTCCCAAGTCCCTCGCTCACTTACGCTGACATCTGCTCACAGCTGCTCGGCCCGGGGCTGTCCCGCACACATGCACGCACACACGCACACACACACACACACACACACACACACACACACACACACACACACACACACACACACACACACACACACACACACACACACACACACAATCAAACATACACACACAGAGACTTACCAACAGACATATAAAAACACACATATACTCTCACACACACAAACACCAACATACACACACTAACAAACACACAGGTGCACTGCACACACATTTACACACGGGGACGCCTGAGAGACATTCTAAGATATAAACACACAAGGAAATGTACACACAGTAAACAAACACACATGCACACAAATACACGCACACACTTACACACACATGTGCACACAAACACAAATGTGCACACAAACACACACCACACACACACACACACGCACACAAATGCATTTACAAACACACATATACATGCACATTAACGCATAAATGCACACGAACACACACAAACACACACAGGGACTGACAACAGGCAGACATACTCACACAAACACACAAGTTCGAAACACTTTGTGGACTGTGAACACTTGGTGACTGTTGTTGTTTTATCCACATATTGTATTCCATCTTTTTTTATATTGCAGAATAAGAACCAGGTATTCTATTTAGTGTTTAATGCTGCATAAACATAGGAATTAAGTTATAAGAAAAAGGAGCAAAAAAAGTACTACTCTAAAAACTAATGCTCCAACAATGACCATCCAACTATTCAAAGGCCAGTAAAACATGACCATTGTGTTTCCTATTTGCGTTCATTGTATTATTACCTAACCCGACATTGCAGTCTTCGAGGCCATTGTTTCCATAGAAGAACCGAAAGGAAAGACCTAACTACAGCTTCAGGGAGAGACTCTCATGTTATATTCTTTGCATGAAGGCAACTGTAGTTCTCGACATGCTTGGAAATACAGGGCTCAGCACAGGGTGTGTAGATGGTTGCAATCTGTCACCTAACCACTAGATGCCACTAAATCCTTAACACTGCTCCTTAATTAGTATTAAAGGTCCCATGTGATGGCCATTTCTACTGATCATAATTCCATTGTTGAGGAATACTAAAATAGATTTATACTGTGCAATTTTCCAAACTCACATTGGTTTCTCATACAGCATCTCCGAGTATTCACCAGTATCCCCCCCCCCATGAGCCCAGTGTGCTCTGATTGGTCAAGCGAGGTGCAGCTGGGCTGGGAGCAGACAGGCTTCCGGGTCGGCGATACAGCGAGAACAAGCGAAACTCACCCTGAGCACACAAACACTCACAGCCCAAGTAAAAGCAATAAGTGTGGCTTGATATTGAGTAAGAAAAAGGTTTATAACGCTGTGAGCATGGGTCTGCGGAGAGCATTTCTCCGCAATCCCAACGTAGTCCGAAAAACGTTTACCCATTTAAACAGTCGTGGTAGATACCTTGTTTGTTTTAAACATTATAAATACACAAACAACAATGAATACTTACAGGTTGTGTACCCGAATCTCCCGCTGGTCCAAACAAAGTAGGAACAGCATCGTAGCATCTGTTGGGTAGCATCTGTACATATCCGGCATGAATCCTGAAAGGTTTGGGAAGCTTTGTTTCGTGAAAGGCTGGCAGAGGGTGCGGCCATAGCTCTGGGCGTGGCTACTGGGTATCCCTACGTAGCGATACCCAGGAAGTAAACAATGGAAAAAGAGAAATCTCCAGCGAGGCGTTCTGGGGCAGCATAGACAGGTCTTTTCTGTGTTAGAGTTTTACTCACTACAGGGTGTACTTTGAGGGTTTTTGACACTGCAGACCGTTTACATGCAGAAAAACCTTCATAGCACACAAGGGGACGGGTAATAACCGGAAAAGCATGACATGGGACCTTTAAGGCTACAGTCGGGTCACTGAAAATAACCTACAGGAGTTATAGCAGTTGTAGTTCTCGACAGTTTTGAGCATCAAGCTGCATCAATCTAAATGTTTTGACATGATTGAACGGGCCGAAGGAAAATGTGTAATGTGTCTTTCCTGCAGGATTTTATGTGCAAATATAAAATGGGGTGGATGTGAACTTTCCTTTTTACAGTAATAAAGTAAGTTACAATTTGTTAAAAACATTGTCAAATGTTGACTTTTTCTATCACAACACAGGATTGTAATGAGTGTGAAAATGTATTCCGGAACAAAACTTACTTACCACGCTCTTTATTTCAAATTTCTCAACACATTGTCACCAATCCTTAAGGGGTTTAAAACTCTGTGGAAGTACGTTATCTCAGGGAATGCCCCATATGATTGTTTTGGCTCAGATTCGTAAGTATCTGAGACTGTGTGTGTGTGTGTGTGTGTGTGTGTGTGTGTGTGTGCAGTGGTGTTGCTTGCCCCACTAACGGCCCCTTCCGTTTGGTTGCTCCCCTTCTGGAGGCACCCGAGTGGCACGGCTGGCCTTTAGTCGGCCGTCTGCTGGCCCATCAGGGCACAGCTCATAAAGAAGAGCCTCCTCTGATGGAAGCGAGGAGGGAGGGATGATTTAATCGAGGGGTGGAGGTGATCTCTTCTTACGGGCCCCTGAGGAGTCCCTCCAATCTCGTTGCTTTCGCTGAAGGTGTGAAGGCGGCCCCTTCACGGTGGTCACAGTGGAAGACGTCGGTGTGTATCACCTCACTAAACTCAAGTGGAGCTGATTAACCAGCTCATCTCCAGTCATTTAAGGGTGAAGAAGTGAGCCAGGGGGGTGTGTACTGACAATGTGTCCAATATCTGCCTTTGTGTACCCCCCCCAATCTAGATCATGGTATTAGAGAATGACACCCTGGTGTAATGCCTCGGGAAGATTTCGTCTCAGGACAAAAACTCAACCAATGTTCAATCTGCCACTGCCAGTTTGCTGATGGGTTGTTAACTGCAGCTAAAGGAATTAGGATTGACATGTTCACTCTGCAGAACAATGTAGCTTTAAGTGCCGTCGTCTCCACTCCTTATGGCTCCACGAGTATGAGAATGTGCTAATCGGTTAGACAGTGCTAATCTGAAGTGAGGGATTCCAACAGGTTGGCACATTTCTAAAGGATTGTCCTTTAGAAGAGGGCTGGAGGTTGAATTAGAGCATGGATTCTGCCAATCACAGACATTATTGTTCTTTATGGGAAGGTATTATAAATAGGCATCAATGTCCTAAAGGTTGTTCTAATTGTGAGGTTTTCAAAGATTGGAAATTAAATTAACAAAACCTAAACCACAATAAAACAAACAGGCTTCTTTTTGGGTACTAAAACTCTTATTTAATTTGTTCAAGTAACAGTTCCCATTATATTTGTATTCACAGCATATATTTTCACAAGAGTTTGAACCATCTTATGAAGATATTTTAGGACATCAGAACAGTCAATGGTTGTTTATTTAACACATCTTCTTCTCGGTCCATTTAACCCAACATTGCAACTAAGTCATTTCTTTCACAGGGAGCTTTCTGAGGTGGAGAAAAGCTGCGTTCCAACAAGTTATTCTAAAGGAATAGATTGACATATTATGACAGCACCTAGATGAGAAAACAATAAAACTCCCAATAACCCCTATTATCAGAAAGAATGTAAAGCTACCACGATTCCTTAAATATCATATTCATAGCCTAAAACTCCACTATTTTGAATGTTCAGTGGCATTGTGATGTAAACCTATAGGCTCTTTTAACCACAAAATGCATGGTTTCTATTGTTAGGGTACACTTGCCTCTGCATGCAATTCAGGTTCAATAAACCGCCATAACTTCCGTCCGCTACGTACATGACACGCTAAGGCTACTGAACGTTGGCATTTTATGCAAACTAAATGTAGCCCGCAAGAGCCTGTTATACCGTATATTTGTCAGAACGCCAATTCCCCTTACCTAAATCATATTGTAGGTTCCGCATATTCATTCTGCAGAAGGTTGTTGAATGTAATGTAGGGTATTTTGTAATGGCCAAATATTAGCATTTTGCTATCGATCGACTTGGCAAACTTCAGCACATACTGTACTGGAAGATGATATTAACGCCTGTTTTGCCATTACGTGTAGGTACCTACTCCACCTATGTAACCAGGATGTCATACATTTCAGAACTCGATATTCAAATGCAACAGCTCCAAGTCAAAGCCATGAAAGCCTTGGCCTACAGCACTTCCGGTCAGTGACAGTGGGGATTTGTGGCAGGGAACCAGCCGACTGCTAAGCCTGTCCCAGTACTGGAGCCCACTGGCAGC
Source organism: Harpagifer antarcticus (assembly GCA_902827135.1). Lineage (NCBI taxonomy): Eukaryota > Metazoa > Chordata > Actinopteri > Perciformes > Harpagiferidae > Harpagifer > Harpagifer antarcticus. The sequence continues at coordinate 2,043,127 of CADEHL010001074.1, forward strand.
CGTCGGCAGCCGCGGCTCATGCTTTAGAGGACCACCCTTGCCATAGTGAGTAATTCCCCTGTCATCACTCCATACACCCACAGCTCAATGCTGGCTGGCATGGCTCCCTGTGCCCATTCTTTGTCAACAGGATTAAGCGTGCTTAGTGTGAGCTCTCCGGGATCACCTATACTCCATATTGTACACTTACAATGCTGGCTCACCAGTTTGGCTGCTGTTTTTCCCCTCCCCACCTCTTCCTCTTAGAATCAGGAGCATATGAATGTGTTTCCCCTCGAGTATTGAGAAGGGGATTGAGACGAGGCAGAGGCCATTTGTATCCAGGCTTTAATGGAAGTTCATTTGCTGTGCCATTTTTTAATTGGGAATCATTTGAATAGACTGAAACTTTATTGGTTGCAGACTCAGATTTCTACTGATGTTTCACAGCAAGACCGGTAAGGTCTAATAAAATACTGGATACACATTTTTGTTGGTATCACTTAATATTTTCATTAGCTGATTTATGGAAGTGTCTCAGTAGTGTTTGATTTCATCTTTTCAAACAAGCACGTATCTGTTGGAATTCACATGTTTTGTTGTACAGGAAATTAGATGTAATGGTAAACTGCAATGATAAAAACTGTTGTAGGCTTGTTGCATAATTTGTGGCCATTTTCTCTCTTTCTAATTGTATTGGACGTCACTAGGCATTCAGATACATTCAGATTATTTGCCCTGCCGACAATGCTCTGATTGGACAGTTTTTCAAACAGCAAAACAGGCATCAAAGACATGCTTCTAAGTACAAACACCAGCATTTGTAAACCAATCATACTGGAGTCCAATGATATGAGTCGGCCTCGGCTTCTCTGGACTCTATATATCCAAATATAACTATTTCAGGCACAAAAAAAAAAATGATTTACACACCAGCAATGTGGGGAAGACTTTCAAATGTAATCTCATTTGGTAAATCAGTATTTATTCAATATTGGATACGGCTTTTAGTACAAAATGATACTTTGACGTACGTGTGGAAACATGCCGGTGCACTCTCACATAACCTGTATTTGAAAGAAGACGTAGGTTGTTGGTCTCAACACAAACAGTAGGTATAAAGATTCCATCTCTAAATGATAATGACACTAGTCTCCATGGATCACAATGTGTTACAATCTCCAGTAGACACGAATGAATTGAAGCTATACCCTTAGCTATCAGGGTTCTAAGTTAAATAAAAACAATCAGTACTTGAGTATTAGTTTGACCTTCCAGTCTGGTGATTTCCCTCAATGAATCCTCGGAAAGCTCTCCTGACTCAGTATTGTGGTATTAAATTGTACCTCAATGCCATTTGTGTCACATTATAAAATGTTAGCGGTACATAATGTCATTTGGTAGAACTGGGGGCATTTGCTCCAGAAAATGAATGTGGCTACCTTCAGGATCTCTGTCTCTTTCTTCAGGCTTGTATTTCATCAGAAATGAAATGCTTTTCTTCCCGCAGCAGCCTTTTGACAAGAGTAATATTTAATGAATAGGACTATTACCGACGTCTAGGTCTTAGGGTATATTTCTTGGTAACCAATACACGCAGGCATGATAACATATATGACATTGTGTCAGATTCACAGAGACAAATCCTTAAGATTGAACCGGGTCATGTGTTGCTGTGTTCTCTGGATAATCAGTAACATACCTCAATATTGACTTCAGTGTCAATAATGTCACACAATTAAACCACTTAAAAGCATTGTTTTCCCTCTGTACAGGCAGTGTAGTTATATTACTATCATAATTAGATAACATTCACACATTCATAAATGTGGGCGCACATTTCATGCCAGCAAATATGCATATATATAGTGTTTATATGACATGTGGGTGAATATGACCAATCCTCAATAAGAGTGTGCAAATATGTGCTCCGTGCACAGGCATACTGTGTGTGTACTTCATGCCAGCAAACATATGCTCCCGTGTTTGTCTACATGCACATGCCGGTCTGTGCACGTACAGTATCTGGGTGTTTGTTCATGTGTCTGTAGGAGGATAATAGCCATCACACGGTCTCAAGTTAATTTCCCATGTAAATAGCACGCTGCTGTTTAATCACATGAGAAATGGAGCATGTCTGCGGTGTTCATACATAGCAAACCTCAAGGTTTTAGAAATTAAATGCAATATTCCTTTTGCAAAATGTTACATTCTGTAAAAGTAGATAGAATATAATCCATGTAAGAGATCAGGCAACGCAAGTTTATTTATATAGCGCATTTCAGTCACAATGACAATTTAGAGAGCTTTACATAAGCATTCACGTACAACAACAAAAACTGAGGATAAGACAATTCATAAAAGAGACAAAATAAAAGAGATTTAAGATTGTGTAGATTGGCATAGACTGGAATCTGCTTCTGTTTGGTTCTCACCCTGGAGACAATGAGTGAGCCTGACGCAGCAACATATCTCAGCCATTAGTGCTTTGCAAATCAACAGTGGTATTTTGACAGGAATGAATAGGGAGCCAGATCATCAGGGCATCCGACCTGAGACGGTTTAAACCGCTGTTCCAATGTTACACACATATCAGCTGACGCTAAGGATAATAGGTCAATATATGTTTTCCCCTAACCCCAACCCTCTCCCTTTATTGACTGGGCAAGAATGCAACAGGCATCCAAAACTTGATCTGCAACATGAACACTTTAAAGACATCATCATAAGTATTATTGAACCAGTCATTTGACATTATGGAATACTTTGTTTTGAGGCTTTGAACAAAGAAGGAAAGGCACACACTAAATCATTTTGTAAAGCTTTACGTTTCAATAATTGACATTGCAGCGTTGTTTGCACCACCACTGCAAGTGTTCTTTTTCGCCAAGTGAAAACAACAACACTTTGTTGTCCTCCATATTATGTTGTGCATGTGTGTGTTCCCAAAATATGGTTCTGGCCAAAGATTGGACCTCGTGACTCATGTTGTCATCTTTCTTCTCCAGAGTCCAACATCACACCGTGTAAAGGGACAGACAACGCTCAAGATGTATATTATCATTATTATTATTATATTATAAGGTAAGTTATAAAATGATAAGTAGCCATTTGGAGCATGTTATGATAGATCTCTGTTTGTCAGTAAACACATTACTGCCAATGGTGGCCTTCTGCTGCACTGATGTGTCAAAGTGTCAACATAAATGGGAGACTGATAGCAAACCTAGATGAACCATGCAGTGAAGTTTAGCATCAAGTGTTTGACATCCCTGAACTGTGATAAAACTGCTTTTATACCAAATATGTGGATCATCTGGAGGTTTTGGTAAAAGACCTTGACGTTGAATTATTTTATTCAAAAATGAAAAGTGAATGCTTTTAGAAGCACAATCTAAATTCCACTCTCCCCCATTGTGTGTTATGTGTAGGAAAACACAAAGACATGCTTGTGCACAGTGGCACTTCCACACAAAGGGGAACAAATCCCCTGACACAAATATTTTACAATCCGCTTTCAGCTCATATGATTCTATTTTACATTTAGTTTACTTATCACTTGCACATTGGTCACTTGCAGCATTGTCTGTCACTATTTTATTTCTATTCTGTTTCTTGTTGCACTATTGTGTTATTGTTTATGTCTTATATATATTTATGTTGCATTGTTGAAGGAGCCTGGGAAATGTCATTGACATAACCACACTGTAGCTACTGTGTGAATATGGCAATTTGAATCTTGACAACAACAACAACATGACTACTAAACACAATATATATATACATACAATCTGGATAACAGGTGAATATGGATGAGTTAACTATTCAGCAATCTTACTGCCTGCAAGAAGGGTTAGGGTTAGGGTTAGGGTAGAAACCACAAGTCAGAGAATGTGTTTTCTGTACCTAATAAAGGTGAACTGGAGCTTTAAGCACAGACTTGGTCAACATCTCTCCTTCACCTCAGGAATAGTCAAAGGAAGATCTTAAAGCTGATCGACAGCTTCTCGTTTGAGCTCTTAATGACAGCGGGGACAACAGCAGGGCACACTGACAGTATGTCGCCTGCACGCCTACACCACCGAGGCGCACAGGAAGCCAAAGGTGGTGTGTGTGTTTGATGGACCCCGGTCACACACCGTCACGCCTCCGCTCGTCACTGACCCCTGCTCGTCCTTCATGCCGGGGCCAGGAGCACCTCCATAATTGCGGCGGCAGCGGCGGGCTTAAAACCGCCAAATCATAAAAAAGCCACGCGAGCTCTAGTGAATTACGAGGAAATATGGCCTTCCTTTACAGCGGGGGCTGTGAATGAAGCCATAAAATTATGAGCAGTTTTTATGATGGCCCATTGAAGTAGGATGCTTGTATATTGATGGTTCACAGGCTGTATCCCTCTTCCCCCATGCGGTGGAAGAGCTGACAAAGGGGCCCCTGTGTAACTATTTTTCATGCATTTAATATATTAATTATCCGGTAAATGTTCCCCAGGCAGTGCTTGGGATAGCAGAGAATGACAGCTTTTCGATGAAGCTCCCGGGTTGGCCCATCAGGCCGCAGTGTATTACGTGGGAAAGGTCATTGCGGGGTTAATGTAACTTTTTATTTGCTGATTTTTCATAAGCGGGGAGGGTGGGGAGGGAAGGCTAGTTTAGAGAAAGGAGAAGTGAGAGAGGGAGACAGAGAGAGATTTCGGCAGAGGGGTGCTGTGTGTTGGGAGCAGAGAAGATAACGCCAGGGGTTTTATTATTGTGTTTGGGTTCTTTTTCTGTCTTGGTCTGATATTGCAGCCTCGTCTCCCTTTTTCCCTCCCCCCCTCAAAACACGCACACACTCCCAGGCACACCCAGTCGCTCCTGGCTCTGCTACATGAAAGAAACTGATAGGTGAGCCCACACTAAAAAAAGGCATTACTTGGGTGCAACTCACTGATTGTCTGCAATCATCCATATCCCACCTTCACATCCCATCCCAAATCAATTCTTGATCAATTTCATGCCACAGAAAGAAATAATTTCTCCAAAATTGAGAACATATTCAGTTTGATCATTTGTGCTCTTCCAGTAGTAATTACACTGCTGGGTGGAATAACTGAAAAGATTATTGTGCTTCTTTACGCCAACTATTTCTTCCTCCTACAAACTCACATTATGATGCTGCCAGTGTCTCTTTCAAACATGGTTATGAGAAAGGAAAAAATAAGGGGGAAAAAATTGCTTTTTTAATCACCATATGCACCCTCAGTAATTCAGGTGCTCTGAAGTGCTGTCAAGAAACAATTGAGTGGAGAGTCGGTTGAAGTGATCAATTGTGCGCGGTCCCTAGGTGGGGCTCTCATTTGCTGGTGCATTCCTCCAGCTGATTAAGTTAATTAGAGCGCCCCCACATCCTTCTGATTGGATGTAAACATTAATATGCCAGAAAATGACTCCGTCGATGTTTACCGCAATGTTCCGAGGCGCGCTAAATTGATCGGCTATTGAGCAAAAGAAAAAAAAAAAGTGTGATTTGATCCCTCTTGCAGATGGTGAGGAGGTTCATCCATTCTGGAATGAATCTTCCAAGTTCAAACTTCCAAGCTCTTTTTTTGTTATGCTCCTCCCTGGACAAGCCCCTCACTTTACCGCCCCCGAGCCCCTTGTGAATTCCCCTCACCTCTCAAAGTTGAAAAGCTGTGGTGGTGAAATACAGAGCGAGGACGGCGGCATGCTCCGAGATGGTCTTTTATAAATCAGAGTGCGGTGTAAAAGCCCCAGCTCGATATCTCATCATAGACGTGGTAGTGTTCAGAAAGTGGCCCAAGCAATGAGCCATGGCTCAACTATCTATTCGCAGGTGTACGTGCTTTGTGGGGGTGTGTGTATGCTGTTTCTATTGACCAGCCAATGCACCATTGTACACTGATTTATGAATATGTGCTTTCAGGAGTCCTGCATGCGTTAATGCATTCGCAGTTGAGAGAGAAAACATGGTTCATTTGTCAGAGGCGTCAGAGTGCACGCAGCTGAATGAACATGATAAACCTGTGAACTCACCTGTGTGAGAGTGTATCACACTGGCCTGTCTGTCAGGGGCTGACGGGGATGTGACACTATATATTTATTCCCTAACTGTGACTCAGCGTTCTATCAGGCTTCATTTAAGTAAGCTAATGTACTTTACTGGATTTACTTTTTCATAGATTGAAGGGAGTCTACAAACCCACCTGTTTCAATTGGACCAACATGTGTTTTTATTCTCACTTCTGTATGTATAACTTAGAAAGGTTTGGCTTATTAAAAGCCAATGAAGTAGCACTTTCTTGCTTTTATCGTATCGTAATTCACTTTGGATAAAAGCGTCAGCTAAATTAAATGTAATTTATCGCTTCACAACTGGCCAAGTGTCAGTTTAATCATTTCTAACACCAAAGATAATTGACTTTTTTCACTTGTAGTAATGGCAATATCCTCTTTTGCAGTTGCCATCAATACACAGAAAAGAGTTGAAGGTCCAGTTACGCAGACAGAATAAACAGATGTTCCGGTGTTTTGATGCGGCCGGTTACGTAGGTCTGTGGTTTATTGGAATTGTTGCAATACAGTTTTAGATTTTGCCAGTGATATCGGTTGGAGCTTTTTTAGTTTCAGCCTCTGTAGCATCTGTAGCTGTTAGCATGTGTTGTAGCGTCTGGTAAGAATGGTGTGCTCTCACTCTTCCTGCCCCCCCTTTCCTGTCACCTATGCCCCAATGTATCACGTGTGTTCAAACTAAACTGCAATTTACCTGTAGATCTAAACAAACCAAACTAACATACCAACACCTACTATGTTACTATGTCACTTAGCGCTTTATATTGCTGTTCCTCATTTTCAGCCATGAGTGTGTACTTATTTGTCTTTATTTTTATTCTATCAATACTTATGTGTGCTTTTCTACTCTACATTTAATAAGTTAGCTTACTCTTTATTATTGCATGCTTTGTTTTACCTGCTAAGCCACTTTGGCTGTACCACTATACATTTCCCCGCTTCGAGACTAATAAAGGAATTCTGATTCTGAACTATAAACATACATAGCTCTACAATGTGTTTGGGTTTGTGATAAACCTTATTGTTTTGGACTCATGTTCTGACAATTCCGTGAATAACTGGTGAACATAGTGGAGCATCAAGAATCTAAAGACAGATATATTTCCCTCAGGAGTTTGGAGATACCAAAAAGAGCTAACAAAGAGATAATATTGGACTTACATTCATCAGGTGGATAGAAACACAATTTAAAATGCTTAAGTTGCTCAGCTGGATGTGTAAAGTACGCTCCACCTCAGCATACACACAGCGGTTCAGTCTGTGGGGTAACAGCTCTGGAACAGGGTGTTGAAGCCCCATGGGTGTAGCTGTGCTCTGACGCATCATCAGTAGCCCCCATCTCCCTGCCTCACCCATGCCATTGTCATCTCGCCCCCCCTGCAGAGCATCAAGCCCCATTAACCCCCCGCCTGCCTCTCTGCAGGCTCCCTGTGTGCTTAACACAGTGGCGTCAGCGTAAAGGATGTGCCTGCTCCCCCAGATGAGCTTTGCACAGTTTAATAGAGGTCTTGGAGGGGTCTGCATTAATATAGTAAGGCGGTTGAGAGGAGGCCATGACTTACACCTCCCAACCTACATCCTCTCTTCCCTAATTTCCTTTTTTTCCCTGAGACTAGTGATTTGGCGTTATGGGGACCTGGCTGTACGATGTGAACTTTAGCCTCTCCTCTCCTCTCTGTGTGTTGACAGCAGTGGCCACACAGCCACAGTAAGGTGACGACGTGCGCTGCCTTTAGTACTGTGCTGATGTGTCGGGCGTGTGGGTGAGCAAAGCCTTTGGCACACGGGTGATGGTGTTGAGGAAGGGATTTTCTGAGGGAGCACTTTCTAATACGGGGTGAGAAAGTTACGCACATTCATGCTCCCCGGAGGATGACTCTTCATCTGAAACCAACATCACAACAACTTTCATTTTGAACACATCTTTGTATGCTGCGCTCCTAGTTTAAAATAGTGTTAATGTCAACGTTAAAGGTCTAATTATGAAATTCATTGGTATATGGGAATTGGGGTTCATTAACTTCAGAGGGCCATGCAACAGTGATGCAGCTATTGTCTGTTGGTAAGGTAACATATCAATTCATTGTACACGGTGCTTTATTGACTATTGGATATATCATTGATTAATACTCCAGGGAGATGGATTGATGATATCATAAATTTGAAGGCCAGTGGCTTTCTTTAGCTGAACGTTTAGTCTAAAGTTGTTATTTTTGGCTCTTAGGAGTTCATTCAGAATGAGGAAATGTCTGATAAAGATGCTTTCAAGTATTCAGTGAGTGTAATTCCCCAACACAGGGTTGAAAAGAGAACAGCAGTTGTATCCTAGTCCATTGACCTTACATGTGTTATTTATCCAACATTATATTACTCAGTCTTCCTTCCTTGCACGTGCAGCTTGTAACTAATTCTTAACGGACTTCATTTGCTTGATGTGATATTGTGTGATATTTGTTTGAATTATAATCTGTTTTAAAAAGGCACCTTTTTAGATATTCAAACCTTCATCGAGGTCCCTAAACGTTCTTATTGGCGTTTTCATATTGTTCCATAGTCTAGCGTGAAACCTAGAATCGTCCCTCCCATCTGTGTTGCAGATTTTGAACCTTGCCTGGAAAGTCGTTCTCAATAATACTTACTTGTGTTGCTATTGAATGCCTTTTTAAAGTAACTTAACTTATGAATACAGCTGATATCGATTAAAAGGTGAAAAGCTGGCAGCTGCCACCTTCAGTTGTCGAGAAGGAATTGTAAACATGGGAATATTTCCCATTGCCACACAAAATGTGACCACTGTGTAAGACTCCATATTGTCCATTCTGCCATGGGTGCAATAGAAGTGGGCTTAGAACTTTAAGTGTTGGTATTTTTGATTTAGTTGGGGGTGCATTGTACACTCCTCACACACACACACATCCATTTTGTCCACACACTGATTGTTGTTCTTACTTCCCTTCATAATTCTGCCCCTTCTCACCTTATCCACTGTCGTCCATGCCCATCTTCCATCGTACTTCAATCTGCACCCCGCTTTCTTCACTCTCCCCTTTTCACTCTCCATCTCCCTTTGTAGCTATACCACCTTCTCCCTCCCCTTCCTCCCCACCACCACCGCCGCCCCCCCCTCACCCCCCTCCCCTGTCTCCCTTCCTGCACAGCCGTCACTCTGAATTATTTTCAATGAGCTCCTTTATAGCGGGCGCCAGATCTCAGCTCCAACTCATCACTGAGCACAGGGCTGGGGGGACACGCTCTGCATTTCGATCAGCTCTGAGCCTCCACTTTGCTATTAACCCCTTTCACACTAAACCCCACCGCCACCACCAGCCCCCTCTATCTACACCTTAGCTCACTCTATTTCTCTACCCATGTTTATGCTCTCACCTCTCCTACCTCCATCCTTCATCTGATTTTCTTTATACTCGCAATTCTTTCTTGTGCAAGTCTTTCTTCTCACTGTCAACCGCGTCCACACTTTCTAAATTCAGCAACTTTATCATCATGATGACAACAACAATGATCCATGTTTTATATTCAAGGCAAATTATGATGATAAAATACTGTAGACGTTTCAATACTACCTGTAATAACAACTTGAAATATGCAAATAGCTTAGAGGCATATCATACACAAGTGTCTGCAATACACTGAATCATTATAAAAATAATAAGACATTTTGCAATCCCACTCCTTTTTAAAGAGGCCCTATTATTTTTGTTCCCTTTCATGTCGTGTGTTATGTTGTTGTGACATCACTTATGTAACACTCAAGCTTCTATTGGCTATTGCTCTGACATATTGTACGTGATAAGGCTAAGGGAAGGACATCTCTAAGCGGTTCACCAGTCACAACAGAGCTGGACAGCTAACCAATCAGAGCAGACTGGGCTCTGGTTTCAGACAGAGGGTGAAAAGAGGTGCTGCAGTACAGGTAGTAGGAGAAAAAGAAAGAGCTTTTTGAACATTAAAGCATGGAAACATGTCACAGTGGAGAAACTAAATACTAATATGAACCTGAAAAGAATCATAATAGGGCCCCTCTAATTTAGGATATGGATGTATGTGTGTTTATATGGCTGCAAAGTTATAATGAAAAGGAGAATGATTTGGGTTTATTTCAGTGACAATATCAAGACTTGAGTCATTCAATTATCCTTGAGAATAGTTTAGTCAGATCAATGGAATAATAATATTTAGCGGCAATACACCTATACCAACACAGTCTCACTCCCTGATAGTCCAATAGTGACGCTTGGTCAGGGTCCTTTGGCGTGCAGTTGTGACGCGCCGAGTCTCCTTCAGCTTCATAAACGGACGCAAAGTGCTTTCAACTGATTGCAATGTATTCCCATCGGCGGCGGTATTTGACGCTCAGGGAAGCACCGCATCGGTCCATGTCGGCGGCAGTTAAAGGCAATGTGAGCGTCCATTCCCATTGGATAACGGAGGATTTTACACCCGGAAATAAGTATTCTCCTTCCCGTCGATTGATTTTACAGTGATATCTGCACTACTCAACAACTCAAGAACACCAGATTATCCTTGTTAACTACGCAACATTGATTGGTTTAAATTGTGTAATAACCCTACACTACCCATAATCCTCAGCTAGGACTACACCAGCCGTGATTAGTCCTCAAGCTCTGTGATTGGATGTTGGAATGGCAGTGTGCGAAGTTTATGCCGAGCGTCATACAGCACTTTGAAATGGAATGAAACCCATCGAAGGCACACTGTCCAAAACTGGACTCGAATGTGTCCACCCCCCCCTTCTTACTTTAGCTGTTGTTCTGATCAAAAGTTGTGTTCAATGGCATTAAAGCGATAAAAACGCTGCTGAAGGTTAATCCATAGGTTAATCCAATGTGTCTGTGTCACTTTGAAATGATTACTGATAATCCATCTTCATATTTATGTCATCAACGAGAGTGTATGACAGCTTCCGGTTTTGGGCATTCTGGCTGTGCATCACTCATTCACCAATGGGTAATGTTTAGATGGATTTTAGAAAGTTCCCCTCGATTCCATTGGCTCTAACGGTGAAAAAGAGGTGTCAATCATCAAAATCGATCAAGGGGGGCCATGGATATGGAAAATGCATCTAAATCTCAAATGTCACTTGTTTTGCATCAATCTTGATACAGGGTACCTATTATATGTTATAGTTTGGATTCCTAAAGCTTTTAGTCTGCTATCCCATCATTCAAGGGTGGTTTTCACTGTAAGTAATGTTATTTTTTTGGACGGACACTATAATTTACATTGTTTTACTATGTTCAATCTGAATTTACTTTAAAATAAAAACATTCTATATTGATTCTGACTGTTCTACATCTAACTCACAGGTTTATCATTGCTTTGAGAAAAAAGACGATTCATTTACCCCTTTTAGAAGTGAAGATATAGTCAATTGTTCTGGGAATGTCATTTTCGAGCCTGAGGCCTGAAAAACAGGCTCGGGGCCAACTGGTTAAAAGACGTGTTCATATTTCCCATAGTTAGAAGTTGCCAGTATTAAACTGTATACATCCCTGGAGGTTTAGGGGATGGTAAACACATTGGTGTCTATATACAAGTGATTGGAATATGATATATTAGATACATCATTTGTAAATTGCTGCCAGATTAATGTTGTGGATGTTGTTTCAAAGTTCAGGTGTTTAATAGTCTTATGGCCTGTGGTATGAAACTGTCCCTGAGTCTGGTGGTTTTAGTCCGGATGCTGCGGTACCGCCTGCCAGACGGCAGCAGACAGAACAGTTTGTGGCTGGGGTGATGGGGGTCTTTTATAATCCTGAGGGCTTTCTTTAAGGTTAACCTGATATTTTTACTCCACTACATTTATTTGAGTTACTTTGCAGATTCTGATTAATGATGTGAAATATAAACAACCCTTAAATCAGACTTTAGTTACACCTGAGTAAAATTCAGGGAAGGTGATTGTCAAGTGCCAACAATCAGGAGAGATATTGGATAGTTGGTGCTTGAGAAGACAAAAAATGTATCTGCAGATCCCTATAAAGCATATTCATTACTCGTTATTCTCATCGTTCATTAAAAACTGTATATAATGGCTATTTTGCACATCCCTTTCAAGATTTCAAGATTTTCAAAGGTTTATTGACATATCATATACACAACTACGGTGTAGTTATGCAATGAATGAAACACTTGGGTCGCAGGTTCCTCAACAGTGCATTACAAGACATCTATCAATACTATATGTGTGTATACGTCCTCCTCCATTAAACTGTCATATTCTGCACATTTCTTATTCCATCTACATACATCTTATAAGAGTATAATAAATATGTATAATATCGGTTAAAATAAGTACTTCAACATAGTTAACATTGCAGGAGAGTTCATTGTCAAGTCCCAAAACAAACCATGCAATATATTAGACTTTAAGTACTTTATCAGGCTTAATATTTATCTGTAGATACCCCCAAAGCTTGTATTTAAAAGAAAACCTAAAGTAGTATTTCATGTTTTAATAAAGCCTAATTAGTTTGTCTGTTTTGCACATGCTCCTATCTTTGTACATCCGGCACTAAATTGTTTTATTGTAGAGATCATTTACAGTATCTTCTTGATATTTTCTATTCTATATTTCTATCATTGACCTTCTACTTTCCCCCTAATTTGTATGTACTCTTAATATTTAAATGTTTTCATCAAATATAACACATTCAACAAAACATGCAGCAGACCTTACACCTCGATTCCACCGGGTCCGTCTGCGTCACTTTACGGCCGCGTTACCCCTAGATTCCACCGGGTCCATCTGCGGCGTGTTACGTTTGTGCCGCGGCGTCCGCAAGGATCGCGGCCACTCTAGTCAATGGGTGCTATTCCACCAGACGCGCCGCGTTGCGGCTCCGAAGGGTCCCAGAAGCGTCTCGCGCTGGGCTCCGCTCTATTTTTCGAGGCGACGCAGCCGTAAGGTAATGTCTGGCAGGCAGGAAGTGGAACGTTCAGAGCATATATATATATATATATATATATATATTAGGGCTGTCAGTCGATTAAAATATTTAATCGCGATTAATCGCATGATTGTCCATAGTTAATCGCGATTAATCACAAATTAATAAATGTACCTTAGAGGAATATTTTTCAAGTTTGTAATACTCTTATCAACATATGAGTGGACAAATATGCTTTATATGTGTGTTTATTATCATTTGAACAATGACAAATATTCTCATGAATATTAAACACAACAACCTCTGAACATTACAAATATTCGCCTCAATTCAATCTGGAACCTCTCTCATACAATAATACAATACAAATGGTGTGTGTGTGATGGTGTGTGTGTGTGTGTGTGTGTGTGTGTGTGTGTGTGTGTGTGTGTGTGTGATCATTGGAGCTATGTGCAGCTCCAGGCATATGCTCGAACGGGAGCTGCCTGGACGCTGCAATCATGTTGCGCACTATCCGTGCTGAGTGTGCTGACTTTTCGTGCAATGTCCCACTGTCTGGCTTCCTACATAAAGTCAAGTGCTCGGCACAGTTGTAGCGAAATGTCGCTACTCTGTTTTCATTTAAATAGCTCCTTATATCCGTTAGCGCAGCTAGCTAGCACCAGATAACAACAACAATACACGTAAGGTCTCTCTCTTGCTCGCTCGGGCCACACATACACACACCCTCCCGGTCCTCCCAATAGCCAGTCGGTGCCTGCCGGTGAGCGTGGAAGTGTGGTCTGCTGCAAGCGGGCAGCAGGAGCGGGGCTGTCAGCATCAGCTTGTAGATGGTATTTTAAACTCGATGCGCTCTGAAACTACGGGGCGGCCGAGGAAAAAAAATACACATATTAATAATTAGTGGCGTTAATTTTTTTTTGCGTTAACGCGTTATTAACATAATTAATATATATATATATATATATATATATATATATATATATATATATATATATATTAATGCTGTCAAAATTATCGCGTTAACAGCGGTAATGAATTTTTTGAATGAATTGCATTAAAATATTTAACGCATTTAACGCATGTGCAGAATGGCCCGCCCCATACATCTCACCAGTGGCAGCGCCAGGGTATGGCTGGGGTAGGCTACACCTATGGGCTACACCCATACCAAGAAATGGCTTAGCCCCACCATGAAAAATGATGTTAAAGTAAGCAAAATAAAGTCCGCCAACTCGCGCCGAGAATTGCACAGAGAGCAGTTAGTAAGATTGATTTCAGTAGCCACTTGTCTGGAAATACCGAAGACCAGAAACGGTTTTGAAAACTTTTGTCACGTAGTGATCGTCTTCTTAATAGAACATCTTTGATAATGTCTTCTGGCCAATCAGAATCAAGATAACGGCGTGGTGTTGTTGCAGGAAGTCCCGACGGAGAATACTTTTGCTTTGTTACAGGCAGGGGCGGACTGGGACTACAAATCAGCCCGGGACTCTCGACCGGCCCACTTCGTTACCGCCGGCCCACCGCGGTAGTAGCTAAATACCGCTAGTAAATTGTCGACCAGGGGGGTGCTAGTGACTTACCGCAGAGGTAGACATTAAGGGTAAGTCCACCGGCCCGAACTTGTATTATCACTGGCCCCACCATTGTAACCACTGGCCCGGAGCATTCGTCCAAAAAAAATCGACTAATAATGAAGAAAATTAACACATTTGTTGCCATAGTAATGTATGCACTAACTACATTACTACTTGTACTACAACATTTTAATCATCAGTTCTTCCTCATTTTCCTCAATTGTTCATATTTGGTTTATTAAAATAATGATATTGTGGTCATTGTTAAAACATTTCTGCTATTATTATGAGTATTATTATTAGTATAATGCGCTTTCTGCCTTCCTGTCATTAGGAGTTAGAAATGTAATGGCTATGTAATAGATTATATTAGAACCTTCATTATCCTAAACTGTTGGGACATTGCCCTTTAGCCAATACCTGCATATTGTCTACTCTTCACCTACTTGTCAGCATAGGTCGGCATTGATGTACATAGCCGACAGAAGACCTTGTTTATATTGGCATCATATTGAGAGCTATGATTGAGAGGTGCAGTGACGCGTCATAAAACCAGGAAGTAAGCTGCTGGTTCCCTCGACAAAAAGCAATGGGATTTCTCCACAGGGTTTTGGAAAATAGCTGGAAATAAGGTCTGTGGAAAACAAAGCTGTTTGATAAATGCACGTTTTGTTCAGCCGGATAATCTCCACATGTCTACCCTACTTTTATAATGTTCAAATCATAAATCTAATCGATAGATTATAAAAGGGTTTTAGGACGCGTCACTGCACCACTCTATAGAAGCCAACTCCATCCATCAAGCTGAAACTTTCTCTCCCCCTTCTTCTCATGCTCCCTGTCACTCTCCTTTAACTCCTCCGGTGACTTTCTTTTATTTGAAGATTGTTTTTTGCTCGGCGTTTGGCCGGTTACTGCTGGTATTAAAAACATTTTGGCGAATGGTTAGGTGGCACGATAATCTGTAGTGAAGGAGCGCACTCCCGCTCACAGGAGCCTGGTCGCGCTGCGCTCCGCAGCAAACAGCTGTTTGCTTTTCACCCAACAACTCACGGAACGCTATGTTGTAGCATTGATAAACGAAACAATTTAACTAAATTGCTACTCAAAATACCAATACCACAGGACCATTTTTTTAAAGCAATATTTGTAGTGGCCCGAGCGGGCCGACTCTGTCGTCCGGTGATCTAACCGCCTTCTGGAAAAGCTTCACAAGTACGTCGGTACGCAAATGCGCTTTGTGACACAAGTGACGGTACGCATTTCAGATTACGCACATAACCTGCGTACCAGTTATGTGCAACCCTGTACTCAGGGGCGGACTGGCCATCGGGACGTTCGGGACGAATCCCGATGGGCCGGTACTGAAGTGGGTCCGTGTGCACAGACAGGGCTGCTGTTAACGTCGGTCTGTACAACGGAATTGTGCCAAAACTACGCCAACCGGCTGCGGAGGGAGACTCCCCCCCCCCCCTTCACTGGAGAACTGCGCTAAAACAGCTGATCACAACGTTCACACTCTGTGGTCACGAAGTACTCCACTAGCCCCCCCCCCCCGCCGACTTTGAAGTACTCCCCCGTTGATTGAAATCAACACGTAATGAATTAAGACCCCACGGTTTGATGATTGATAGGTGCTCTCTTTCATTTTGACACACAGAAAAATGTTACAATAAACATGTTAAATGGACATATCCGCCTTCTTTCATTTATCTTTCCATTCCCACAACAATATACATAAAGAAATGACATATTTTGGACATAGTTCGAATGGTGATTAATCATGATTAATTAATTTTTAAGCTGTGATTAATCTGATTAAAAATGTTTAATCGTTTGACAGCCCTAATATATATATATATATATACACACACAGAAACTAATTTTGCAGACCCTATCCCTCCGTAGTCTTTCAAGTAGGAGTAGAAATGCCAGCGTTCTCCTCTGGTTTACAGGCACTGTGTAAATTATATAGAATAATTCTGATGATGAATGCATTTTTTTACCACTAAAATACAGCAACACATCTTTGATTCATGTCGTTTATAACTGGAATATTACAATTATTATTAACTTTGTCTGTACAAAGTAGCCTGTCCAGGAAATATGCCCAAATCAACAAAAACTGAGAGCCGGCAGGCAAGACGCTCCGCTTCTGAAATGCTTCTGAAACGCTCCTGAAACGGGCCCAGTAGGGTATGACGCCGGAGGAGGCCGGACCAAAACCGTGGCGCAGCCGTAACGCGACGCAGACGGACCCGGTGGAATCGAGGGGTAAGGCTAGGCAAGTTTATTTATACAGCACCTTTCAACACAAGGCGATTCAAAGTGCTTTACAAAAATGAAAGACATTCAGAAAAAGGCATTTAAAAACAGTCATTAAAAAGCAACACAATCTACCTGCATTGCAATTACTCAAAACGTGTAATAACGTGTTTTAACCAGTAGGTGGTTTGGGTTAAAAAGCTATCAAGTTTACAGTGTTAACACAATAACAATTATACTGCTGTTTCCAGTTTAGTTTAGAACGGATATATTTTGTTGTCCACCACACATATATTGTTTTGATATTTGTAACACAAAAGCGATGGGAAAAACCCACAGCAACAAAGAAAAGATGGTCTAAACACGACCCAGCTGTCTAGTTCATATTAATAATAATGATTAAACTAACTTTATTGTGAAATTAAAACAGAACGGTAAAAGAATAGTTTCCGGTCTATTCTGAGGCCCAATCTCTGTAGATAAATAAAGAACTAAGCCAGATGTGTAATCTGTAATGCAGCCGAACCATTTATTACAATGCATTCATGTGATCACTTTCAAAGAGTAAAGTAAGCACTGCTGAATAAAGTATGATTTTATCTTTTACGAAACGTTTTTTTCTCATATGGAATACAGTCGGAGGTCAACCAATCACAGAGCTTGAGGAATAATCACGGGGTTTGTCGAGAAAAACGCATGGTGTAGTCTCAAACGATAGCTGAGGATTATGGGTAGTGTAGTGTCTTCGGCCATCCTAAACTCCGATACAACTTTGTTTCTCAGAGTCCAAGAGGAAAAACACATGTTGTGTAATTAACAAGGATAATCTGGTGTTCTTGAGTTGTTGAGTAGTGCAGATATCACTGTCAAATCGACAGTAAGGATAATACTTATTTCCGGGTGTAAAATCCTCCGTTATCCAATGGGAATGGACGCTCACATTGCCTTTAACTGCCGTCGACATGGACCGATGCGGTGCTTCCCTGAGCGTCAAATACCACCGCCGATGGGAATACATTGCAATCAGTTGAAAGCTCTTTGCGTCCGTTTATGAAGCTGAAGGACACTTGGTGCGTCACAACTACACGCCAAAGGACCCTGACCAAGCATCGCTATTGGACTATCTGTCACAGTTCTGTCTAAGTTTGGGTGTTTTCACTGTTCTCTGTCATGTTTTCCTCCTGTCGTTAGTGTCCCTGTGTGTTCTCCTCCCTCCTCACCTGTGTCTCGTTTAGCTAATTGTGTTCACCTGTGGCTCTTGTGTTTTTCTCCTCCCTCCTCACCTGTGTCTCGTTTACCGATTGTGTTCACCTGTGTCTGGTAATTAGCCCTCCCTGTATTTAGTCTTGTCTCGTGCTGTGTTCAGTGTCGGTGCTTCTTTTGTTGGTGACGGACTCCACCGGTGAGTGTTCTGTGTTTTCTGTATTCGTTCCATTTTAGCCTTGAAATAAAGGTTTATCAAAGTTATCTGCGCTTGGGTCCTGCTTCCTTCACTCAACCGTGACAGAAAGCACCGACCAGAGATGGACCCAGCAGATGACCCATTTGAGTTGGAATTACAGCATTTTTCATTTGCTTTGGCTTGCTGCTATGATTGGTGGAGGGGAGCGTCCAGTGTTCGGCAGAAGGAGGCCGCTCTGGTAGAGGCGCACCGGTTGGCTATGGAGAAACCGGACTTGGTGAAGTTCTTACCTGACTGGATGTTGAACTTCATCTGGGCGTGTGATTTCCAGCCTGCGGACTATAAACGTCTCGGTGTGTTCCGTCTGGAGTCAACCAGTGCTTCCGCCCCAGTTCCTGCTCCTGTCCAAGAGGCGTTTTCTGGAACTCGGCTGGCTTTTGGAGGTCCACGGAGCCTTCAGGCGGCTTCTAGGAGAAGGAGTCGCAAGTCCAGGCTAGCAATCCGAGCCCCAAGAGTCATGGTTCCGGCTACAGAACCGGCCCACACAGCCATAGTTCCGGCCCCAGTACAGGCCCCAGCAGCCATGGTTCCAGCCCCAGTTCTGGCCCCAGCAGCCATCATTCCGGCCCCAGTTCTGGCCCCAGCAGCCATCATTCCGGCCCCAGTTCTGGCCCCAGCAGCCATGGTTCCAGCCTTAGCTCTGGCCCCAGCTGTCCTAGTCCCTTCTCTAGTCCCTTCTCCAGTCCCACCTCTAGTCACTTCTCAAGTCCCTCCTCGAGTCACTTCTCTAGTCCCTTCCCTCATCCCATCTCAAGTTCCCTCTCGAGTCTTTTCTCAAGTCCCCTCTCAGGTCCCCTCTCGAGTTCCCTCTCGAGTCTTTTCTCGAGTCCCCTCTCAAGTCAACTCTCCAGTGTCCTCTCGAGTCACCTCCCAAGTCAACTCTCCAGTGTCCTCTCGAGTCACCTCTCAAGTTTCCCCTCAGGTCTCCTCTCGAGTTCCCTCTCAAGTCCCCTCTCTAGTCCCCTCTCGAGTTCCCTCTCGAGTCACCTCTCAAGTTTCCCCTCAGGTCTCCTCTCGAGTTCCCTCTCAGGTCCCCTCTCGAGTTACCTCTCGAGTCACCTCTCGAGTTCCTTCTCGAGTCCACTCTCCAGTTTCCTCTCAAGTTCCCTCTCAAGCCCTCTCTCGAGTCCCCACTCAAGCCCCTACTCATGTCCAGTTGGAGGTCCCGCAGACTAGTCTTCTGCCGGGGGTCCTGCCAACCCCATGTCCTGTCCAGTTGGAGGTCCCGCAGACTAGCCCTCTGCCGGGGGTCCTGCCAACCCCATATCTTGTTCCGTTGAAGGCCCCGCCGACTACTCTCCTGCCGGGGGTCCTGCCAACCCTATGTCCTGTTCCGTTGGAGGCCCCGCCGACTACTCTCCTGCCGGGGGTCCTGCCAACCCTGTGTCCTGTCCCGTTGGAGGCCCCGCCGACTACTCTCCTGCCGGGGGTCCTGCCAACCCTACGTCCTGTTCCGTTGGAGGCCCCGCCGACTACTCTCCTGCCGGGGGTCCTGCCAACCCTGTGTCCTGTCCCGTTGGAGGCCCCGCCGACTACTCTCCTGCCGGGGGTCCTGCCAACCCTGTGTCCTGTCCCGTTGGAGGCCCCGCCGACTACTCTCCTGCCGGGGGTCCTGCCAACCCTATGTCCTGTCCCGTTGGAGGCCCCGCCGACTACTCTCCTGCCGGGGGTCCTGCCAACCCCATGTCCTGTCCCGTTGGAGGCCCCGCCGACTACTCTCCTGCCGGGGTTCCTGCCAACCCCATGTCCTGTCCCGTTGGAGGTCCCGCCGACTACTCTCCTGCCGGGGGTCCTGCCAACCCTATGTCCTGTTCCGTTGGAGGTCCCGCCGTCTACTCACCTGCCGGGGGTACTGCCAACCCTGTGTCCTGTGCCGTTGGAGGTCCCGCCGTCTACTCTCCTGCCGGGGGTACTGCCAACCTTTTGTCCTGTCTCGTCGGAGGTCCCGCCAACCGCTCTCCTGCTGGGGGTCCTGCCAACTCCTGGTCCTCTTCCGTGGGGGATCCTGCCGAAGCCTGTCCCGCCGGCTCCGGTTCCTGTCCGGCCGACATCGGGTCCTGCCCGGCCTCCGGAGCTGTCTGGTCTTCGCCCTCGATCCCGACCCTCTGTGAGCCGCGGTCTTCGTCCGCGGGCCCGGCCTCCTGACTCTTCCTGCCGCTGCCCTCGTCCTCGGGCCCGGCCCCCCTGACTTTTCCTGCCGTGGTCTTCGCCCTCGATCCCGACCCTCTGTGAGCCGCGGTCTTCGTCCGCGGGCCCGGCCCCCTGACTCTTCCTGCCGCTGCCCTCGTCCTCGAGCCCGGCCCCCTGACTCTTCCTGCCACTGCCTTCGCCCTCATGCTCGGCCCCCTGAGTTCGCCCGCTGTGGCCTACGCCCCACCATGGACTCTGCCTTGCCACTAGGCCGTCCGCCCGAGTCCCCCTTCTCGGCTTCTGCCGTGCCCCCGGGCCGTCCGCCCGAGATCCCTTCCTGGTCCCCTACTGGGCTCCTGGGCGGTCAGCTTAGTCCCGTCCTCCGGACCCCCTCCACCCACCCTGCTGGATTTTTTTTGGATTTTTGTGTTGGGGTTTAGGGACGTCTGGAATCCGTCCCTTGAGGGGGGGGGTTCTGTCACAGTTCTGTCTAAGTTTGGGTGTTTTCACTGTTCTCTGTCATGTTTTCCTCCTGTCGTTAGTGTCCCTGTGTGTTCTCCTCCCTCCTCACCTGTGTCTCGTTTAGCTAATTGTGTTCACCTGTGGCTCTTGTGTTTTTCTCCTCCCTCCTCACCTGTGTCTCGTTTACCGATTGTGTTCACCTGTGTCTGGTAATTAGCCCTCCCTGTATTTAGTCTTGTCTCGTGCTGTGTTCAGTGTCGGTGCTTCTTTTGTTGGTGACGGACTCCACCGGTGAGTGTTCTGTGTTTTTCTGTATTCGTTCCATTTTAGCCTTGAAATAAAGGTTTATCAAAGTTATCTGCGCTTGGGTCCTGCTTCCTTCACTCAACCGTGACACTATCAGGGAGTGAGACTGTGTTGCCTAAACAACTGTGCATCAGCAGATTAACTTGAGTTAGCTGAAAAATCAAAACTGTTGCTAAACATAATCTATTGTATGTGTGAGTCGGGAACGAGCCACTTGGACTAAAGTCTTAGCTCATCTTTGAGGGTGGGGAATAGATGAGAGCAGCCCATCAGGGTACGTTCCTTCTACATATTGTTATTTGACCCGAGTAAAGACAAAGTCTGAGGTCCTCGCCAGTCATATCAAAGAAATTAAGTATACGTTGCATATATTATAAATATGATGGTCAGTTTGGTAAACAATTACACAATGCCATTACATTTAGTGCAGCGTCATTATATGGTGAAATGAAAAGTCATTGCTGTCCTGTCAGGCAGCAGGTTCAACTTAAACTGGGTTTTCTTTGACTTGTCAGTGCTTGATATTTCAATGCAGCATCTACATATACTACTTTGACTTTTAACATTAGAACTATTTTCTACGAAGATTGATGTTAACATCATTAGGTTCATAATTGAGCTCCGATAACTATTAACATATTGACGGTCAGTCCCAGATTCTTTGTTGTCACCGTCATTTCACCAGGCAGTGACGTAGTGTTGCTTCCATCTTTGGCAAAGATTGGAAGGATCCATTGAGAAGCATATGTCAGGGGGAGGTGCATTTGGCTGAATGAAGTTAGGAAGAAACAGACCGTGTCTTCATTACAGTTGAAGCATTCCAATGCAAAGAAATAATCCGTTTGGTAATCTGCATAAATTACAAATTAGACAAAATAGTGATGCTGGATTATACAACAGAGGCACATCACACTGTGTCATCAAAAACTATATTTCTGCACTTGACTTGACTTAACAAGAACAACAATAACATGCTCTTACTAGTATTTGAAAGGGATAAAAGCTAAATAATGTATTAATAATAATATAATAACATGGATTTATATATCACCTTTCAAGAAACCCAGGGCCGCTTTGAATAGGACAATGGGCCATGGGGGACACACACATGGACAACAATTAAGAAGATACAAACTGAATTCTATACAATAAAAATAAACTAACATTTATATATGTAAACTATTTGTATTTGTCATTTTATTCTGTACTGAATAATTTGTTATTCTAATTATTCCTTCTTGTGTACATCGTCTTTACCTCTAAGTAGGAGTACTTTTCTCAGAGGATATTTTGACACTATTTCAATTGCTGCTGAATCAAAGCCACACATCATTTCCATCCTGTTCCCACCTCCCTCTGCAATCTCCCCACTCGCTCTGCCTGCTGTGGGAGAAGCCTGTCCTAGCCCATCCTCCTGGCAGAGCAGTAAACACGTCCCTGCTTCCTGTCTGATGATGTTCATCAGAGCTGTGGATACATATCCCTCACTCCCTCTGTTTGTCGCAACACTCTGTTTGATGGAAGGTTTTTACATTTTGTGGGGGAATTGAAAATGTAGCTTGATCTAGCAACGCAGTTATATCCAGTAATGTGAAGATATCATTTTCAACGTGCTGTATGTAGAGCATGAGGATTGACAATGAGCTTGGACGTTTTTTCTGGAGAGGTTGCAGTTACTGTACTTCACAATGAATACATCCCTTCCGTTGGGCTTGTGCACAATAGGAAGTCCTCTGAGAGCAGCTGCCGCTTAACTGGACTCTGATAAAAAACTAGTGTTAATCGCTCTGTCTGTCATCCCACCGCTCCAAGGCAAGATTAAACTGTAGTCTAAAAGCAAAGTCAGGAAAACCCCTAAAAAGACTCACTCTGCCCGACAGCTCGGAGGCACGTGCCAACCACAGAGGCGTATCCGTTATCGTGGAAATGTATCTCCAAGACTTCTCGATTAGTAAACGGCAGAAATGACCCATTGCTGGTTTTGCTTTGCTCTTCACCCATTTTGTGTGGTAGCCTATAGGAATGTAGGACAGGCGGGAGATATCTTTCCAGCAGCAGCCAGCCATTGTTAAGAATAACGTCTGTCGCCCGCAGGAATGATTTGTCATCTACAGAGAGTTCAGGTTTGGTGGCTGTCACTCCCTTTTCAAGTTGGAAAAGCCTGTTTGTTTGAAGATCACTTGACTGTGCTGAATCAATTAAGTCATCCATGGCTAATCCAGGAAGAGTGTGAGGAATTGATTTAGGGACGCAGCCAAGTGATGGGTTTGACAGTGGCATTGTTTATCCTATATGTGCTGAGCCTTGATGTGCTGAGTGTGATATAGCTCTCTGTTAGAACAGGTCCAGTGACAACAGTGCACAAGACAGGCCCAAAGTTTGAATGTTGGTCTAAAATCTAAAACACAAAATGTGGACGAATTCGTAAAACATTATAATTTAAAAACTGGTTTGATATGATTTGACGCATTCAATTGTTGGTTCAACTGAAATTCAAGATGATTTAATAAAAAAATAAAAGTGAAACAAATCAAAGTTTGAGTTGAGAATGCCAGTAACTAAAAACTGTTAAACGGGCCCCATTTTGCTCCTTTTTGTGATTCAGTATTTAGTGTCTCTACTGTGACATGTCTCCATGCTTTAATGTGCTGCAGCACCTCTTTTCACCCTCTGTCTGCAACCAGAGCCCAGTCTGCTCTGATTGGTTAGCTGATTAGCTCTTTTGTGATTGGTCAACCGTTTAGAGATGTCCCGGCCCTTAGCCACGTACAATGGGTTGGAGCACTAGCCCATAGAAGCTGTTACATATGTCACTATGTAAACACTTTAGTCATTTCAGGCAGGGGGGAGTATTTGGGAGGTTTGGAACATGATTTGGCGTTTCATCAACGCAGCATTGAGACAGTATCTGCTGGGTCCCGCATGAGCAGGCATAAGCTCCACCTCCTGTAACAGGGCTGAAACGGAGGGATATGAGGCATGGTTAGAATGGGTGATCTGTTTGGGTATTTTGAGCAAAACACTTCATAGACATGCTATTGCCTAACAATAGCATGATAGGTAACCTTTAAGTCAGTTTTATGATTTAAACACACATGGTATGCTGGGTTACACCGATAGTCCTTTGTGAAAAGGACAGCTCAGGAGGTAAATGGTTGTCCTCCAATTGGAAGGTTGGTGGTGCGATTCCCAGCCCCTGCAGTCAACATGTCGATATCGCCTTGGGCAAAATATTTTAGCCCAAATTGCTTCCAATGGCCAATGGTGTGTGAATGTGTGTGAGTGGGTAAATTGCTTTGAAGGGTTGCAAGGACTGGTAAAGCGCTTTAGATGCATATCCATTTACCATTCCAATGAAAAAATAATACAATACATTCACACAACATATTCATATGCATCGCACTGTACATTTTAACGTTGCTTTCTGATTGCACCCCTAAACAGTTCTGTCAACTCATCGTTCATCTTCATAGTCTTGACAAAATGTAGACCTTCTCTGCCATTTATTTTCTTCTAGTTATACTTATTCAAAGATGGTTTGGTTAGACAAGACATGTATCTTTACTGTTTGACAAAAAGACTGGGTCTGGGTACATGTTCTTGATGATTACCTTGCAGAAGCTAAACTTTGAAACACATCATATCATCCTTTGTACTTTATACTCTTTGAAGCAGTTTGTGCTGTCAGTCATTAACATTATGCAACTCCAATTGATGAGGGATTTCAGTTCTAATTTGCGATCAAAGAATAAGGACTATTTTTGTCTTTCTCACCGTAACTCACCAAAAGTGTAACTGACATCAATAATAAAATATTCTAAAAGTTATATTAGGTATACCATGTATTTTTGTTAAAATGGGCAGAACTGGTATTTTTGTTTAATAGAAAACTGTCCACGTTAACATAGAAGTTGGCTTTTCTCTGACTGACCACCCCTCAGCGACTCTATGCTTTTACCTCATTCTATTTCGTTAAAAACAGTTTGATCATGCCTGGAATGACATTTTAAATGTAAGTTGTCCAGTGGCGGTTCTAGAACATGGGGTGGCAAAGGGGGAGCAAGAGGTCATGCCAGGGTGGCATGGGAGGGCGGACAGTACGTGGTATTTTGTACTGTATATAAAACCTATTTATTGTTAAATCATGGCATAACACAAGTGTTCTTAATGCACAAGAGAAACAAGGTGTTCAGACAAACAAACTAAAATATAGTATAAAACAGCAGAAAATACTCATGATACCCTAGAATTCTGTTTACTGTAAGTACAGTAAAAGTACTTAGTTGAAGTACACAAATGACATGACCCATCTCTTAAGAGAGCTAAAGGTGACCTGTGCAGCAACACGTTTCAATACATATGTGTCAATACTAAGAGCTGCTAGATTGTGCTGCTGTAATGGAATATGTAAGGAGAATAAGAACATACCATGTGGTCCAGCTGGAGTCTCCTCTGCCTCCTGATCCCTGCCTCTGGCCCTCTTTCTGATACTTCATCTTTATTCCTCACATACATTGAGGCCCAATCCCAAATCACCCCCTCGACCCTACCCCT
Organism: Harpagifer antarcticus; assembly: GCA_902827135.1. Classification (NCBI taxonomy): domain Eukaryota; kingdom Metazoa; phylum Chordata; class Actinopteri; order Perciformes; family Harpagiferidae; genus Harpagifer; species Harpagifer antarcticus. Next base: position 2,068,865 of record CADEHL010001074.1, read on the forward strand.
CCGTGACGGAGTGAACTCCGTCTGTAGCCACACTCGCAGCTGAATGAAGTTCCCTCCATTAAGGGTTAAGAGTATAAATACAGCGGCAAGCTTTGGGACGGCCTCCCCTCTCTCCGGCAGAAACAGGAAATGCCGTAACTGTATGTAATAAATTAATAACTCAAATAAAACTCCAAACATCTTTTAGTTTTAATCCTCACGTTTATACGCTTCTTAGTTTTTGCAACAGTCTGAAAATATACACAACTTTATAATAAAATGCACACATTTACCTTTTTCTAGACTAAACACAGGTATGATCCTAAGTTAAAAACATATGAGGTTATCATGAGGTTGTTAACATCGCAGTTTATCAGTGGATGTTTGCTGGAACTACTTATAAACAGCGTGTTTCCTGACGGACACACACAGCGTGACTCCGGTCAGGTAGAGACCGGTCTCCAGTCAGCACCGCTGCAGACTCGCTGTTTGAGGGCTTGATAGCCCACTCCCCCTCCACACTCGTTGCTCTGGAACAGCACTCAATATGGCGGACCCTCCGCGTGAACGCGCAAACGGAGGGGGAGTGTGTAGGGGTAGGGTGTAGGGGGTGATTTGGGATTGGGCCTTCATCTTCTTCACTAATGTCTTCATCTCCTCCTGGCTTCCTCCTGCTCTGACCCTCCTGGTCTCTTCAGTGAACTCTCTTTTCCTTTTCCTCTTTCTGTTCGTCCTGATCTCTTCTCAGATATGTCTTTTTGTTGTTGAATCACTCCAGCTACTCTGGCCTGCAAGAGTCTACTTGTGAAAAGTACTGGTACACATTCTTGTATAACTTTACACGTTAGGTGCTGGGACAGCTCGGTCTCTCTGCAGCTGTGTGAGCCGCGGTCTGTGAAGTTGAACTCCGCTCCGCAGTTTAATGCAGGGCCGTAGCTACGTTTTTAACGAGCCTAAGATGATATTTAAAATGATTCACTTTTAATTAATGAACTGCTTGTTTCGTTGCCTGAGAAGCTTGTGGACATACAGGACTGTCTCAGAAAATTAGAATATTGTGATAAAGTTCTTTATTTTCTGTAATGCAATTAAAAAAACAAAAATGTCATACATTCTGGATTCATTACAAATCAACTGAAATATTGCAAGCCTTTTATTATTTTAATATTGCTGATTATGGCATACAGCTTAAGAAAACTCAAAAATCCTATTTCAAAAAATTAGAATAGTTCCTCAGACCAAGTAAAAAAAAAAGATTTATAACAGCAAAACACAATCAAACATTTGAAAATGTCCATTAATGCACTCAGTACTTGGTTGGGAATCCTTTTGCACGGATTACTGCATCAATGCGGCGTGGCATGGAGGCAATCAGCCTGTGGCATTGCTGAGGTGTTATGGATGCCCAGGATGCTTCAATAGCGGCCTTTAGCTCATTAGCATTGTTGGGTCTGGTGTCTTTCAGCTTCTTCTTCACAATACCCCACATATTCTCTATGGGGTTCAGGTCAGGGGAATTTGCTGGCCAATCGAGGACAGTAATGCCATGGTCAGTACACCAGTTACTGGTGGTTTTGGCACTGTGGGCAGGTGCCAGATCATGCTGGAAAATGAATTCCTCATCTCCATAGAGCTTTTCAGCAGACGGAAGCATGTAGTGCTCTAAAATCTCTTGGTACACAGCTGCATTTACTCTGGGCTTGATGAAACACAGTGGACCAACACCAGCAGCTGACATGGCTCCCCAAACCATCGCTGACTGTGGGAACTTCACACTGGATTTCAAGCAACTTGGATTTTGCTCCTCTCCAGCCTTTCTCCAGACTCTGGCGCCTTGACTTCCAAATGAAATACAAAACTTGCTTTCGTCTGAAAAGAGGACTTTGGACCACTGTGCAACTGTCCAGTGCTTCTTTTCCTTAGCCCAAGTCAGACGCCTCTTCCGTTGTCTTGAGTTCAGAAGTGGCTTGACCATGGGAATACGGCTATTGTAGCCCATTTCCCGGACACGTCTGTGAACAGTGACTTTTGATACCTGGACTCCAGCTTCAGTCCACTGTCTTTGAAGCTCCCCCAAATTCTGGAAGCGACTCTTCTTCACAATGCTGTTAAGGCTGCGGTCATCTCTCTTGGTTGTGCAGCGTTTCCTGCCACATTTCCCCCTTCCAACAGACTTTTTGTGGATGTGCTTTGAAACTGCACTCTGTGAACAGCTTGCTCTTTGAGAAATTTCTTTTTGTGTCTTACCCTCCTGATGGAGGGTGTCAATGACGGTCCTCTGGACAGCAGTCAGATCAGCAGTCTTCCCCATACTTGTGATTTAGTTTACTGAACCAAGCTGAGTGTTTTTCAAGGCTCAGGAAACCCTTGCAGGTGTTTCGAGTTAATTAGACGATTCAAGTGATTCGTTGAACACCCTACTAGTATACTTTTTCATGATATTCTAATATTTAGAGATAGGATATTTGAGTTTTCTTAAGCTGTATGCCATAATCAGCAATATTAAAATAATAAAAGGCTTGCAATATTTCAGTTGATTTGTAATGAATCCAGAATGTATGACATTTTTGTTTTTTTAATTGCATTACAGAAAATAAAGAACTTTATCACAATATTCTAATTTTCTGAGACAGTCCTGTAGTTTGTTTCTACAAGTGCAGTTTTAGGGACACAAAAGTTACGGGGGCAGCTGGGGGGGAAAGGCTCTACAGTGGATCCGCCCCTGAAGTTGTCATAAAAGTCTTATGAACCTATAGGCATACTGTCAGTGGCGGTTCTAGAACATTTTACATGCGGTGGCAAAGGGGGGGCAAGAGGTCATGCCAGGGTGGCATGGGAGGGCGGACAGTACGTGGTCTTTTACACTGTATATAACCTATTTATTGTTAATTCATGCCCTAACACAAGTGTTCTTAATGCACAAGAGAAACAAGGTGTTCAGACAAACAATCGGGTGCCCTTTGAGTCCCCCAAGTTTACTTCAATAATTTTAAATGAAAGGAAACTACAAAATGTATTTTAAAGCAATTAATTAATGGAACAGGTTGTTTTGCATTACAAAAAATGTGTTGTCTTAGTATTAGAAAGACATATTTGCATGTGCTCACTAAGCATTATTACATATTAATTTAATATTAAAAAAAATCAAAATGTTGCTGCTAATATAATCATATGCTTGTCAACTTTAACTGATCAAAAATAAATTCTGAAAAAATACTTGAATTATTTATGAAATTGCAATATTGACACACGTCCCTCAGTTTGTTTCAACCCCGTCACGCCAAACCATTTACCCTCCTATTAAAATAATGGATCAGTCCATGTGTGATCTGCATTGAGGGAATTACATCACAAAAGTGTCAGTTTATTCTCTTACCTATATTTCAGTTTTTGTATTTTCAGATTAAGATTGACAAACTCAACATTTCAATTCTGTTATATGAATTAATAATAGTAAATAATTGTTTATTACAAAATAAACAATAGTTTTGCAAAATATTACAATTTTGTAATGTCCTTGATTTCCATGTGGTGCCATATCTTAGCTAAACAAGGTATCATGGCTACTTTTTGTCAAAAACTTCAACCCTGTTAAATTTTTTCAAGTAAATTCCTAGTAATTATTTATACTTTGTGCCTGGGGTGGGAACATGTAAGTAGTCCACTACCAGATGTTATGACCGAACATTTTGGTTTCATTTTTCAAAGATATAAAGATCCAAAAGGCACCCGATTCAGAGAATACTCTAATTCTGCATACTGTAAGTACTTAGTTATAATTAAGTACACAAATGACATGACCCATCTCTTCAGAGAGCTAAAGGTGACCTGTGCAGCAACACATTTCAATCAATAATTGTCAATACTAAGAGCTGCTAGATTGTGCTGCTGTAATGGAATATGTAAGGAGAATAAGAACATACCATGTGGTCCAGCTGGAGTCTCCTCTGCCTCCTGATCCCTGCCTCTGGCCCTCTTTCTGATACTTCATCTTTATTCCTCACATACATTTCTTCTTCTTCACTAATGTCTTCATCTCCTCCTCTTCCTCCTGCTCTGACCCTCCTGGTCTCTTCAGTGAACTCTCTTTTCCTTTTCCTCTTTCTGTTCGTCCTGATCTCTTCTCAGAGATGTCTTTTTGTTGTTGTTGAATCACTCCTATACTCTGGCCTGCAAGAGTCTACTTGTGAAAAGCACTGGCACAAATGCTTGTATAACTTTACACGTTAGGGCCATGTAGCCTAGCTAATAAGTAGCATATCATTAGAAAGTATCCGCAGTTTAATGCAGGGCCGTAGCTGCGTTTTTAACGGGCCTAAAATGATATTTAAAATGATTCACTTTTAACTAATGTAATGCTTGTTTCGTTGCTTGAGAAGCTTGTGGAAATAGTGTAGGTTTGTTTTAGTACAGTTTTAGGGAAACAAAAGTTAGGGGGCAGCTGGGGGGGCAAGGCTCTAAAGTGGGGTGGCAGCTTCCCCCCCTTGCCCCCCCATAGATCCGCCCCTGCATACTGTACATTTTAATTTCACACTGTTGATGCAAAGAAGATTTTGGGATGGCAACACTGCCATACAAACCCATCCTCTATTCAAGATATACGATGTAAGCTATATTTTTGATAAGAGCAAACATTCCAGTCATTCGTCTCAAACAAACCCTCCTGTCCTTAACACTAACATCCCATGTAATTTGTTAGACGCTTTAATCCAAAGCGATTTACATACTCAGTACTGTGGACAATCCCCACAGGAGCAATTTGGGGTGAAGTGTCTTGCCCAGGGACACAACGACATGATGACTGCAGTGGGGTTTGAACCTGTGCTCCCCTGATCCCAACACCAAGGCTCTATCCACTGCGCCACACGCCTCCCATCATACACTTCTCCAAACCATCAGTGCTGAGCACCACTCACCTCAGCTCCTCTCCACATGGAGGACCATCTCTCCACCAGCAGATTGCTGTAATTGTTCCAACTTTGCTCTGTACCAGATGGAGCGCCATGCCAGTCAATGAGAGCACTCACCAATGGAGGACTCTGGCCATTAGCACGTCTCAAATTGATTTCTGTCAGTGAGCACTCTACAATTACGCTGCACCTTGTACTGCATCATATTTTGGTAGGGGACGGTTGTTGCTTGGCTTTGTTCACCTTGAGAACAGTTGGATAATTGTGAGATATGTACTATCAATTGATAAGCTCACTGCTAATTCAAACTTTTCTTTTTTACAGCACACATTCAAAACAAGTCCGCTGCGTGTTTGACAGACAAAAGGGGATTGACAACAAAAAATGATAACAAAATCCTTGTGATTTGAGTCCTTGAGGAATTCCGATTGTCCCTTAAGCCAAATTCCACAAGGTATCTTGATATTGCTACATTTCAGTGGTGAATCGTGTCTATCACAACTGGACCTTCTGTAGACACACACCCCCCCCCACCGCCGCCCCCCTCCGCGGCATTATAATGTCCGACTTTTCACTGAATTGTCGTCTTGAAAAGGGTACTCACAACAATTCCGCAACAACTTCATCTTCACCTGTTGCACTTGTCATTTCAACGTTAAAAACAATAACATGGCATGAATTGCTTCGTCGCATTCATCTAGATCCTCTGTCTCGAACCAGTTAACTAGCGGGCCTTCTAGAATACCCTGGAACCGAGGGGAACTCTGAAGGAATACGCCCATTGGCTACAAATCAATATATGATTGGTTGATCAAACTGTCAGTCCAAACGTACTCTCATTCAGTGCAACGGCCAGGGCATTCGATCAAGGATATAGAATACCTTGGTTGAAGGACATTCTACCCAGAGACCCAGAACAAGATCTGATTGGTTGCTTTCTTTTCTAACACAAAACCACTGAAATGCGTAGTGCATGGTCCGAGAAGGACAAACAAATCAACGTAACACTGTAATATTACAGATCGACAACACAGATACAATTCCCTACAATTTATATAATTAAATCGATTTATTTGTTTGTTCATTAACAGAAGCCGCTGACTTACACATCTGCATTTAGAGTAATTTCTCCCCCTGAAAATGGACCATGTGGAATATGAAAATATAAACAGCATTTTTCAGCTGTAACATTCTAAAGAACGCAGAAAGAGGTCATTCTATAACTTAAAGTATATCAATAAATACATTTTCTAAACAATTCAATGTCTTTATTACACGTGGTGAAAGTTTAAAGACAACAAAAATGACTGAACAATGTCTGTGTGTGTGGGTGGAGCAGCTGACTGTTCATCTGAGGTGAGGATAGCAACAATTTGAAGTGAAAAAGAGGCACCACTGCAGTGGAAATACACTCCACAATGACTACTTTACAATGGAGGAAATTGTAGTTTAGACAAAAGCCAGAGAAAAGTGAGCAGTCTGTCAATAAAAGGAGTGGTAATTACAGTAGAAAGAGGCAACTATCGCACCTAATCCTCCATCTCTAGCCGACACACACACACACACACACACACACCCCCACACACACACACACACACACACACACACACACACACACACACACACACACACACACACACACACACACACACACACACACACACACACACACACACACACACACACACACACACACACACACACACACACACACACACACACACACACAAAGCTTCTCCCCTGTAATAACAGTTTATGGAGCAACATTGTACAGCCACATAATAGCCATGTTTTAATTTGCTCTAACAACTCTAATTATGCCTCTTATTGATTCAGGCACACATTTTAATAAGAGCAGACACACCTCTTGTATTACCAGCCATTGAAGGTGTTCCATGGTGAACATTTGCAGCTTCTCCTCCTCTTCATCCCACATGGATGTATGTGTCCCTGACAGTGTAATTTGTGCCTCTGGTTCTAAAGCCACTGTAAACATCGCACAACAACAGTAATTTTAGCACTCAAGAGACCTTGATCCCCAGCCACCGCCCCCCTCCCAGCAGCAAAGAAGACGGAGGGGGGAGGCGACAACAAAAGGTGAAGAAAAAGCTAGTTTATTGTTGACTGCACCAAAGTGGGTCAATCTCAGTGTTTTTCAGTGACAGCTCACCTCATTTTGTTTCTAATTACGACAGTGGTTTGAAGTCAAGGTTGCCTGAGAGTCGGTTTGAAGACTTGTGTTTACTACTCTCCTCTCCGTAATGGTTCCTTTATCTTCCCGTGGTTCAAATTCAGCTTCACAATATTGATTGATTCATTAACAAGAAAAACATGAGAAAGACATCTCCTATCACATCGAATGCTACTAACATGTGGAACACACTGAGGTTAGATTTTTTATTTAGCTGATTTTCCTAAAAACGTAGTGATAAAGAATGCTAGGATACTTTTTTTTAAAGTTTTGAATATTTTAAATGTGGATAAATATATATATATATACCCTTGGATATAGGAAGTGAATAATAACCCAAAGTATAAATAATAGACACATTATAATGACTTTTTTTCCTGGAAATATTTTGCTATACAGGTGCTTAGAAAAGAAAAGTCCTCTTTCTAAATGTCTTTCTTTTACGGCAAATATCACTTTTTGCCCCAAAACTAAAATGTTTAAATTAAACGAAATATTGTTAACATGCAGGGAACACATTTGATCTGTGTTGTATTATGTGTTTAGTCACTAAGAGGCTAATCTTGCCTCTTAGCTCTCCATCAAAGTCCATGCTAAAGTTCATGAACTCCTGGTTCATGATGTTAATAAAGCAAAACAACAACTACCTTCTCTCCCATCCTCACCATCTTTTTTGTTTTCATGCCAGTTTATGAGCCTTTCCTCCATACATGTCTAAACCACTGTGTGCCTTTTGCCCTTCAGTTGTTTAGACGTCCTGTCCTCGCTCCACCGGCCCTTTAAAAGCCTGCCCTCCACACACCCCTCAGACCTATCTCTGCCATAACTCATTTTCTAAACACCAGCAGAAAAAGGAAGAATGAACACAGATAAAACATAGGTCACCTCCAAAGTACTTGGCGGACTCAGAGAAAGTGTTTTATTAGCATCTTTGACAACTTGGTCTCTTCAACCATTGCATAAAAACTCTTGAACAGTCTGTCGTTGTCTTCTCAAGGGCTGGACATAAAAATAAAGTGCTGAGGGGGATGTGTAAATTGGATCATTTTGAGGTCTATGGAGATGTCCTGGCACACTGAGGTACAGTAGTATGCTCACCTTCATGACATTCACTGAAAGAACATATTTAACCTAACAAAATGTGTCCTGAAATCACAGTTGTTTGAAAATAATGTGTACAAAGCTAAAGGATAATTCCAGTTTATTACTCTTTACAACTTTGACAAACCAATCTTCTGAAGGTCCAGAAGCGATTTTTCCAACTGAGGGAGATGTTGGCTGAGTTATATTGCTCTGATATAAGAATTTGGTCATGTGATTACAATTGGTTGAACACAGAAACCTCAACCTAAAATGATGCCTGTCTCTAGCTTCCATAATTAACTTTCATGCTAACTTGGACCTTATCATTGCAATAATTAATGGTTACATTACCAGAGAATGTTCAGAGCATTGTTACACTATTTAATTAGACAACACATTATCAGATGGGTTTCAAATAACTGCCAGATTAGCAATATGTAATTGGAAGCAGGTAGTACAGTGCACCTGAGGATAGCACAGTCCAAAAGTGTTCAGCAGGTTTATCAAAGCAAAGTAGTACTGGTACAAAACGAAACAAGAAAGATGCTAAAAGAAGCTGGAAATTGCAGAATTGAGAATTTTATAACAATGAGGAAAATATTTCACATTCCAGTCAGTGGATCCATTGTTTGAGTATAAAGTTACCAGTTACAGATATAATTGTAGATGTATTCAATGTATGTCAAGTTTGGACATCTGCTACTTGAGGGAAGTACACAAACTAAGCCCACTCCTCTGTTAACCAGTCACACTTTAGTAAAGGGAGGCCACCTCTTGAGTCTTAGCACTGCTGTCTTTGTTTCCCCCGGTCATGGAGCTGTGAGATTGTCTCAGCAGTGAAGAGGTGTTGTTCTCCCCTCCCCTCCCACTGGGTAGGAGCTTACCCAATAAATGCCAGCCAGCCCAGGTGTGAAGTGTGGCTTTGGCTTGATGTGCTGGCTAGCTAAAAGCCTGCTGTGTGTGCTCACCGACATGTGTGTATTTGTGTTATCAGAGCTAGTGTTTCTTGACAACTTGGTGGTGTGTTTGCTGTCTGCAGAGAAGTGTTGGAGATCAGAGAAGCCAAGTGGAAGGAGGAAAAAAGAAGGGGGAGAAAGTGAGGAATACCAGTAGGCTTCTATGTGTGTAGCACGCACAACATCAGTTAACAACTAACACAACGTGCATTTTTTGTAAGATGTTGCATAAATGAGTGTATAATGTGCAAGCTCAAGACCAAAATGAAATCTTTACACACAAATCCCATGTATCTTGCACTTCCAGTATAAAAACACACACACACACACACACACACACACACACACACACACACACACACACACACACACACACACACACATTTCTGCGGGCCACAGACAGGGAAGGGAGCCCCTGTTTAATTTTCAGCCTCCCTGTGAAGTTTGTAGAGAGTGCCAGAACCAATGACACGCAGGTATCATCACCAGCAGAGAGGATCAGTAGCAGCAGTAGTGTGCTGCCCGGCACGTCCATCATCACAGTGTTGATGGTGAGCCTGAGTCTTATATTCCTGAAACCGGACATCGGCCATGAGCATGTGCAGTCAACCATGAGGGAAGAATTCAGAACAGCATGAATCCTGCAAGCACTTCAGCTCAAATAAGCCCATTTTTTTTTAGTGCTAGTGCATGTGCACTATCGATAGGGACATGGCTTGGCAACTGGAAGGTCACCAGTTCAAGTCCCGGAAAGACCAAGTGCTACCGAGGTGTCCCTGAGCAAGGCACCGTTCCCTACACTGCTCCCCGGGTGCCGTTCATAATGGCAGCCCACTGCTCCTAACACTAGGATGGGTCAAATGCAGAGAAACCATTTTGTTACATAGTACCTGTACTACGTAATGACAATACAAGTGCAAAAAAAAGAAAATAAAGTTGAAACAGTTAGGTCTTTAGCCTGCGACCCAAGTATGGATATAAAAAGAGAACTGGATATAGCGTCAGAGACAGGGCCCTGTTCATTCCTATACAAGTTTCTCATTGGCACATGAAACCAATATGGCCTGACTCTAGGGAGCAAAAGTACCTGTATATGGGCTCATAGAGAAGAAAACAAATCCGCTGATTCACAGACGTCTCTTTCCCAATGTAAGCCAATGGGAAAAAGTTACAACGTCACAAAACAGACACAAAAAGTAGTGAGACGTTAGGCCACTATGAACATTTACCTCAACGTCCTGTGCACTTCCTTGGGGGCTTGGATGAAAGATGTGTAGACTTCCAGCAGTCCTGATATCAAACTGGTTGCACCATGTTGGAGCCAGGATAGCAAACAGGTGTGTATCAATGGTCCAACTCTCAGTGAGGGAGTAGTAAGCCAAATTGGCGATGTAGAATAAAACGCTTGTGTTAGAATGTATGGTTTGACCTTGCCCTCAATGTAAAGAGCCTGATCCATTTACAGCAGGATCGGTCAGCATCAGTGTATTTGAATAAGCCATATGTGCTCCAGTAGTAAAGATGAAAACATGCATTTCATGTTTGAAAAGGGCACATGGTTCAAATGTTGTTGAGCCATCCATCTACCTGACATCATCCCTCTGTAGTCTTCTATACAATGTCACACTCACAAGGCTGTTTTACTTGAAAGTAAACCGATTTCATTTTTGCTCAAATCAATGATGCAGTCGTGTTATAAACAGACTATACAAGCATTTATGGACTAACAATGTGTCTGTCTTTCTCTCTCTGTGTGTTTGTGTGTGTGTGTGTGTGTCAGGATAAACTGTCCCTCGTGCTGACCTGCGAGATGGAACGAGCTGATGGCCCCTGCCCTGTGGGGGGGGGGCGTTACCAGGTCAGGAGGCGATGATGGCACATACTTAAGCTCAGCCCCTCAGGCTAGTTAGATGAGCGATATCGGCCGTGAGATATTGCAATAAGTGTGTTTTGCTGAAGGTGAGGCTCAGTTTAAGGTGACTGAGATGAGCCAGGAAAGCCTGGATTTTAGTGTGTTTCTTTGCTTTGATGTGATGTTAGGTCACAGGCTGGACCTGTCCGACAGTTGTGAGGTGTATGTGCCAACTTCAACACCTATCTGTTACTGGTTGAAGAAGCAAGCTGACAAATAGTTGAACAATTGTAAGAGGGAGCTGAGTAATCGTCTCTGAAGCACCTGTGTTTATGTATGCATGTGTGTGTCCTGGATTTATGTTCGCCGACTGAATGTGCCTCTGGTAGCAGGCATTGTGCAAGTCTGCATAAATCCTATCACAGTCCATAAAGGAAAATAATATGTTGGATGCTAATTTACTTTTGTAATGACATTTTTAACAATGCTTGTCAGATGCATGAAAAGTTCAACAAAAACTATTTATATCAAGTTCAACATCATATTTTATAAGTCATATCATAATGTCACATATTAAACATACATTTAAAAAAAGTTAACCATAAAATAAATAAATAAAAATACAGGCAAAGCACGGCAAAAGACAAAATAATATAAATGATGCTTGCACATTTAGCAAAAACCTCAAGTTTGCACAATTGTGTTTCCTCATTTGAGAAAAAAAACAATACAATTAGATACAATATCGGCACATATTAAATACCATATATCTTTCCATTATATTTATTAGCTGATGATTCCTCAACTTCGATTTCATATTAATATACATGATCTATTTTGACTCAACTGGCGTCATTTCCATTCCCCATGTTTGTGTCTGAACCAGATCCAATGTGACAAGGCAGTGAGGAGAAGAGGTAGGGGCTGGCTTCCTCTTCCCCCATCACTTTCGTCCTTTTAAATCTGTCACCCACTACATGTTTTGACGGTGGGGGGGCTGGAATCAAATTCTCTTCGCCTACGCGTCTCTGACCTGAATCTCACTGTGGCCCACAGTAAGAGCGAAAGAGAGCGAAAGAGAGAGGAGGAAGCAGGAATATACCAAATAATTGGGAGGAGGAGAGATGGAGGAATCAAGTGAGATATAGAGCGAGACTGAAACATGGAGCGAGAGTTGCGGAGAGCTATTATAATCTGTGTGGTGCTTGAAAACACATGAGTCAGTGGAGAAGTTGGAAAAGAGATTGTTAAGAAAGTCCAACCGTAAACACGTTGCCTGCAAACATTCCTTCCTCAGTAATAAGTCATAACACTATAACGTTTTTTGAACATCTAATTGACAAAAATCCGTTCTGAACTGTCTACCAGTCCTTTTTTCTATCTCCTTTTTTACAGTTTTTATCAAGGCAAGGCACGTTTATTTACAAAACATGAAAGACATTAAGAAAATGGCATTTAAAATCAGTCATTAAAAAGAAAAGATAATCTAGGTTGATTATCCAAATGAACTGTCAATTTGTCTATCTCCTTACAAAATTAACACAATACAGTCCTGGTTAGCTTTTCCTAGATGCTGCAATGGTGACATACCCAATATCCAGCTTTGGAATCTTCCTTGTTTGGTTTTAAATACTGCCACAGAAAGATGGTTAGACAAAAAGAATATACAGTGAAGTGCTCGGATACATCGAACAGGTGCTTTCTTAAATGTTGACAAAGCTCCAATTTGTCATAAAGGGGACCAACATGATATTGTGCCATTGTTTTATAGAAAACAACTTGTGGCATGTCTACATCAAACCCAGTCTCACGGCATTTCGTGTTATAGTCACAACATTGAATCTATTGATTCGTGTTCACCAACACGATTTTCCCCTTTTTTTCGTGTCACACAGAACGATTTTAAAAGCAAGTTTTTTCCTTCTAATTTGTTATTCTTTTCTGAATAACACACTGTAATTTACTCAACAATAACACACAATTATCCTTGTTTTTATATATTTGTTTAATTCTATAATCTCTGGCTTTTTTGGCGTCCGTCAGGAACTGAATTTCAAAATAAAATAACCGGGAACAGACATAGGCCTATATGGGACATTTCGAGCATCATTGCGATACACACCCACTGAACACACCATTTACATGCATAAAAACCTTCATCACACACGGGGTGACGGGTAATAACCGGAAAAGCATGACATGGGACCTTTAAGATGGTATAAGCTCGGTGATTGGATGTTTTAGCCGCAATGCATGTTGGGATATGGTGTTAATGCGATATGAAATCCGAAAAACATTTCGGAGTTTAGGATGGCAGAAGACACTACACTACCCATAATCCTCAGCTATCGTTTGGGACTACAGTCCCGTTGCTTGACAAACCCCGTGATTAATCTTCAAGCTCTGCGATTGGATGTTGGAGTGGCAGTGTGCCAAGGTTACGCAGAGCGTCAGACAGCTGTTTGAAATGGAACGAAACCACGGCAGACTATCGAAAACTGGACTCGAACGGGACCAGCCCCCCCCCCCACGAGAACTACACATGCTGGCTATTGTGTTTCGCAACATTTTCTATGGGACGTCTCAACTGGGAACATTTTCGTTTTTCCCACAATTAGAAGTTGCCAGTATTAAACACATTGGTGTTATCAAATTTAAAACATATCATTAATAATGGGTGAAAATGGCTTGTGTCCATAATGGGCAGCATTAATATATACCCACATGACAGCTCATTGTTACTTTGTAATTCTACTCCACTACAATTCAGAGGTTAACCTGGTATTTTTACTCCACAACACTTATTTGAGCTACTTTGCAGATTCTGATTAATGATGTGAAATATAAACAACCCTTAAATCAGACTTTAGTTACACCTGAGTAAAATTCAGGGAAGGTGATTGTTAAGTGCCAACAATCAGGCGAGATATTTGATAGTTGGTGCTTGAGAAGACTAAACATTTATCTGCAGATCCCTATAAAGCATATTACTCATTATTCTCTACTAATAGTTAATTACATACTGATGAGGGCGGGAGAACATATGAGGAAAGGGAGTCAAGGGACCTGAAATGAGACGTGAAACAAACAAAACAGGAAGTGAGCAATAATAAAACATAAAAATGAAACATGATTACTAACACTTTTGACGGTGCACAACAGGAGCCCGGCAAAAGACAACAGCAGTTCAACAGCTTATCCCCGCTGTTTTTAAGAAGCCAATAGACATGAAAGCCGAGAGACCAAAATAAATAACGGAAGCTATTGCCATATATATTTCAACGGCTATGCGTCCTTGAAACACTTTATTATTATTTATTTCGTAGACATTCTTTTTAGTTTTACAGCTTGATGAAACCTTTTTTTTTCAGCCATTATAGATAATATGGCCATCTGAGTGTGTGTGATACTTTTAACTGTGTAATAAAGTTAATTATTCAAAATCTTAGAGTTCAGTCAGACAACTCACGTGTTTCTTAATATGTTTATTATAAGCAGCATATCATTTGAGTTTGTTCTAGTTCTAGGCTCGGGCCTCATCACTCCACAGATTTACAAACGAACATTGAGTGATCAATAGATAACTACCCCTCGAGCCTGCAGGTGGAAGCTGGGGTGGAGGTGGGGCAGGCGAGTAGCAGCAACATGAAACACAGCAGCAGGGACATGAACGTAGCAATAGTAAGTGAACACAGCAGTGGCAGCAGCAGCATAGTGAGGCAGAGGCAGGAAGACCTGGCAGCTTAAATAGAGCGGCATGTTTAGGAGAATGTGTTTGGTTGGTTGTAAGAGGGACGAGGTGCGTCACGTGTTAATGTATGATTGGTGCTCGAGTTGACTGCCTGAACTAGCTCGCAGGCTTCACCCCATTTCCTTATTTTTAAACTGAAACTTGCACTACTGTTCAAAATAAATAAAAAACAAACCTGGAATTATGCATTTGGGACTTATTTTAGCTTTTTCTTGTTGTACCGAACCCGTACCGAACCGTGACCCCCCAAACCGAGGTACATACCGAACCGTGAATTCTGTGAACCCGCCCCTAGTGTATATACCTCCACCATTAAACTGTCATATTCTGCACATTTCTTATACTATCTACATACATAAGAGTATCATTCATATGTATAATATCAGTTAAAATAAGTGCTTCAACATAGTTAACATTGCAGGAAAGCAAAATATTAGATGTCAAGTACTTTGTCAGGCTTAATATTTATCTCTAGATACCCCCAAAGCTTTTTTCTTATTTAAAAGAAGACCTTAACCTAAAGTATTCTTTAATCTTTACATTTTTATATTCTATATTTCTATCATTGACCTTCTACTTTCCCCCTATTTTGTATGTACTCTTATTTTTTTGTTATGTTAAAAAAATAATTCAATAACGTGCTTTAACCACTAGGTGGTGCACACAAGATACACACAGCATACAATGCCATAATAACTTTGTATTATTAGTATAGGACACTTATGTATGTATAACATCTGAAGATGTGTAGTTTTATTCATGTTTTCACATAATTGTACAGGATATTTCTAAATTATTTCACATAATTACTTCTACACATTAATATCTGATTAGTAAAACATCACAGACAGAAAGGTATATCCGTCATTTAATGGTAAGCTATTGAAATTCTGATTCTATAGATGTGTCTCCCATCCCCCAAAATCCCTGACTATTCTTTCAACTCAGTATGTACATTCTTATATTCAAAGAAAATCAGTAATATCTTTAAAAACTACAAGTCCTTTTATATCAGCTGTGCACCGTTATGGGGTATAGCCTATCTACCAATTGGATCAAATGTAAAAGTCAGCCGAATTAATGTTGATACTGCAAGGAGACGTATTGTGTGAAGAGAAATTGAAGATGTTGTTTAACTGCTGATATATTTATGATCTTCGTCACATATTCAGTTTTGGCAGCAGTTCTTCCAGTTTGTCTAGAAGTCTTCTCATCAGGGCTCTATAAATAAAGAACTACGGCAGATGTGTAATATTTAAAGCAGCCGAACCGTGTATTACAATGCCATTATGTGATGACTTTCAAAGAGAAAAGCAAGTATATATTTTTATTTTCTTTTAAAAATGTTTTTCGGATATCATATCGCATAAACACCATATCCCAACGTGCATTGCGTCTAAACAATCTAATCACCGAGCTTAAACCATAGCTGAGGATCTTGGGTAATCAGTTCAGTGGCTTTGTATCTGTTTTATTTTGAAATTCAGTTCCTGACGGACACCAAAAAAGCCTGAGATTATAGAATTAAACAAATAAATAAAAACAAGGATAATTGTGTGTTATTGTTGAGTAAATAACAGTGTGTTGTTTAGAAAAGAATAACAAATTAGTAGGAAAAATTAAAAATACAGATTTCAGTATTCTGAGGCTCTGAGCCCCATTTATTTTCCATCGCGGACGGCAAAAAAAGTCCGACATCATACGATTTAAATATTGAGGCTTGATATTGAGTAAGAACATGTTTTTATGAACCACACAGCTTCCGGTCTTTCAAGACCCTACCGGTCAAAAATACATGTTGCAGTCACGAAACACACTACCAATATAAATACATTGCTTTTAAAATCGTTCTGTGTGACACGAAAAAAAAGGAGAAAATCGTGTTGGTGAACACGAATCAATAGATTAGATGTCGTGACTATAACACGAAATGCCGTGAGACTGGATTGGTACATCAGTAAGGATATCCTAGACAACAGATGAGTTGTTTCTCATGATATGTATGTGTTGTTTCTTCCATGTGAAGTGAAACCGAGCCATGGAATTACCTGGAGGTAGGTTTAAAATGTTTTGCTTATGCACTAAAAAGAAGTTTGGAGTAGCTGGTCTTCTTGGAGGGTTGTGTCCTGGAAAGGACACCGTTTGGGGACTCTATAGTTCTGCTGGGGGAATACAATGCTCAGATGGGTAATGATGGAGAAACCTGGAAGGAGTGATTGAGTGGAACAGTCTGCCTTATCTGAAACGTGATGTTTTGTTGACGGACTGCTGTGTTATTTATGGGTTGGCCATAACAAGCATGACATTTGAGCATGGGGTGGTTCATAAGTGTACCTAATACCAAAACACACAAAGCTGATGAATGATCGACTTTGTAGTCGTACCACTGTATATGTGGCGGAAAGTTTTGGAAACTCTTGAGACTCAAGTTGTGGTCGGAAGGTTTTGGCTGTCATGGTGGTTGCTTAGGAACCCAGTAGTGGGTAACCAGTCATTAAGATGGCCATCAAGCTTAGAAGAAGGCCCCTGGTTTGGTTGGCCCAAGGGTCTCCTGAAGCAACATACGGGTATCTGTTGGCCAGAATGCTGTAGGTACAATGGGCATCATAGCAAACACTAAGAAGTTGGAGGAGTTTGGAGAGGATATGGAAAAGGACTTTCAGTGTGCCTCAAGGAAATTCAGGCACATTTTAGAAGAAACAAGAAGGCCAAGCAGGAATCGCTCAGACTATGTTCAGCAGCAGCAGGGCAATGACTATACTGTTGGTTGAGATAGCACTTTGATAAACCCTGAGCCCCGGCCAACACGTTTGGAGGAAACAGAGTTTGAAGGCTTTTCTTCTATACTGAAAAGGTGGCCAGGCTTTGTGTGAGTTTTCTAAGATGTTTAGTGTATTTTAGATTGTTTTATACCTTAGACGTATCACAGAGCCAGCTTCCAGGTTTTGTTCCTTTCATCCAGGTTTGACGTTGCTTAGTATAGATTTATTTGTAAGGGATGTCATTTCATGTGGCCTTAGCAACAAAACAGTGACAGTTGATTGACAGAAGTGATAACGTGATTGGTTGACCACAACACTCACAGGGTTGTGTTCCATCTATTAACGGCATGGCTCTATTTACGTCTGTCACAAACGAGCTGAGGACCAAAATGCAGAACACGGGAAACCAGAGATAGTCGGTAACCAGCTTTATTGAAGGCAGTAGGCTGGTAGGAGACAACACGGCAGATAGTAGGCAAAGGGCTGGTCGGGGACAGGCGAGGGTTCCAGGAGACAGCAGGACGGGAGTCGTAGGCACAGAACGGGTCAGGGAGCAGGCGAGGCAGGCTGGTCAGGGACAGGCAGGGTCGAAACCGGGAGAGCAATCTGAGGAGTAGTGCGGGAAAGACAAGCATGCTGCGAAGTACGATCTGGCACTGAGGTGAAGGTGAAGTGGGCCTAAATACTACTGGAGCTGATGGGTGTAACAGAGTGAGAGAGAGAGACAGGGTGTGACTACCAGGTGACTAAGGAATGATAATGCAGAAAATAGGTGAGTGAGAAAGCAGACTGTGACAGAACCCCCCCCCTTAATGGACGGCTCCAGACGTCTAAACAATACTAAAAAAAACAAACAAAAGAGACCCAAGAAAAAAAAACCCTACAGACACCGGGTGGAAGGTGGAGGTATGGGAAAGGTTAGTACTCGTCTGAGACTGCTCTCTCGGCCTCTCCCTCCTGGAAATCCTCGTCCTCCTCGCCCGATGACGACTCCCCCTCCTCCTCGACGAAGCCTCTGGTCCGTAGCGGACGAGTACTCCCTGGCTTAACGCCTGGTCGAGCGTGGGTCCTAGACGGCTGCTCCGGGTAACGCAGGTGGAAGTCTCGAATGAGCTGAGGGTTGAGGATATGACGAGCCGGAACCCACTGCCTCTCCTCAGGACCATAGCCCTCCCAGTCCACCAAATATTGAACCCCTCTTCCTCTGAGACGGGAACGGAGTAAACGACGAAGGGTGTAGGTAGGGCCCCCATCGATCATCCTAGGGGGTGGTGGTGGAGGGGCGGCGGAAACCATAGGGCTCTCCCGGACAGGTTTAATCCTAGAGACGTGGAAGGTGGGATGGATTTTCATGTTCCGGGGCAAACTCAGTCGAACTGCTGCAGGATTAATGACCTTGACAATCTCGAAGGGTCCAATAAACCTGGGCGCTAATTTTTTAGACTCCATCCGAAGGGGAATGTTCTGGGTGGAAAGCCACACCCTCTGGCCTACCTGGTACACAGGTGCCTTGGTTCGTCGGCGGTTCGCTGATGTGGCGTACCGGTTAGCAGACTGAAGCAGAGTTGTTCGAGCCTGCCTCCAAGTCCTCCGACAACGTCTGATGAAAGCCTGGACAGACGGACAGGTAACCTCCTTCTCCAATGCAGAGAACAATGGGGGTTGAAAACCGTATGCACACTGAAAAGGGGAAAGACCAGTAGCGGAACTGATGAGGGTGTTGTGGGCATACTCCACCCACAGGAGTTGTTTTGACCAGGTCGTGGGATGATCGGAAGCCATGCAGCGGAGAGTGGTCTCCATCTCCTGATTCTTCCGTTCGGTCTGGCCATTGGCCTGTGGGTGGAAACCGGAGGTGAGACTAACCGTCGCCCCGATGAGCTCACAAAACTCCCTCCAAAACACAGAGGTGAATTGGGGCCCCCGGTCGGAAACCACATCAGTCGCCAGTCCGTGAATGCGAAACACGTGGAGCAGAATCAGTTCTGCCGTCTCCTTAGCTGACGGGATCTTAGGCAGGGGTATGAAATGAGCCATCTTACTAAACCGATCTACCACCGTCAAGATGGCAGTATGTCCGTGGGACGGTGGTAGACCAGTCACAAAGTCCATGAAATATGTGACCAAGGGCGACGTGGGACCGGTAATGGATGAAGGAGGCCAGCTGGCGCTTGGTGAGATGGTTTGTGCCGATTGCACACAGGACAGGCGTTCACAAACTCCCGGGTGTCAGCCTCCAGCGTGGCCCACCAGAACCGTTGTAGGACCATCCCCTTGGTACGTTGAATTCCAGGGTGGCAGGAAAGTCTGGAGCTATGAGCCCACTGAAGCACCTCAGCCCTCAAAAACCTGAGGCACAAACAAGCGGTTAAGAGGACAAGAACTAGGACCGGGTTGGTCCACCAAAGCGGTCTTAACCCTCTCCTCAATCTCCCAAGCGAGGACGCGATCACTCGAGGAGCAGGAAGAATAGTGGTCCGGAATACCCCGGGTGTCTCCCTCCCTCCCGAACTGCCGGGACAAAGCGTCGGCCTTCACGTTGCGGGAGCCCGGGCGGTAGGAGAGAAAAAATTAAACCGGGTGAAAAATAACGACCACCTGGCTTGCCGAGAATTCAGTCTCTGTGCCGACCTGATGTATTCCAGGTTCTTATGGTCGGTCCATACCTGAAATGGTTGTTCTGTCCCCTCAAGCCAGTGTCGCCACTCCTCCAACGCCAACTTGACTGCTAGAAGCTCTCGATTCCCCACGTCATAGTTTTCTCTCCGCCGGACTCAATCTCCTCGAAAAGAAAGCACAGGGGTGGAGCTTCTGGTTCTCACCAGAACGTTGCGACAGGATGGCCCCCACCCCTACGTCAGAAGCATCCACCTCCACCACCAACTGACCAGCGGTGTCTGTACTTGAAGGATAGGAGCTGACGTAAACCGGCCCTTGAGGTCCTGAAAAGCTCCTCGGCTGCAGGGGACCATCGGAACGTCACCTTGGATGAGGTCAGGGCGGGGTGAGCGGGGCGGCCAACGGTGCTGTAGCCACGGATGAACCGTCTGTAAAAGTTGGGCGAATCCCAGGAAACGTTGCAGCTCCTTCCGGGAATCAGGGACCCGCCACGAGGTAACTGCTGAGGAACCTTAGAAGGATTCCATCTCCACACTTCCTTGACCCACGATGTACCAAGAAAGGCGACCGAAGAAGTGTGAAACTCTCACTTCTCCGTCTTGACGAACAGTGAGTTCTCCAGAAGTCTCTGGAGGACTGTCTGGACATGATGGACGTGCTCCTTGAGGTTCTTAGAAAAAAAATCAAGATGTCGTCCAGATAGACAAAAACATAACGATCCAACATGTCTCGGAGTACGTCGTTCACCAACGCCTGGAAAACTGCAGGGGCGTTGGTAAGTCCAAATGGCATCACCAGGTACTCGTAATGTCCCGAAGAGGTGTTGAAGGCGGTCTTCCATTCGTCCCCCTCCCGGATTCGTACCAGGTGATAAGCGTTTCGTAGATCCAGCTTAGTGAAGATTGTAGCCCCTGTAGTAACTCAAATGCTGACGAGATGAGTGGCAAGGGATAACGATTCTTCACCGTGACGTCGTTCAGACCCCGATAGTCAATGCAGGGTCTCAGGGTCTTGTCCTTCTTCGCCACAAAAAAAAACCCTGCTCCTGCGGGTGATGTGGAAGGACGAATAATTCCCGCAGCCAGAGAGTCATTGACGTAGGTCTCCATGGCCTTCCTCTCCGGTGCCGAAAGCGAGTACAAACCGGGCCTTGGGTGGGACTGCGCCTGGATGTAGCTCAATGGCGCAGTCATAGGGCCGATGAGGTGGGAGAGAATGTCGCCCTAGCCCTTGCTAAAAACCTCCTTAAAGTCCAAATACTCCGCCGGAACCCCTGTGACATCCGGAACCAGGTTCATATCCACCGATAGTTGAGGTGCGGCGGCCTGCTTGAGACAAACCTGATGACAGGAAGAACTCCAACCTAGATGGACCCAGTTGCCCAGTCAATGTTCGGGGTTGTGGCGGCGGAGCCACGGATAACCCAAAATCAGAGGGATTTGGGGGGACCGTAGCACATGAAACCGGATTGTCTCATGGTGGTTCCCCGACATGAGCATACGGACCGGTGTCGTCTGGTGGTCACTGTTCCCAGCAGGTGACCATCCAAAGCATTAGCCGGTACCGGCTGGAGCAGCCGAACCTTTGGATGCCCAGCTGTCGTGCGAGCTCCTCGTCAATGATGCTGACATCTGATCCGGAGTCGATAAAAACAGCCAGAGCCTGAGATTTGCCTGTCAGGAGGAGTCGAGCATGGCACAAGGGTCTTAGATTGGGGATCAGCTCAGAGGTTTGGCCCACCAGTATACTCCCCATTACTGATGAGCTCTGTCTTTTACCTCTTCGACGTACTTCCCCTCTCCTCAGAGGTAAGACTGGTACGACCCACTTGCATGGGCTCGACCTTGTACCGTGAGTCAGAGTAGGAGTGGAACTCTCCGCCGAACCCGGAAGTCGAAATCTCCCGGAAACCGGAAGTTGTTGTCGCGAGCTGCGGCCCCGCGCTCGCGTCTGTTGCTCTCCTCTCCGAGTCTGGATTCGTCCGTCAATCCGAGAGGTGAGCTCTATCAACCCATCCAAGGAAGCAGGGAGATCATAGGAAACCAGCTCATCTCTCATATAATCCTCTAATCCTCTCAGATATGCGTCACACTGCGCCGGCTCATTCCAGCTGCTGCGGCGGCTACTGGTGCGGAAGTCCAATAGCGTAATCCACCACCGGTGCCGGAACCCTGGCACAACTCAGCAGGCCTCCAGCAGCGTCGGGACCCAGACGAACGGGACCGAACACCTTCCGCATCTCCGCGGAAAAGGCAGCAAACGAGGCGCAGGCTGGTGTCTGCTGCTCCCACTCAGCAGTTCCCCATAAACCGTGGCTTCTCCCCGTCAGATGATTAACGGTGAAAGCTACCCGAGCCGCCGAGGAGGCGAAGGTGTGTGGCTGCAGTGAAAACAATATGGAACAGTTTGTGAGAAAAGGCCTGCATCCCTCCGGCTCACCAGCGTAGCGTTCCGGCGTTCCCACACGAGGCTCCGAGCGTATCCCGTCGACCCAGGGGCTGGGAGCGAGCATCGGAGCTGCGGGCGGAGGGACGGTAGCAGCCATGGTAGACGGCTAGCTGTTGTAACGGTGGCGGCCATCTGTGTGCATCTGGGAGGTAAGGTGAGCCAGCGTTTGTCCTGGTTGAGTTGCCCTGGTGGGTCTCGATACTAAGGTAGCTATTGTGACCTCCTGTCTTGGATGGCATCCTCAACCCTCTCAAAGCGGTCTCTAGGAGACCCGGTGTTTGCTTGGTCCATTTCTGGCCAGATCGTTCTGTCACAAACGAGCTGAGGACCAAAATGCAGAACACGGGAAACCAGAGATAGTCGGTAACCAGCTTTATTGAAGGCAGTAGGCTGGTAGGAGACAACACGGCAGATAGTAGGCAAAGGGCTGGTCGGGGACAGGCGAGGGTTCCAGGAGACAGCAGGACGGGAGTCGTAGGCACAGAACGGGTCAGGGAGCAGGCGAGGCAGGCTGGTCAGGGACAGGCAGGGTCGAAACCGGGAGAGCAATCTGAGGAGTAGTGCGGGAAAGACAAGCATGCTGCGAAGTACGATCTGGCACTGAGGTGAAGGTGAAGTGGGCCTAAATACTACTGGAGCTGATGGGTGTAACAGAGTGAGAGAGAGAGACAGGGTGTGACTACCAGGTGACTAAGGAATGATAATGCAGAAAATAGGTGAGTGAGAAAGCAGACTGTGACAACGTCAATGTCGATCAATGGGTCCACAACAATAGTCCAGATTAAAATATATCTACAGCTGGTGCATTGATCTTTATCTCACTGGCGTTGATGCTTTAACTTATGATCCAGCACCACCCTGAGGTAAAACCTTTTATTTTGTGTGATATAATATCTCAACAGCTGTTGGATAGATTGTTGTGAAATGTGGACACTCATGTCTCTCCCAAGGTGAATTGGTTGATTTTACATCCAGCAATGAAATATATAACTTATTTAACTTATGACATTTCCATCAACCTCAGATGCATAGTCCACTTTTGATATCTGCTCATTCGTGTTGCTAACACATTCATATTAAAGTTGAATCTTGAATGCAGTTATTTCACGTTCACCACTGTCATTACCTTGATTGCCTTAACAGATATTAACACATACCATATATTTAATGCAATTGTGAGTTTTGATGTGTGTATATACAAGGAACCGTGGGTCTTTATTTTCATAAATGTGTATTTCAATACACAACCCAGTCTCACGTCATTTCGTGTAATAGTAACAAAATCAATTTAATCTATTGATTCGTGTTCACCAACACAATTTTCCCATTTTTTTCGTGTCACACAGAACGATTTTAAAAGCAATGTATTTCTATTGCTAGTATGTTTTGTGCCGGCACCACGTCTTTTTGTCCGGTCGGGTCTTGGAAGACCAGAAGCTGTGTGGTTCATAAAAACATTTCTTACTCAATATCAAACCACGATTATTGTTTTTATTTTAAATTGTATAATGTCGGAATTTTTTTGCCGTCCGCGAGGAAAATAAATGGGGCTCAGAGCCTCAGAATTCTGAAATCTGTATTTGTTTTATCTTTTTTCTTCTAATTTGTAATTATTTTTGTGCAGGCACGAAACATACTACCAATAGAAATACATTGCTTCTAAAATCGTTCTGTGTCCGAATACTGAAATCTGTATTTTTTTAAAATCTTTTTTTCCTTCTAATTTGTTATTATTGCTTTTAAAATCGTTCTGTGTGACACGAACAAAATGGGGAAATCGTGTTGGTGAACACGAATCAATAGATTAATTTTGTGACTATAACACGAAATGCCCTAGGTTGCAATACATCATGCCATGAATATATTTCTCTGCAGGACAGCTGTATATGTTTGATGAAAGCCTCTTTTAAGCTTCCTTTGCCGACTACCTCCCCCCCCCCTTTTCTTTGCTTCTGCATATGCTTTACAATCAGGGGTGCACATAACTTTCTTAGTGAGTTACTGAAATCAGTACCAGGAGACAATGTTTGGTACTCAGGAATGCCCACGCAAAGTTATGTGTTCAGCCCCTCTGTTTCACGAACATCGACACGGGGGGAGGGGTCGGTGGGGGTGTATTATTGAACGTCGATGGGAGGGTGGGCGCTAGTGGAGCACGTGCGTGGAACTCGCGGCGGAAGTTGTGGCACAATTCCGTTGTACACATCAACGTTAACAGCTGCCCCGTCTGTACGCACGGCCACCGGCTCTGTCGTCCAGGCTTTGTCCTAAACTAGTTGATATTTTCAGTCCACTAGTTGTGGTTTTCTTCTCTAGTTCAACAAAATGACTTACTAGTTGACATGTATGTGCAACTAGTTTACTAGTGATGTGTCAAACATTCACTAGTCAACATGTATGACTTTGAAGCAATTCACTAATAAACTAGTTGCACGTACATGTCAACGAGTGGGTCATTTTGTAGAACTAGAGTGAAGAAAACAACAACTAGTGGCCTGAAAATATCCACAGTATTTATTCCATATCTTTGATATCAGACGGCAGCTGCCTACACTAGTTGGCTCTTTGATTTCACTTGTTAGATATAAGATGGTCAGCTCATTTCTCTCTCCTCTGTTGTCACTAACCCCGTGTAAGGTTTGACCACACTCCAAGCCCACATCAAACATATCACCAAGACCTCCTTCTTTCACCTGAAAAAATTTCCCGACTCAAGCCCTCACTCTCAACTGATGACACCAAAAAAACGGGTTCATGCACTCGTCTTCTCAATACTAGATTACTGCAATGCACTCCTCTCCCGTCTCCCAGCCAAATCCATCAACCACCTGCAACTTGTCCAGAACAGTACAGCCAGAGTTCTCACCGGTGCAAAAAGGTCCACACACATAACCCCCTGCACAACTACACTGGCTCCCAGTCCACTACAGAACCAGTTTAAGGTTCTGCTCCTCACTTACAAAGCCCTGAATGGACAAAGCTGAGATCTGCCCCTTCCACCGAGGTCTTCAAAACCAGCTTAAAGACCAGCTTCTTTCGGCAGACCTTCCAATAAGCTTTGAGCATGGTACCTGGAGTACTGCCATTTTTATCGCTGTCTCCGACTTTTATTTTATTTATTTCTTTCATCTCTCAAATTGTATCAGTGTCCTTTGTTGTGAAGCAATCCGAGATTTGTCATGGCTAGGGTGTAACGGTTCACAGAAGTCACGGTTCGGTTCGTACCTCGGTTTGGGGGTCACGGAAAAAGAAAAAGCAAAAAAGTCCCAAATGCATAATTCCAGGTTTGTTTTATTTATTTTTGAACAGTAGTGCTAGTTTCAGTTTAAAAATAAGGAACTCTGACATTTTGATTAATTAACTGTATTAAACAGTTAAAAACAAACCACAAACAGTACCACACACACTCAGATGGCCATATTATCTATAATGGCTGATGTCAAACAAAAAGTTTCATCTGGGTGATGCCTTCTGATATGATTTAGCATGTTTGGCGTGTGTTGCCATTAGCATACCGCACCGCTGTCGAACAACGCCGACACACCGTCCTCGTCCGATCCACCACTCGCATTCCATCGTTATTGTAGTCCACAGGGAACCCGAAATGTTCCCACACAGCTGATTTAAAAGAAACAGGTCGGCTCTATCTCCTGTGTGTTATCTGAAATCGCCATACTAACTTTTCTTCTTCTTGTAATTTGTTCGTTTTGTTGTTGTGTTTCTTCTTGTTCTTCATTTGTTGTTTAAGGGCGGCTAGCAAACAGCTTTTAGGCGCAATACCGCCCCCTGGATTATATATCATGTAGTGGATACTGCCCTGAATGACAGACTTTGTTCCCACTCGTAAAAAAAAGGGTATTCGTCGTGTGACTGCATTTGCCGAACCGTGACGGTACGGGACGAATACGGATACCGTTACACCCCTAGTCATGGCAGATGAGAAGCGCTATATACATTATAGTATTATTATTTATTATATGGTCACACTAGTTTGGCACTTTGCTTTACTAGTTCAATAAATCATTATCACTATGGCAAGCCATTTGAGTATTTATTCCATTTCCGTGATATCAGACGGCAGCTGCCTACACTGAAAACTGCAGTCATTAAACCGCTCTTAAAAAAGAATAATCTAGATGCTTCAGTAATGAACATACAAGCCCATATCAAACCTCCCATTTCTAGGTAAAATCATTGAAAAAGTTGTTTTTCAACAGTTGAGTAATTTCTTGCATTTAAATAACTGTTTCGATGTGTTCCAGTCAGGCTTTCGTCCAAACCACAGCACTGAGACTGCTCTTGTAAAGGTCTTTAATGACATCTATTTAAACACAGACAGTGGCAGAACTTCAGTGTTAGTATTATTAGATCTCAGTGCTGCCTTTGACACTGTTGACCACAGCATATTACTAGACCGACTGGAAAACTGGGTGGGACTTTCGGAAACAGTTCTAAATTGGTTTGAATCCTACTTAAAGGACAGAAACAACTTTGTTTCTATAGGTAAATACACATCTGAGTTGACAAATATGACATGTGGGGTTCCTCAAGGCTCCATCTTGGGGCCTCTTCTCTTTAAATCTACTTGCTACCACTCGCTCAGATAATGACAAACAACAAAATAAGTTACCATAGCTATGCAGATGACACACACATTTACGTAACAATTTCACCAGGAGACTATGCTCCAATTCAAACACTGAGTAATTGCATTGAACAAATCAATGACTGGATGTGTCAGTACTTTCTCCAATTAAACAAAGATAAAACTGAGTTAATGGTCTTTGGAGCCAAGGCAGAACGTATAAAAGTTAGCGCTGAGCTTCAGTCTGCAATGTTCAAAACAACAGATAAAGCCAGAAATCTAGGTGTAGTCATGGACTCTGACCTGAGTTTCAACAGTCACATTAAAACAGTTACTAAATCAGCCTACTATCACCTAAAGAATATATCTAGGATTAAAAGACTAATGTCACAGCAGGATTTGGAAAAACTTATCCATGCTTTTATCTTCAGTAGACTCGACTACTGCAATGGTGTCTTCACAGGTCTCACTAAAAAATCTATTAGAAAGCTGCAGCTAATTCAGAACGCTGCTGCTCGAGTCCTCACTAACACTAAGAAAGTGGATCACATCACTCCTGTTCTGAAGTCTTTACACTGGCTTCCTGTGTGTCAAAGAATAGATTTCAAAACACTGCTGCTGGTTTATAAAGCACTGAATGGTTTAGGCCCAAAATACATTTCTGACCTCCTGCTAAATTATGAACCATCCAGATCTCTCCGGTCTTCAGGGACTGGTCAGCTTTCTGTTCCCAGAGTCAGAACTAAACATGGTAAAGCAGCGTTCCGTTATTATGCTCCAAATATCTGGAACAAACTCCCAGAAACCTGCAGGTCCGCTGCAACTCGGACTACTTTTAAATCCAGGCTGAAGACTTTTCTTTTTGTCGCTGCTTTTAATTGAACAATTCATATCTTAGACTGCACTGTAACTTTTATCCATGTATTTTTTCTTTTTAATGACTGATTTTAAATGCTATTTTCTTAATGTCTTTCATTTTTTGTAAAGCACTTTGAATTGCCTTGTGTTGAAAAGTGCTATATAAATAAACCTGCCTAGCCTTGCCTACACTAGTTGGCTCTTTGATGTCACTTGTTAGATATATGGTCAAACTAGTTTGGCACTCTGCTTTACTAGTTAAATAAAACATTACACTAGTTGCTCTTTTTCAGCAACCAGTGGCACTTTTGTCCGACTAGTTACCACATAAGCCTTACTAGTAACGCCAAAACATAAAACTAGGTTCACCAGGGTCGGTGGAGGGGGTCTGGAGGACGGGTTTTGGGCTGACAGCCCAGGAGCACAGCGGAGGACCCAGAAGGGATCTCGGGTGGACGGCCGGGGGCAAGGCAGAGTCCAAGGTGGGGGTCTCGGGCGGACGGCACGGGGGCAAGGCAGAGTCCAAGGTGGGGGTCTCGGGCAGACGGCCCGGGGGCAAGGCAGAGTCCAAGGTGGGGGTCTCGGGCGGACGGCCCGGGGGCAAGGCAGAGTCCAAGGTGGGGGTCTCGGGCGGACGGCCCGGGGGCTAGGCAGAGTCCATGGTGGGGCGAAGGCCACAGCAGGCGAACTCAAGGGGCCGAGCATGAGGGCGAAGGCAGTGGCAGGAAGAGTCAGGGGGCCGGCTCGAGGGTGAAGACCACAGCTCTCAGGGGGCCGCTCGAGGGAGAGACCAGACAGCTCCGGAGGCCGGGCAGGACCCGGTGTCGACCGGACAGGAACTGGAGCCGGTGGGACAGGCTTCGGCAGGATCCCCCACGGAAGAGGACCAGGAGTTGGCAGGACCCCCGAAGACAGGTGACGGCAGGATCTCCAACGGAACAAGACATGGGATTGGCAGGACCCCCGGCAGGAGAGTAGTCGGTGGGACCTCCAACGGGACTGGCCATGGAGCTGGCAGGACCCCCAGCGGAACCCCCAACGGCACAGGACATAGGGTTGGCAGGACCCCCCGGCAGAAGATAGTCAACGGGTCCCCCAACGGGACAGGACATGGAGCTGGCAGGACCCCCAGCGGAACCCTCAACAGCAGGACATAGGGTTGGCAGGACCCCCGGCAGGAGAGTAGTCGGCGGGACCTCCAACGGCACAGGACATAGAGTTGGCAGGACCCCCGGCAGAGGAGTAGTCGGCGGGCCTCCAACGGGACAGGACATGGAGTTGGCAGGACCCCCAGCGGAACCTCCAATGGACCAGGACATTGGTTAGGGACTTGAGACGTGACTCGCGAGGGGACTTGAGAGGATACTCGAGAGGGGACTCGAGAGGGGAATCAAGGAGGAACTAGAGATGGGACTCAAGAGGGGACTGGAGAGGGGACCTGAGAGGGAACTCGAGAGGTGACTTGAGAGGAGACTCGAGAGGTGACTTGAAAGGAGACTCGAGAGGGAACTTGAGAGGGGACTCGAGAGGGAGCTGGAGATGTGGCTTGAGAGGGAACTTGAGAGGAGACTTGAGACGATCGGTTCGCCAACAGAACACGGGGGGCTGGAGTCAGCCGGAATGCCTACAGGGCACGGGGAGCTGGCGTCGGCCGGTACGCCGACAGGACACGGGGAGCTGGCGTCGGCCAGAGACGAGGGGCTGGAGTCGAAACCATGGCTGCTGGGGCCAGAACTGGGGCCGGAACCATGGCTGCTGGGGCCAGAACTGGGGCTAGAACCATGGCTACTGGGGCCAGAACCATGGCTGCTGGGCCAGAACTGGGACTGAACCATGGCTGCTGGGGCCTGTACTGGAGCCGGAATCATGGCTGCTGGGGCCAGAACTGGGGCTGGAACCATGGCTGCCGGGGCCAGAACTGGGGTCGGAACCATGGCTGCTGGGGCCAGAACTTGGGCCGGAAACCATGGCTGCTGGGGCCTGTACTGGAGCCCAAAGCATAGCTTCTGTGGCTAGGGCTGCTAGCCGGGACCTGCGACTCCTTCTCTTAGGAGCCTTTTGGAGGCTCCATGGACCTCCAAAAGCCAGACGAGTTCCAGAGAACGGCTCTTGGACAGGAGCAGGAACTGGTGCAGAAGCAAGGGTTGACTCCAGATGGAACACACCGATGCGTGTGGTGTCATAATGGGAATTGGGAGGCAGGGAGCCAGCATGGCTGGGGCTAGCAGGCAGGGGATAACACAATGAGAGGAAATCCAAAATCCAGCCAGATAATAATTTCACCAAGCCTGGCTTCTCCGTAGCCATCTGGCGCGCCTCTGCCAGAGCTGCCTCTCACTGCTGAACCCTGGACGCTCCCCTCTATCGATCAGAGCAGTTAGCCAAAAAAAAGGAAAAATCCAATAATTCCTGCTCAAAAGGATCTGCTGGGCCCATATTTGGTTGGTTCGTACTGTTACGGTGAGTGAAGCAAGCAGGACCCAAATGCAGATAACGCTGAAAAAAGCCTTTATTTCAAGGATAAATAAAAATAACTTGGACGAAACAAAACACTCCACGGTGAACTCCGTCACAAACAAAAGACGAACCAACACTGAACACAAGAAAAGACAAGACTAAATAAAAAGCCAGTGATAAAGTTTTCCCGGGTCGCCGAGGGTGCTGGCGTTGTTTGTTCGCCGCTCCTCCGCCCCAAATATTGTTCTTTAGTCCAGATCAGAAACTCTCCTGTCTGGCTCTCTACTTTTTAAACGTCAGTCATTAGCAAAAATAGCAGCATCTCTATCTCGAATCGACACAGATACATGTGTTGTCATCTCCTACCTGCTGGCTCTTTCCTGCTCACCGGTCCCTAGCCCGCTAGCCCGCTAGCCAGCTAGCATTATCGGACCTAGCAGGCTCCTCGGCCTCCTGAAGTCTGCTGAGCTAACATTTCTGTCTCCCCCCAACTCCACCCCAACTCCACCCTAACTCCACGGCTCGTGTGGGTCTTCCCATCCCGCTGCGATAAGCCGACTTCCCCGCTGACATCGTCTCTCCCTGCCGCCTACAGCCGGTGGCTATCAAGCTAGCTAACCAGCTAGTAGGCTGGTCACCCGGCTCCCACTCTGCACCAGGCTGTCAGCACCTCCTACGATTCTCCTCTGGAAACCACTGGAATTATTCTCTTGATATGCTGTGGATTATAATTCTCATTTTATCTGGACTCACACCGCTCCTTCTTCCACGGTCATCCGGCTCCTGGTCTCTGCTGCCCGGGTCCCCAGCATTAGCTAGCTCCGTGCTAGCGCCACTTCACCGGATCATGCCGCCGCTCTACTCCCTGTCAGATCTCCACTCCTTCAATAACCGCCTGCGTCCGGACTGCATGGACATCCTCGCAGATTATGAAATACTCCGCAAACGCCGTCCTTCACACAGAGGCTCTGGCCGTAAGTTTTTATTTCATTCCACGTCTCCACACTCCATCCCGTCCATTCGGTCCTGTCACACGCCCACACTACGCCATCACAACAAACAACACGTGAATCTGACCAATCTCCTTCCACTCCCCCGGTCCACACAACCCCCCCAATGCAACGCCACCTCAGAGCAGCCCTGCTCAGCACACGCTCCATCCACAATAAAAGCCACATTCTAAATGAATTCATTAAAGACAATAACCTGGACTT
Organism: Harpagifer antarcticus; assembly: GCA_902827135.1. Classification (NCBI taxonomy): domain Eukaryota; kingdom Metazoa; phylum Chordata; class Actinopteri; order Perciformes; family Harpagiferidae; genus Harpagifer; species Harpagifer antarcticus. Next base: position 2,100,530 of record CADEHL010001074.1, read on the forward strand.
TCTGTATCTGACCGAAACATGGCAAAAACCCCTGGCCTATTTTTCTTTAAATCAAATCACCCCAGCAGGATTCACATACATTGACAAACCTCGCCCACAAGGGCGGGGTGGTGGTATAGCTGCTATTATCAGAAAGGAAATAAAAGCTACCATAATCCCCATCCCTGATGTTTCTTCATTTGAACACCTGATCTTTAACTATCTGGTCCTACTCCCCTGGTCACAGCCATCCTCTACCGTCCCCGAAGCCAAACCCCTCCTTTCTCTCCGACCTCTCTGACATTCTCACTCAGCTTTCTGCCATATCCCCATCTGTTCTCCTCTTCGGTGATTTTAACATTCATGTTGACGACCCGACCTGCAAATATGCCTCTGAATTTAAGGAAACCCTTCACTGCTGCAACTTCTCTCAACACATCAACTTCCCAACACACAGCCGTGGTCACATCCTGGACTTGGTCTGCTCCACTGGTCTCACCATCCATCATCTGTCCAGCCTCAATCTCCACATCTCTGATCGCCTGGCCATCATCATGGACATCAACATCCCCATCCCCGCCCAAAAGCAAAAACGCACAATAACCTACAGAAATCTCAAATCCATCTCACCTTCAGCAATCAACTGCCTCCATTACCTGCAAGATGTCTGTCTCCCCCCCCCCCCCCCCCCCCCCACTTTCTGAAAAACCCATCTGAACTTGTGGACTATTATAAACAGCACCCTCTCCTTCTGTCTCATGAACTGGCCCCCACAAAACAAAAATGTCTCTTTCATACACTCCGCCCCTGGTATACCCCGAACTCCGCGAAATGAAATCAAGGAAATGTCAACTTGAACGCCAACACAAGAAAACCACACTAACAGTCCATCTTCAAATCTACAAAGACTATCTCCAGCAGTACAGTAACGCACTCAAAGCAGCCCGGTCTAATTACTACTCACAACTCATTCAGTCTGGCTCCAGCAACCCAGAGTGTCTGTTCTCCACCATCAGCAAACTTCTCAAACCCTGTGACAACGCCACCTCATCCTTCACCACCGAATAGTGCAACTCCTTCTCTCATTTTTCGAAACCAAAATCAGCAAACATTTACAGCAATCTGACACCCTCATCAGCACCCCACCTTCCCTCCTGGCTCCCCCTCCTTCACCTCACAGCCCCTGTCCCACTTCTCCCCTGTGACCCCCATGCAACTGTCCGACTTCATGACTGGAATTAACTCCACCTGCACACTTGACCCAATGCCCTCCAAATGTGTTAAAGAGAGCCTCCCTGCCATCTCCCAACTCATCGCCACCATCATTAACTCCTCTCTCAGATCTGGATCAGTTCCCCCCTCTCTCAAACTGGCTGCTGTCACACCCATTCTCAAAAGACCTGGACTCACCCCTGACATCATGTCCAACTTCCAGCCCATCTCAAATCTCCCCTTTCTGTCAAAAATACTTGTACGTGTCGTTGCCTCACTACTTAAAGCCCACCTCAGCTCCAATGATCTCTTTGAGCCATTTCAATCCGGTTTCCGATCAAAACACAGCACCGAAACAGCTCTTCTCAAAATCACAAACGACCTCCTCCTCTCCTCTGACTACGGCAACCTTAACATCCTCATCCTCCTCGACCTCACCGCAGCATTGGACACCATCAACCACGCCATCCTGCTGTCCCTCCTCGAATCATCACTCAACATCAACGACACTGCACTCTCCTGGCTGAAATCCTACCTCACCGACAGACATCAGTTTATCAACATCAACAACTGCACCTCCACTGCTCCTCTGTCCCAAGGTGTCCCCCAGGGTTCGGTGCTTGGCCCCCTCCTCTTCATCCTCTACATGCTCCCGCTTGGCAAAATAATTCGTCGCCACAACCTTCAATTTCACTGCTACGCCGATGACATCCAACTTTATCTCAACAAAAACCATCCCCACAACACACTCCACTCTCACCAACTGTCTCTCAGAAATAAAAGCATGGATGCAAACAAACTATCTCCAACTGAATAGTGCCAAATCAGACATCATTCATCGGCCCCCCGTCCCGTATCAAAGACATCCAGAATTTCAACTTCACCATTGACAGCCACACTCTATCTCCACCCCCTCATATCCGCAACTTCGGAGTCGGAGTCATCTTCGACAGTCAGCTCAAATTCAACCACCACATAAATCACATCACCAGGACCGCCTTTTTCCACCTCAAAAACATTGCCCGTCTCCGCCCATCACTCACCTCCTCTGCTGCTGAAACCCTGATGCATGCATTCATCACTTCACGACTCGACTACTGCAATAGCATCCTCTACGGCATACCATCCAACGTAATCAATAAACTCCAACATATCCAGAACTCTGCTGCCCGTCTCCTCACCCACACCCGCTCCCGAGACCACATCACTCCCGTCCTCCAGAACCTCCACTGGCCCCGTCCGTCAAAGAATCAACTTCAAAGTCCTCCTCATTACTCACAAAGCCCTCAACAATCAGGCCCCCCCCTACCTCACAGACTTGCTGCACCACCACGCCCCTTCCCGCTGCCTCCGCTCATCAGAAGCCAACCTCCTATCCATCCCCACCCGCACCAATCACCGGACCTGGGGGGACAGAGCCTTCTCCGTCGCTGCCCCTCCCTCTGGAACTCACTCCCCCAACCCATCAGAGACTGCACTGACCTCACCACCTTCAAAAAACTTACAAAAACTCACCTCTTCAATCTGGCTTTTAATGTGTTTTTAATTGTTTACTATATATTTATTTGTTGTTCCTTCCTTTTCCCTTCACTATATCTGTAAAGCGTTTTTGAGCACCTGTAAAAGCGCTAACTCTTTTTATTATTATTAATTATTATTATTATTATTATTAAATACAGGGAAGGGCAATCACAAGACGAGAAACAGCCGGGCAGGGGAGGAGAAACGCAAGGGCGACAGGTGAACACAATCAGACAATTAGACACACCAGGGAAACTAACGACAGGGGAAAAACACAGGAAGAAGGACCAGACAATATACAAGGAGGAAAATACCCATAACCAGACATACAAAACTACAAACGTGACATAACAAGAGAATCCTGACAACTAGTGACCCTCTGACCGTACTAGTGACGCTAAAAGTCTTACAAGTGAACTAGTGCGCTGCAAAAGCTCTGACATGTTAACTACACTGAACAAAAATATAAACGGAACACTTTTGTTTTTGCTCCCATTTTTCATGAGATGAACTCAAAGATCTAAAACATTTTCTATACACAAAATAACCATTCTCCTTTGCCGAGATAATCCATCCCACCTCACAGGGTGGCATATCAAGATGCAGATTAGACAGCATGATTATTGCACAGGTGTGCCTTAGGCTGGCCACAATAAAAGGCCACTCTGAAACGTGCATTTTTGCTTTATTGGGGGGGTCTGGGGGGGGTCCGAAAACCAGTCAGTATCTGGTGTGAGGGTTAGGGTAATGTTGTGAATCGAGTGGCCTGTGTTCGTCGTCCATAACATACGCCTGCCCATACCATAACCCCACCACCACCATGGGCCACTCGATTCACAACATTACCCTAACCCTAACCCACCAAACAAAACACACACACACAAAGCGGAACAAAGCAGAAGTAGAAACATGTATTTCTCTAGGCAGAACACACTGACTGACTTCCCACGGACAATATGTTAACAGTACTAAATACCCGACTGACGAGCCTCACGTCTTCGAGACGTTGCTAAAAACATCGCCCCCTCAGGCTCTCCCTCACAGAGCTTAACTGACAAATCAGAATCTGGGTCCCTCCTGCTTCATTTGCATATGGCTGACTAGTTAACGTGTTGGCCATATGAACGACAACTAGTGGATACATATTGCAGCTTACACGTTAACTAGTGAAGGCAAAATGTTCACTAGTTAACTAGTTGTGCTTCTTTTGTGTGACTAGTTAACATGTCAGAGATTTTGCAGCGCACTAGTTAACTTGTAAGACTTTTAGGGTCACTAGTACGGTCAGAGGGCCACTAGTTCATCAAAAAGCTTACACGTTGGGACTTTGGTGTTACTAGTGCTGCTCCTGGCGTCACTAGTAAGGCATACGTGGTAACTAGTTGGACAAAAGTGCCACTAGTTGCTGAAAAAGAGCGACTAGTGAAATGTTTTATTTAACTAGTAAAGCAGAGTGCCTAACTAGTTTGACCATATATCGAACAAGTGAAATCAAAGAGCCAACTAGTGTAGGCCGCTGCCGTCTGATATCAAGGAAATTGAATAAATACTCAAATGGCTTGCCATAGTTTGACCATATATCTAACGAGTGAAATCAAAGAGCCAACTAGTGAAGGCCACTGCGGTCTGATATCAAGGAAATTGAATAAATACTCAAATGGCTTGCCATAGCAGCGCACTAGTTAACTTGTAAGACTGTTAGGGTCACTAGTACGGTCAGAGGGCCACTAGCATCAAAAAGCTTACACGTTGGGACTTTGGCGTTACTAGTGCTGCTCCTGGCGTCACTAGTAAGGCATACGTGGTAACTAGTTGGACAAAAGTGCCACTAGTTGCTGAAAAAGAGTGACTAGTGCAATGTTTTATTTAACTAGTAAAGCAGAGTGCCAAACTAGTTTGACCATACATCTAACAAGTGAAATCAAAGAGCCAACTAGTGTAGGTCGCTGCCGTCTGATATCAAGGAAATTGAATAAATACTCAAATGGCTTGCCATATGCACTAGTACAATTGTTTTTACCTTACTAGTTAACTAGTTACACACACTTTATCTCACTAGTTAACTAGTGGAGCCTTAGAGGAGTCACTAGTAAACTAGTGACACAGGTGTTTTTCTTACTAGTTAACTAGTGGAGGGAATTTCTTATCACTAGTGAGGTTCTGTTAGACTTTGACCTTACATGTTACACATGTTTCTTACATGTAAGGCCTTTCCTTCAACTAGTTTGGCTTTTCTTGCACTAGTGAGCAACTGCATGCTATAGTTAGCTATTAATTTAACATGTATGGCTTTTTAGTGGATATTTTCAGGCCACTAGTTGTAGTTTTTCTTCTCTCTAGTTCAACAAAATGACTTACTAGTTGACGTGCAACTAGTTACTAGTGAATTGCTTCAAAGTCATACATGTTGACTAGTGCATTTTTGACAATCACTAGTAAACTCAAATGCACTTATTTGTTTAAATACATTTTAAAAATAAGGCAATCACACTGCATTCTTTATTTGGTTGTATATATTTTATTGTGTTTTCTGTATATAGTTGTATGTCTTTATTTGTAGTGTGTTTGAATTGTGTGTCTTTAATTGGTTGTATGTCTGTATTTGGTAGTGTGTTTGAATTGTGTGTCTTTAATTGGTTGCATGTCTGTATTTAATTGTCTGTCTGTATTTGGTCACGTTTCTGTATTTGGTTGTGTTTTCTGAATGTGTTTGTGTTTGCCTGTATCTGGTTGCTTGTTTGAATTTGGTTGTTTCGTATTTGTGTGTCTGTATTTGGTCGTGTCCCCCCTCAAGAATTGACAATAATGTATACGTTTTTAATTTATTCTGTTTCAGGTGTTAGAGCATATGAAACATAAATTGAGCCCAACCACGGTGATAAAATGCTTTTTCTCCCCTTCGCTGTGGTGTATTCCCACAGCTGACTGTGTGTGGATTGATAGTTTACTTTGAATAAAGACAGTACTGTTGGAGTGTTACAAAATATGGTGTGGCTGCTGCGCTGCTCATATGAAGGATGGTTTAAAGGTAAACGCAAGAGACACTATATACTGTAGTGTAATTCCCTTGACCGGTATATGTGTGTGTGTGGGTTTGTGTGTGTATGTGTGTTTTCAGGCTATGAATTTTATTACAGCTCCAAAATAGACTCTGGCCCCAAAGCCCAAGCCTCTACACATTCAATTTCAAAACGGTGAGAGAGAGAAGAGGAAGAGCGAGGAGATGGTGTGTGGGGAGGGAGAGTTGGGGGGGGTGAATGGTGTGCTGTGGAAAAAAAGAGATGGAGAGAAAGGCCCAAAGAACGGCGGCGAGGGGAGGGAAAAATGAAAGTGAGCTGATTCAATCTTCAAGCACCTTACAAGCGTTTGCGTCAGGCTTCTTGTTTAAGAGGAGAGGTGGATGAGAGGATGTGTAGGAAGAGAAAGACGGAGGGAGTGTGGCGAGCGAAGGGGGGGTTATGTCCACGACTCCTCCTCGTTTTCTTCCACCCTTCCCTCTCCACTTTCATTCCTTCTTCTCCCTTTTTCCAAACTGTAGTGAAAAGATTAAATTGTTACGAGTGCGAAGCACGGCTAGCTCGAGCGGATGAGCCAAGAGCGACAGAGATAGACATTCTAATTCGGGCTGTACTTAGCGCCCGGGTCCCTGTGTGCAACCACTAATTTCTTTTATCTGGCTGCAACACTCCGGGCTTCAGCCACATTAAAAAAAACATATATATATTAATATATAAAGAAGAATACCAGGAAGAAGAAGGGATTGAGGAGGGGAGAGAAAAAGGAGTGAATGTGGGTAAAGAAATACAGTTTTTAACACTGTACAACTGATATAAAAAATTGAAGAAAACATCTGTACTTGAATACTTGATTTCATATTCTTCCCTCAACAGCCCTCAACAACCCCCCCCCCCACCCCTTCTCGCCACCCCCAATCTCACAAGAAGAGCCGTCCGAGTCTTAACCCTTATCTTGACTGAGCAGAGAGACATTGCCAGCATCTCTCTCTGTGTTTGGCTGCTTGGGTTGTGCGTGCGTGTGTGTGTGTGTGTGTGTGTGTGTGTTTGTGTGTGTGCGTGCGTGTGTGTGTGCATGTGTGTGTGCGTGTTGTGTGGGGCTACGTGTTAATATGTGCTGGGATTGGTAAGCTTGATGAGAGACGGACGGACTATGGGATGTATGTGTGATGAGTGTGTGTGTGCGTGTGTGTGTATGTGTGTGTTGGGGGGGGGGTACAGCATGGAGAAGAATTACTGTTATCTCCTACGAAGAAGAGGGGGGAGATAAGAAAACTGCTGCAGCCGACAGAGAGAGGGAGAGAGAGGGAGAGAATCAGGCGTGAGAAGTCATTTTTGATGGGGGCCTGCGTTGTAAATTTGCTGGATATTCAGAGCGAGCTACCCTGGCTGTGTGACTGCATCCATCTCTATTTTTTTTTTTTAAACCCGAGGTCTGCTCTCCTGATAGTGGCATTGTGCGGGGCACACTGTATAGAAAGCTCATCAGTGCTGGTTGCCTATTGGGCGTTATCGGACCTAGTAAGGTAACTGCACGCTTAGAGACTGCACCCAGATAATGGGGGGCAGAAGAAAAGAGATAAAGAGGAGGGGGGGCTCCTCATTAACAGCTATCTACTGGACTGCAGGAACTGGGCTGTAGTTGAGTGGTTCCTTTACCGGGCATAATTAAAATGCACCCACAGCAAGGAAGTGGAGGGGGTTGGGGGTGGAGGAGAGGAGGAAGAGGAGTTTTGTAAATGACAGTCAAGTGTAAGGGTGGGTGTGCATGCGAGGGAAAGTGTTGGTGGTTGGGGGGTGGTTAGCTTCAGTCTCACTGAGCTCTGATGAGCTATGACTTCTCATTTGGCCCAAGCTCTGCGATTGGATGTTGGAGTGGCAGTGTGCCAAGGTTACGCAGAGCGTCAGACAGCTGTTTGAAATGGAACGAAACCACGGCAGACTATCGAAAACTGGACTCGAACGGGACCAGCCCCCCCCCCACGAGAACTACACATGCTGGCTATTGTGTTTCGCAACATTTTCTATGGGACGTCTCAACTGGGAACATTTTCGTTTTTCCCACAATTAGAAGTTGCCAGTATTAAACACATTGGTGTTATCAAATTTAAAACATATCATTAATAATGGGTGAAAATGGCTTGTGTCCATAATGGGCAGCATTAATATATACCCACATGACAGCTCATTGTTACTTTGTAATTCTACTCCACTACAATTCAGAGGTTAACCTGGTATTTTACTCCACAACACTTATTTGAGCTACTTTGCAGATTCTGATTAATGATGTGAAATATAAACAACCCTTAAATCAGACTTTAGTTACACCTGAGTAAAATTCAGGGAAGGTGATTGTTAAGTGCCAACAATCAGGCGAGATATTTGATAGTTGGTGCTTGAGAAGAACTAAACATTTATCTGCAGATCCCTATAAAGCATATTACTCATTATTCTCTACTAATAGTTAATTACATACTGATGAGGGCGGGAGAACATATGAGGAAAGGGAGTCAAGGGACCTGAAATGAGACGTGAAACAAACAAAACAGGAAGTGAGCAATAATAAAACATAAAAATGAAACATGATTACTAACACTTTTGACGGTGCACAACAGGAGCCCGGCAAAAGACAACAGCAGTTCAACAGCTTATCCCCGCTGTTTTTAAGAAGCCAATAGACATGAAAGCCGAGAGACCAAAATAAATAACGGAAGCTATTGCATATATTTCAACGGCTATGCGTCCTTGAAACACTTTATTATTTATTTCGTAGACATTCTTTTTAGTTTTACAGCTTGATGAAACCTTTTTTTTTCAGCCATTATAGATAATATGGCCATCTGAGTGTGTGTGATACTTTTAACTGTGTAATAAAGTTAATTATTCAAAATCTTAGAGTTCAGTCAGACAACTCACGTGTTTCTTAATATGTTTATTATAAGCAGCATATCATTTGAGTTTGTTCTAGTTCTAGGCTCGGGCCTCATCACTCCACAGATTTACAAACGAACATTGAGTGATCAATAGATAACTACCCCTCGAGCCTGCAGGTGGAAGCTGGGGTGGAGGTGGGGCAGGCGAGTAGCAGCAACATGAAACACAGCAGGGACATGAACGTAGCAATAGTAAGTGAACACAGCAGTGGCAGCAGCAGCATAGTGAGGCAGAGGCAGGAAGACCTGGCAGCTTAAATAGAGCGGCATGTTTAGGAGAATGTGTTTGGTTGGTTGTAAGAGGGACGAGGTGCGTCACGTGTTAATGTATGATTGGTGCTCGAGTTGACTGCCTGAACTAGCTCGCAGGCTTCACCCCATTTCCTTATTTTTAAACTGAAACTTGCACTACTGTTCAAAATAAATAAAAAACAAACCTGGAATTATGCATTTGGGACTTATTTTAGCTTTTTCTTGTTGTACCGAACCCGTACCGAACCGTGACCCCCAAACCGAGGTACATACCGAACCGTGAATTCTGTGAACCCGCCCCTAGTGTATATACCTCCACCATTAAACTGTCATATTCTGCACATTTCTTATACTATCTACATACATAAGAGTATCATTCATATGTATAATATCAGTTAAAATAAGTGCTTCAACATAGTTAACATTGCAGGAAAGCAAAATATTAGATGTCAAGTACTTTGTCAGGCTTAATATTTATCTCTAGATACCCCCAAAGCTTTTTTCTTATTTAAAAGAAGACCTTAACCTAAAGTATTCTTTAATCTTTACATTTTTATATTCTATATTTCTATCATTGACCTTCTACTTTCCCCCTATTTTGTATGTACTCTTATTTTTTTGTTATGTTAAAAAAATAATTCAATAACGTGCTTTAACCACTAGGTGGTGCACACAAGATACACACAGCATACAATGCCATAATAACTTTGTATTATTAGTATAGGACACTTATGTATGTATAACATCTGAAGATGTGTAGTTTTATTCATGTTTTCACATAATTGTACAGGATATTTCTAAATTATTTCACATAATTACTTCTACACATTAATATCTGATTAGTAAAACATCACAGACAGAAAGGTATATCCGTCATTTAATGGTAAGCTATTGAAATTCTGATTCTATAGATGTGTCCCATCCCCCAAAATCCCTGACTATTCTTTCAACTCAGTATGTACATTCTTATATTCAAAGAAAATCAGTAATATCTTTAAAAACTACAAGTCCTTTTATATCAGCTGTGCACCGTTATGGGGTATAGCCTATCTACCAATTGGATCAAATGTAAAAGTCAGCCGAATTAATGTTGATACTGCAAGGAGACGTATTGTGTGAAGAGAAATTGAAGATGTTGTTTAACTGCTGATATATTTATGATCTTCGTCACATATTCAGTTTTGGCAGCAGTTCTTCCAGTTTGTCTAGAAGTCTTCTCATCAGGGCTCTATAAATAAAGAACTACGGCAGATGTGTAATATTTAAAGCAGCCGAACCGTGTATTACAATGCCATTATGTGATGACTTTCAAAGAGAAAAGCAAGTATATATTTTATTTTCTTTTAAAAATGTTTTTCGGATATCATATCGCATATAAACACCATATCCCAACGTGCATTGCGTCTAAACAATCTAATCACCGAGCTTAAACCATAGCTGGGATCTTGGGTAATCAGTTCAGTGGCTTTGTATCTGTTTTATTTTGAAATTCAGTTCCTGACGGACACCAAAAAGCCTGAGATTATAGAATTAAACAAATAAATAAAAACAAGGATAATTGTGTGTTATTGTTGAGTAAATAACAGTGTGTTGTTTAGAAAAGAATAACAAATTAGTAGGAAAAATTAAAAATACAGATTTCAGTATTCTGAGGCTCTGAGCCCCATTTATTTTCCATCGCGGACGGCAAAAAAAGTCCGACATCATACGATTTAAATATTGAGGCTTGATATTGAGTAAGAACATGTTTTTATGAACCACACAGCTTCCGGTCTTTCAAGACCCTACCGGTCAAAAATACATGTTGCAGTCACGAAACACACTACCAATATAAATACATTGCTTTTAAAATCGTTCTGTGTGACACGAAAAAAAGGAGAAAATCGTGTTGGTGAACACGAATCAATAGATTAGATGTCGTGACTATAACACGAAATGCCGTGAGACTGGATTGGTACATCAGTAAGGATATCCTAGACAACAGATGAGTTGTTTCTCATGATATGTATGTGTTGTTTCTTCCATGTGAAGTGAAACCGAGCCATGGAATTACCTGGAGGTAGGTTTAAAATGTTTTGCTTATGCACTAAAAAGAAGTTTGGAGTAGCTGGTCTTCTTGGAGGGTTGTGTCCTGGAAAGGACACCGTTTGGGGACTCTATAGTTCTGCTGGGGGAATACAATGCTCAGATGGGTAATGATGGAGAAACCTGGAAGGAGTGATTGAGTGGAACAGTCTGCCTTATCTGAAACGTGATGTTTTGTTGACGGACTGCTGTGTTATTTATGGGTTGGCCATAACAAGCATGACATTTGAGCATGGGGTGGTTCATAAGTGTACCTAATACCAAAACACACAAAGCTGATGAATGATCGACTTTGTAGTCGTACCACTGTATATGTGGCGGAAAGTTTTGGAAACTCTTGAGACTCAAGTTGTGGTCGGAAGGTTTTGGCTGTCATGGTGGTTGCTTAGGAACCCAGTAGTGGGTAACCAGTCATTAAGATGGCCATCAAGCTTAGAAGAAGGCCCCTGGTTTGGTTGGCCCAAGGGTCTCCTGAAGCAACATACGGGTATCTGTTGGCCAGAATGCTGTAGGTACAATGGGCATCATAGCAAACACTAAGAAGTTGGAGGAGTTTGGAGAGGATATGGAAAAGGACTTTCAGTGTGCCTCAAGGAAATTCAGGCACATTTTAGAAGAAACAAGAAGGCCAAGCAGGAATCGCTCAGACTATGTTCAGCAGCAGCAGGGCAATGACTATACTGTTGGTTGAGATAGCACTTTGATAAACCCTGAGCCCGGCCAACACGTTTGGAGGAAACAGAGTTTGAAGGCTTTTCTTCTATACTGAAAAGGTGGCCAGGCTTTGTGTGAGTTTTCTAAGATGTTTAGTGTATTTTAGATTGTTTTATACCTTAGACGTATCACAGAGCCAGCTTCCAGGTTTTGTTCCTTTCATCCAGGTTTGACGTTGCTTAGTATAGATTTATTTGTAAGGGATGTCATTTCATGTGGCCTTAGCAACAAAACAGTGACAGTTGATTGACAGAAGTGATAACGTGATTGGTTGACCACAACACTCACAGGGTTGTGTTCCATCTATTAACGGCATGGCTCTATTTACGTCTGTCACAAACGAGCTGAGGACCAAAATGCAGAACACGGGAAACCAGAGATAGTCGGTAACCAGCTTTATTGAAGGCAGTAGGCTGGTAGGAGACAACACGGCAGATAGTAGGCAAAGGGCTGGTCGGGGACAGGCGAGGGTTCCAGGAGACAGCAGGACGGGAGTCGTAGGCACAGAACGGGTCAGGGAGCAGGCGAGGCAGGCTGGTCAGGGACAGGCAGGGTCGAAACCGGGAGAGCAATCTGAGGAGTAGTGCGGGAAAGACAAGCATGCTGCGAAGTACGATCTGGCACTGAGGTGAAGGTGAAGTGGGCCTAAATACTACTGGAGCTGATGGGTGTAACAGAGTGAGAGAGAGAGACAGGGTGTGACTACCAGGTGACTAAGGAATGATAATGCAGAAAATAGGTGAGTGAGAAAGCAGACTGTGACAGAACCCCCCCCTTAATGGACGGCTCCAGACGTCTAAACAATACTAAAAAAAACAAACAAAAGAGACCCAAGAAAAAAAAACCCTACAGAACCGGGTGGAAGGTGGAGGTATGGGAAAGGTTAGTACTCGTCTGAGACTGCTCTCTCGGCCTCTCCCTCCTGGAAATCCTCGTCCTCCTCGCCCGATGACGACTCCCCCTCCTCCTCGACGAAGCCTCTGGTCCGTAGCGGACGAGTACTCCCTGGCTTAACGCCTGGTCGAGCGTGGGTCCTAGACGGCTGCTCCGGGTAACGCAGGTGGAAGTCTCGATGAGCTGAGGGTTGAGGATATGACGAGCCGGAACCCACTGCCTCTCCTCAGGACCATAGCCCTCCCAGTCCACCAAATATTGAACCCCTCTTCCTCTGAGACGGGAACGGAGTAAACGACGAAGGGTGTAGGTAGGGCCCCCATCGATCATCCTAGGGGGTGGTGGTGGAGGGGCGGCGGAAACCATAGGGCTCTCCCGGACAGGTTTATCCTAGAGACGTGGAAGGTGGGATGGATTTTCATGTTCCGGGGCAAACTCAAGTCGAACTGCTGCAGGATTAATGACCTTGACAATCTCGAAGGGTCCAATAACCTGGGCGGCTAATTTTTTAGACTCCATCCGAAGGGGAATGTTCTGGGTGGAAAGCCACACCCTCTGGCCTACCTGGTACCACAGGTGCCTGGTTCGTCGGCGGTTCGCTGATGTGGCGTACCGGTTAGCAGACTGAAGCAGAGTTGTTCGAGCCTGCCTCCAAGTCCCTCCGACAAGTCTGATGAAAGCCTGGACAGACGGACAGGTAACCTCCTTCTCCAATGCAGAGAACAATGGGGGTTGAAAACCGTATGCACACTGAAAAGGGGAAAGACCAGTAGCGGAACTGATGAGGGTGTTTGTGGGCATACTCCACCCACAGGATGTTTTGTTTTGACCAGGTCGTGGGATGATCGGAAGCCATGCAGCGGAGAGTGGTCTCCATCTCCTGATTCTTCCGTTCGGTGGCCATTGGCCTGTGGGTGGGAAACCGGAGGTGAGACTAACCGTCGCTCCCCGATGAGCTCACAAAAACTCCCTCCAAAACACAGAGGTGAATTGGGGCCCCCGGTCGGAAACCACATCAGTCGCCAGTCCGTGAATGCGAAACACGTGGATGCAGAATTCCAGTTCTGCCGTCTCCCTTAGCTGACGGGATCTTAGGCATGGGTATGAAATGAGCCCTCTTACTAAACCGATCTACCACCGTCAAGATGCAGTATGTCCGTTGGGACGGTGGTAGACCAGTCACAAAGTCCAATGAAATATGTGACCAAGGGCGACGTGGGACCGGGTAATGGATGAAGGAGGCCAGCTGGCGCTTGGTGAGATGGTTTGTGCCGATTGCACACAGGACAGGCGTTCACAAACTCCCGGGTGTCAGCTCCAGCGTGGGCCCACCAGACCGTTGTAGGACCATCCCCTTGGTACGTTGAATTCCAGGGTGGCAGGAAGTCTGGAGCTATGAGCCCACTGAAGCACCTCAGCCCTCAAAACCTGAGGCACAAACAAGCGGTTAATAGAGGACAAGAACTAGGGACCGGGTTGGTCCACCAAAGCGGGTCTTAACCCTCTCCTCAATCTCCCAAGCGAGGACGCCGATCACTCGAGGAGCAGGAAGAATAGTGTCCGGAATACCCCGGGTGGTCTCCCTCCCTCCCGAACTGCCGGGACAAAGCGTCGGCCTTCACGTTGCGGGAGCTCCGGGCTGGTAGGACGAGAAAAAATTAAACCGGTGTGAAAAATAACGACCACCTGGCTTGCCGAGAATTCAGTCTCTGTGCCGACCTGATGTATTCCAGGTTCTTATGGTCTGGTCCATACCTGAAATGGTTGTTCTGTCCCCTCAAGCCAGTGTCGCCACTCCTCCAACGCCAACTTGACTGCTAGAAGCTCTCGATTCCCCACGTCATAGTTTCTCTCCGCCGGACTCAATCTCCTCGAAAAGAAAGCCACAGGGGTGGAGCTTCTGGTTCTCACCAGAACGTTTGCGACAGGATGGCCCCCACCCCTACGTCAGAAGCATCCACCTCCACCACCAACTGACCAGCGGTTGTCTGGTTACTTGAAGGATAGGAGCTGACGTAAAACCGGCCCTTGAGGTCCTGAAAAGCCTCCTCGGCTGCAGGGGACCATCGGAACGTCACCTTGGATGAGGTCAGGGCGGTGAGCGGGGCGGCCACGGTGCTGTAGCCACGGATGAACCGTTCTGTAAAAGTTGGCGAATCCCAGGAAACGTTGCAGCTCCTTCCGGGAATCAGGGACCCGCCACGAGGGTAACTGCTGAGACCTTAGAAGGATCCATCTCCACACTTCCTTGACCCACGATGTAGCCAAGAAAGGCGACCGAAGAAGTGTGAAACTCGCACTTCTCCGTCTTGACGAACAGTGAGTTCTCCAGAAGTCTCTGGAGGACTGTCTGGACATGATGGACGTGCTCCTTGAGGTTCTTAGAAAAAATCAAGATGTCGTCCAGATAGACAAAAACATAACGATCCAACATGTCTCGGAGTACGTCGTTCACCAACGCCTGGAAAACTGCAGGGGCGTTGGTAAGTCCAAATGGCATCACCAGGTACTCGTAATGTCCCGAAGAGGTGTTGAAGGCGGTCTTCCATTCGTCCCCCTCCCGGATTCGTACCAGGTGATAAGCGTTTCGTAGATCCAGCTTAGTGAAGATTGTAGCCCCCTGTAGTAACTCAAATGCTGACGAGATGAGTGGCAAGGGGATAACGATTCTTCACCGTGACGTCGTTCAGACCCCGATAGTCAATGCAGGGTCTCAGGGTCTTGTCCTTCTTCGCCACAAAAAAAAACCCTGCTCCTGCGGGTGATGTGGAAGGACGAATAATTCCCGCAGCCAGAGAGTCATTGACGTAGGTCTCCATGGCCTTCCTCTCCGGTGCCGAAAGCGAGTACAACCGGGCCTTGGGTGGGACTGCGCCTGGATGTAGCTCAATGGCGCAGTCATAGGGCCGATGAGGTGGGAGAGATGTCGCCCTAGCCTTGCTAAAAACCTCCTTAAAGTCCAAATACTCCGCCGGAACCCCTGTGACATCCGGAACCAGGTTCATATCCACCGATAGTTGAGGTGCGGCGGCCTGCTTGAGACAAACCTGATGACAGGAAGAACTCCAACCTAGGATGGACCCAGTTGCCCAGTCAATGTTCGGGTTGTGGCGGCGGAGCCACGGATAACCCAAAATCAGAGGGATTTGGGGGGACCGTAGCACATGAAACCGGATTGTCTCATGGTGGTTCCCCGACATGAGCATACGGACCGGTGTCGTCTGGTGTGTCACTGTTCCCAGCAGGTGACCATCCAAAGCATTAGCCGGTACCGGCTGGAGCAGCCGAACCTGTTGGATGCCCAGCTGTCGTGCGAGCTCCTCGTCAATGATGCTGACATCTGATCCGGAGTCGATAAAAACAGCCAGAGCCTGAGATTTGCCTGTCAGGAGGAGTCGAGCATGGCACAAGGGTCTTAGATTGGGGATCAGCTCAGAGGTTTGGCCCACCAGTATACTCCCCATTACTGATGAGCTCTGTCTTTTACCTCTTCGACGTACTTCCCTCTCCTCAGAGGTAAGACTGGTACGACCCACTTGCATGGGCTCGACCTTGTACCGTGAGTCAGAGTAGGAGTGGGAACTCTCCGCCGAACCCGGAAGTCGAAATCTCCCGGAAACCGGAAGTTGTTGTCGCGAGCTGCGGCCCGCCGCTCGCGTCTGTTGCTCTCCTCTCCGAGTCTGGATTCGTCCGTCAATCCGAGAGGTGAGCTCTATCAACCCATCCAAGGAAGCAGGGAGATCATAGGAAACCAGCTCATCTCTCATATAATCCGCTAATCCTCTCAGATATGCGTCACACTGCGCCGGCTCATTCCAGCTGCTGCGGCGGCTACTGGTGCGGAAGTCAATAGCGTAATCCACCACCGTGCCGGAACCCTGGCACAAACTCAGCAGGCCTCCAGCAGCGTCGGGACCCAGACGAACGGGACCGAACACCTTCCGCATCTCCGCGGAAAAGGCAGCAAACGAGGCGCAGGCTGGTGTCTGCTGCTCCCACTCAGCAGTTCCCCATAAACGTGCTCTCCCCGTCAGATGATTAACGGTGAAAGCTACCCGAGCCGCCGAGGAGGCGAAGGTGTGTGGCTGCAGTGAAAACAATATGGAACAGTTTGTGAGAAAAGGCCTGCATCCCTCCGGCTCACCAGCGTAGCGTTCGGCGTTCCCACACGAGGCTCCGGAGCGTATCCGTCGACCCAGGGGCTGGAGCGAGCATCGGAGCTGCGGGCGGAGGGACGGTAGCAGCCATGGTAGCGGCTAGCTGTTGTACGGTGGCGGCCATCTGTTGCATCTGGGAGGTAAGGTGAGCCAGCGTTTGTCCCTGGGTTGAGGTTGCCTGGTGGGTCTCGATAGCTAAGGTTAGCTATTGTGACCTCCTGTCTTTGGATGGCATCCTCAACCCTCTCAAAGCGGTCTCTAGGAGACCCGGTGTTTGCTTGGTCCATTTCTGGCCAGATCGTTCTGTCACAAACGAGCTGAGGACCAAAATGCAGAACACGGGAAACCAGAGATAGTCGGTAACCAGCTTTATTGAAGGCAGTAGGCTGGTAGGAGACAACACGGCAGATAGTAGGCAAAGGGCTGGTCGGGGACAGGCGAGGGTTCCAGGAGACAGCAGGACGGGAGTCGTAGGCACAGAACGGGTCAGGGAGCAGGCGAGGCAGGCTGGTCAGGGACAGGCAGGGTCGAAACCGGGAGAGCAATCTGAGGAGTAGTGCGGGAAAGACAAGCATGCTGCGAAGTACGATCTGGCACTGAGGTGAAGGTGAAGTGGGCCTAAATACTACTGGAGCTGATGGGTGTAACAGAGTGAGAGAGAGAGACAGGGTGTGACTACCAGGTGACTAAGGAATGATAATGCAGAAAATAGGTGAGTGAGAAAGCAGACTGTGACAACGTCAATGTCGATCAATGGGTCCACAACAATAGTCCAGATTAAAATATATCTACAGCTGGTGCATTGATCTTTATCTCACTGGCGTTGATGCTTTAACTTATGATCCAGCACCACCCTGAGGTAAAACCTTTTATTTTGTGTGATATAATATCTCAACAGCTGTTGGATAGATTGTTGTGAAATGTGGACACTCATGTCTCTCCCAAGGTGAATTGGTTGATTTTTACATCCAGCAATGAAATATATAACTTATTTAACTTATGACATTTCCATCAACCTCAGATGCATAGTCCACTTTTGATATCTGCTCATTCGTGTTGCTAACACATTCATATTAAAGTTGAATCTTGAATGCAGTTATTTCACGTCACCACTGTCATTACCTTGATTGCCTTAACAGATATTAACACATACCATATATTTAATGCAATTGTGAGTTTTGATGTGTGTATATACAAGGAACCGTGGGTCTTTATTTTCATAAATGTGTATTTCAATACACAACCCAGTCTCACGTCATTTCGTGTAATAGTAACAAAATCAATTTAATCTATTGATTCGTGTTCACCAACACAATTTTCCCATTTTTTTTCGTGTCACACAGAACGATTTTAAAAGCAATGTATTTCTATTGCTAGTATGTTTTGTGCCGGCACCACGTCTTTTTGTCCGGTCGGGTCTTGGAAGACCAGAAGCTGTGTGGTTCATAAAAACATTTTCTTACTCAATATCAAACCACGATTATTGTTTTTATTTTAAATTGTATAATGTCGGAATTTTTTTGCCGTCCGCGAGGAAAATAAATGGGGCTCAGAGCCTCAGAATTCTGAAATCTGTATTTGTTTTATCTTTTTTCCTTCTAATTTGTAATTATTTTTGTGCAGGCACGAAACATACTACCAATAGAAATACATTGCTTCTAAAATCGTTCTGTGTCCGAATACTGAAATCTGTATTTTTTTAAAATCTTTTTTTCCTTCTAATTTGTTATTATTGCTTTTAAAATCGTTCTGTGTGACACGAACAAAATGGGGAAATCGTGTTGGTGAACACGAATCAATAGATTAATTTTGTGACTATAACACGAAATGCCCTAGGTTGCAATACATCATGCCATGAATATATTTCTCTGCAGGACAGCTGTATATGTTTGATGAAAGCCTCTTTTAAGCTTCCTTTGCCGACTACCTCCCCCCCCCCCTTTTCTTTGCTTCTGCATATGCTTTACAATCAGGGGTGCACATAACTTTCTTAGTGAGTTACTGAAATCAGTACCAGGAGACAATGTTTGGTACTCAGGAATGCCCACGCAAAGTTATGTGTTCAGCCCCTCTGTTTCACGAACATCGACACGGGGGGGAGGGGTCGGTGGGGGTGTATTATTGAACGTCGATGGGAGGGTGGGCGCTAGTGGAGCACGTGCGTGGAACTCGCGGCGGAAGTTGTGGCACAATTCCGTTGTACACATCAACGTTAACAGCTGCCCCGTCTGTACGCACGGCCACCGGCTCTGTCGTCCAGGCTTTGTCCTAAACTAGTTGATATTTTCAGTCCACTAGTTGTGGTTTTCTTCTCTAGTTCAACAAAATGACTTACTAGTTGACATGTATGTGCAACTAGTTTACTAGTGATGTGTCAAACATTCACTAGTCAACATGTATGACTTGAAGCAATTCACTAATAACTAGTTGCACGTACATGTCAACGAGTGGGTCATTTTGTAGAACTAGAGTGAAGAAAAACAACAACTAGTGGCCTGAAAATATCCACAGTATTTATTCCATATCTTTGATATCAGACGGCAGCTGCCTACACTAGTTGGCTCTTTGATTTCACTTGTTAGATATAAGATGGTCAGCTCATTTCTCTCTCCTCTGTTGTCACTAACCCCGGTGTAAGGTTTGACCACACTCCAAGCCCACATCAAACATATCACCAAGACCTCCTTCTTTCACCTGAAAAAATTTCCCGACTCAAGCCCTCACTCTCAACTGATGACACCAAAAAACGGGTTCATGCACTCGTCTTCTCAATACTAGATTACTGCAATGCACTCCTCTCCCGTCTCCCCAGCCAAATCCATCAACCACCTGCAACTTGTCCAGAACAGTACAGCCAGAGTTCTCACCGGTGCAAAAAGGTCCACACACATAACCCCCTGCACAACTACACTGGCTCCCAGTCCACTACAGAACCAGTTTAAGGTTCTGCTCCTCACTTACAAAGCCCTGAATGGACAAAGCTGAGATCTGCCCCTTCCACCGAGGTCTTCAAAACCAGCTTAAAGACCAGCTTCTTTCGGCAGGCCTTCCAATAAGCTTTGAGCATGGTACCTGGAGTACTGCCATTTTTATCGCTGTCTCCGACTTTTATTTTATTTATTTATTCTTTCATCTCTCAAATTGTATCAGTGTCCTTTGTTGTGAAGCAATCCGAGATTTGTCATGGCTAGGGGTGTAACGGTTCACAGAAGTCACGGTTCGGTTCGTACCTCGGTTTGGGGGTCACGGAAAAAGAAAAAGCAAAAAAAAGTCCCAAATGCATAATTCCAGGTTTGTTGTTATTTATTTTTGAACAGTAGTGCTAGTTTCAGTTTAAAAATAAGGAACTCTGACATTTTGATTAATTAACTGTATTAAACAGTTAAAAACAAACCACAAACAGTACCACACACACTCAGATGGCCATATTATCTATAATGGCTGATGTCAAACAAAAAGGTTTCATCTGGGTGATGCCTTCTGATATGATTTAGCATGTTTGGCGTGTGTTTCCATTAGCATACCGCACCGCTGTCGAACAACGCCGACACACCGTCCTCGTCCGATCCACCACTCGCATTCCATCGTTATTGTAGTCCACAGGGAACCCGAAATGTTCCCACACAGCTGATTTAAAGAAACAGGTCGGCTCTATCTCCTGTGTGTTATCTGAAATCGCCCATACTAACTTTTCTTCTTCTTGTAATTTGTTCGTTTTGTTGTTGTGTTTCTTCTTGTTCTTCATTTGTTGTTTAAGGGCGGCTAGCAAACAGCTTTTAGGCGCAATACCGCCCCCTGGATTATATATCATGTAGTGGATACTGCCCTGAATGACAGACTTTGTTCCCACTCGTAAAAAAAAGGGTATTCGTCGTGTGACTGCATTTGCCGAACCGTGACGGTACGGGACGAATACGGATACCGTTACACCCCTAGTCATGGCAGATGAGAAGCGCTATATACATTATATGTATTATTATTTATTATATGGTCACACTAGTTTGGCACTTTGCTTTACTAGTTCAATAAATCATTATCACTATGGCAAGCCATTTGAGTATTTATTCCATTTCCGTGATATCAGACGGCAGCTGCCTACACTGAAAACTGCAGTCATTAAACCGCTCTTAAAAAAGAATAATCTAGATGCTTCAGTAATGAACATACAAGCCCATATCAAACCTCCCATTTCTAGGTAAAATCATTGAAAAAGTTGTTTTTCAACAGTTGAGTAATTTCTTGCATTTAAATAACTGTTTCGATGTGTTCCAGTCAGGCTTTCGTCCAAACCACAGCACTGAGACTGCTCTTGTAAAGGTCTTTAATGACATCTATTTAAACACAGACAGTGGCAGAACTTCAGTGTTAGTATTATTAGATCTCAGTGCTGCCTTTGACACTGTTGACCACAGCATATTACTAGACCGACTGGAAAACTGGGTGGGACTTTCGGAAACAGTTCTAAATTGGTTTGAATCCTACTTAAAGGACAGAAACAACTTTGTTTCTATAGGTAAATACACATCTGAGTTGACAAATATGACATGTGGGGTTCCTCAAGGCTCCATCTTGGGGCCTCTTCTCTTTAACATCTACTTGCTACCACTCGCTCAGATAATGACAAACAACAAAATAAGTTACCATAGCTATGCAGATGACACACACATTTACGTAACAATTTCACCAGGAGACTATGCTCCAATTCAAACACTGAGTAATTGCATTGAACAAATCAATGACTGGATGTGTCAGTACTTTCTCCAATTAAACAAAGATAAAACTGAGTTAATGGTCTTTGGAGCCAAGGCAGAACGTATAAAAGTTAGCGCTGAGCTTCAGTCTGCAATGTTCAAAACAACAGATAAAGCCAGAAATCTAGGTGTAGTCATGGACTCTGACCTGAGTTTCAACAGTCACATTAAAACAGTTACTAAATCAGCCTACTATCACCTAAAGAATATATCTAGGATTAAAAGACTAATGTCACAGCAGGATTTGGAAAAACTTATCCATGCTTTATCTTCAGTAGACTCGACTACTGCAATGGTGTCTTCACAGGTCTCACTAAAAAATCTATTAGAAAGCTGCAGCTAATCAGAACGCTGCTGCTCGAGTCCTCACTAACACTAAGAAAGTGGATCACATCACTCCTGTTCTGAAGTCTTTACACTGGCTTCCTGTGTGTCAAAGAATAGATTTCAAAACACTGCTGCTGGTTTATAAAGCACTGAATGGTTTAGGCCCAAAATACATTTCTGACCTCCTGCTAAATTATGAACCATCCAGATCTCTCCGGTCTTCAGGGACTGGTCAGCTTTCTGTTCCCAGAGTCAGAACTAAACATGGTAAAGCAGCGTTCCGTTATTATGCTCCAAATATCTGGAACAAACTCCCAGAAACCTGCAGGTCCGCTGCAACTCGGACTACTTTTAAATCCAGGCTGAAGACTTTTCTTTTTGTCGCTGCTTTTAATTGAACAATTCATATCTTAGACTGCACTGTAACTTTTATCCATGTATTTTTTCTTTTAATGTTTATTTTATTAGCTTTTCTTTTTAATGACTGATTTTAAATGCTATTTTCTTAATGTCTTTCATTTTTTGTAAAGCACTTTGAATTGCCTTGTGTTGAAAAGTGCTATATAAATAAACCTGCCTAGCCTTGCCTACACTAGTTGGCTCTTTGATGTCACTTGTTAGATATATGGTCAAACTAGTTTGGCACTCTGCTTTACTAGTTAAATAAAACATTACACTAGTCGCTCTTTTTCAGCAACCAGTGGCACTTTTGTCCGACTAGTTACCACATAAGCCTTACTAGTAACGCCAAAACATAAAACTAGGTTCACCAGGGTCGGTGGAGGAGGTCTGGAGGACGGGTTTTGGGCTGACAGCCCAGGAGCACAGCGGAGGACCCAGAAGGGATCTCGGGTGGACGGCCGGGGGCAAGGCAGAGTCCAAGGTGGGGGTCTCGGGCGGACGGCACGGGGGCAAGGCAGAGTCCAAGGTGGGGGTCTCGGGCAGACGGCCGGGGGCAAGGCAGAGTCCAAGGTGGGGGTCTCGGGCGGACGGCCCGGGGGCAAGGCAGAGTCCAAGGTGGGGGTCTCGGGCGGACGGCCCGGGGGCTAGGCAGAGTCCATGGTGGGGCGAAGGCCACAGCAGGCGAACTCAAGGGGCCGAGCATGAGGGCGAAGGCAGTGGCAGGAAGAGTCAGGGGGCCGGGCTCGA
Source organism: Harpagifer antarcticus (assembly GCA_902827135.1). NCBI lineage: Eukaryota > Metazoa > Chordata > Actinopteri > Perciformes > Harpagiferidae > Harpagifer > Harpagifer antarcticus. The sequence goes on from CADEHL010001074.1 coordinate 2,123,518, forward strand.
GGGTGAAGACCACAGCTCTCAGGGGGCCGGGCTCGAGGGAGAAGACCAGACAGCTCCGGAGGCCGGGCAGGACCCGGTGTCGACCGGACAGGAACTGGAGCCGGTGGGACAGGCTTCGGCAGGATCCCCCACGGAAGAGGACCAGGAGTTGGCAGGACCCCCGGCGAGACAGGTGACGGCAGGATCTCCAACGGAACAAGACATGGGATTGGCAGGACCCCCGGCAGGAGAGTAGTCGGTGGGACCTCCAACGGGACTGGCCATGGAGCTGGCAGGACCCCCAGCGGAACCCCCAACGGCACAGGACATAGGGTTGGCAGGACCCCCGGCAGAAGAGTAGTCAACGGGTCCCCCAACGGGACAGGACATGGAGCTGGCAGGACCCCCAGCGGAACCTCCAACAGCACAGGACATAGGGTTGGCAGGACCCCCGGCAGGAGAGTAGTCGGCGGGACCTCCAACGGCACAGGACATAGAGTTGGCAGGACCCCCGGCAGAGGAGTAGTCGGCGGGCCTCCAACGGGACAGGACATGGAGTTGGCAGGACCCCCAGCGGAACCTCCAATGGACCAGGACATTGGTTAGGGACTTGAGACGTGACTCGCGAGGGGACTTGAGAGGATACTCGAGAGGGGACTCGAGAGGGGAATCAAGGAGGAACTAGAGATGGGACTCAAGAGGGGACTGGAGAGGGGACCTGAGAGGGAACTCGAGAGGTGACTTGAGAGGAGACTCGAGAGGTGACTTGAAAGGAGACTCGAGAGGGAACTTGAGAGGGGACTCGAGAGGGAGCTGGAGATGTGGCTTGAGAGGGAACTTGAGAGGAGACTTGAGACGATCGGTTCGCCAACAGAACACGGGGGGCTGGAGTCAGCCGGAATGCCTACAGGGCACGGGGAGCTGGCGTCGGCCGGTACGCCGACAGGACACGGGGAGCTGGCGTCGGCCGGAGACGAGGGGCTGGAGTCGAAACCATGGCTGCTGGGGCCAGAACTGGGGCCGGAACCATGGCTGCTGGGGCCAGAACTGGGGCTGGAACCATGGCTACTGGGGCCAGAACCATGGCTGCTGGGGCCAGAACTGGGACTGGAACCATGGCTGCTGGGGCCTGTACTGGAGCCGGAATCATGGCTGCTGGGGCCAGAACTGGGGCTGGAACCATGGCTGCCGGGGCCAGAACTGGGGTCGGAACCATGGCTGCTGGGGCCAGAACTTGGGCCGGAAACCATGGCTGCTGGGGCCTGTACTGGAGCCCAAAGCATAGCTTCTGTGGCTAGGGCTGCTAGCCGGGACCTGCGACTCCTTCTCTTAGGAGCCTTTTGGAGGCTCCATGGACCTCCAAAAGCCAGACGAGTTCCAGAGAACGGCTCTTGGACAGGAGCAGGAACTGGTGCAGAAGCAAGGGTTGACTCCAGATGGAACACACCGATGCGTGTGGTGTCATAATGGGAATTGGGAGGCAGGGAGCCAGCATGGCTGGGGCTAGCAGGCAGGGGATAACACAATGAGAGGAAATCCAAAATCCAGCCAGATAATAATTTCACCAAGCCTGGCTTCTCCGTAGCCATCTGGCGCGCCTCTGCCAGAGCTGCCTCTCACTGCTGAACCCTGGACGCTCCCCTCTATCGATCAGAGCAGTTAGCCAAAAAAAAGGAAAAATCCAATAATTCCTGCTCAAAAGGATCTGCTGGGCCCATATTTGGTTGGTTCGTACTGTTACAGTGAGTGAAGCAAGCAGGACCCAAATGCAGATAACGCTGAAAAAAGCCTTTATTTCAAGGATAAAATAAAAATAACTTGGACAAAACAGAACTCTCAACGGTGAACTCATTCACAAACAAAAGACGAACCAACACTGAACACAAGAAAAGACAAGACTAAATAAAAAGCCAGTGATAAAGTTTTCCCGGGTCGCCGAGGGTGCTGGCGTTGTTTGTTCGCCGCTCCTCCGCCCCAAATATTGTTCTTTAGTCCAGATCAGAAACTCTCCTGTCTGGCTCTCTACTTTTTAAACGTCAGTCATTAGCAAAAATAGCAGCATCTCTATCTCGAATCGACACAGATACATGTGTTGTCATCTCCTACCTGCTGGCTCTTTCCTGCTCACCGGTCCCTAGCCCGCTAGCCCGCTAGCCAGCTAGCATTATCGGACCTAGCAGGCTCCTCGGCCTCCTGAAGTCTGCTGAGCTAACATTTCTGTCTCCACCCCAACTCCACCCCAACTCCACCCTAACTCCACGGCTCGTGTGGGTCTTCCCATCCCGCTGCGATAAGCCGACTTCCCCGCTGACATCGTCTCTCCCTGCCGCCTACAGCCGGTGGCTATCAAGCTAGCTAACCAGCTAGTAGGCTGGTCACCCGGCTCCCACTCTGCACCAGGCTGTCAGCACCTCCTACGATTCTCCTCTGGAAACCACTGGAATTATTCTCTTGATATGCTGTGGATTATAATTCTCATTTTATCTGGACTCACACCGCTCCTTCTTCCACGGTCATCCGGCTCCTGGTCTCTGCTGCCCGGGTCCCCAGCATTAGCTAGCTCCGTGCTAGCGCCACTTCACCGGATCATGCCGCCGCTCTACTCCCTGTCAGATCTCCACTCCTTCAATAACCGCCTGCGTCCGGACTGCATGGACATCCTCGCAGATTATGAAATACTCCGCAAACGCCGTCCTTCACACAGAGGCTCTGGCCGTAAGTTTTTATTTCATTCCACGTCTCCACACTCCATGCCGTCCATTCGGTCCTGTCGCACGCCCACACTACGCCATCACAACAAACAACACGTGAATCTGACCAATCTCCTTCCACTCCCCCGGTCCACACAACCCCCCCCCAATGCAACGCCACCTCAGAGCAGCCCTGCTCAGCACACGCTCCATCCACAATAAAAGCCACATTCTAAATGAATTCATTAAGACAATAACCTGGACTTTCTGTATCTGACCGAAACATGGCAAAAACCCCTGGCCTATTTTTCTTTAAATCAAATCACCCCAGCAGGATTCACATACATTGACAAACCTCGCCCACAAGGGCGGGGTGGTGGTATAGCTGCTATTATCAGAAAGGAAATAAAAGCTACCATAATCCCCATCCCTGATGTTTCTTCATTTGAACACCTGATCTTTAAACTATCTGGTCCTACTCCCCTGGTCACAGCCATCATCTACCGTCCCCCGAAGCCAAACCCCTCCTTTCTCTCCGACCTCTCTGACATTCTCACTCAGCTTTCTGCCATATCCCCATCTGTTCTCCTCTTCGGTGATTTTAACATTCATGTTGACGACCCAACCTGCAAATATGCCTCTGAATTTAAGGAAACCCTTCACTGCTGCAACTTCTCTCAACACATCAACTTCCCAACACACAGCCGTGGTCACATCCTGGACTTGGTCTGCTCCACTGGTCTCACCATCCATCATCTGTCCAGCCTCAATCTCCACATCTCTGATCGCCCTGGCCATCATCATGGACATCAACATCCCCATCCCCGCCCAAAAGCAAAAAACGCACAATAACCTACAGAAATCTCAAATCCATCTCACCTTCAGCAATCACTGCCTCCATTACCTGCAAGATGTCTGTCTCCCTCCCCCCCCCCCCCCCCCCCCCCCCCCCCCCACTTTCTGAAAACCCATCTGAACTTGTGGACTATTATAACAGCACCCTCTCCTTCTGTCTCAATGAACTGGCCCCCACAAAAACAAAAAATGTCTCTTTCATACACTCCGCCCCCTGGTATACCCCCGAACTCCGCGAAATGAAATCAAGGAAATGTCAACTTGAACGCCAACACAAGAAAACCACACTAACAGTCCATCTTCAAATCTACAAAGACTATCTCCAGCAGTACAGTAACGCACTCAAAGCAGCCCGGTCTAATTACTACTCACAACTCATTCAGTCTGGCTCCAGCAACCCAGAGTGTCTGTTCTCCACCATCAGCAAACTTCTCAAACCCTGTGACAACGCCACCTCATCCTTCACCACCGAATAGTGCAACTCCTTCCTCTCATTTTTCGAAACCAAAATCAGCAACATTTACAGCAATCTGACACCCTCATCAGCACCCCCCACCTTCCCTCCTGGCTCCCCCTCCTTCACCTCACAGCCCCTGTCCCACTTCTCCCCTGTGACCCCCATGCAACTGTCCGACTTCATGACTGGAATTAACTCCACCTGCACACTTGACCCAATGCCCTCCAAATGTGTTAAAGAGAGCCTCCCTGCCATCTCCCAACTCATCGCCACCATCATTAACTCCTCTCTCAGATCTGGATCAGTTCCCCCCTCTCTCAAACTGGCTGCTGTCACACCCATTCTCAAAAGACCTGGACTCACCCCTGACATCATGTCCAACTTCCAGCCCATCTCAAATCTCCCCTTTCTGTCAAAAATACTTGTACGTGTCGTTGCCTCACTACTTAAAGCCCACCTCAGCTCCAATGATCTCTTTGAGCCATTTCAATCCGGTTTCCGATCAAAACACAGCACCGAAACAGCTCTTCTCAAAATCACAAACGACCTCCTCCTCTCCTCTGACTACGGCAACCTTAACATCCTCATCCTCCTCGACCTCACCGCAGCATTGGACACCATCAACCACGCCATCCTGCTGTCCCTCCTCGAATCATCACTCAACATCAACGACACTGCACTCTCCTGGCTGAAATCCTACCTCACCGACAGACATCAGTTTATCAACATCAACAACTGCACCTCCTCCACTGCTCCTCTGTCCCAAGGTGTCCCCCAGGGTTCGGTGCTTGGCCCCCTCCTCTTCATCCTCTACATGCTCCCGCTTGGCAAAATAATTCGTCGCCACAACCTTCAATTTCACTGCTACGCCGATGACATCCAACTTTATATCTCAACAAAAACCATCACCCCCACAACACACTCCACTCTCACCAACTGTCTCTCAGAAATAAAAGCATGGATGCAAACAAACTATCTCCAACTGAATAGTGCCAAATCAGACATCATCATCATCGGCCCCCCGTCCCGTATCAAAGACATCCAGAATTTCAACTTCACCATTGACAGCCACACTCTATCTCCACCCCCTCATATCCGCAACTTCGGAGTCATCTTCGACAGTCAGCTCAAATTCAACCACCACATAAATCACATCACCAGGACCGCCTTTTTCCACCTCAAAAACATTGCCCGTCTCCGCCCATCACTCACCTCCTCTGCTGCTGAAACCCTGATGCATGCATTCATCACTTCACGACTCGACTACTGCAATAGCATCCTCTACGGCATACCATCCAACGTAATCAATAAACTCCAACATATCCAGAACTCTGCTGCCCGTCTCCTCACCCACACCCGCTCCCGAGACCACATCACTCCCGTCCTCCAGAACCTCCACTGGCTCCCCGTCCGTCAAAGAATCAACTTCAAAGTCCTCCTCATTACTCACAAAGCCCTCAACAATCAGGCCCCCCCCCTACCTCACAGACTTGCTGCACCACCACGCCCCTTCCCGCTGCCTCCGCTCATCAGAAGCCAACCTCCTATCCATCCCCACCCGCACCAATCACCGGACCTGGGGGGACAGAGCCTTCTCCGTCGCTGCCCCCTCCCTCTGGAACTCACTCCCCCAACCCATCAGAGACTGCACTGACCTCACCACCTTCAAAAAACTTACAAAAACTCACCTCTTCAATCTGGCTTTTAATGTGTTTTTAATTGTTTACTATATATTTATTTGTTGTTCCTTCCTTTTCCCTTCACTATATCTGTAAAGCGTTTTTGAGCACCTGTAAAAGCGCTAACAAATTAAATCTATTATTATTATTATTATTATTATTATTATTATTATTATTAAATACAGGGAAGGGCAATCACAAGACGAGAAACAGCCGGGCAGGGGAGGAGAAACGCAAGGGCGACAGGTGAACACAATCAGACAATTAGACACACCAGGGAAACTAACGACAGGGGAAAAACACAGGAAGAAGGACCAGACAATATACAAGGAGGAAAATACCCATAACCAGACATACAAAACTACAAACGTGACATAACAAGAGAATCCTGACAACTAGTGACCCTCTGACCGTACTAGTGACGCTAAAAGTCTTACAAGTGAACTAGTGCGCTGCAAAAGCTCTGACATGTTAACTACACTGAACAAAAATATAAACGGAACACTTTTGTTTTTGCTCCCATTTTTCATGAGATGAACTCAAAGATCTAAAACATTTTCTATACACAAAATAACCATTCTCCTTTGCCGAGATAATCCATCCCACCTCACAGGTGTGGCATATCAAGATGCAGATTAGACAGCATGATTATTGCACAGGTGTGCCTTAGGCTGGCCACAATAAAAGGCCACTCTGAAACGTGCATTTTTGCTTTATTGGGGGGGTCTGGGGGGGGTCCGAAAACCAGTCAGTATCTGGTGTGAGGGTTAGGGTAATGTTGTGAATCGAGTGGCCTGTGTTCGTCGTCCATAACATACGCCTGCCCATACCATAACCCCACCACCACCATGGGCCACTCGATTCACAACATTACCCTAACCCTAACCCACCAACAAAAACACACACACACAAAGCGGAACAAAGCAGAAGCAGAAACATGTATTTTTCTAGGCAAAACACACACTGACTGACTTCCCACGGACAATATTTTAACAGTAGGCACTAAATACCCGACTGATGCACCTCACGTCTTCGAGACGTTGCTAAAAACATCGCAGGAGAACGCCCCCTCAGGCTCTCCCTCACAGAGCTTAACTGACAAATCAGAATCTGGGTCCCTCCTGCTTCATTTGCATATGGCTGACTAGTTAACGTGTTGGCCATATGAACGACAACTAGTGGATACATATTGCAGCTTACACGTTAACTAGTGAAGGCAAAATGTTCACTAGTTAACTAGTTGTGCTTCTTTTGTGTGACTAGTTAACATGTCAGAGATTTTGCAGCGCACTAGTTAACTTGTAAGACTTTTAGGGTCACTAGTACGGTCAGAGGGCCACTAGTTCATCAAAAAGCTTACACGTTGGGACTTTGGTGTTACTAGTGCTGCTCCTGGCGTCACTAGTAAGGCATACGTGGTAACTAGTTGGACAAAAGTGCCACTAGTTGCTGAAAAAGAGCGACTAGTGAAATGTTTTATTTAACTAGTAAAGCAGAGTGCCTAACTAGTTTGACCATATATCGAACAAGTGAAATCAAAGAGCCAACTAGTGTAGGCCGCTGCCGTCTGATATCAAGGAAATTGAATAAATACTCAAATGGCTTGCCATAGTTTGACCATATATCTAACGAGTGAAATCAAAGAGCCAACTAGTGAAGGCCACTGCGGTCTGATATCAAGGAAATTGAATAAATACTCAAATGGCTTGCCATAGCAGCGCACTAGTTAACTTGTAAGACTGTTAGGGTCACTAGTACGGTCAGAGGGCCACTAGTTCATCAAAAAGCTTACACGTTGGGACTTTGGCGTTACTAGTGCTGCTCCTGGCGTCACTAGTAAGGCATACGTGGTAACTAGTTGGACAAAAGTGCCACTAGTTGCTGAAAAAGAGTGACTAGTGCAATGTTTTATTTAACTAGTAAGCAGAGTGCCAAACTAGTTTGACCATACATCTAACAAGTGAAATCAAAGAGCCAACTAGTGTAGGTCGCTGCCGTCTGATATCAAGGAAATTGAATAAATACTCAAATGGCTTGCCATATGCACTAGTACAATTGTTTTTACCTTACTAGTTAACTAGTTACACACACTTTATCTCACTAGTTAACTAGTGGAGCCTTAGAGGAGTCACTAGTAAACTAGTGACACAGGTGTTTTTCTTACTAGTTAACTAGTGGAGGGAATTTCTTATCACTAGTGAGGTTCTGTTAGACTTTGACCTTACATGTTACACATGTTTCTTACATGTAAGGCCTTTCCTTCAACTAGTTTGGCTTTTCTTGCACTAGTGAGCAACTGCATGCTATAGTTAGCTATTAATTTAACATGTATGGCTTTTTAGTGGATATTTTCAGGCCACTAGTTGTAGTTTTCTTCTCTCTAGTTCAACAAAATGACTTACTAGTTGACGTGCAACTAGTTTACTAGTGAATTGCTTCAAAGTCATACATGTTGACTAGTGCATTTTTGACACATCACTAGTAAACTCAAATGCACTTATTTGTTTAAATACATTTTAAAAATAAGGCAATCACACTGCATTCTTTATTTGGTTGTATATATTTTATTGTGTTTTCTGTATATAGTTGTATGTCTTTATTTGGTAGTGTGTTTGAATTGTGTGTCTTTAATTGGTTGTATGTCTGTATTTGGTAGTGTGTTTGAATTGTGTGTCTTTAATTGGTTGCATGTCTGTATTTAATTGTCTGTCTGTATTTGGTCACGTTTCTGTATTTGGTTGTGTTTTCTGAATGTGTTTGTGTTTGCCTGTATCTGGTTGCTTGTTTGAATTTGGTTGTTTCGTATTTGTGTGTCTGTATTTGGTCGTGTCCCCCCTCAAGAATTGACAATAATGTATACGTTTTTAATTTATTCTGTTTCAGGTGTTAGAGCATATGAAACATAAATTGAGCCACAACCACGGTGATAAAATGCTTTCTTCTCCCCTTCGCTGTGGTGTATTCCCACAGCTGACTGTATGTGCTGTGGATTGATAGTTTACTTTGAATAAAGACAGTACTGTTGGAGTGTTACAAAATATGGTGTGGCTGCTGAAGCGCTGCTCATATGAAGGATGGTTTAAAGGTAATACAGCAAGAGACCACTATATACTGTAGTGTAATTCCCTTGACCAGGTATATGTGTGTGTGTGGGTTTGTGTGTGTATGTGTGTGTTTCAGGCTATGAATTTTATTACAGCTCCAAAATAGACTCTGGCCCCAAAGCCCAAGCCTCTACACATCTTCAATTTCAAAACGGTGGAGAGAGAAGAGGAAGAGCGAGGAGATGTGTGTGTGGGGAGGGAGAGTTGGGGGGGTGAATGGTGTGCTGTGGAAAAAAAGAGATGGAGAGAAAGGCCCAAAAGAACGGCGGCGAGGGGAGAAAAATGAAAGTGAGCTGATTCAATCTTCAAGCACCTTACAAGCGTTTGCGTCAGGCTTCTTGTTTAAGAGGAGAGGTGGATGAGAGGATGTGTAGGAAGAGAAAGACGGAGGAGTGTGGCGAGCGAAGGGGGGTTATGTCCACGACTCCTCCTCGTTTTCTTCCACCCTTCCCTCTCTCACTTTCATTCCTTCTTCTCCCTTTTTCCAAACTGTAGTGAAAAGATTAAATTGTTTACGAGTGCGAAGCACGGCTAGCTCGAGCGGATGAGCCAAGAGCGACAGAGATAGACATTCTAATTCGTGGCTGTACTTAGCGCCCGGGTCCCTGTGTGCAACCACTAATTCTTTTATCTGGCTGCAACACTCCGGGCTTCAGCCACATTAAAAAAAACATATATATATATATATATATAAAGAAGAATACCAGGAAGAAGAAGGGATTGAGGAGGGGAGAGAAAAAAGGAGTGAATGTGGGTAAAGAAATACAGTTTTTAACACTGTACAACTGATATAAAAAATGAAGAAACATCTGTACTTGAATACTTGATTTCATATTCTTCCCTCAACAGCCCTCAACAACCCCCCCCCCCACCCCTTCTCGCCACCCCCCAATCTCACAAAGAAGAGCCGTCCGAGTCTTAACCCTTTATCTTGACTGAGCAGAGAGACATTGCCAGCATCTCTCTCTGTGTTTGGCTGCTTGGGGTTGTGCGTGCGTGTGTGTGTGTGTGTGTGTGTGTGTGTGTGTGTGTGTGTGTGCGTGCGTGTGTGTGTGCATGTGTGTGTGTGCGTGTGTGTGTGGGCTACGTGTTAATATGTGCTGGGATTGGTAAGCTTGATGAGAGACGGACGGACTATGGGATGTATGTGTGATGTGAGTGTGTGTGTGCGTGTGTGTGTATGTGTGTGTTGGGGGGGGGGTACAGCATGGAGAAGAATTACTGTTATCTCCTACGAAGAAGAGGGGGGAGATAAGAAACTGCTGCAGCCGACAGAGAGAGGGAGAGAGAGGGAGAGAATCAGGCGTGAGAAGTCATGTTTTGATGGGGGCCTGCGTTGTAAATTTGCTGGATATTCAGAGCGAGCTAGCCCTGGCTGTGTGACTGCATCCATCTCTATTTTTTTTTTTTAAACCCGAGGTCTGCTCTCCTGATAGTGGCATTGTGCGGGGCACACTGTATAGAAAGCTCATCAGTGCTGGTTGCCTATTGGGGCGTTATCGGACCTAGTAAGGTAACTGCACGCTTATAGACTGCACCCAGATAATGGGGGGCAGAAGAAAAGAGATAAAGAGGAGGGGGGGCTCTTCTCATTAACAGCTATCTACTGGACTGCAGACACTGGGCTGTATTGAGTGGTTCCTTTACCGGGCATAAATTAAAATGCACCCACAGCAAGGAAGTGGAGGGGGTTGGGGGTGGAGGGAGTGAGGAAGAGGAGTTTTGTAAATGACAGTCAAGTGTAAGGGTGGGGTGTGCATGCGAGGGAAAGTGTTGGTGGTTGGGGGGTGGTTAGCTTCAGTCTCACTGAGCTCTGATGAGCTCTGACTTCTCATTTGGTCCTCGAGCTGCAGTTCCACCAACGACCATTAGGTGTACTTTTTTTTGGCCACCTGGGGGCAGACCTCCACAACAAGCAACACATTTCACACGTTGTGGGCTGGTAAGATGGAAATGCTAACATGTCAGGATGACACAAGGAAAAGGAACCGTAAATCCACAGGAAGAACACAAGGAACACACCGGTAGCAGGAAACACAACAAGCTAAACAAAGGCAAGACAATGACGACAAACTGACAGAGAACACTAGGGAATACTGGCCTAAAAACACACAAGACTAATCACCAATACAAGACACAGCTGGAGTAGAAGAAACACAGCGGCAGCAGGTGAACACAATCAGGCACAGGCCGGAAAACCAACCCGGTATCACGGCAAGACGTGAACATGTGACGATTCACCATGCTGGGAGACGTGAAGATGTCACGATTTCGTCCCTTCAAACGTGACAGTTACACGGTATTGTTAACTAGGGCTGCGCATCTTCACTGGTCTCACGATTCGATTCAATTCGATATCCCGATGCATCCCGATGCATCACGATTCATACCAATGCGTTGCATCCTCAATTTTCTATATTACTGCACATGGCTTATTTTTCATCAATGCATACATGCAGTAAATACATATGAACTCTCTTTTTATTATTTAGAAAGTGCTTCAGAAATCAATAACATAAATGTCTTGACATTAATTTATAAACCAAAATAAATGAATTGTATAGGTCTAGCCTCCATATATCTGTGTGTGATACTGTGTGGACTTGAGTCTGAACACAGCAGACAACAGGAGTATTTACAATAGCATATACAAACTAAAATACTGCATGTGGGTGCACACTTACATTCTCTGTTTTACTGTTACATAAATCCCATGAATGTATGAGATTAAATTAGCTTCATTATATCTCAGTGATTAAGTGAATAATAAAGTTTCAATCGGGTCACTATCAGCCTGTCACTCATTATTTTCAGGGAGGGGGCGGGGTTTGGAAGAACGGAGAGGAGACGGTGATCGCGGAAGCTTTTTTCCGCCTGCCTTCACAAACTTTACACACGTATATATCATCTGAAAATTGCTAGAGGACATTCATACTTTGCAATCCAAGACTTAATTAAATCCACCAAAAACCTGACATGATTGTAACGCGATTATTTTTGAAAAACATAAATCCCTGAGCCGCAGCGACACGGAGTGATTCAGAGCGGGTCCTTCTGCTGTTGGTTCTGGACTGGTGGTGTTGTGTTGGTGGATAAAGCAGACTGCTCCGTGTTTGGTGTTGCTGTGCCGCTGTCACGTCTGTTGCCTGATCTCTGCTTCACTGACCGATTTGATATTAAAGTGACAGGAAAAAAAAACTTTATAGTAAAGCCGCGGCCAGAAAATCAGGAAGCAACGTTACTACGCTATAACCGATTATCTTCCGTCACTGCATCGGTACCGAATCGTCCACGTCCGCATCGCAATGCATCGTAGAAACATTTATTTTCAACACCCCTATTGTTAACCCATGTTAACCAGTGGAGAAATAACCGGAAATACCAAGCAAATGCTACCCCGACGTAATGATTTGTTTTGTAATAGTCACACTCGATTACGCCGATTTTCTTGTTGCCCCAGCTGGTCGACACCTCTTTTAGCAGAAACAAAGGCTACATTAATGTATTAAATCGATGTTAATCTGTGCGTGTGGATGTGGAATTAACGGACGTGACGTTGTGCGATTGAGTTGCCAGGCAACAGCTTCGGTTCATGTTAATTTACAAACTCTTCAACTACAACCTTAGTTATATTTAAAAACATTTTAGAAGGCTTCACGAAATACTTTAATGCAAATTAAAATGTAAATGTGAAGGGATGTGTGTATAACAAAATACATCGGTCATAAACGAAACCGGTAACAGACGTAGGCAAGATCCTCAGCTCGATGATTGGATGGTTTAGCCGCAATGCATGCTGGGATTTGGTGTTTATGTGATGTGAAATCTGAAAACGTTTTTTAAAAATACAATAATACTTTATTCCAAGTGTGCTTGCTTTTCTCTTTGAAAGTCATCATATAACGGCATTGTAATACACGGTTCGGCTGCATTAAATATTACATATCTGCCGTAGTTCTCTATTTATAGAGCCCTGCTGAGAAGACTTCTGGACAAACAGGAGAACTGCCGCCAAAACTGAATACGTGACGTGGATCATAAACATATCAGCCATTAACAACATCTTACATTTCTTTTCACACAATACGTCTCCTTGCAGTATCAACACTAATTCGGCTGACTTTTATATTTGATCCAATTGGTAGATAGGCTGTATTTACACCATAAGGTGCACAGCTGATAGAAAGGGACACCTGGTGGTTAAAGCATGTTATTGAATTTTATTATTTTATTATTAGATATTAATAGGATCCCTATAAAATATATTCATTACTCGTTATTCTCTACTAATAGTTCATTAAAGACTGTATATAATGACTAGTTTGCACATCCCTTTCAAGATTTCAAGATGTTCTAAGCTAAGGTTTATTGACATATCATATTATACACAACTACTGTGTAGTTATGCAATCAATGAAAAACTTGAGTCGCAGGTTCCTCAACAGTGCATTACAAGACATCTATCAATATGTGTGTACCTCCACCATTAAACTGTCATTCTGCACATTTCTTATACTATCTACATACATCTTATAAGAGTATAATACATATGTATAATATCAGTTTAATAATAAACAAATAATAAACAAATAAGTGCTTAAACATAGTTAACATTGCAGGAAAGCAATATATTAGACGTTAAGTACTTTGTCAGGCTTAATATTTATCTGTAGATACAAATGTCACTGTGTGTGCTGTGTGCTCTGCATGTGTGACCATTAAAGAATCAGAATCAGAATACCTTTAGTTCCACAGAGGGGAAATGTGCAGCGTTACAGCAGGAAAGAGCCACAGACAGCTTAGTGTTGCATATCTTACATGTGTTAAAAAAGTACTAAGTTATAATAAAATAAACAATATGCTAAACAAGTACTAAGTTATAATATAATAAACAATATGCTAAAAAAAAGAAAAGTTACATAATTTTCAAAAATACAGATAAAAGACAAAACGGCATATATATATATTGATTTAGTGGCCAGGTATAAATTACACAGTTATTAATGGCAATATATATTGCACATATAGCACATATTGCACAAAGTTGGTTTGTATTTAGCAGCAAGGGGTGTTATAGTCTGTGTTGTGGTGTGTGTAGGAGGGTCTACTAGGGGCAGTGCTGGTTGTAAAGTCTGACCGCTGCAGGAAGGAAGGACCTGCGGTTTCAAGAGGGTTTCATCCCTCCATATTCTTCTTAAAGCTTTTTTCTTATTCAAAAGAAGACCTTAAACTAAAGTACTCTTTAATGTTTAAACTAAGCCTTATTAGTTTGTCTGTTTTGCACATCCTCCTATTAATATCTAATAATAAAATAATACAATTCAATAACGTGCTTTAACCACCAGGTGTCCCTTTCTATCAGCTGTGCACCTTTATGGTGTAAATACAGCCTATCTACCAATTGGATCAAATATAAAAGTCAGCCGAATTAGTGTTGATACTGCAAGGAGACGTATTGTGTGAAAAGAAATGGAAGATGTTGTTTAATTGCTTATATATTTATGATCCACGTCACATCTTCAGTTTTGGCGGCAGTTCTCCTGTTTGTCCAGAAGTCTTCTCAGCAGGGCTCTATAAATAGAGAACTACGGCAGATATGTAATATTTAATGCAGCAGAACCATGTATTACAATGCCGTTATGTGATGACTTTCAAAGAGAAAAGCAAGCACACTCGAATAAAGTATTATTGTATTTTAAAAAAACATTTTCAGATTTCACATCACATAAACACCAAATCCCAGCATGCATTGCGGATAACCATCCAATCATCGAGCTGAGGATCTGCCTACGTCTGTTTCCGGTTTCGTTTATGACCGATGTATTTTGTTATACACACATCCCTTCACATTTACATTTTAATTTGCATTAAAGTATTTCGTGAAGCCTTCTACAATGTTTTTAAATATAAACTACGGTTGTAGTTGAGTTTGTAAACTCAATCGCACAACGTCACGTCCGTTAATTTCACATCCACACGCACGGATTAACATCGATTTAATACATTAATGTAGCCTTTGTTTCTGCTAAAAGAGGTGTCGACCAGCTGGGGCAACAAGAAAATCGGCGTAATCGAGTGTGACTATTAAAAAAATAAATCATTACGTCGGGGTAGCATTTGCTTGGTATTTCCGGTTATTTCTCCACTGGTTAACATGGGTTAACAATACCGTGTAACTGTCACGTTTGAAGGGAGGAAATCGTGACATCTTCATGTCTCCCAGCATGGTAAATCGTCACATGTTCACGTCTTGCTGTGATACCGGGTTGCGGAAAACACAATAAGTAAACCGTGACAAGAAACAAGAAGGAAAGGCATTTCAAAATAAAACAGGAAACATGAAAGACAAAAACACAACATCGTGACAGTTCGAAGTTGTGGGATGGTTGACTAAAACAACACTCCATTAAGCTATGGGATAATAATAATAATAATAATAATAATAATAATAATAATAATAATGGGTTTCATTTATAAAGCACTTCATATTTGACTTCAAATCCAGGTAGTGCTAATCAACTATAATTTTTTGTTTGTTTCTCATTTTATATTTAAAAACTGTTGATCACATGTCTAGTAAGCTGTAGCTATCTTCATCCTGTGATATGTCTTTGTGATACGTCCTTTGAGCAGTTCTGTGCATGATGCTATTTGTCTTTCAAATGACCTTTACATTTTTATAAATCACACGCCACCTGAGTGAAGTAAAAAAAAAGTTTAAAATTCAAGGTAAATCTACAAAATGCAGCTGGTGCAGCATCCCTGTAACTAAATAATCCAGTTGTCAAGAATTGTTTTTGCAATAAGTCTAAAAACTTTCACAACGACTGCATTGTGTAGATCCTCCCTTTGTCTTACTAGCCAAAATACAGAAGAAATGCACAAAGATTGCTGTTTTAATCCAGAGAGGAGGGAGGACATGGCCTGGTCCACATGGCCAGCCGGACAGCCACTTTTAAACTTATTTTTGACTAATTATACATTGATAAAGTTTAGTTGGCTGTCTCAGTTTTTTTCTAAGTCTCGGGCCCTTTGTTGCCATAAAAGGTGACCAAAGTCTGACTCTCTCCACAGATCCATCCAAACAGTCTGGACATCAGCACCAACACAATGGTGGAGATATTCAGGTCCAAGAACTCTGTCTGTGTGGTCAGAGGATCCAGGACCTTTGGTGCAGGAAGCTCCAACCCAGTCCCACAAAAGAAAACTTGTAATAGCTACGTTGGTCCACAGGGCAAAACGTAGCATGTTAACAAAAAACCCTCTTGAATTGGGACATGGTTATGGCCAAGTACAGCCAGGTTAAGGCTGATCCAGACCAAGCAGACCCGTTTCCGAGATCTACCTGAGTCAGGTGTTAGAAAAACTGACCGGCACCCTGCTCAAGGTCGCCAATGCAGAAAAACGGACTGTATAAAACAGACAATAATTATGTTTACCGTTAGCAGAATGGGCTAAAACGCAGACCTGGCCCACACTGGAGAATTTATAAAAACCTCCCATCAAAAAGCAGACTGCCATCCTGCAGTGGATTATTTGACATGGTGCTAATGCTTTTATAACCGTTACTATTCTTGAGGTTTTTAGCAAGCGTCCCTTGAGTGGGTCTCAGACACTTCAGAGTCATTTCTTCTTGTTTGACATTGTTTTCATCAAAAATGGTCAGCAAGCCAAAAAGGGTCAGGCCAGTCAGTCTAGCTCTGTAATGTTAGGGACAGTTGAGATGTTATGAACACGTTCAAGATGTGGATACTTTTAAACAGCATTGCTGCCATGGGGAAACTGTCACTGATGAGGATTTACATTTTCCACAGGCTTCATTTTATACATGTTATTTCACACAGCACTTTATTGAACTGTTTGTGAATATGTAAATGCATTCTTAAGTCTATCTCTCTCTCTCTGCGTCCTGCCCTCACCCTTTCTCTTTCTAGCTCTCCTGCCTCGCCCTTCACAATAGAGTGTGCACCTTCATTTGCATGGTGCAATTGGCTCTCGGCAGCAGTTTGCTGTGGCCAGACAAGTGTAGCATTACGAGGGAACAAGTTACTATGGGGGAAGGTTCAAACAGACAATAAGGGAGGCAGATAATGGGAATTGGGTTTCTGTTTTTCAAACCTCTTATCGGCCCCGGCACAAGAAATCCGCCCCCTGCGTTGAATAAAGATGGGGGGTATTTAAAGGGCCAGCTCTGTCAAGAGTGCTGCTGTCATGTCCCTACACGACCACAGCTTGTTCGGTGTCATGTCCACAGATGTGGAGCCAGGGGGGGTTGCTTGGGTGCTTGGGACTTAACTTTATACGAAAAATACCATTGAGGCTAAATGAGAACCCTATCCCAGGTGAAATATTATAGATTCACAGCTCTCAGGCAAATCACATGAATTACTCAATGTGTTAATTAATCCCATATGAATATTCTTTCAGATTAAGCCAACAGTGCACAGTTCTACTGTCAAAGATTATTTGTGACATTTCAGGTGTGACCAATATCTATCTGTTCAGTTGCTCAGTATTGCTGTTTTGCTATATCATATGTATGTTGTGTACCAGCAGTGAACAAAATGCCTTCCTGGAACAATACATTGAAATCTATCTATTCATTTGAAAATAATTATATAAATAAAGATAATAAACATTCCCCCTCTGACTGAAACGCTCCGCATTAGCACATGTCTCGCTAAGCCTCACTCCTTAAAAGCCCAGTCTGCATATATTGACTATGGCAGACCTCAGGTAAGGTAGTTCTCAGGCCATTATATTCTAGTTTTCTGTTTGTGGGTTGGTACATTACAGTATACAAATGTATCAAATCACAGAAAAGGGAGTTTTACATGCCACAACCCAGTCTCACGGCATTTGGTGATATAGTCACAAAATGTAATGTATTGATTCCTGGACAACGGACACAATTTCCGATTTGTTTTCGTGTCACAGAGAACGATTTTAAAAACAATGTATTTCTATGGGAAGAATCTTTCGTGCCTGCACCACGTTTTTTGTCAGGGCGAGAGTTGGGTCTTGGGAGACTGGAAGTTCTGTGGTTAATCAACTTTTCTCTTCAATCCACAATTAAGGTTTTCTTATTGCTATTAGTTTTTTGCCAATACTCAAATTAAAAAGTGTATCTTTTCCATAGTTTTTAATATATTATAACACTTTCTCTGTTAGCTTCATTTTGACATAAACAACAGAAGTACAGTGTTGTTTTGTGTCCCATGTGCTGAGTCTCTTCTTCATCCCCAGCCTCTGTCCCCTATCTGGACTATCTACGCTGTACTATCTAATAAAGGAAACATCCCAGGTCAGTGGTGGATCATGTAACAGTTATTACTTTTTAGGTTGCATCAGATACCAAAAAGCAACTCTTCTGTTGGTCTTCAGATGAGACTGTATTTTAACATAGTTACAACAATTGTTAACTCCAAAGACATGACATGGGTGATTCCAGTGCTCCTCTGCAATGCACAACAGTTGTCTTACTGTTATCTGCAGTGTTGTTCAGGGTGAGACGAGGGGACCTTCACATTGGATATTAAGTTTGAGCCTTGGTTGCCTGGCCTCTGTGGAGAATGTGTGTGTGTGTGTGTGTGTGTGTGTGTGTGTGTGTGTGTGTGTATGTTTGTGTTTGAGATGGACATGTGATTGGGAGAGTTCTTAATCATACCCCAGTCAGTCTTTGGTCCTCTTGTCAAGTGGTTCCCATCATCATGGCATTTAAAATATTCATTCATTAACTCGCTGACGTGATGAGCTTTCTCTGATGCCTATACCCCCTGATGTGCACGCACACACACACACACACACACACACACACACACACACACACACACACACACACACACACACACACACACACACACACACACACACAGCACACACAGACAGACAGACAGACAGACAGACAGACAGACAGACAGACAGACAGACAGACAGACAGACACACACCAACACACAGTATACAGGCGGTTCCTGGGCCGGTTTGGATAAAGCACATACAAACACATACATTGTTCGCTCGTCATTGCAAAGGCAGAATGTCTTTGGTGGCCAGGCTACTATTAACCATATAACTTGAGAGCCACTTCACATTATATAATCCTTTATTTATGACGCTGTGTCGCTACCGTGAGTTATGTGCTAAGGGCGTTAGCATTTTTTTGCTTAGTGCTGATTCAGAGGCTTGGTACTACACTTGTGTTTCGTTTAGCTAAAAATGGCTAATATTGTCTGATAGCTGAGTTTCTTCCCGTTAAGTGGGTATGACACATTAATAGGTTGTAGGGGTGTAACGGTATCCGTATGGTATGGTATCCGACGTCACGGTACGGGACATGCAGTCACACGGCAAATACGCCTTTTTTACGAGTGGGAAAAAAGTCTGTCACTCAGGGCAGTATTACACTATATATAATCCAGGGGGCGGTATTGCGCCTAAATGCCAGCCGCACGTAAATAACAAATGAAGAACAAGAACAAAACACAACAAATCTATGGCGAGTTCACACAACACACAGGAGCTAGAAGACCCACCTGCTTCTTTTAAGGCGAGACACGGCAGGCAAAAACATCGTTTTTCAAGTACTGGTCAATTTTGAGATTTTGTGCTATTTTGATTCCATAACATGTTTTCTTTCAGGCTTTTGGAAGGAAAACGTACAAAATACACATTTAAGTGTTTATTTTACTATAGTTTGTCTATTTGCGTCTGTAGATTTCTCCTAAATTCACCAAAAGTTAGCATTCTAACGTAACATAAAGTACCGCGACCGCTGTGTGCACCATGTCAACAGAGATATCGTTGGAAAGCTCCGTCTCTCCTGCACAATCTCATCGGATCCAAATATGGTCATTTCCTTTGTATCAGCAACCAATCGTGAAAGCACAAAGGGGTCTTAAACCAAGAAACGAAATCTCATTGGCTGGTGTCAATTTCTGACAACGTGATTCGTTCAGATGCGTCACGTGGTGTGCTAAAACACTTCCTGTTTAGCTTTCCGCTAGAAATTGAAATCTCAAAATCGCAAAAGAACGGCGAAAAAAACGTTCACAGAGAAGACGACAACAATTGTCTCTTGCACGAAGCAAGGTTATACAAAAAACAAATGACCCCGAACATGAAACACCTTCACGGAGTGCGTCGAAGCGCGAGCTGTCATCCAGAGAACAGGAGGGTTTAGCTAGCGCCTCACTGCAATCTTTAAAGGTCGTTTTCTCAAAATGAGTTTTTTCTCCTACTCTGAGTTCGAAATTTCAACTTCAGAAGCACGTAGAGACACCAAACCTTCCAGTTATATTCCTATCAATATTATGAAGGCTTTTACAGAAGGGTTTGTTCATATATAATTCATAGCCTGAATTATACAACATTGTATACCTAAAACATGGCGAAAATGGATATTTTAGGGCTGTTGACAGTATTTTCTGATTTATTGAGTGATAAAAAGAGATATCCAATATCCCTTCTGTAAAAGCCTTAGATACTAATATGACTACAAAATGAAACAAGAATTTGGAACCTGGCTTTATCCAAAGTTCAGATTTCGATTCCTGAAATGTGTTAAAATATGTGCATATTTAATGAGATAATGGCTAATTTGCATATTTAAACATGCTATTTCAGAAAACTTGTAATACAAAAGACAATTGCCTTATTGTAAGACATTAACTGGAGAAATTTCTAGCTGATACCTTTAAGTTAAAAAAATTACCCTATTCACCTGGGGTGTCTCGCCTTAAATCAGGTGTGTGGGAACATTTCGGGTTCCCTGTGGACTACAACAATGATGGGGTGCGAGTTGTGGATCGGATGAGGACGGTGTGTCGGCGTTGTTCGACAGCGGTGCGGTATGCTGGTGGTAACACGTCAAAGATGCTCAATCACATCCGAGTCAGTCTTAGTCCCCAGCGAGAGGGTTTTCTCGACGGCAGGTGACATAGTTACCGCCAACAGACCTGCCCTCACTGCTGACAACGTAGACAAACTCATCTTTTTGAATAACAACTTGAAAATAGAGTAAAGCTTGAGTACCTTTATTTAGGCATAATGGCCTCACACACTCACAAGTTAATTACACATGTTAGACATTGCTCCTAAAGGTACAGATTTTATTTTTGTTTTATATTATTGTATTTATTTTATATTTTGACATCAGGAGATGTTATACAGTTCTGTATTGCCTTTTATTGATTGTGATTGAAACACTTTCTTATTATTTATTTTAATATTTTCAAGACATTCTTTTTAGTTGTACAGCTTATTTAACCTTTTTGTTTGACATCAGCCAATATAAATAATATGGCCATCTGAGTGTGTGTGTGTGATACTGTGTGTGGTTTGTTTTTAACTGTGTAATACAGTTAATGATTCCAAATGTTAGAGTTCTTTATTTTCATACCAAAACTTTCACTACTGTTATGCATAAAAAAATTATGCATTTGTGACTTTTCTTTGCTTTTCCTTGTTGTACCGAAACCGTACCGAACCGTGACCCCCAAACCGAGGTACGAACCGAACCGTGACTTCTGTGAACCGTTACACCCCTAGTAGGTTGTTAAATGTTAAGAAGCCCTGAGACACAGTTTTGTGCAATATTGTTGTGTTTGTTGTTAACATTGTTAATCATCATGCATCAGGGTGATATTACTGGTAGGACAGTCAAACATTGAATTAAAACTTTTAAGGGTCAGGTTAGGAAATGGTAGGCTCAATGTTTTTGGAGCACAAAGGAGGTCTACCACTCCAGCCGTCTGAATCCAACCCAGTCTCACGGCATTTTGTGTTATAGTCACGACATTTAATCTTTTGATTCGTGTTCACCAACACGATTTTCGCCTTTTTTTCGTGTCACACAGAACGATTTTGAAAGCAATGTATTTCTATTGGTAGTATGTTTCGTGCCTGCAACACGTCTTTTTGTCCGGTCGGGTCTTGGAAGACTGGAAGCTGTGTGGTTCATAAAAACATTTTCTTACTTAATATCAAGCCACGATTATTTTTTTATTTTAAATCGTATAATGTCTGACTTTTTTTGCCGTCCGTGAGGAAAAGAAATGGGGCTCAGAGCCTCAGAATACTGAAATATGTAATTTTTAAATATTTGTTTCCTTCAAATTTGTTATTTTTTTCTAAATAACACACTGTTATTTACACAACAAGTGGTTTCATTCCATTTCATAGAGCTGTTTGACGCTCTGTGTAACCTTGGCACACTGCCACTCCAACATCCAATCACAGAGCTTGAAGATTAATCACGGGGTTTGTCAAGCAAAGAGACTGTAGTCCCAAATGATAGCTGAGGATTATGGGTAGTGTAGTGTCTTCGGCCATTCTAAACTCTGAAAAAAGAATTTGTTTCTCCGAATCGAAGGGGGAAAACACAAAAGCATTGTACACAATTTAAACTAATCAATGTTGTGTAATCAAAAAGGATAAACTGATGTTTTTAGTTAATGAGTAGGTTCAAGGTTCAAATTTCTTTATTTTGTCATACGAACATAGCTACAGTGTAGTTATGCTGATGAAAATCTTAGGTCACAGGCTTCTCCAACAGTGCAACACAATAACACAGATAAACAGAAACATATAGTGCAAGTAAATAGTAAGTGGTAAATACAAAAAGAAAACTAGTTTAAAAGTGAAATAGTGAACTAGTGCAATAGGAGTATGCAAGTTATTGGAATGATATATTAGAGAAATAGATAAATAATTACTAAGTAGCAGATGAATGTTATGGATGTTGTTTCAACAGTTCAGGTGTTTAACAGTCTTATTGCCTGTGGTATGAAACTTTCTCTGAATCTGGTGGTTTTAGTCCGGATGCTGCGGTAACGCCTGCCAGACGGCAGCAGGGTGATGGGGGTCTTTTATAATCCGGACGGATTTCTTCCTGAGCCGCTGGGAGTAAAGGTCCTCCATGGATGGCAGCTCCGTCCTGGTGATGTTCTGTGCAGTGTTCACCACCCTCTGTAAAGCATTACGATTGAGGGCGGTGCAGCTGCCGTATCAGGCCGTGATACAGCCAGTCAGGATACTCTCTATGGTGCAACACATTCTAACTCCCAACTCGGCCTATGTTGACGTTATGTTAGGGTCCCTGTCGTCACTTTCCAACGCAAGGGGGGACCCTTTAGCGTTGAGGTTTCAACTATCAGGGAGTCCCATTGACTTGCATAGAGCTCCCTGAACGTTGGTAATACACGAGTTGGAAATGCTCTGCGCAGATCCATTCTCACAGCGTTTATCAACCTTTTTCTTACTCAATATCAAGCCACACTTTTTTTTTTTACTTCTTTATTTTTATTGAATAATGTAGGACTTTTGTTGCCGTCAGTTATGGAGAGAGAAGGGGCTCAGAATACTGAAATCTGTATTGTTCCATCGTTTTTTCCTTCTAATGTATTATTTTCTAAACCACACACTGTTATTTACTCAACAATAACACATAATTATTATAATGGATCTGCGGAGAGCATTTCGCCGCGACCCCAACTCGTCTATTGCCAACGTTCAGGGAGCTCTATGCAAGTCAATGGGGACTCCCTGATAGTTGAAACTCGACGCTAAAGGGCCCCTCCTTGCGTTGGAAAGTGGCGACAGGGACCCTGACATAACGTCAACATAGGCCGAGTTGGGAGTGAGAATGTGTTGCTATGGTGCACCTGTAGAAGTTGCAGAGTATCCTGGAGTCCATTTTGAACCTCGTCAGCCTGCGGAGGAAGAAGAGCCGCTGTCAAGCTTTTTTTGTGATGGTGGTGGTGTGAAGAGTCCATGTCAGGTTCTCAGTGATGTGGACACAGAGGAACCTGAAGCTGCTGATTCTCTCCACCGTAGTCCCATTGATGGCGATGGGTGCGTGTCCCTCTCTCTACTGCTTCCTGTAATCTACAATTAGCTCCTTGGTTTTGCTGACGGTGAGATGGAGGTTGTTATCCTGGCACCAAGATGTCAGGTTTTCGACCTCCTCTCTGTACGCCGTCTCGTCGCCGTCTGTGATCTGGATGATGACGGTCGTGTCGTCAGCAAACTTCATGATGGTTTTGGAGCTGTGTGTGGCCATGCCGTCGTGAGTGAACAGTGAGTAGAGGAGAGGGCTGAGCACGCAGCCTTGAGGGGCTCCGGATGATGTGATGTTTCCCACCCGCACTGCCTGGGGTCTGCCCGTCAGGAAGTTCAGGATCCAGTCACAGAGGGCGCTGTTGAGCCCGAGGTCTCTGAGCTTGATGACCAGCTCGGAGGGCACAATGGTATTGAAAGCTGAACTGTAATCAATGAACAGCATTCTCACGTATGTGTTCCTCTGGTCCAGGTGTGAGAGGGCAGTGTGGATGGTGAGGGCTATGGCGTCGTCTGTGGACCTGTTTGCTCTGTAGGCAAACTGCAGGGGGTCCAGAGAGTCAGGGAGGGAGGAGGTGATGAATGATTTATCGTTGAGGCTGGTGATTTTTGTCTTGGCTGCTCTGAGTGAAGTGTGTGGAGTAAGAGAACCTGGAGTGGACATTTGGAGATGAGATCTAACATACTTTACACTTAAACTCAACATCCCGTATTCTGATAATTTTTTGGCCTACCTTTGGTACAGTGGGGTGAAGTATACCTATATTTACAGTTTATGAGTGAAACAGCAAGGATCCTTGACATGAGACTGAATAAACACAGACAGCCAGCGAGTTCATAGACTTCATGACTTAAAATAGATGGAGATAGATTTCCTCCTGGGGTATGGCAACCCATTTGTTTTAATTTCGCAGATGGTCATTGCACCAAAGCCCACCCCACGTTCAGATCACACACTCCGCCTCTCTCCCCCTTAGGCTGTATTTCTCATCCACCTTGCCTCCACTATCACCATCCACCCTCTATAATAGTAGCAGTGGAGGGGTGTTGGTGACCTACTAAGGATCAGGTTGTTGAAACTCACACTGTTGTATTGGATAATCTGTTTATATCAGTGGTTGGTCAATGTTATTTCACTCTGTAATTACAGTATTATAATGATACGTAGTTAATCTAAGTAAAAATACATGTTGGCCTGCATTATACCTGATCACTGCTATTGTAAAAGTTAGCTCTAGTTGGTCAAAGATCACTGAGTAATTCTATATTTTAGCATTTGCCTCTATTTGATAGTGATATTCGATCAGGATAGGCTGTGCTTTATCAAAGCTTCAATGAATTTATTTTCATTTATCAAACATTTCTATTATGGACAGAAAGTAAAATGCGTACAGTGACGCCCTTTGACACATCATCGGTGATAGTACCTCGGGTCATTTGGTGTCTTGTGTCTTTCAAATGCAGAAACCTGTGCGTTGGCAACCCAACCTAGCCTGTTAAGCCCCGTTCCCCCGCGGGCGTCGAAAAAAACGTAACATCTGCAAGAAACAGCGTCTGAGGGCTTCTTAACATTTAAAAACCTATTAATGTGTCACACCCACTTAACGGGAAGAAACTCAGCTATCAGACAATATTAACCATTTTTAGCCAAACGAAACATAAGGCAGGGCTGCCAACATTTGAGTTCAGCTTGGAGTGAGATTTTTTTTTGGTGAACCGAAAAAAGAAACGTTCATGTGTACAGTGTTACAAATGTATTGAACATGTACAAACTAGGGTTTCCCATTAATTCACTATTGACTAGCGGTACCGAGTTGGGCCGGTCGGCCGGTCGAGTTTCCCAGGCTGATTTTTAGTCCCAGTCCGCCCCTGTCTGAGGAGCATGCCCCGGGAAGATATAGTATTTCATAACTGTTTTTCATTTATTCTCATAAATGGTGACCAAAGCATTTGAGACCCACTGAGATAACTAGACTAAAGTTAACTATCTAAACAGAGAGTCCCTTACCTCACTGAGCTATAGTTATCTCGCTCAGTCTGACATGAGAGAGCTCTCCCTCTCATTGCTTTAGAAACAGCTTCTAATATCCGTTAGCGCAGCTAGCTAACCAGATGCTAACGACAACAATGCAAATAGTGAGTTTGGTAGAAATATACTGTATAATAGTAAAGTTATTGAAGATGATGCCATAGTTATTGAAGATGTTACATTATAAATATTCCCCAAAATTATTCAAAAGCATATTCTTCCAAACTCTCTGATTTAGTATGACCACCAGGAGACTATTGATGTGTGTAGTGAGTTTGGTAGTAATAAGCTGTATAAAAGTGATTGAATATTATTGTATTCTCTTTTTTCGGAGTTGGACTTTGCAGACGGTCCCTGAGCACTCGTTTCTTCTCCGGCTGCAGATAGAGACCAATGTAACGTGTCCAGCTCGGAGGACGGCGCGTATTGGCTTTTTTTGATCAAAATGTGATTGGAGTTCGTTGTCAACCTTACCACGGTACTTAGGAGACGTTTGTGTCTGACTAACGTTTTGTTCATGAGTTATTGATCCGTGAAATCAGAATCTCCCAATATCGTTCCAACTTTACTGAACTAAGCCAGAATACCGTCTCATTTCGTAGACCGCTCGGTTTGCTGTTCCTTCACTTTATTTGTATATACATTTATTTTGGACGAAAACTTAGCGTGAGGAAAGGCAAGTGTGGCGTGAGTGCGTGACATATGGGTTAATTGCGCCACAATTACGCTCAATGCGTGAGTGTTGGCAGCCCTGCATAAGGGTAATAACAAAGGCTCTGAATTAGCCCTGAGCGAAAAAATGCTAATACCCTTAGCACAGAACTCACCTTAAAATACCCTTATTACTTATCGTATCTGCACAAACAAGATATCGATTAGCTAGCAGAGATTGCACTTATTCGACATGTATTGGTATCATTACTGACCGATCCAAACTCGCGACATGAGAAGCTAACAAAGACATCACACCACTTAGCATTAGGTAGCCAACACGGCAATATGTCTGACCTTTGTTGTTTTCTGATCAAAAGTTGTGTTCAATGGCATTAAAACGATAAAAACGCTGCTGAAGGTTAATCCATAGGTTAATCCAATGTTTCTGTGTTACTTTGAAATGATTTCTGATAATCCATCAGCAATAAAACTAGTTTTCAGATTTCAGAGCGTAAAATAGGTTTTGCTTTGGGCAAACTGCGTGTGCATAGCTCTCATTTCTCAATGGTAACGTGTGTGTGTGGAAATTCCCCTTCGATTATATTGGCTCGAACGGTTCAAAAGAGATGTCAATCATCAAAATCGACCAATGGGTTCCAGAGAAACGGCAAATACACCCATTTCCACCCAAATGACCCCAGAGGTGGGTTTTATTTAGCTAAACCTCTCTAAAAAGGTCAAATGTCACTTGTTTTGCATCAATCTTGATACAGGGTACCTATTATATGTTATAGTTTGGATACCTAAAGCTTTTAGTATACCATCCCATCATTCAAGGGTGGTTTTCACTATAAGTAATGGTTTATTTTTGGACGGACACTATCATTTACATTTCAATCTGAATTTACTTTAAAATAAAAAACATCTATATTGATTCTGACTTTTTTACATCCAACTCACAGGTTTATCATTGCTTTGAAACGAAATATTATTAATGTATCCCTTTTAGAAGGGAAGTTATATTCATTTGTTCTGGGAATGTCATTTTCGAGCCTGAGACCTGAAAAACCGGGTTATCCATTTCCAGTCTGTGACACAGAAACATCCACTGGGTTAGGGTTAGGGTTTTTTCCATTGCCTCTTAAGCTGTGCAAATGGCTTTTCTTTTGCGCACATTAGTGCCAAAAAGGCTGAGGTTCTTTACTTGGTCCATCCGCCTGTGACAGTTGTGTGCGGTTCTGAGAAAGACTGTATGGGCATTTGGTTGGATTTAGAGTTTCTCCTGCTTTCTCAAATGTGATTTATGTCTTGGTAGTTTGAGCATTTTCTGGTGGATGATGGACTTTGCAATGGTCTTCAGTACTGGTTTGCTTAGCAGCAATATGGGCCATCCCCTAGTGTTTTAGGACAACTATTGAGGATGCGTGCCAGTTTCCCTCTTCTTGCCCCAACAGAAGAGGTTACATTAGCTGGGAAGAAATCTTACATAAACTGGATGAGAAATGTTTATGTTCACTCTTTGCAACCAAGATCTTGTGCTCCATCAACTGTACCCATCTTAGCCTTCAGTAAAACACAAGCATTATGACAATTAAACAAGACCTATGTACTAAACTATTGTCCAATAGATTTTGGTGACTACAGCAGCTTTAACATACATCCAATGTTGATATATCTGCACCTCTACAGCCCACAATAATAGAAGAATAGAATAGAATTGGAAGACGAAACCCTCTTTATTGGTCACACATGTTCATGCACACAGCACACACAGTGACATTTGTTCTCTGCTTTTTACCCATCCTAGTAGTAGGAGCAGTGGGCAGCTATTGTATGATATAATAATGTCACAAGGCTTAAGGAGAGTAAAGGCTAACAAGGTCAAAATTCACAGAAAAACAATGTACCTCTCCTTACTGCAGTATAGGGTATAAGTCTTCTTGTATTAGACGTCTGAGTGTGATACATGACATATTACCCTTTTCACTGCCACCATCATATTTTTCTTTTAATATTTATAATATGTGATGACAGCTTAAAACAGGAAACAGTTAATTAAATACATTTCACTCTTATCAAATGTTAGAGCTGTGAGGAAGGAAGGGGAACAATTCTAGCATCACTTTGAGGAAAACCTTCCTGTTAACTTGAATAAAGCAATGCAATAAAAGCAATGCTTGGCTTGACATAATGCTCCAGTATATTATTTACCTCAAAGAGCTTTATTAATTGTTTGCCCCTGTTTGTTTAGCTGGTTCCACTTAAACATTATGAGAAATTGCCTGTTTAAAGATTGATAAGGGCTGGGCCTTTGTCTTTGTGTGTGCTCTTTTCTGTGTGTGTGTGTGTGTGTGTGTGTGTGTGTGTGTGTGTGTGTGTGTGTGTGTGTGTGTGCATACATGGTCATGTGTGAAAACATCCATTGCTTGTGCACTTATCTCCATATTCAATACTTTTGGACTCCCTTAACGTCTATGACAGTTAATGCCAGAACCCAAAGTGGTTTGTATTTACATTAAGTCAACACTTATACATTTAGCCAGTGTGACATGTTAGTCTATAACTTTGTCATATCCATTGTGTTTAAAGATAATACTGAGATTTCCAGGGTGTCAGTAGACAGAAGTTTGTCTATGTTTGTGCGGGTCTATCCATCTTGTGTGGTATGAGTTTGACTGATGGTGCAGCGGTGGTAGTAGAGTAGCAGCTGACAGGGTTGTCCTGCAGGGTCCTGCCTTGGTATTGATCGCCTGAGCCTGGCCAGGTGTCAGCCCGGAGAGAGGGAAAGAAAGAACAAGATCAGCCAAGCAGACAGAAAAGCAGAGGTTGAAGCAGAGAGGATGGATGCGGCCGGCCATGTTGACCCCAATGGCGGAGTAGGGCAGGTGGAGACATCGATGGCATCAGCAGTAATGTAGGGATCTTATGGGACAGATGTGAAAAAAACAGGGCTGAACAAGTTGCCCGTGCTCATCTGTGGGCATGAACTTTCGGAAGTGACACCTTCTTTTGGCAGAAGCTTGGAACTGCTGCTTCTTTCGATTAAAGGTGTAAGCTAAGGTGGTCAAGGACATTTTAGTGTTTTGCATGCATGTCCTGGAAGCAGACCAACAACTAGATGTAAATAATTCACATCCAATCTATTAGGGGAAGTGTTTCAGCTTCCCTCAGAAAGAGATCGATGATGGGTTTGTGTGGAAACAGTTCTATAGAATTGATGACCAAAAACAGGATCCTGGCGTTGGCAGAAGCTTGGTGCTAAAGGATTAAGTGGAGGGCCATTTTGACTGCATCTTCAGCAGACCTGTTGGCTCTGTAGGCGGGCGGATACCTTAGCCCGGTTTTTGAGCAGTGCCGACTATTCGCACTGCCTTAAACCAGTAACATAACAGAAATACAGACAAAGGTGGCAGCGTTCGAAATGTAAGTTTAGTTTTTAGGCAAAAAAAGATTGACGACACACGGCAGCTGCTTGTAAGCAAACATCTGTTACCAAACCAAAGAGATTACACAGAAAAATAGATGTTGTTGCAAGTTCTGTGGGACGATTGGAGCTGAGACAAAAAAAACTGTGCAGTTTTCAGTAACCAGGTTACTATTTTTATCTTGTATACGGGGGTATGAATATCCTGCTTTCTCGTTGCCCATGCTCACATCTTATCCCCAATATGAACTTAACAGATAAAAAGCCTTATAAATGGGTTATACAAGTCCATGTGAGCGCAGTAAATGACCACTGAACACATTCCATTCTCTCGTGACCAAGGACAAATCCCCTCATCTCCTCTCTCCCTTTCTTCCAAACATTGTTGCTGAGCAGGATTTATTTTCTGGACTTTTTTTATGTGAGTAGTGTAAACCAACAGGCTGATGCATTAACAATATCCTCTTTTAAAAATCCTAACCTACCCTCCCTCCAGCTAAAGCATCCAGTCACCTATTTCCCCTGACATCATTTTGTGAGAGTAATTGCGACCCTTCCGCTATTGCTCCCTCTCCACCATCCCCATCTTCCTTTCTTGTATTGTTGCTTTTGATGCCCCTTCCCCTCCTTTGGTAGTTAAGGGTAAGGGCTTAAAGGTGTCTTATCTCAAATTCATCATGGCTTTCCCTGCTCCTGGGTCACTGACAGACAGCCATAACCCTCAGAGGAGGCTTTCATTGTGGAAGGTAGATAGGAGCGTATCAGAAACACTGCCCATATGGTTTTCCCTTCCTATGTCTGTATGTGCAGATGTACACAATAGGTATACATGGGTCTGTTTTCCCTCGGTTTCAATTATAGGAACCCCCAAAACTATAAATGAATCTTAGACCCTATTACAATTCCAACTTATTGCCCATATGAAAAGCCAAGTCCATATATAAATGGATTTGTTTGGTATGAAAGAACTGGTCTGCAAACCTCCTACATTACTGGGTGGCTCATTGTCATAACCAACCAACTGAAATATCTGCATGTTTACAAGGCAGTATTAGAAGATGTAAAAAGGGCTACATAGAGCTGTTGGTCATTTTAAAATGCAGCTTTTTCAACATATGGTTTGATTATTATTGTCAACATAATATTATATATTAAGATTCTCTACCTATCAAAGTATTTTAACTTTATTTTGTAGGCATGCCATACAATATATAATGTAATGTGAAGAATATGTTGGCTTTTTTCTGAAGCCTCATATGTTCCATCAGTTCAGGGGTACAGTATACATTTGGCCTATATGCTGTATGTTTATTATTTTAAACCTTTATTTAGCCTTGTAAGCCCCATTGAGACCAAGGTCAAAATTAATTTATTTCCCTGGTTACATATCAAACACACATTATTTTTAATCCCAAAACAGTCAAATAAATGTGTTTGAAAAAAACTCACCAACCATCACAAGTGATATCATACAGTACAGCTGTATGTGGGCAACAACAACAAGCACTTTCTGGTTTGATTGGGAGGACCAATCCTGACATCTTATCTGGCAGTCATTAGAACTCCATGCAATGAGGGATGTCAGGTAAAGGTTATAATGTACAATACCATTTAATATAAATGTATATGAATGCTTGGTCCATATGTACTAAGTAACACTTTGTTACAGCACTGTCAAACTGTAAAATATGTCAACCAGCACACACGCCGTGGCCACATAGTGAGGGAGAATTTCTCTGATTAGATTTGTAAATCAAAAACCAATACATATAACATGCAATAATTAATCTGTTTTATATTCCTTGGTTACATTGTTCGTGGAACACATTTGGAAGATTTAGAATGTATTTGTGCCTGCTGCTCCCCACCATTATATGCTTCAATTCATACATCTATTTAGGAGCCCATAAAACAGGCATTGACTACCCATGTAAATTGTGTTCCCCACAATAAATTATATGCATACTTGCAAAAATACATAACTGCTGTCGGTCTCCCCGCTCCATGTCACCGGCATACTAATAGCGCCGTGCTAGGAGGCCAATGATGCCACTTCCATTATTTTTCCATTTAGCCGTAATTTTGCGGAGGAAGTTAGAGTTGGTGAAATTGCTTGTCTCTGCCCTCCCTGTGCCTGATTCCTCGTCTCACAGGCTGGCTCTATATCTCTCATTCAGCTTGTGAGGCACGTGTGGGTTGTTTTCATCCCGGTGAGTGGATAGAAAACGGCAGTGACCTGTGTACGCCTTCGGTTCAGTGGGCGATTTCGTCTCAAGCTGTGGAGGCAACAAGCTCAGGGGTTACAGGTCAAGTTATCCCACAGTGAAATGGACACCATGGGAAAGTAATACAGCCCAAAGCTGCTTTGTATGCCTGGCTGACACCAAGTAGATTAATGTATCATAAATCCTTCATTCTACCACAAAGTCCAATAGAACTTGAATTGAATGTTTTTCCTGCTGTATCATACAGATCAGCTCTTTAAATTGCATTGCTCTTGTCTCTTCTGATTAAATCATAATTAAGGAAAAGCTAAGAAAAGTATATGCTTTGTCAGATCAGTCTACCATTTGACGTTAGCTAATCTGGCTAGTAGCTTACTTGTTAAGGCTTCTAGGTACAATAAAAACAAAAAGATGACATGCAAATGTTAACCTTCTCAACTCAGTTTACTATTGTAGCAATAATATATACTGTGTTATTGTTTGGTTTGTATTGTACCCTGCAGCGTAAGCGAACGTAGGCTGAAGCTTATCTCTATGTTTGATGGATTATATTTTAGTTTGTCATTATGAGCTAGTCTGGCATACTGTAGAACATTATCATTCTAGTTGTAGTCATAGTTGAGTCACCAACGCTATCCCAGTCAAGGCAAATTCACTAATATAACCTGACAAACAAACACATTGGTGACCACATAGCTAAGCGTTCGTGTTAACTAGCTTTCATATTAATAAGTAAGCTAGTAAGTATACTTACCAATGTAACTATGTCAATGGTCTTTTTACTTAGAGGATGAAATCATCAATCCCGTTGCTGCATTCTTTGGTTGGGATTCTGCTGGGGATTTTTATACTATAATCTGCCTCTGATTGATTGCTTCATCTGATCTCACTTCATATTTACACACTGTAGTACTTCCAACTTAATGTAGCAAAGACAACAACTGTTTAAACTTAACAGCAGACACACACAGAGCTCAGCTTTCATGTCCGCTCTGGAATTGTTGGTTTCAGAGTTTGATCTCATCTGTGCTCTGCAGAATTAATATTATGCAAGATCATTTAAAAATAATTCTAAATGATTTCCCTACCCCACCCATAATTATTCAGGAAAGGCTTAAGAACCATAAAATGGCAAAAACATATAAAATATTCTTGCCAAAACTCATAGCTACTCTAAGGTCAGTTCCAAAGACAGAAGGTGAAGTAACATTGAAGATAGATGAACAAGAGGCCAGTACTTCCAGCTTCACCATGCTGAGAGGAAACGTTTCCTCCCTCTGCTGCTCCTCTTCTCAACACAGCAGTGTGAGACCCTGCACTGTGAAGCCACAAGGGGCAGCAGAGACACACGCTGTGTTACCTGCAGCTTCACTATACTTTGTCTTAAAAATCTGAGGAAATAAAGAATGGCACGTTAACAAACAGACATGGAGAAAGATAAAGAGAATGAAACACAAAGCATGACAGACACACATGTAATAGGACAGAAATAAACAAAAAGAACAAATAGAAATCAATGCATAAAAGAGCCAAATAGCAGAAGCAAAGACCAGCAAACAAAGCTGGAAATGTTTTTAAAAGAAAGACAAAGCATGGAACACACAGAAGACAAACACAAAGATGCAAAGAAAACAAACTGTCAAATCATAGAAAATAAAATAAAAACTAAAAGTAAACATGAATTGACAATAAGCAAAAAATCAGCACCAATATGACATTTACAGGTAGCTGTAATATGTATTTATAAACTGCTCCAACACACGGACACACACAGTTTTACAAGTCAACACACACCTAAACCCAAACTGTCACACCTGTGCTATCAGCTCTGACTGCCACGCATGACAATTTCTCACTGAGCCTGATCCCAGCAGCAGAGGATGTCAAATCTCTATGCAAATATATATTTAATAGGACTGCAATGCCTGTGTACTGTTTTTTTACAACAAGCGCTCTCCATTTGTGGCCATATACCATACATTCCTGAAGTCAGTTTGTACATCTGAATTTGTTGTCATATTGCAACCACCTAAAGATAACTATAGGGGCGTTCACACCAAGTTCTTTTCCCACAATAGTTCATGAGAACTCTTTTAGTTCTGATGAACTAAAGCAGATGGCGTTCACACTGCAATGAGTTCCTGGGGGAGGATTAGGCAAATGAAGCCGCTGACGTCACTTCTTCTTCTTCTGCTTTATGTTTACTGGCAGGCCGCAAACCAACTTCACGGAGTATACTGCCACCCGAAGTCCCCGGAGTTGGGGACTGTCCCAGCAGCTTCTACTGAAGCCTTCCGAGTAAATCCCCAGAACGCCGACACCTCCTCATCTCCACCGCTCCCATGTTTTATTGTGTGTTGCCATAAGTTAGTCTCTCTGCGTTTCTGCGCTGGGCTAATGCTAATAATGCTAATGCGAGGATAATAAAATGGCGGCTTCACAAAACTTTTTGGGAGTTTTACGGGGCGTGGTTTGCAATCCGCCCAGCCAATCAGACATAGGAACCTTTTTCTCCCACGAAAGTCCCTGCTCTCTAGCAGGGACGGAAAAGGGGGTGAAAAGGTTCTCATGAACTCATTTAGTTCAGGGGGCTTTTTGGTGTGAACGCAAATATATCTGAGTTCTGATTAACTATTGTGGGAAAAGTACTCCGGTGTGAACGCGCAATATGGTTAGCTTTGCCTCGTTGCCTTTCCTCGGGTCACTCTTCATTAGCAGACATTTCGCCTGTTTCAAAGTCTTTACACCTAATCGTTTTTAGGTGTTGATTTTTTAAAATATATTTTCTTCATTTATAAAAGACAACACATGGCCGTGCACCGGACTAGCTTTTGGAAATCCTTTTGTTTTATGAACCAAGAAGTTTATTTTCTTTTAGATGTTCCATAAAGCAGAACAAAAACATTTGCCGCTCTAATACTGCCACAGTAGCAGGAGCAGAAAACTAGATTGTAAGGTATACTAAAAAAGTCTCGCTAATATTTTTTTTTTTCAACTCCATAGGTTTATTGTTTGTATTGTATTATATATTAATCTTTATTAGTTATTTTATTGTATTTTATTATATTTTACTTATTTTTTGTAAATTATAAAAAAAGCACTTATTTCTCAAGATTTCTTTTTAATGTGCAATATAAATACAGTTTGAATGACTGATTGAATGATTTGGCCTCACTACGGTAAGTGGCCTATAGATCTAAGGCTCAATACAGTAACAGATACAGGTGTAATATTTTAAACAATCCAATCTCTGGACAAAGTAATCTCTTGTTGAATCTGTTTGATTTAGATCTACCATCAACCACTGGCAACAGTTGTAAGTCGGCCTCTCTGCTCTCTGTATGACCCCCCTACTCTGTGAGTGGCACTCATGACCATTTCTTAGTTAGGTTGTTTCAGTATCCTTTCGAAAGTTATCAGAAAAATGCAACAAGATCACCAGCAAATAAATGTAATGTTTCCCTAACGTTTTTTATTTGGTAAATATTCCTTTTTACACCTCTCTGTCATTTTTTGCACACATTCAAACCGTAAACCAACGCAGTAGTTTCCGTCCGTCACTAAAGGTACTTTTGTGACGGAAATGACCGAAAATGAGAGAAGAGCCCTGTGAAGAAAAAAGCAGTTGTAAGGAGGTACAAAGCTAGGCAGATAACATGTTGCTAACATGTAAGTCATCTCCTCTCACCCCTTTTTAAATTAATTTCCCCGTCACTCCTCCACCATTGATCAAAGCTAAGATCTCTTTCTTTTCTTTCTAATCGTCCCCCTCCTCCCTTGTCCAGCGCCCCCACTCAACTTATTGTCTTACAGGTTCAGCACAGAGACTTCAGACCAAACCAGCTGCAAAAACACACACACTCACATCATACACACACACACTCACATTTACTGTGAGAGCTGCATTCCCCTCCCCTCCTCCATGATGGACTGCGATTGGCTCCCACTGTCACAGTGTGTGATTGCAACCTCCGTTTGACCTGCTGGGGATATATGGCGTCCCCGGGTTATCTACATAATGCACGGGAGAGAGGTGCAGGAAGCCATCTGAGAACAAGAGGGGAGAGGAGGGTGAGGGCAGGGGGGAAGGCTGGATGAAAAGATATTGCTGAGAACAGAGTTG
This sequence comes from Harpagifer antarcticus, assembly GCA_902827135.1. NCBI lineage: Eukaryota > Metazoa > Chordata > Actinopteri > Perciformes > Harpagiferidae > Harpagifer > Harpagifer antarcticus. Next base: position 2,159,573 of record CADEHL010001074.1, read on the forward strand.
GATTAGATATTTGACTACATTTGTATTGAATGTGTGTGTGTGTGTGTGTGTGTGTGTGTGTGTGTGTGTGTGTGTGTGTGTGTGTGTGCGTGTGTGTGTGTGTGAATGTTTCAAGGACAACATTTTTTCCTCACATCTCAACTATATGTTCTCATGCCTTCATGAGTATTGTGTTTGTTGTTCTGTGTTTTATTTTCAGATAATTACACTTTCACTCAGAAGGATGTCAAAGATTTGTCAGCCCAAGGAACAACAAAGAGGGCAAATAAAAAAAGTACAAAAGCGAATTAGTATATAATATATTTTTGTTGTAACTTTCCTGCTGTTTTTTTATACAGACTTAGTATTTGCGCCTTCCTTTACAGAGAAATTAACACAATGTCGATACATAACAATGTTATTTAGTTTTATAAGATGGCTTAGTTAGATACTCGATTCTGATTGGTCTGTTTTGACATCCTTCGTTCTGTTATTTCTCTATAGCAGACTTCTGCTAAGGACAGACTGATCAAGGGACCATGTGCAGTCATGTCAATCCGCAGAAATAACTCACTCACATTTGTTTTCTTTTTCTCCATCAGAAACCACCATATCATTATTTTAATTTCTTTTAAATGTATTGAGGTCAAGAATTCATCCTGGCTTTTCTGTTTCTATGACTATCCTTGAAAAAATAAGTCAGTTCATTAGTTGTTAATAGACTGCTTAAGGAATGTCAACTAAAGTAAGGAAATATGTATTTTCTGAATAATCTAAGTGTGGCTTGTATCTTCTTTACAAAGTAACTGCTTACGGGACAATGTGTTCTCCTTATCAAGGCAAAGATAAAACATATCTGTTGTGTATTAGTGAATAACATTTTCTTATAATGAAGATATTTTAGATTTATCAAAGAAAGTGTACCTTCTTTACCATCTATTGTCGAAGGGAAAATGTATGTGTAAAAACATGGCACTGTAACACACTGTGCTCAAGTAGAGCAGTACGTAGCTGTGTGCTAAGCCTTTAAACGGCCACTAAATGCCTCAGGTCATTGATCATCTTCAAACAGTGCACGATGATGCATAATCCCTCCCCATAATACCCTCTGCATAATCATCATGACAACTGACAGCTCCCCACACAAATAAAACAGACGTGGAAAACAGATAAAAAACAGGGGCGTTTAAGAAGTGGCCCATTATGACACATTCTCTCTCCTTTTATTTTTTCATGATAGCAAACGATCAATTATCCAGATGGCAAGAGATGTGGAGGGGCGGCTGGCATTGTCAACACACACACACACATATATGAACACATTTGGAGATACACACAAAGGTATAAATTCAGAAGCAGAAATCACACCCCCTGACGCATACACACAGGCTCAGACACACACAGCCATAAACATCTGTTGTGCTGTACGCCGAGGTGTCCCGCCATACTGCCTATAGCAGCAGCAAGTGCACAGATGAGGCCTACAGCTGCTCCATGGTTCCCAGTGAGAGTCCAGCACCGCTGTGATGGATAAGGTGGGATTCTTCTAATCGACAGTTTGTGGGGAAACAGATGGTTTATTTGCTGGCATTTATCACGTCTTTATGACCAACAGAAGATAGCATCACAGGGATAGGAGCCATGCGTTTCATAGTGTACACTGTAAAGCTCAGGGAGATACACTCAGTGGGGTTTTACATTTTTTGGTGGGTGTTTCCACTGAAAGCAAAATAAAACATTTTATAATTTGAAAACTGATAAGAAACTCATAAGAGATTCATATTTATAATGATCGTAAGAGTAATTTGTTTTAAGCATAAAGACTTGAACATGTGCTTTATGATATGAGACCCGCTCTAATAAATATGAGTCGGATGTCGCAACGGCACATTCTGAGATAATCGTGAATTTTTGTGAAAAACTCAAGGTTTGGGCGATTCTAAACAAAGTATTGGCTTTCAGAGTTTGAAACTTTTATTGTAATATTCAGACGATAAACGGGACGGGATAGACGGGATGTCAACTTCAGAGATATCTGTCATCTCTGATATGGCTAGTGTTTCCTCGGGAAATACACACACAGTCAAGCACACTTGCACACACCCACCAACTTTGTTCCGCATGCTACTAGCTTAGAACGAGTTGGCCTAGTCGATACGATGGATGCATCTCTGTTTTGGAGAACAAAAACAATAAGGATATCATTGGAAAGCTAAGAATATTCTCGTTCCAACTGTTTATAGGCCGACTACTCAAAATGTGTTTCAGGGTTTATGTGACTGCATTTGATAGAGCAGGTTACATATGTTACAGAATGTGTTCATATCTCTCCCTATCTACATCTGTGTCAGATAATTTGTTCATCTCCAAGCACCTGTAAACCTGTGTGTGTGTGTGTGTGTGTGTGTGTGTATGTGTGTACAGTATATGTATGAATGTATTTCTGTGCCAAGGTTGTTTTCTGCAACCTCCTTACCTCCTGGAGTTTCCATTATGCCTGTGACCATTCTATAAAATGGAGGTCATATCGGGGCCGTTTCCCATAACCTGCCTCATCCAAAATGCACAATTTCCCCTCAAATGACACACGCATGATGATTCAGTGGCAGAAGCCCTGCTGGAATACAGCATTACTGCTTTTGCATAGTTTAAACGTTGATGAACAAACGATCCAGACTGTCGGAGGAAAATAACATACACGCATGCTCACGTGCAGCCCTGAATATTAATTCATCTGCCAACAATTTTTTATTTGATTCTAACCGTTGACAGTCCACTTACAGTACATGCATTCAGAGTGTATTAAATAAAACGTAACTATTAAAATAAAAAATATCTATATTGATTCTGCCTTTTCTACATCCAACTCACAGGTTTATCATTACTTTGAGAAAAAAGATTATTAATGTTCCCCTTTTAGAAGTGTAGTTATGGTCATTTGTTCTGGAAATGTCATTTTCGAGCCTGAGACCTGGAAAACAGACTCGGGGGTTAACAGGTTAATAGAGTGGTGCAGTGATGATGTATTTCTATAGGCAGACCTGGAAGTTAGCATTGCAAGCTCCTTCGACAAAAAGCAATGGGATTTGTCCATTGTATTACACAATATAGCAGAAAATAAGCCTCATGGCAAACACTTGGCACACTTATGATACTTAACACGCTTAACATGTTTACACCACTTTATGATTTTGTAGGTGTGATGCCCCTGTGGGTTCATCAGTAGAGAGGAGGTGGCCTCACCCTGCATTTACATTACTGATACCACTGATATCCACACCTCATACTTTACTGGTTTTGACTTGATTTGTTTGTCCTAAATACACATCTTTTGTTAACTGCCGACATGGTGTGTCTCCTGTTTGTTGTGGCCTTGTTTTTTTCAATGTGTTGTGGCGACGTGGTTAGTGTCAGCTGTTTTCAGACAGCTGTCTCGGGGGCACGTCCGCGTGATTTTGTGGTGTTGCCTGCGTGTAAGTCGCTCCACAACTCCGCCGGGTTCCAGTGCGTAATTACCTGCCGCAAGCCACATGAAGACTAGGTGAGTTTAGTAAGATTTTGGTTAGGCAGTTAGGGGGAAATTCTCTGTTGGGTTTGTCTTTTGCCCATGCGTGTTGGCAGGCAAATACTTTGCTTTCTGATTGGTTATAGGTAGTATATTATGGCTTCTTTGACGGCGTTCGTGGATGCGTGGAAATCATACGAACTGTTTCCTGAAGCGTATCGTCAAAAGTTCAGAAGTTGGGTCAAGGGGGGATAAGAAGACACATGTGGAGTTTATCCGTGATTTGACTTCTCATTTTCAGCGGTGGTGCGCGGCAGCAAAGGTTGCCAGTTTTGACCGTCTTTGTGAGCTCATTGTCTTGGAACAGTTTAAAGATGTTATCCCTCAGCGTGTGGCCACTTATGTAAATGAGCAGAAACCTTCCACCGCGCTTAGAGCTGCTGAATTAGCGGATGATTTCCTGTTGACGCATAAGGGCAGTTTTACAGAGAATTGTTCTAGGGGTGATTGGAGACGTGGAGAAGATGGTGGCTATTCCCGCAGTGGCGCAAAGTTTTCACCAGGCTCCTCCCGTAGATTTGCAGGTCCGGGGCGATCCGAGGGCGCCAGAGTGGGCCAATGTCATTATTGCAGAGAAGAGGGTCATTGAAAGGAGCAGTGTCCGTTGTTGGAACCTGAGGGGAAGCCTCGTTCTTCGTCACATGCTCCAGCCATGTGTTGTTCTGGCGTTTTGGACAAGAAGCCGTTGGGTGTAGGCTCGGGCATGGTGCCTGATAAGAAGCTGGTTTGTGCCGACTTGGATGTGGGTTCTGTTTTTGAGCCGTTCATAACGGAAGCCGTTGTATCAGTAGTCGGTAGTGACAAGTATGTTCCGATTAAGGTGTTGCGTGACACGGCAGCTAGATACTCATTTATTGTTGAGTCAGTGTTGCCTTTTTCGTCAGAGACAGAGACGGGGGATTCTGTGCTGATGAGGGGCATGGAGATGGGCTTGATTCCTGTGCGACGTCATACAATAGTGCTGGATTGTGAGCTGGTACGGGGAGTTGTGTCTATCGGCAACGATCTTGCTGGTAGTGCTGTGTGGGCGGGTGTGCCACCGCCTGTAGTTGTTTTCTGGCCGTTGGCATCTGTAGAGCCATATGAGAGCGGTTTGCAATTTCCAAGTGTGTTTCTGGTCCAGCACGGTCCTTTGACTTTGAGATCGAGACAATGAAGAAGGAGAAGACAGTCCCCGCAAAGCGAAGAAGAGGAGGCCGAAGAAGAGGAGGCCGAAGAAGAGGAGGCCGAAGGAGGTCGGTGCGCCCAAGAGGCCGATGAGCGCCTACATGCTGTGGCTCAACGCCAGCCAACCCAAGGAGGAGTGGGACATAAAGGCAGTGGAGGCGAAGAAGCAGTACGAACTCGCAAGGCAAGAGTTCAAAGACAGCAGCGGAGGAGGAGCGTCCTCCAGTCCTAAGAAGGAAAGTAAAAAGGCTGGAGTTAAGAAGGAGGATGTTGGGTTGTCGTGGATCCCTTTGGGGCCCGTCTTAAGGGGGGGTTCATCAGTAGAGAGGAGGTGGCTGTCCTGTCTGTGCTGTGGTGATTGGTGATTGCAGTAACTCAGGGCACCTGGGTCTGGTGCCCTGCAGCTATTTAAAGCCTCTGTGCTCCTCTATGTGCTCTCTCTGCTTCTCCCTGCAGGCACCCCGGTTTTGTTGAGTATATTATCAGTTTCTTCAGTTGCTTTACTTTGTGCACTTCAACACTCTCACACACATACATGTCCATACAATCCTCACCCTGCATTTACATTACTGATACCACTGACATCCACACTTCATAATTTGATTTGTTTGTCCTAAATAAACATATTTTGTTATTTGTAGACATGGTGTGTCTCCTCTTTGTTGTGGCCTTCTGAGTCAGGTCATAACATTAGGTGTTAATCTAATAGCCAGAAGTAAAAATCTAATGTCAGGCTATACATAAACGACATCAATGTCGCATGACTTCAAGTCACCACTGCTAACCAAAGGCGAACTTGCCTTAGTTGTGGCTGTTTCATATGACACATGGGGGGTATTTACTGACTTATATGTCGTAGTTGTTCAGGCATCTAACCAAAAAGTAATTAAAAAACCATCGACTTCCAGACGAGGGTACCGGAACTAATTTCTGGTTTTCAGACTGTCATCTTTAACTTCATAATGTAGCTGTACGCTGTATGAGGAGTGTATTGATCTCACACCTCGGGAAGCTGTTTTTCTGTTTCAGTTTACAAGTAATGCTGCCTTCATTTCAATGGTATGAAACTACTTTCATGTCTGTACAGTAATATATGTTGCTACCACCATTAGCTGGTTAGCTTACCTTGGCATAAAGACTGGATGCAGGGAGAAGCAGCTAGCCTTGCCTTAGCTAAAGGAAACTAAATCCGGAGTCTCGTTTGATCTGTCAACTCACCAAAGGTTTTTACAGAGCGGTGACTTTCTGACACACCCATGTGACCACAAGGCTTTCTAGTAGATAGGGTAGAAAGTGTGTCATCTCTTCTCCAATCACCCATCCCCCAGCTCTGCAGACATGTCACCACTGTCACTTTCTAGAATTGTAAAACCTTGTTTGTAGACTGCTGTGCAGTGTTTCTTTATCACAATGTCATGCTAGTTCAGCCTTAGCTTCTGACAGATAGCAGTCATTTTCAACACATTCACAAGAAGGGTTTTTACAGGAAACACAAACCAAGCTTGGTCTAAGTGTTTGAGGACAGTACATTTAGAGGTGTGCACAAAATACACTCTACTGCCTGTACTCTGCCTAGCACCTTCCACTTGTGTTGTTCTGTGAGAACTGGAACACATGCAGTGAAATCTGCCTCTATGTTACAAGGATCACTTTTGGCCCCTTACTGCCCATACTGCATCACCCCAGCCGCCCATATTAGGGCTCCAGACATGGGGCTTTATTGACTGGTTTGCGATGGTCCTCTTCAGGATAGCCTACTTATCCTTGAAGCTTGCCTCCATCACAAGAAGATAATCTCCTGTGATTACCTTCTATTTCTCATCTGCTCGGTCCATCTCTTCTCCTCTTTCTCTCTCTGTTTTGTCGATTTTCACTCCACTCCGCTCTGTTGTTACATGACCTACCCCCTGCCCACCCCCCAACCCAACTACAACCATCCCCTCGCTTTCTTTCTCTCGTTTTCTCTTCAGCTCTTTTTTTTTAGTTTGTGGGTAAAGGTGGTGAATAGAGAAGGCCAGTGCTGTGTGTTCTTTTGTACAGGCACTCCTCAGCCAGCTGCCTATTCACACAGTACTGCCAATTAGGACCCCATTCAGAGAGCAAGAGAGAGGACAAGAGATGAGATCGCTTACCCCACCTTTACCCCCACCATGCCCTCCCCCCTCCCTGTTGTAGATATTGTCTTATATTAAAGCCTGTTTTTCCTCGACTCACCTCCGCTTTCCTCTTCTTCTCTCCGATCGTCAGCATTTTCTTGTATGTGCTTCATTTCTATAGGGATTGAATGAGTTCTCACCTGATACTGATATCAATATGTTATCATCGACATTTTTAATTCGTTTTTTAAGGGTCAATATCACGTTTATTTTTAAATGACAATATTAAAAGGGGCCCTATATGCTTTTTGGGGTTTCCTTTTCCCGTAGTGGGATATATAAATGTGTATGCATGTTAAATGTCTGCAAAGACTTAAATCCCAATGTTCCCTCCAGAGGAAGCTTCCGTAACAGAGTGACATCACTATGTAACATGTGCGCTTCTATTGGCCAGTGCTCTGGCACATTGTATGTGATTTGCTATGGCACGGGACATCTCTAAGCGGCTGACCAATCACAACAGAGCCGGCCAGCTATCAGAGCAGACTGGGCTCTGGTTTCAGACAGAGGGTGAAAAGAGGTGCTGCAGCACCAACACAGTCTCACTCCCTGATAGTCCAATAGCGAGGCTTGGTCAGGGTCCCGTGGCGTGCAGTTGTGACGCACCGAGTCTCCTTCAGCTTCATAAACGGACGCAAAGAGCTTTCAACTGATTGCAATGTATTCCCATCGGCAGCGGTATTTGACACTCAGGGAAGCATCGCATCGGTCCATGTCGGTGGCAGTTAAAGGCAATGTGAGCGTCCATTCCCATTGGATAACGGAGAATTGTGCACCTGGAAGTAAGTATTCTCCTTACTGTCGATTGATTTTACAGTGATATCTGTACTATTCATCAACTCAAGAACACCAGATTATCCTTGTTAATTACACAACATTGATTGGTTTAAATTGTGTACAATGCTTTTGCATTTTTCCCCTTTGGTTCGGAGAAACAAATATCTTTTCGGAGTTTAGGATGGCAGAAGACACTACACTACCCATAATCCTCAGCTATAGTTTAGGACTACACCCTGCGCTTTGCTTGACAAACCCTGTCATTAGTCCTCAAGCTCTGTGATTGGATGTTGGAGTGGCAGTGCGCAAAGTTTACGCAGAGCGTCAAACAGCACTTTGAAATGGAATTAAACCCACCGACGGCACACAATCCAAAACAGGACTCGAACGTTGTTTCTGTCCTTTAAGTAGGATTCAAACCAATTTAGAACTGTTTCAGAAAGTCCCACCCAGTTTTCCAGTCGGTCTAGTAATATGCTGTGGTCAACAGTGTCAAACGCAGCACTGAGATCTAATAATACTAACACTGAAGTTCTGCCACTGTCTGTGTTTAAGTGGATGTCATTAAAGACCTTTACAAGAGCAGTCTCAGTGCTGTGGTTTGGACGGAAGCCTGACTGGAACACATCAAAACAGTTATGTAAATGCAAGAAATTACTCAACTGTTGAAAAACAACTTTGTCAATGATTTTACCTAGAAATGGGAGGTTTGATATGGGCCTGTAATTGTTCATTACTGAAGCATCTAGATTATTATATTTTAAGAGCGGTTTAATGACTACAGTTTTCAGGTCCTGTGGAAAATTCATATTTTTTCTACAGCTCGCTTATGAAAAGTAGCATACACTATCCAAAATAAAACAAATACCCTCTCCTGGTATTGAACAATACGATAATAATAATAATACTCTAAATGAAAATACATAATTATGTATTAGTCCGTTTTTCACAGATATTACATAGTGAATTTCGTCTCGACAGTAGCAAACAAGGCACGTGCGTTGTTTTTGGTAATGATGTCAGAGAAGAACGATTGTCGTGCGCTTTTCAATTCCAAATTATAAAGGCCAAGTCTCTCTTTATAGATTTCAAAGTGAACCTGGAGATTTGTTTTTCGCCACCTGCGTTCAGCTTTTCAACATTCTCTTTTTTCTGTGTTCACGGTCATGGCTTTTCTCCATGGAGATATTTTCTTGCCAGACATTTCCTTTACCTTAGTTGGAGTAATGGCATCTATAACATTTTAATTTTTGAATTAATATGATCTACTAGCTCATTTACTGAGATGTTAGCAGGGGCAAGTGTGGAAGAAAAATTCTGAGTAAAAATTCCCTAGTATTTTCAGTTAAATATCGCTTTGTGGTTACCTCTTTTTGAAAATGTTTGTGAACAGAAATAGAGCTCTCAAGGAAAACACAGGAATGGTCAGAGAGTGCAACATCAGTCACCACAACCTTAGAGATATTCAGACCCTTTGAGATAATAAAGTCCAGAGTGTGCCCCTTATTGTGCGTGGGCTCCGTCACATGCTGAGTCAGTCCATGGCTATCAAGAACACAAAACAGTTATTTTGCCCCTTTGTCCTGGGGGTTGTCAACATGGATGTTAAAATCATCAACAATGACTAAACGGTCAAAGTCAATACACACTATAGACAGCAGTTCAGTAAAGTCATCAAAAAAGCTTGCACAGTATTTGGGTGGTCTATAGATATTAAAGAACAGAGCTCGAGAGGAGCATTTCAGCTGAAGGGCCACATATTCAAAAGAAGCAAAGTTCCCATAAGATGTCTTCCTGCATTGAAGGGAATCATTGAACAGAATATCAACTCCACCCCCTTTCTTATGCATTCTTTCCTGACTCATAAAACTAAAGTTGGGAGGGGTTGATTCAATAACAGCTGCACTGTTATTTTGTTCAATCCAAGTTTCTGTTAACATAAAATCGAGATTGTGCTCAGTGATAAAATCATTGATTAAAAATGTTTTTCCTGCCAAAGACCTGACATTTAATAAAGCTAGTTTAAGTTTGTTAAACACACTATCAGTCATGTTTTTTGTAACAAGCTGTCGCTGACATGGAATCACTGCTAAATTAGATAAACTCACACAAACGTTTGAGCGCTTCCTGTATCTAAGATGATTCACCGCTCTTAATCTATTACCTATCAACACAGATATCAGCAAAGCTACAGGCAGGCAGGGCCCCAGCATGTCCTGGAAAGAGTTGAGAGTGCCATACGCCCTTGAGCCTGGACCCAGCAGATATCAGTTTGCAGCGTTTTGTACGCACACATCCCTATCAGGCTTTGAAGGGGAGGGAGGACCCACCACCCTGCTCCTCTCATTATAGGAGGGCAGGGTGAGGGCTACACTGTAGAAAGGGGGGTTTGGAAATCTGCTTCCATCTTCCTTGTATTGTTTTGGTTTGGATGATTGTGGTAGGCATGGTGATGAAGCCGGGGGAGATGGTGCGCATCTCTGCTTCGGTGATTTTGGTGGGCGTCGTTGAAGGGCGGGGGTAAAGGACATGCTGCCAACCCTGCGTATCGCCTTCATGCGGTCATCGAACTCCAGGGGGGTGGGCGAGGGTGAAAGGGTGAGCGGAGAGTAGAGAGAGCTGGGGGATGAATGAAGAGTATCCTCAAAGGCGTTGACAGGGAGGGTGACGGGCAGTGGAGACTCCTCCATTTGTGTCATAGGTCTCCCATGATCTGAACATTCCTCAGGCGGGTGCAGTGATACTTCTTCAGGGTTTTCTGCGCGATGTGTTGTGTCTTTCTCCTGTTTTGATTCCTCTTGCTGCTTGTCCTTGGCAGAGGGAACAGATTGATGACACAGGCAGTTGAATATGTTAGAGATAAACAATTTCACTCCTGACTTGTTCAGGCAAACTCCATTTGCCTTGAAAAGGCAAAATTACACCTGAGTAAAATTCAGGGAAGGTGATTGTCAAGTGCCAACAATCAGGAGAGATATTTGATAGTTGGTGCCTGAGAAGACTAAAAATGTATCTGCAGATCTCTATAAAGTATATTCATTACTCGTTATTCTCATCATTCATTCAAAACTATATATAATGGCTATTTTGCACATCCCTTTCAAGATTAAGATTCTCAAAGGTATATTAACTAGGGCTGTCAAGTTAATGCGTCAAACAAAAATTAACCCAACTAATTATTTTAACGCGATTAACGCATGTGCATTTTTTGTCCTCGGCCGCCCCGTAGTTTCAGACCGCATCGAGTTTAAAATACCATCTACAAGCTGATGCTGACAGCCCCGCTCCTGCCGCCCGCTTGCAGCAGACTCCACGAGGATATCCATCCAGGACCTATGATCCAGGACCACAGCCACGACTCAAGATTCAGGGCTCGCGATGCAGGACACAGGACCGCAGGATCATCCATGACTCCGGATCCCAGCGTATATAGACACCAAAAAGAAAGAAATTTCGCGAAGCTGGGTTAATCGGAACATGGGAGTACACAAGTATAGACAGAGAGAAGGAAGAAGTAAGATGTCCCACGACAAACTAAGCCTATATCAGCAAAACTAGGGGCTGAATCTAATCAGCCCTAACTATAAGCTTTATCAAAAAGGAAGGTCCTAAGCGCACTCTTAAAAACGAATAGCGTGTCTGCCGCCCGAACACAAACTGGAAGCTGATTCCACAAATGTGGAGCTGGATAAGAAATCGATGTGGTGCTGAATACCGCCACCGATGGGAATACATTGCAATCAGTTGAAAGCTCTTTGCGTCCATTTATGAAGCTGAAGGAGACTCGGCCCATCACAACTGCACGCCAAAGGACCCTGACCAAGCGTCGCTATTGGACTATCAGGGAGTGAGACTGTGTTGGTATGCACCAGTATGAGAAAAATAAAAAGCTTTTTAAAAATGAAAGGATCTAAACATGTGACAGCAGAGGCACAAAATACAAATATGAACCTGAAAATGAGCAAATGTCCTCAAGTCATCAAGGATTTACTGTTTTACCACTTACAATATTATGTCATCAACACAGTCAAATGGAAACCACATTGGTACATTTCCATTGACCTATTGACCATTCCCCCTTGTTTTGTGTGCCATCGCTAGTTAAACACGTCATGTAATTACAATATAAACTGAAGTATTCTATAATATAGGTCTTACAATTGATTTTTTAATTCATGTCCCTCTGCAAGACACACTTTAAAAAGCGATTCATGGGGTTAGTAGATTCCACTTAAAAATAAACTTTTTCAACATAAACATTTTAGTTAGTTTACAACTCATTTTAATAAATCTGTCAAACTGAAAAGGAACAAAAAAAATGTAACTTACAATTGTAATGATTTTGAAAAATTCACTCAACTATAGGAATATATTAAGTTAGAGTAACTCATATCTATTGAGTTTCAACGGTAGGGGAGAGTGGGGTAAGTAGTTCCAATTTTTACTTAAAGTACCTTTAAAGGAAGGGGATTACAGTAATGCCTCCAACTAAAATATGTACATATAGTTTAGGATGTTGTGCATCCCTGGAAACAATCACTTCGGATCTTAAATAAACTGTTTGAGAAATATAGCTTTAGAAAAAAAAGTGGTTTTGTGGCACAACTTGCGGGGTAAGTTGTGCCATTAGAGACAATACACTGGGGTAAATTGTGCCATTGATAATTGAAGTAAAACAGATCATTTTAATCTCACAAACAATAATGCTATATAAAAGCAAGAAAAATTCAATACAAAATTATTTATTTAATGTTTATTTAAAGTTTTAACAACATCAAAGGCCACTTTTCTATAACAAGGCCTATGAACACCTAACATCCTACTTGTCCAATGCTGCAGGGAAATATGAACTTCTGTTCCCTTCTGGCTGTACCACCAAGTTTTGTGGTGTAGCCAATTTGCATAAAGCCCCTGTCACACTGTCCCGAAATTGACACCCGATGGACACACGATAAAGGAAATGTTCAAATTCGGCTTCGATCGTAACAACATCGCGCCATTCGTGAGGGCATCTTAAGCCATCGTATGACCGTCGGTGGAGTTTCTCAGGCTCCGTCAGCAACTTCATGAGCGGCAACTTCGTAAGGCACTCGTGAGGGCATCTTGTCGAATCGTGTCATCTTCGTGTTATCATCGGTGCAATCGGGCATTCGCCCTCACTCTGATCGGGGCGAATGCCCGATGGCACCGATGATAACAAGATGCCCTCACGATGGCCTTACGAAGGGCAAAATTGACACACGAATTCAACACGAAAATGAACCTTCGCAAGGTCCTTCGGCAATTTTTTGGCATGCCAAAGATTATCCCACCGCTCACGAAGTTGCTGCCGGAGCCTGAGAAACTCCACCGGCGATCATACGAAGGCTTAAGATGCCCTCACGAATGGCCCGATGTTGGTACGATCAGAGCCGAATTTGAACATTTCCTTTATCGTGTGTCCATCGGGTTGTTTTATTGCACAACAAAATCATGTAAACCTATTATGTAAATAACCCAATTTGTGTTCTGTGAAACTGAAAAGGATATAATATATTATTTTGAAGGAGAGTTGACAGGAAGTTGTTGTTGCTATGGAAACAACATTACGGAGAAAACGTAATATTTTCTACATATAAAGACGGATAAAGTAAAGAACAAAGTCTGAAGATATCAGTACAGTATCATAGTACTGTAACATAATTGTTTTTGTTACTTTCGTTGCAGTTGTATGTCTTAAATGTAATATAAATGTTGCCTTCGTGTGTGGTTCGGGGCCATCTTCGTGCGAAATTCACAATTCCATATTCGTGTGTCCATCGTGTGTCAACTTCGGGACAGTGTGACAGGGGCTTTAACAAGGCCTAGCGCCACATGAACACATACTCAGAACAACATTTAAATTCCAAGATGAGCACCTAATCATCTGCAAATCATCTGCATCTGAATCTCTTCACAGATTCAGCCTACTACTGAACATCCCACTTGTCAATGCTGCAGGGGAATGTGAACTTATACTCCCTTCTGGCTGTACCACCAAGTTTTTGTGGTGTGGGTAGTTTCTTGAGCACATCACCTCTAGGGATGACTCCTTCATCATTCTCTCTAAATGTGAAGATGGGCTTTCCATCAACAGACCTCTTACAACTTTGCTTCAGAAACTTTGCACTGATCTTGTCACCTTCAACATTCTCCACCAATCCAACATAGTTATAGGATTTGGATTTTTGACCTGCAAACGTCACAATGACAAAGTCACCAGCAGACAGATCCTTGTCACCATCATCATCATCATCATCACTCTGGACATCTGAACTCTCATAATGAGTGGCATCGCTAAGTGGAATCGGAAAGTCACTCTCTTCTGAGCTACTGGAGAGCACTTTCTTTTTGGGCTTGGTTGGTTTTGACCCTTTCAGAGCCCCCTTCTTATTTCCACTCCTTTTCTTCTTTTCAGCCCGTTCCTTTTCTCTGCTGTGTGTCTTCTCCAGGCCATCTTCTGCCTCATCATTGGTGGTGGAGCTTTCTTCTGAGCTACTGTACACAGCTGTTTTCTTCTTGGTTTTGGTTTGATTTGCAGCTTTCAGAGCCCTTTTCTTCTCTCTTTCATTCTTTTTCTTTTCCTGTTCAGCCTTTTTATCTTCTTTTTCTTTGTGAGCCTTCTTCAACTCCATCTTCTCAGGTGTGTCGGTCACGATTCTTGTTTTCAATTTTTTTTTTCTTTCTGTGGCTTTTGGCAAGGGAAGAATGACTTCTGGAGACATATAACCCAAGTGAGCAGAAGAACCAGATGTGTCACTTGATAAGTGCTCGGGATTTGTCAGAGTGGCAGGTGGCTCTCCTGGGTCTGGATCTGCTTCAAGGAAAGGAAAGGAACTTTATTGTCATTGAACACAGGGAACAACAAGATTACGTGGTCAGGTGGAGGGTAAGCCTGAGCCATGCCACTATGCGCACCGCCACTATTGGCCTACCAGACTTTTTTTTAAAATACCTGTGACATGTGTTGGCTCATGAGATGGTCCAGGCAGGTGAGCAGCTGCACTGGTGGAGGGCTCTTCTCCAGGCAGGTCAGCAGTGGCACTGGGTTCATCTTCTGGATTTGCCCTGTCTGTCACCATTGATGGTGCATAGTCTTCTTCCGGGAAGATGTCCCTGTTGAAAGGGTGTATGCCTGTTGCTCTGAAACCTGAGGTTATGTTTGTTGGTGACATTGCAGAGAGGAACGCTTGCTTCACAAGTTCCGAGACCTCATAGATTGATACGGTTCGCCCAGGATGTGATCGTATCCACCCATCCATCGCTCGGTTATAGTAGGTTTTGAGTGGGCCATAGACAGTTTTGTCTAATGGTTGCAAGCGGTGTGAGGTGTGAGGTGGCAGGGTGAGCATAATGACCCCATTCTCTTTAGCAATTGTCACTGACTTGAGTGAGATGTGAGACTCATGGTTGTCCAGAATGAGCAGGACTGGGTGATCGGTGGAGCAGTTGGTGTGGCGGATGAAGTGCTTCAGGAAGATGAGGAAGGCGTCTTCAGACTTTGTACAATGACCAATGGAACCTGCTGGTGATCCATTGAGGAGGCTGTCCTTGAAGCGGACACGCGGGAAAATGAACATGGGTGGGACTGCATTTCCAGTGGCGTTTACTGCACAGGCCACAGTGACGAGCTCTCCTCTTTCAGCAGATGTTACTGAACCCACTTGTTTCTTCCCTTTCTCTTCAAAAATATGTGGTCAATGACCAACTTCTTCTATGGTTTTCTAGATAACAGGGGTGACAATACTTGCCCCTTGGCACAAATTACCCCACTCTCCCAGTTTCAAAACTGAACACACGCCTGGACTTGCTCGGACTTTGCTGACCGCATGTTGAGTTGGAGCAATCAGAACTCTAGATAGCAAAGCAGAACTCTAGATAGCAATGGAACAACAGGATTTTAACCTAATAATCTATCAAGTTACCTGGTAAGTAGCCATTTTTGTTCAGCTTCATTTACAACAGCTGCTTACTGCATAGCCAGTGTAACACAAGCTGTAAGGTAGTCACTAGCTACTTGTTTTAAGCTACTGTACCATGCATAGTACTGATTAGCTAGCTGTTTGTATCCTCCTTTGTTTCACAGTTGCAGTCAAAGTTCATTATTTGTAATACAGTATGTATATATTTATATATATTTTTTTCTTGTTAGAATTAATGTTACATTTGATAAAAACTGATTTAAAATAAATATGAAACAACTGACAATGCCCGGCATGTTCAGTTTTTGCAAACAAGCCTTTGTTTTTCTTTCTCAACATTAAAATATTCTCCTTTTAAGAATGATTCGGTGGAAAGAATAAAAGAGGTTGCTATCCGTTGCTCGGTGGTGTGTCTTCGTGAAAAGGAGGATGTCTTCAAGGACAACTTAAAGTGGACCTATCCTGCTATATCTGAATAATATATTGTAGGGCCATACCTAAAACATGTCTGAGAAGTTTTTTTTCAAAATACCAAACAGATCATGCATTTTAGCCATACCTCATTTTGCTATGTTTGCTGTATTCCAGCCCTGTTTTTGCAAGGGCTGATTATGTGGCAAATGAGCTGCAGCAGACCACGCCCCCCTGCAAAGGAGTGGCGCGAGGCACGAGCGTCATGTTACCATGCTGTTACCATGCTGTTACCATGCTGTTACCATGCCACGGCAACCCCCCATTCCCTTGATAGGTGGGGAGTTGCCCATATAGGCGGAGCTCCTTGTTTCTGTCAGAGATATTTCAAATCTGTATCAGTCTGTATCAGCTCCGTTTTTAGAGATTTGGGTATGGAGGAAAAGAGAGAGGGTTGTGTTTTCTGACACTTGGTGAGTTCCCTGACACACCGGGGACACATATTCATGTAAAAGAAGTACAAAAGTGCATTTTGCATGATAGCTCCCCTTTAAGTAAAGATGATGCTTAAATCATACTGTAACTTGTGTTAACCAGAAACGCAATGCAATGTTTTCAAATCTGATTGCACCAAAAACACTGAAATTTATTTTCTAATCTACTTATTCCAGGATGGTGAAGTAGAAGTTAGCAATGATGTGCTGAAGACTGTCTTGACTAGGGGTGCGGATGTAAGAATAGTGATCGAAGGAACAGAAGTCCTTCAAATCTCGGATGCGACAAGAGCCTGCATGCTGATGGGGCTAATATGCACTTAACCTAAACTACTCAAAAGAGATGTTAAAAAAACATTGAAGCAGGTTCATGCCTTTATTTTAATTTTTGTATTTACTTGTATTTCATGTTTGAGAACATTTGTTATAAAAAGGTCATTGTGTACAGAACATTTTTAAATAAACTGTTCAAAAGTGGAACTTAAATATGTATATTTAATTTTGACTGAAATACATGAGTTTGTAATATTCAAACAAATTAAGGTAACAATTTGCATGGACATTTTTGAGTAGTACGAACTTAAATAAATAAATTACAATGGCTTAAATTAAACACAATGCAACTTATCGGCAGAAGAGTAGTCGGCGGGGCCTCCAACGGCACAGGGCATAGGGCTGGCAGGACCCCCGGCAGGAGAGTAGTCGGCGGGACCCCCAACGGGACAGGACATGGAGTTGGCAGGACCCCCAGTGGAACCTCCAACGGACCAGGACATTGGGTAGGGATTGAGAGGGAACTTGAGAGGAGACTCGAGAGGGAACTCGAGAGGAGACTTGAGAGGTGACGTGAGAGGGAACTCGAGAGGAGACTTGAGAGGTGACTTGAGAGGGAACTCGAGAGGAGACTTGAGCGGGAACTCGAGAGGAGACTTGAGAGGTGCCTTGAGAGGGAACTCGAGAGGTGACTTGAGAGGGCACTCGAGAGATGACTTGAAAGGGAACTCGAGAGGTGACTTGAGAGGGCACTCGAGACATGACTTGAAAGGGAACTCGAGAGGTGACTTGAAAGGGAACTCGAGAGGTGACTTGAAAGGGAACTCGAGAGGTGACTTGAAAGGGAACTCGAGAGGTGACTTGAGAGGTGACTTGAGAGGGAACTCGAGAGGAGACTTGAGAGGGAACTCGAGAGGAGACTTGAGAGGTGCCTTGAGAGGGAACTCGAGAGGTGACTTGAGAGGGCACTCGAGAGATGACTTGAAAGGGAACTCGAGAGGTGACTTGAAAGGGAACTCGAGAGGTGACTTGAGAGGGGACTCAAGAGGGGACTCGAGAGGGGACTCGAGGGGGAAACTGAGAGGTGGCTTGAGAGGGAAACTGAGAGGGGACTGGAGAGGGAACTTGACAGGGGTCTCGAGAGGAGACTCGAGAGGGGACTTGAGAAGGAACTTGACAGGGGACTCGAGAGGGAACTTGAGGGAAATTGAGAGGTGACTTGAGAGGGCTCTCGAGAGATGACTTGAAAGGGAACTTGAGAGGGGACTGGAGAGGGAACTTGAAAAGGACCTTGACAGGGGACTCGAAAGGGAACTTGAAAAGGACCTTGACAGAGGACTAGAGAGAAGACTTGAGACGGTCGGTAAGCTGACAGGACACAGGAAGCTGGCATCGGCCGAAGAGCCAGGACTGGAGCCGGGACCATGGCTACTGGGGCCGGTAGTGAAGCCGGAACCATGGCTGGTGGGGCCGGTACTGGAGCAGTCCGTAGGTGAGGGATCAAACGATTCATCTGTACAGCCAGTTCTTGCAGCTGTGTAGAGATGTTTTCTTGAATCTCTGCCTGGCGTCCTCTCAGCTCTTGTATTCTCTGGGTGGTTATACCCAGCTGTTCCTCGGGGTGAAACATTTTCACGCCGTGTGCTGACAGAGCGGCGTGAAGTGTTCTTGGGTCGGCTGGGTCCATAATGGTCAGTTCGTTCTGTTAAGAACTCAGGCACTTAGGAGGTAGGACCCAATTGCACAACCCGGGAGACAGAGGTAATGTATTGAAAAATGAACAACAAAAAATGGTCGCTATCAAATCTCTAGCTGAGATGACAAAAATTAGAACAAAAGGAAAAACGCTCACGTAGTGAAGATCAAACTTATCAAGAACACAAAAGAGCATAGACCTGACTGTGGCAAGAGACAAGAGCAAAGCACTGACCGTGACAAGAGCAAAGCACTGACCATGGCAATAGACAAAAACTAACTGACACTGAACACTGGGTGACAAGACACAGGTGGGAACAATCAGGGGCGGGGCTGACACTGATGAGCACAGGAGACACAGAAGGGGTGACAGGTGAAAACAATCAGGAAATTAGACACACCAGGGAAACTAACGACAGACAGGAAAACACAGGGAAAAAGACCAGACAATACACAGGGAGGAAAACATGACAGGGAGAACAGCAAAACACCCACTACCAGACACACAAAACTAAAAACGTGACACAACACAAGAATCGTGACAAATAATCGATCAAATTAGAAATACTTAAAAAGATCAACGCAAATTGTTACCTTAATTTATTTAAGTAGAGCTGGTGTGTTATTTTTTTAGAGTGCAAGATCTTTAAAAGAAAGAAAACTGAGTCAAGCAAAATAAAATAAATTTCAAAAATAAAACTATAAGTTGCAAACAAATCATTTGTGTAATCATGTAAACTATAAGTCTTTTTTCTTTGCTTTAAAATGTATTTTTATTTGCAGTTCTTGTTTCGTCTTTCTCAATGATCAGACGTTTGCTCTCGCTGCAGCTCTTCTCGTTTGCGCTCGCTAATTTTTTTTTTCGATTTTGACACAAACATCCCAGGTGGGCGGGACTTTCAGGGGTGTGTCCCCATTGGCTACTCAGTTTTTGAGTGACAGCCCACTACACCACAGATCATACATTGCAAATCATGCAGCAAACTCCGTAGTCCACTCGGCCACGTCAGTGTCGGTGTCTCCTGGGAGTTTTCATGAAAATATCGGACTTATCGTATGGATTGCAATGCATTAGACTTGTGATGTGTAGTTCATACTTTATTCCAACTTTAAATATTTTAATACCTGAACACACTGCTGCTGTTAAATAATTTCCTAATTTGGGATTGATAAAGTGTCTGTCTATTTATTTATAGATTAAAAAAAACACATCTATGTATTTTCAAGCTAAAGGTGATACACAATATAAACTGTATACTATTATTTTTTCAAAGACATGTTACATTTCAAAAGCATATATTGCTATGTTTAGGACAAACAATTAAAGACTGCTTTAATTTTTAACAAATTGTACAATATAAAAGTGGCAGATTTGCTTTATTAAACAGAGCAGATAGGTTGCATACCAACACAATTAGGAACATGCTCACATCTTACTATGTTGGTCTGAAGAGCTGAAGCATTCATACACAATGGATACAAACTGTGTTGTCTCATTCTATATCCTGTGAGAAAATGACATACATTTAGCATTACAAATGTGACATACTATTCCTAGCCTGAGGAAGATATGAATAACCAACAGATTTGAATGGAATCTCTAACATTTCCATGTAGAATAAAGACAAAAGAGTGATTATGCAAATTACATTTATTGAAATTTGAACCAGAAGATGAAGTCTCAAAGAATGTTTTAAATAAAAGGACATAAAAGAAAAAGGTGGATAATTATACAATCTATTAAATGTAAAGACATTTGGACAAATTAAATGACACTGAGCAAGTGATAACAACAACGCGTGGATGAAGCTGGTGCAGGTCTTTCTTCATGCCCCCCCCTCCGTGCTGTCCCCTCAGAGGAAGTGGTAAAACACCACACCACGCTGTCTCAATGATCCACACTGTTAATATGAGAGGAAAATAATGTTTTAGGAAATGAAAAATATGAAGTTAACAAATAAAACACAGATCAGGGGCAGTCATGGATGGTAGGTTTTCCTACAAAGAGAAGTAGTTAACTCAGTCACCATTGATTTTCATATCAAATTAGCGTGTTAATAAAATAAGCTATCATGGCTTATACTTGCATATTTAAACAGAATCATGAAAGCCTGTTGGTAGAGTCAGGAACACGAGTCTGTTTGAGTGTGTGCGCCGGTGTCTGAACGCTCACTCACTGCTAGCTATGTAGCTAACTGTTACGGCCCGTCTACACTACAGGCATCAACAAATCTTGAAGCTGGGCGTGTCTGAGGCTTGGCGATTTCTCGCGCCCAAGGCGACCAACAACCAATCAGGAATATCCCGCCCGCCGACTGGATATAAACTCCCCAAACAGTTGAAAACCTACCAGTTTCACCAACTGTCTCTGCCACCTCTCGCCATGCCTGGTTGCTCTGGTTTAGGTCCCGGTAGGTGAACAGAGTACAGTCATACAGGACTGGGACATTTGCCACGGCAATGATTAATTTATCCTCCATTTTATGACATATGGAAAATAGTCAAGACCTGCGCTATCAGCATACACGTGGTTTGATTGGCTAGCGCGTGTACTGGCGGGAATTGCATAAACAGGATTTGATTGGCTGATGCCAAGCATCGAGCCTCAAAAGTTGAACACTGTTCAACTTTTGATGCCGATAGATGCTCGTGATGCTTGCAAAGCCATGCCATGCTCCCCACAATGCAGTTCGGCGAAGATTCAAAATCTTCTACGTCACCCCATTCAAATGAATGCCTGTAGTGTAGACGGGGCGTTAGGCTATACTATAGCTTGCATTGTTATGGATCTAAAGGTAGCAAAATCTAACTTTCATAGCACAGCTTTACTTCTCACTTAACACAATAAAGAAACAGACCGTATAGTACAGCACAAACAACACAAATGATCAATACTTGCATATATTTTCACTTGTAGGATTATAATAACTGAAATGCTGGTTCTTCTGGGGGTGTTCTATCCACGCTCAGGCAGCTACCGCTACCGCACCGCAGCACTGTACAATCGCTGGAGGACTGGGCTGTCACTCAAAAACTGAGTAGCCAATGGGGACGCACCCCAGAAGTCCCGCCCACCTGGGAGGTTTGTGTCAGAATCTCAAACAAAAAGTGAAGGAGCGCAAAAGAGAAAGCTGCAGCGAGAGCAACAATCTGATCATTGAGAAAGAAGAAACAAGAACTACAAACAAAAACCTATGTTAAAATAAAGAAAAAATACTTATAATTTACATGATTACACAAATGATTTGTTTGCAACTTATAGTTTTATTTTTGAATTTTATTTTGCTTGACTCAGTTTTTTTCTTCTGTTAAACTCATAGTTTTGCTTTATTCTGAGAAAGTGTTGCTTTATCTTTATGATACAAAACTAATCCCATACACATTCAACTTAGGGAAATAAATACAAATATTTAACGGTATTTCTCTTTACCTTAAGCTAAATAACTGAAATGCGTGTCCAAAGTGATATATAGTTAATCCTTTTTATTTTCATTCCTTTGAAGCTGTGTTGAGTAACATATGAAAATTGCATAATTTTTAGGATCCGCTATTTCAAAGGAGTATTTTGCATTATATTGGGCAACCATCCATATCCCTAAAAAATGATCTTAGCAGGCATGTAAATAATCTTTTGTCAGTTTGCACAACAGTAAGCCATGTATGTCATGATGGACCACAGCTGGATCTGGTGGCAGAGCTGTAGAGGCTGACTTGAATTTATGTATTTTTTACACCCCTAAAGGTTTAATCAACACACACACAAAAACTTACACATCCACTTCCTTGTGTTGGCTGCCCACACTCACCCCCCCACTACAATGGCCCTCTAATCTCGCTCCGTAGAGCAATCATTAACAGGCCGATTCCACTGTGGTTGAGATGGGTGGAATAAAAAGAAAGAGGAATGTAGGGAGGGGCCTGTAATGGATACTGGGGCCAGTAATTAGGCACCGGGTCCCGTGTTAAAGTGTCGTGACTTTGGGAGAGCCATTTAGCCTGCTAATGAGTCTCTAACAGTTTATTGATGCCACTTCTCCCATCACTTTTCTGACGCTCGCTTCCCTTCAGCCCATTTTTCCCTTTGCCCTGTGGGACTCCCCGAGCAACCATTGTTGCTAATTAATTGAAATTAGGACAGATCAAATGCATTCCAACTTTTCTCATATGAGCAGAAGTACCTGGGGGAATGAAATTCCAATTTAGAAACTTGGGGATTTCTGTCCCGCCCCTTGAACGAGGACTCTTAATACGGGTGCGAGGCACTAATGCATCCGAGTAATAGACGCTAATCTAGGGACCATTGTGGCCCTATTGTCCAACTTGATTCATGGTGATTCAGAGGCATTTGTATCAATGTGGTACCATAGTTCTTCTTGATTGCTTTGCCTCAGGGCACTTTTTTTTTCGAAGTGTCCGTGGCAATTGCGTTCTCTCCAGCAAGGTAATGAATTAAGACTTTTGATTACAGAAGTTGTGTTCCCTTTTCCTCACTTGCCTGGTCGTTTTGTAAAGTGCTTCAGGACACTGTATGTTATGATCCTGGTCACAGTGGAAAGTATTTTTCACATTCATTGATGTGCCTTGAAGCTGTTGTGGCATGTGTGTTCTTTCCTACTACAAATACACTCAAAACCTTTGCATTAAATTAGGCTTAAAACACATGGCTTTGCGAGATCAGCAGTTCTCGGTGCAGAACTACTGAAGAGGTTCCAAACCTTAATAACTCGATGTATGATAGATGATCGATGATGAGGAGTTGCTTAATGCAGTGGTTCAGCAATCCAGTCAGCTCTTGTCTGAAGACAACTACTATTTAGATCAAGTAGGGCATGATTTAATATGTTGTTGCTTTTGCATGATTTAATCTATTTTTAAAGTATTTCAAAGCTATCTTTTAAGAGACGGACACAATAAAAAGCATTACATCTTTCCAAAAACGTGTCATAAATAATTTAGATGTACATTAAACCAAAAATAATATCCAAATCCCATCGTCACTTTAGCTTCGCCAACTTATCCCACCTTGAAACAGGACCAAGCATCGGGGCCCTTGTAGGCATTCCGATTTTGCTTTGGAATCTAAATAAGCTTAATTTAAATGTCAGGAATCCTGATTCGGGCAATATGTCCGTGTACATGAACCACCGGTTCTTTGGTAGGTTCTAAAGATCACTGTTGAGTCAAACTGCCTTTAACATAAGAAGAAAATCTTCTCATGGTCCTTCAGTTTAACCCTTATAACAGCAGCCATGTTGCAGGGTGTTGTTTTACCCAGCTGAAGGGGCGTGTTCTGGCGGGGAAGTGATGTTAGCACACATATTAAAGGTCCGTACACCTACACACTCTGCTTTAACACCTGGGCGGAGCATGGCTATGTAGAATCTTTTCAGATGAATAGAAACGAATCAAAATCATAATAAGATATCCTTTATTTCTACTGCAGTGTGGAAATGTTTGGCATTACAGCAGCTAAAAAGGCAAAACAGTGAAAGACTTTATAATTAAGAATGATATAAAGGAGAGTGTACGTTACTAAAAAAACAATATATATATAAACAATAAGGCGCAAACCAATTATGTACACCGTGATAAGAAAACAAGTAACAATCTCCTAAAAAATTGAAGTGAACCTATAAAGTATTGAAGGAGCCGTACGCTAATTGCACATGAGTGCGTTGAACGTTAAATAAATAAAGATTGAGATTGAACACAAGCATTTGTATTTGCATTGTGCAATGGGTTTTTCTTTGTGTTAAAGTGCACAATATAAGATAATAATAAGTTCAAGTCACAATAAAAGGCCAGAAGCAACACACTCACTCCATAATCGTCCAGGAGCGATGTTTGGTCAGTGACCGTGGCGTGCAGTTGTGACGCTCATAGGCTCCTTCATCGTCATAAAGGGACGCAAATAGCTTTCAACTGATTGCAATGTATTCCCATCTGCGGCGGGATTTGACGCTCATGGAAGCACGGCATTCGTTTGTGTCGGCTGCTCTTAAAGGCAATGTGAGCGCCCATTCTCATTGGATAACGGAGAATTGTACACGCGGAAGTAAGTATTCCCCTTACTGTCGATTGAATTTACAGTGATATCTGCACTACTCATCGACTAAAAAACACCAGATTATCCTTGTTAATTACACAACATTGATTGGTTTAAATTGTGTGCAATGCTTTTGTATTTTTCCCCTTCGATTCGGAGAAACAAATATTTTTTCGGAGTAAAGGATGGCAGAAGACACTACACTACCCAGAATCCCCAGCTATCGTTTGGACTACACCATGTGCTCTGTTTGACAAACCCCGTTTTTTTTCACCATTCATTCCAATGGCTATGTCACGTGATCTTCAAATTTCTCCCTGCAGAAAAAAGAAACGTGGCCGAACTTCGTTTTATTCTCGGTGGAAAATGCCTATTTTAAAGTTAGTTTGGCCATTAAAATGCGTTTTGATGTCATTTGATGCGAGAAATATGAGTTGGTATTTCAGATTATGTGTGCAGTGGATGTACATGATCTTTAATTTGCTAGTTATTACGAAGATCACTTCAGGAAATTGCGTCCATAGAACGTTTTCATTGTTACCAAGGTGGTTGCTAGGGACGCTGCTATCGATATTATTTCTGTTATGTTGTGTAACTGTTTAATGGTGTTATCTTTATTGCTACCCCCTTCCCCGTCAATGTATAGTGTTGGTCCACAGCGCAAACATATTAGTTTAACAAAATCCGCATCTAAAGATAGCCTACGTACGTTATTTTCCCCTGTGCAATTCCAGTCTCACATCTCACAGCACATCGTCATTAACAAATACCGGAAACAGACCGAAAACATTTAAAAAAAATAAAATAATACTTTATTCCGAGTGTGCTTGCTTTTCTCTTTGAAATTCATCACATAACGGCATTGTAATACACGGTTCGGCTGCATTAAATATTACATATCTGCCGCAGTTCTGTATTTATAGAGCCCTGATCAGAAGACTTCTAGACAAACATGAGGAACTGAAAACGTGACGTGGATCATAAATATATTAGCCATTAAACAACATCTTTCACACAATACGTCTCCTTGCAGTATCAACACTAATTCGGCTGACTTTTATATTTGATCTAATTGGTAGATAGGCTGTATTTACACCATAAAGGTGCACAGCTGATATAAAGGAACACCTAGTGGTTAAAGCATGTTATTGAATTTCATTATTTTTATTATTAGATATTAATAGGATCCCTATAAAGTATATTCATTACTCGTTATTCTCTACTAATAGTTAATTAAAGACTGTATATAATGACTATTTTGCACATCCCTTTCAAGATTTCAAGATTTTCTAAGGTTTATTGACATATCATATAGGCCTACACAACTATGGTGTAGTTATGCATTGAATGAAAAACTTGGGTCGCAGGTTCCTCAATAGTGCATTACAAGACATCTATCAATATTTGTGCATACCTCCAGCAATGTTAACTATGTTGAAGCACTTATTTTAACTGATATTATAATGTATTATACTCTTATAAGATGTATGTAGATATTTCATCTCCGGCCTTGTCAGGTATTGAACAATCAATAAATAAAGAACACAGAATTGTTAAATATAAAACACAGAATTTGTGTGATTATACTAAATTATTTACAAATAAACACCACTGCATATTTACAACTGTTACACATGCTGATGTAACGCAAATGTTTCCAACTTGGGATCAATAAAGTATATCTTATCTTAAGCTGAACGATGGCTACTGCCATATTTGCAAAATGTGCCTCTGAACCTTGACAAGTGCATGTTTCAGGCTTATCAATTAATGTAATGTAATGTTATCAATTAACAACAGGAGGGGTCACAAACATAAGACCAGCTGTTAAATAAAGCTCTTCTGACCTTAGCTGGCATGTGGGTATATATTAATGCTGCCCATTATGGGCACAAGCAATTTTCACCCATTTATTAATTATATGTTTTACATTTGAGTGTTTCCTATCCCCTAAACCTCCAGGGATGTACACAGTTTAATACTGGCAACTTCTTATTATGGGAAATACGAAAACGTCTTTTAAAACTACAACTCCCAGTAGAGACGTGCCATAGATAGAGAACATGTTGCGAAACAGAATAGCCAGCATGTGTAGTTCTGGGGACGGGGTGGGGGAGGGGGGGACGCGGTGGACCCGTTCAAATCCAGTTTTGGACAGTCTGCCGTGGTTCCATCCCATTTCAAGTGCTGTTCGAGGCTCGGCGTAACCCTCGGAGCACACTCTCCAATCACAGAGCTTGAGGATTATCACGGGATTTTTCAAACAGAGCACATGGTGTAGTCCAAACGATAGCTGGGGATTCTGGGTAGTGGAGTGTCTTCTGTGATCCTTTACTCCGAAAAAATATTTGTTTCTCCGAATCGAAGGGGAAAAATACAAAAGCATTGCACACAATTTAAACCAATCAATGTTGTGTAATTAACAAGGATAATCTGGTGTTTTTTAGTCGATGAGTAGTGCAGATATCACTGTAAAATCAATCGACAGTAAGGGGAATACTTACTTCCGAGTGTACAATTCTCCGTTATCCAATGAGAATGGACGCTCACATTGCCTTTAAGGGCAGCCGACACAAACGAATGCGTGCTTCCATGAGCGTCAAATCCCGCCGCAGACGGGAATACATTGCAATCAGTTGAAAGCTATTTGCGTCCCTTTATGACGATGAAGGAGCCTAGGAGCGTCACAACTGCACGCCACGGACACTGACCAAACGTCGCTCCTGGACGATTATGGAGTGAGAGTTTGTTGCAGAAGAGACAAAGCTTTTTAAAACAATTTTAACAGTTTGGTGTGAATGTGGTTCGTCTTGAATATTTCGCACAGTTACACATATCTTTACATCTTAATCGCTACTGTCATTTCACAGTCATGGTATGGATACATAAAAAGCACACAGGTTTGGGGAAAAATATAATATAAAGGCCAACAGCACTTAGATTTGAATGCTGTCCCCCTGCCATCAGCCATTAAGACATTTACTGACTTTTTATCAACAGCCACACTGAACACTGCACTGTTTTCCAGCAACACACACTCACATTGAGTTGTCCCTATACACACCATTTTACAGCGTTGACCATTTAGCAGGGGATTCCCAGGTTCACTTCCTGCTCCTTAGATTGTTGAAGCAACGATTCAAGAACGTAGCTACCAGGAAGCACCAGGACATCTCTGCTGTGTTTAATAAAGTGAAACAATTAATTCAATTATACTGAACTACATTTGTATTCCACATGGTACCATCGACTCACGGTCAGTAACCTGATGAAGTTACATTGTTCAGTAAGGGAGGAGAAGTAGATGTCATTTTAAGATATTTTATAATGTTAAATAATATATTTGATTTAAACCATAAAAGGGAACTACGTGTATACAAAGCAAAGTCATTTTTTAAATATCATTTGTTTTTATGTGGCAATTTGGGGATTTTTTTGTGATACCATAAAAAAATACATTTAGCCAAACAGTTGTGTTTAAAAAACGACCAATGTTCATTTTTATATAAGAACATATGCTTTTTAATTCAAATTTTTCTTACAGATAATAAAGAAGAAAAAACACTAAAATGTGTCTACATCACTTTACAATGATAAACCTAAAATATAGTTCTGCTTACTATTGTCTTACCATACAGTGCAACAACCTTTAAATCTAAACTTGTTGAATTCTACATATGACCATCTTATTCAGTATAGCCAGTAATATTTACTATGGTTACAATGTATTGCCCACATATAACAGTTTTAATATTGATTTACTTTTAATGTTTTTTTTGTATGATTCTAGGTTTTTGTCTCATCCTCCTCTTATTCTTAGTGAGTACAGTACAATGAAGGCACTCTACTTGAGTATTTCCCCGTGATGCTAATTTAAACCTTTGATCCATTACTTTCTGAAGTCAAATGTTGTCCTTTTTACCTCCATTTTACATATTTAGTTACAAGGGACTTGGCAGGTTTAGGTGATTAATACAAAATTCAAATCGACACATGTTATACTATATTATTATCTGTTCAGCTATCCAGTAATGTATTAAGTAATTCAAATAAACCCCACCTTAAGATAAGATGGATTTTTATTAATCCCTCGTGGAGAAATGGTTTCTCTGCATTTGACCCATCCTAGTGTTAGGAGCAGTGTGCTGCCATTTTGAACGGCGCCCGGGGAGCAGTGTAGTGAGCGGTGCCTTGCTCAGGGACACCTCGGTAGCACTTGGCGGGACTTGAACTGGTGACCTTCCAGTTGCCAAACCAAGTCCCCTATGGACTTCGCCACAACCGCCCCTTAACCAAGTGCAACATTGAAGTGATGAATTCATAAAAAGACCAATCATTTGAAAGATATCTGGCCATTTTGTTTAACAAGAACTTTTACTTTTGGTCCCTAAAGTATTTATTTTAGCTTATACTTTTTTACTTTTACTTGAGTACAATTTAGAATGCAGAACATTTACTTGTAACTGAGTATTTTTACACTGTAGTATTGCTATCTTTACATTTGTAAATAATCAAAGTACTTAATCTAGCTCCTGAAATTAACATAACATTAATAAATAAAGCTGTGTGCTTACAGATGCTATCACCTCTCTTCAGTCTTTTCTATCTGTTCAGCCACAGTGTGTCAGCCGTACAGACAGAATTAAAGGCACGGCACAGGGAGAACGGCTCAACTGAGGGGGTTGGGGGGAAAGCGTAGCCGTATGTCTTCTTTAAAAGTCAATCCCTCCCTCTTGTGTACTGATTAAGAGGCCTTATTGGCATGTACATCTGTATTAACACGGCCATCGGTGACCCTCTGTGTGTGTGTGTGTGTGTGTGTGTGTGTGTGTGTGTGTGTGTGTGTGTGTGTGTCTGGCCAGAGGAGGCGGGAAGAGCCCCGCCAGATTGATTCACAAAAGGAAAGGGTTGCTTCATGCTTGTCACAGCAGCTCAGGGAGGGGGGGGTAAAAAAGGCCTCAGGGTGGATAGTGGACACCCACCCAGACAGAGCATGTATACAGAGCGCTGCACCCCCTTGTCCAGCTGACTCCCTCTTTCTCCCCCACATCTCACACACACAAACACACAAACACACCACAGGGACTGGGATTAACCAAAGAGAGGGCCACAATAGGACCACATGCCCCCCCCACACCCCCACCCAACCGGGGCCCATTCAGGTCCTCTGCTACTCACCGTCCTAACACGGATTAAGCTTAATGAACTGGAAGGAGTTAACAATAAATGAATCAGCGCCTATAAGCAGACTTCTAATTCCATTTTGTGTTCTGCCGCTTTTCTTTCCTCCCTTTCTGTTTGAACACAAGGTGTAATCCACTTGACTATCAAAGGTGCAGGGACTGTATGAATTGAAAAACACACACACACACACACACACACACACACACACACACACACACACACACACACACACACACACACACACACACACACACACACACACACGGCCTGCCGCTGATGCAGCTTGCCGATACCATCTGCTCCCATCAATACCGACTCTGGAAATCACACACACTTTGAAGAGAAAATAACAATTTATATTTATTTGTTAAATAATTCTCTAAGTTTACTATTTCATTCGAATCAACTACTGAAGAATGGCGCAGCTAATTAAATGCTTTATTGTTGAACGCAGCGTACTGTACAGTGAGTGTTGATGTGCCTGCAGGGGGAATGTAATATGTTTGTTGTTTCTGTTGCAACAGCACATTTGGGCACACTTTTTAATTTCCTCTGTAATTATGTCTTTCCCCAGCTTTGTCAAGAAATGATCTCATGACATCTCAGTGTGAAATCAACTCGTTATTTTGATGATTTATAACTCAATTAGGCCAGTCACTAGATGCAGAAGAAAAGAGGGAAAAAAAGAGACAAAACACGCTTGATGGACTTTTTTCTCTCTCGTCTGAGAATCTGTGTGTTTTTTACTTGTTTTGCAGACTGATTTGTTCATGCGTGTGTTTATTCGTGTGTGTGTATCGTTGCAGTGAGCTCCTAGCCAGCATCAGCGTGTCACTCAGTGTTTGTATTGACTCTGGTCTCTAAGGAAAAACCTGTGCAGTCCTCTTCCCTGCCCATGTTTTTTAATTGGAGTGGCTTTAGTGCCACACACACACACACACACACACACACACACACACACACACACACACACACACACACACACACACACACACACACACACACACACACACACACACTGTGAAAGTGAGTGTGTTTGTGTAGGAGGGTTATTTTTGTATATTTAACACAAGATGACAGCCATTGAAATTGGTTATTCCACAATACATTAAATTATATTGTTTCCAGAAAAGTAGAATATATTGTTTTAAAGAAATAAAAAGGGATTGAAGATGGAAACATACAAGTGAAAAAAAAACATACAGTATAACAAGCATTTAGCTTCCATTATGCTTTTTTCTACAAAATATCTACTTTTCAATTAAAGACAAACCTGCGATAAAGGACATTTCCGTATGTAGTTTTGATAAGAAAACTGACAATGACTGGGAAAATGCATTCCAGATCAATGCATCATTTATGATCAATTAAGTAAAACTTTCTGTTACTGAAAAAAAGCCAGTGTTTTCATGTTCATTTTGTTGGTGAGTTTAATATTGGGATGGTTAAAATATCTCCCTGATAAAATATAGAAAAACAAACTGATAAATACACCGGTGAAAGGCACGTGATGTGGTTGAAACCCTATAGAAAAGGTCAAAAACAATATCATCTTACATGGAAGCAAAATTCATGTGGAGAAACAGGATTCCCAAACTGACAATCATGGAGAGCACGGAAGCTGATTTATTACAATTATTATTTTATTAACGAAGAAACAAATTGAGAACAAAGTAGAAATTGGTACGCTTAACTGGAAAAGACATAGAAATAATGGGAAAGACTTCAAATATATAGATGAAAATGTGAGAATATATTAGGAGGCAGAGAAACAGAAGAGCCATTAAACAAGGGTCAATTGTAAAATTAGAGATTTTATAATTTTCGAATAGATTTATGATTATAAAAGTAGGGTAGACATGTGGAGATTATCGAACTGAACAAAACGTGATCCGTCTCTTAAATGTGTGTCAACCACAGACCTTATTTCCAGCTATTTTCCAAAATTCTATGGAGAAATTGCATTGTTTTTTGTCGATGGAACCCAGGCCGCGTCACTGTGGCACTCTATAAAGTATATCGTATTGTATCTACAACAATAATATGGTGTCTAGGTAAGGGGTTAGTGTTAGGGTTATCTAAACTGGCCTTCCAGATTGTCGGTCTTTTCTGAAATTGATATCAAAATGTTGCAAATAGTGTCCAAATCTGTCCTGGTTCAATGGCAATTTTTGGACCCAGTTTAGCATGACATTTGAAATCATCTAATTCCTTTTAAGTCATTTCTATTCACACTTTGAGATCCTAGGTTTGTTTTGATAGATCCTCATTCCTGTTTAAATCATTTGCTATGTTCCAGCACTTTTATGCAAACTATCCAATTAAAATCTTGCCCAAATTCAAAGCTGAAAGCCTAAGTTGACCACTCTTGCCCCTTGTCAAGATACATTTACACCTCTTTACCAGAAAAAATACAAATCAGCAGGCTTCGTCAACATGAAGAGTGTTTCTCCACAATCCAAACCCAATCCCAAATCAGAGTGTGTGGATTGACAAAGTGGTCACTCCTAGAATCTGATGAGGCCTGTCATTTCCCTCTGAGCCCTGATGAGGGCTCATCCACACTGACGCACGTCATTAGAATATGAAAGAAGAAATAAGGGGGCAAAAGTTTCCTGGAAGGCTTTCATAAAAAACTTTTCTTGATTGGGACATTTTGAGACTGTCATTTCCTTCCCCGGCTTCCTGTCGCTGTTGACGATTTGAAGCGTCTGGTGATTGTTTGTCAGTGTCCGAGGCGATCTGGCGCCCGTTTTGCAGCTGTCTCTACGGATGGGAAGCGGCCAAATCAATCCTGAACTGTCAGGCGACGTGGTGCAGGTGCGTGAAGGTGGGAGGGTTTGAATTTACATTTATATATGAATGTAGATGCCGGCGGCAGCGCTCACATCGACATGTTAAGACGTTGACATGCTAATCACAGGGCTAGTGGATGCCACCTGTCCAGCAAGGTGACGGGATGTGGCGGCCAGAAAAAAGACACACGCGCACACATTTACACACCCTCACACAGGGTAACATATGTCCTGCTCCAACAGATAACTAGCCACACAAGCTGTCACTCTGAGAACACACAGGAATATTAAAATAGGCGTCTGTGTGACAGTGGAGCTGCTTTCGCTGTTGGCTGGCGGTTACCTTCCCTTTGCATTTCTGTCTCCCCCTCTTTCCCCACACACAGGTCCCCCACTGCAGATTGGTATCTCCCTCTCTATTTCACTGTATGAATAGAGTGGTGCAATATGAGGCCTAAACCTGGAAATTGGTTAGCATCACTTGTCTTTTCTAATGGGTGTTTGGCTTGATTCCCCAAATAATGGCTGTGGTTAAAACAAACTTGCGAGATGTTGAATCGTCTGGTACATTTCTGAAGTTTTGATAGGTCTTAAAAACGGCAGATGCTAACAAGTGGCTAAATGAGAAGACATCATGCCTAACAAAAGTTCACCTTTAGCTTAGCAATGTTGACGTTATTGTTTATAGCATAAGAATAGCTATTAATTTCTGCAGAATACATTTATGCTTCTACTATTATAAAATTAGTGGTGATGATGTATTTCATGTCTATAAGGTTAACTTTGGCAAGAGCCATGCTAGCTTAGCCTAACATTATCTTTTTACTTTTGTCAATTGAATTTATAATTCAACTATTATAAAAGTGGTTATGTGAAGATTATCCTGTTTAACAAAACGTATAAATATAATATACTTGTGTTTGTCACAGATCCAATGGAAAAAATCCATTACTTTTGTCAATGTAGCCCTTGCGATGCTAACTTTCGGGTTAGCCTATAGGCTACAAATACGTCATCACTGCACCACTTTATACTCTTTCTGAATTTGTCCCTCTCTGCTCAGGACATCATGCTATACTTCTTTCTTTTTGAAATCCATTCATTTTGTTTTATCTCTCAGTGTATCTCTCATTTTCCACACCTGAAAGTTTGAGCCAACTTGAAACAGGGCACCCGTATCTCTTATTTCTTCAGCAGTGTGGCCTTTGACCTTTCGGTCCCGCCTTCTAGTATGGTTGTGTCTGGCCAAGCTGCCGAAACTGACACAAAGCTATCAGTGAAAGCCAACCATCAGCCCAGACTGATAAGACCTGATCCCAGTCTGATCTTTGAACCCCTTGAACTTCACAATGGCCTTAAAATGCAGAGGGCCAAAAACAATCACAGCCGAAGAAACCCTTTGGAAAACTAAAGAAAAAAACATGTCAAAAATGGTTTTGATTGCTAAATACATGCACATGTTTAATGGATTATGTCAATATTCACCTTTTTTCATATACCTGGTTTATATGATCTCTCATTTCTGTCACCTTTGTATATCATTATTATAGCTAAACTATATGTTAATTGTTGGATTAACTTGAAAGTGAAGGCAGGAACTGAGGAAGGTTATTATTTGAGCTTCAAAGAATCACTAGAAGTTATTTTTTTATTACAGACAGACTGTTGTCATGGTCCTAAGCATGAATCCAACTGTCCCTTGCTTGCTAACATGAGAACGAAATGTTTGGTTTTAACCCTTTCACGCATAGAGGCTACTACAGCGGACAGCTTTTCAAAAGGTGTTTTCTTGTATATGCATGGGTTTTGATGGCATAGTTGCACCATCAGCCACTACATAGGACCCTATTGCATCATCCCATACTTTCAGCGGAAAGTCAGTGTAAGTGCATGATACATTTCTCTAAACCAAGATGGACGACAGAAAGCCAGATGGACCGAATCACTCGTTGATATCTTGCCAATCGGTTTATGGAAAGCGCTCCCTGCAGGTATAACAATGTTGGTGACATCAAGTAACAACTAAGGAGTCATATAATTCATAAATTGTCAGAGTATTGATTTTATGTTTGCACTAAAGTGGACGTCATGCATCACTGGCTATATTTCAACTAGACAATTCATACTGGTACTGCTACTGTTGTTCTTGAAAATACTTCATTTGCTATATCTTTTTGGGCCGCAAATCAATATACTTATGTTATTATAATTAAAGTTTGCACATCTTTATTTATCATTTTTTCCAAATTTAAATGTCTTCAGTTCAAACTTTAACGTGTACTGTCCACCTGAGTGGACATATAAAAAAAGTTTTTTCTAAATTTGAAAAGAATAGATAAAAAGAAACTAAAGTTAAAATCTTGTTTTTCATGCCCCAAGAGCAATACAAACACTTGGTAAAAAACTCTTGACTGAGGTTTTCATAATTCATGCATGAAAGGGGATAAAATATATATCAACAACAATAGTGTTGCCCCAGAATAAACAATTTGTGTTGCCCCAGAATAAATAATAATCACCTTTCTTTTCCCCTAACATTTCCTCTGGCATCATCAACGGGTCATATTTAGCTCTGTGTTGAACTGAACTAACACATAGTAGAATAAATACTTTGTTAATCCCACATGAACAGAACCTGTACATTACACACACATATTTTTATATATATTTTTTTTTTGTTTTGTGGAGGAACTTGAACTAATTAACATTCACTAAGCAAAGTCCCTATGGACTGAGCTTCTGCCTTCCCCTACACAGCAGTCCTTTCTCTAGTGTACTCCAAGAATGAAACTTAAATATTTTTAAATTGTTCAGAAAGTCTTGATGAACTGGACCATGGAGAAGCTTTCTCTTAGTATTTACAGTTGGAAATTCATGTAGCAAGCATGGCATCTGCTGTGAAGATAGACATCCAGAAAAGGACAGGTTGTTGAATCTAGCGGAGCTTCCTTTCCCTCGGTATTGGAGCTGATTTAACTTAGCTCTCCAGTTGCTGGCATTGTGGCCCACGGTTGAACCTCACACTGTACAGACAAGGTGATAGGCTGCAGTGATTACATCTGTCCCTAGAGCAGGGCCAGGAAAATGGCCCATTTCCCCATTTCTATTATCACATTTGACCTTCCTCATCCTCTCTGGCCTGACAAAAAGACCGTTTAAGGCACACTTATTAAACATAATCTAGTGAAGTTATTAAAACAAGCCAGCTTACTGAGAGACCTGCCACAATTCAATTACCTGTGTAGCTGGAGGGAGAAGCGGCCAGAGAGGGTGACGAGTCTTCTGCTTTTATAGAGCGGGAGGAACGCTGTAGTTAGCGTGGCTTCAATTAACACAATGGGGCTGCGGCGATAATGAGCTAGCCTTCCATTGGTCGAGAGGAGAGTTGGAGGTTGGTGGCTGTCTGCTGCCGGCGCTGAGGGCAGTGTCGGGGCCACGGTGAGCTCATACTTCCTTGTCACTCACTTTATAGTTAGTTCCTGGATTGTGGCTTTTCCATTAGAGCTGGAGTCAAAGATATGACACTGTCATTATAGTGCAGTGATGGAAAAAAACCCTGCAAAGACAATTTATTTCATTTTTAAGAAGCTCCTCGTTATAAATGACTGTCATTGGCTTATTTGACACTGTATTATCTATTATCTCACTGCATGCTATTTTTACTTTCCCTTCTATCTGTCATCATTGCTGTTCTTGTCGTTTCCTCATCTCATCAAATGTTTAGCCCCACAAACTCTTCCTTTGTCTGTGTAGTATCTTGTTAACATAGCTCCACGGGCTCAAAGCACATTTCACAGATTCTAGAAATATTGTAGTAAAAGACAGAAATTCCCCAAAAAGTAAAACACTTAAGCATTCCTTTATTTCTTTTCTTGAGGGTGTTTTTGTGGGGTCTAGGATCCAACCTTCGCAAATAAGGAGCTGGACTTCACACATTCTTGAGACAATTACTTCTGCAAACAAATAAAAGATCCTTGGAGTGTTCTTGCACATTGGAAATCAGGTGTAGATGACACACTTATTTTATTTACTCTAAACATATCACACCATCAAGTCCCTCATCATAGTCTTTAATCTTAACATTTCAAATTCCTTGTTTGACTTGTTTGTACAATTCAAGCTGATTCCCCTGTCATTTCAGTCCGCCTGTGTCCTGCATTTGGGTCCTTCCTACTGCACTCCACAGTGACATTTGCTTTCTTTAATTTGCACTTGACCTGCCCTGTCATGGTCGAGCACAGCAGGTGGGCAAAAAGTGCAGGATGGACAACCGTTTTACAGAAATATACCTTTAATTGGGGTTAGAAGGCAGGCAGGATATTTCAGGACATGGCAAAACGGAACAGAATTATCCAAACATACATACAGAACTCTCCTATGGGTACAATCAAGGTTCAGACAAACAACAACAGAAAACCAGAACTTAAATACATGCAAGACTAATCAAAAGGACAAGACACAGCTGGGGATGGAAGGCAAAATACAACAGCACCAGGTGAACAGAATCAGGTCAGCAAACAGGAGGGACACAGGAATTTAAATCAGACATAAAACATGAAACAGAGAGTTTGCGACACTGCCCTTTATTGAGATATGAGGTGAAGTGTCTTTTATGGCAAAAATTGCAATGCATCTACCGTTTGATTTCCTCCCTATGTCCTTTAAGGCTCCCACAATCCTATGGTTGAACTTCACTGTACGGTTTAAATGCTCTGAGGTGAGCATGTCTATTCTGCCGCTTTGTTTCTATACCAGTCCATCATCAAGCTCACCATTTTACAGGATTCCTGACAGAATTGAATTTCTGTCTTATGCGTATCTGAACATGTATATACAGTATTGCCTTACAGTTGACCTGTAACTCCCAATATTGCCCCATGTATCTTCCATATTTCTTTCAACTTTAAGCCACTTCTGAAAGGGTTAAAAACATAATCTCTGCCTAACCAGTTGTTCTGGAGCTTTCAATCACATGATCTTCATGATCTGATGGACTTTATATTGTAGAATGTCTCATCTTTGTGTCAGTACTATAAGAACTACTGTACTCACTTAATATTAATTATAATATGTTTTCAATAAAACCTGGTTATTTTGGAAATTATACCTCCAATTGAAATATTGAAAGCAATACCAAGTATAATTGTCCCTTTCAAAGACAGTCATTGTTTAACTGACAAGTCTGCCAATGTCTGCTCCAAACCCAAAACCTTCTATTATGACACTTTGTTTCAATGGATAACCTGTGGTAATCTTCCAGAGATGTATTACAGTGTTGCCAGGCTTGTCAAATGACTGGCACTTGTCAACGTGTCCACATGTATGCATCTCTATCGACGTGTGAGTGTGTCTGTTTACCTCTGTTTGTTCCAGTGTCTCCTGCAGCGCGCCAGGGATCGCTGGGTTATCAGTGTAATTGGATCACCTCCCTGTCATGTTGTCCCGGTGTTTGTTGATAGGCCCTGTTTTAATTTGGCCTTAGTCTCTAATCTGCTGTAGCTGGCCCCGTTACTGCAGTAATCCCTCAGATAAGTGGCAGGCAGATTGGGTATGCGAGGAGGAGAAGCCGTGTGCCCTGGCCTTGCTGGTAAGCCTCTGTAAATATGAAGGGGGGCAGGCTATTTAATGGGGAAAGTAGAGTGAGATGAATGTGTGTTATGGAGCTGGGCTTCTGTTAGAAAGCTCAGGGACTTTGCTCAAAAGTCAAACCAAGGTCAACAGAAGGTGCTGGCTAAGGTCAGAGGGGCTTCTAGCATTTTGTAGCTATTCCTCTTGATGTCACTCCCAGTGGGGATTAGTGCTGAAACTCACTATCACACAGCTCTTCATTTGACAATGACCATTTCAGACTAATAGTCCCTGCATCACTAATCAAATCTGAATGGAGGGTGCTGGACTCA
Source organism: Harpagifer antarcticus (assembly GCA_902827135.1). Taxonomy (NCBI): domain Eukaryota; kingdom Metazoa; phylum Chordata; class Actinopteri; order Perciformes; family Harpagiferidae; genus Harpagifer; species Harpagifer antarcticus. The sequence goes on from CADEHL010001074.1 coordinate 2,197,955, forward strand.
TCTGCCAATTGTTACATTTTCTTCAAAAGGTTTTACATTTTCACAACATGAATTGTCTAATGGCTTTCTCTTAACCCTGTAAGGCCCCCGGTTGTAATTTTCCAACATTACTTTAAGCTATCCTAAAAAAGTCACTAAATGTTTTGTTTTTTTAAAAGACTACATTTACGTAGTCAAAATGTCCTTTTGTTCAGCCTCACAATGCTATTGGGTAGTACATGTGTTTATAGGTCCTGCCCTCTGGCCATACACTCAAACAACTTCCGAATCTTCAAACAAGCTACATTTCTTTTTTTTTGGACTGGATTTGTCAGATTCAAATATATATGTTTTTATTATTACAATGTCTAGAACATGTACATATTCAGTTATTGCGGAATACATTCATCACATTTGATTTTGAGCAGCTTATGTCTTTGTTGCAATATTACATACCTGGGTCAGTGTGGTAGTCAAAATAGCATGTGCACCTGTCATGGAGATTGCCCATCATATATGTTCACATAGGGAAATAAAACACAAATAGAAATATAATGTCTTTGATAATTCACTATAACTAAGTTCTAAATGTGTCCTCTGTTAAGATGTTGAATTAAGACCAGAATTTAATAAATGAATACATTATTTCTGATAGCAGTATGTGCATTTATATCTCTAGCAATATTTTAAACTCTACTTGTATTTTATCAGTTCATTAGTTACAAAAATACATTGAACTCTTCTCTGGTTCTGGCAGATGTTTTGGGACACTTGGATGTAGTATGATAATTAGCCTATTATCATTAGCCAGACAGCATTGTATGACTTGGTGAACTGGTTTACCTGCATGTATGGGTGTAGGTATTCCTTTTTTGCAAAATAGTCATTATATACAGTCTTTAATTAACTATTAGTAGAGAATAATGAGTAATGAATATATTTTATTGGGATCCTATTAATATTTAATAATACAAATAATAAAATTAAATAACGTGCTTTATCCACCAGGTGTCCCTTTCTATCAGCTGTGCACCGGTATGGTGTAAATACAGCCTATCTACCAATTGGATCAAATATAAAAGTCAGCCGAATTAGTGTTGATACTGCAAGGAGACGTATTGTGTGAAAATAAATGTAAGATGTTGTTTAATGGCTGATATATTTATGATCCACGTCACGTATTCAGTTTTGGCGGCAGTTCTCCTGTTTGTCTAGAAGTCTTCTCATCAGGGATCTATAAATAGAGAACTACGGCAGATATGTAATATTTAATGCAGCCGAACCGTGTATTACAATGCCTTTATATGATGACTTTCAAAGAGAAAAGCAAGAACACTCAGAATAAAGTATTATTTAATTTTTTTTAAATGTTTTCGGATTTCACATTGCATAAACACCATATCCCAACGTGCATTGCGGCTAAACCATCCAATCACCGAGCTGAGGATCTGCCTACTTCTGTTTCCGGTATTGTTTTTGACGGATGTATTTTGTTATACACACATTCCTTCACATTTACATTTTAATTTACATTAAAGTATTTCGTGAGGCCATCTACAATGTTTTTAAATATAACTACGGTTGTAGTTGAAGAGTTTGTAAATTAACATGAAGCCAAGTTGTTGCCTGGCAACACAATCGCACAACGTCACGTCCGCTCCCACCTAAGGCCAACTTTGCAATATTACAACATTTCCCTAAAAACGTACCAAACGTAAACAATTGAAAAACTCTTTCATTTCTGCTCCAGAGGCAGAAGTGGGCTTTACAGGGTTAACACAAAAAAACATTAGCTCCAATGATGAGTACATCTTAATACATTCTTCATTCAAAAAGGGATGTCACAACAATAGAAATGTTGAAGTTTAAACCAATACCAGTTAAATTGCTCAATTGATTGAATTAATACCCAAGAAAGAACTAAAATAAAACATTAAATTGTAGGCAAATTCGACACGCAATGTAAGATAAACATGTTATAATTCCCTCGCCAATATCTATGTCATAATGAGTTGATGCTATTTCCTTCAAACAACTGGAGTCTTCAAGACATTTCTAGTCTTGAAGACACATTATTACATTCTAATGTTATTGCCCAATACACATGTTTACTGAGTGGAGCCCAAACAAACAAAAATATGCGACTAAAAATGATCACAACTGACTGTTAACGGTAACAAGCTGGGACCTTGAGAGGCTTTATAGTGAGTTAAGTGAATCGATAGTATCACAAAGTCAAGTTTGTACATACTGTGTGGAGCCGGTATTAAAGGTGGGGTAGGTAAGTTTCAGAAACCGGCTCGAGATACACTTTTTGTTATATTCCATGGAATCCCGATAGCAATGAATATCTTAAGTGCTTTTACAAAAAATCCATACAAAAATTTCATCTGTGGAAGCCGTAGTACTGTAAAAAGTACAACCAATCCGATTGGATTGCCGCCCTGTCTGTCAACCTTCCATCTCGTGCACGCACAAATGTATCTCGTGCACTCATTGGGCGTGCCGTCATTGGGCGTGCATTGCAGCAGTACTTCAATGACTCGCCAGCAACAGACGGCCACTTTCACCAGTCTGCTGACGTCATGTGCGCGTTCATGTGTGTTGGAGGAGGTGCTCTGTAAGGAAGTCTGAAGGAAGGGGCGGATTCTTTTCGGCTGTGTACTTTCAAATTTTAATGCACTCGAGCCGGTTTCTGAAACTTACCTAGCCCACCTTTAAGTGTAGTGAAAAAGACAACAACCTTTTATAATTAGGGATTTACAAATGTTAACCCTAACCCTAACCCTGGGAAATATACAGCACCTTCTTTTTGATATTCATACGATTGATTCATGTTGTACATCAATACCTGTTTAGAATCATAGAAAATAATGCAATTTGTCTTCATGTCTGTCCTTCTATTCTGACCTATTTTTATTTTATTTTATTTTACCTTTATTTAACCAGGATAGGTCTCCTATTCCTATTAGAGTTGGCATATATACGGATCCTTTTACGGACTCAGGGTCTTCTGAGTCAGTCATTGAAGAGATCCGGATCATACGAGTCATTTGAGTCATATGAGTCAGCATCACCAAGAGCGTAGAAATCCTACCGGTGAAACCGAAAACTTGTTGCATTTCACGAGCATATTAAACTGACGTTACATTAACCTCTGCTACACAGTGTCTTTTGCTTTAATAAAAAATGTTGATCACAAAAAAAAAGGGTTATTTTGCGAATCTGAGTCTGCTGTTGACTCGTGCATGACGACGAGTCTGGATCTCTGGATCTGCTGTTATACTGTTACGGATCTGAGTCCGCACAAGTCTGTTGTGTTTTGCACTGTGAGTCAGGATTTGCGAATCTGAGTCTGCTGTTGACTCGTGCACATAGCCGCGGGAAGTAGGGGTGCAGGAGGTGCTGCAACACCCTGTTGGCAAATGGTGTACATTTGAAAAACTTCATGTTACTGTTGAATTCTCTCCCCACTTTTGGCCGGCCCCTAAGTAAAATGATTTCCCATGGCTATGCTCGTGCATGACGAGTCTGGATCTCTGGATCTGCTATACGGTTACGGCTCTGAGACTGAGTCCCCACGAGTCTGCAGGAAGAGAAGTCAGGATTAGGGAATCTGAGTCTGCTGTTGAGTCGTGCATGATGACGAGTCTGCCTGGATCTCTGGATCTCTGGATCTGCTACGGTTTACGGCTCTGAGTCCGCACGAGTCTGCAGGAAGTTTCACTGATCCGCCTCCCCCTGAGCCAAACGATAACTTCTGGCACCTATCCTACTTGCTAAAGGCTAGGCAGATGGACTGGGGTACGTTGTAATGTGATTTTACATGTTATAAGGAGAATAGCGAGTGACGCAATTTATAGTTTTAATTTGTATGTCACCAGGTGTAGGACTCAAAGGACTCGGGTTAATCGAGAGGGGAGACTCGTCACGACCAGCTCATTACTAGGATCCGGGTTAATGATCCGGATGAATCAGGACTCACCCATCTCTACTTCCTATAATATGTAGAGGTAGGTCGTAGCGGAGGTTGGCGTGAATGGGGGTTTGGTTTAGGAAATAAAATGTATACATTGTGTTTTTGTTCTGGAATAGCAACACCTGGGGCCTGTACTACGAAGCAGGATTTTCACTTAGCGGGCTAACTTCAGGGAAAACTCGGGGTTTCCGGTCCTACAACGCTGGTTATCTTTTTAGCAGGCTAGATCTCCATGGTAACTTATGCTGAGCGTTGCAGGCTAAGAGATCAACTCAGTGAAAGCACTGTCTGCTGACCAATCAGAGCTCAGTGTGCAGAGTTTAAAGCGATCAAGTCATATTACAGGAGAAAGGAAATACAGAAAAGCTGCCGTTGCAGGAAAGACGGCCGGCAAAAATCACCGACTGTGTGAACATTAATAGAATATCACCTCCATCTTCACAGCAATCTGACTATTATAACATTAGTGTTAAGATAGCTTACTTAAATATCTGCCACAACATAAGTAACCGGATCAAAGTAACAGTACAGTCCGCGGCATATCACATCATAATGTATCATATATCTCCTTATCTGAGTCAGCTGAGCCGTATCTGGCCGTGCAACACTCACAGTGTCACATACTGTATGCAGAAGTATTATTTTAAGCAACACATTAAGTTGACGAAACACTCGAGACAAATGTAATTAAAGTCAGATCCACTCGTGTCTTGGACGGGGCAGTGATATCATAAACCTGTTAATGTATGCATTCAAACACTTGTTCTGTTACCAGCTGTATTCACCTTGCAGGTGCAGCTATGTGGCTTTGATCCTGGATAAACACACTAAAGTTTAACTTCTTCATATGTCTAATATTATAGTTGACTTTTCATTCAGGAAGTATGACGCTGCGCTGTCAGTATGCTTCTCCATGTTTGTGATTGGTCGAATGCTCCAAATACCACCCCTTTCATGTGAACGCGCACCTAACTAGATAGGACACGGCTGGCTTGAGGGATCCACTTGATAACCAGCGTCGTAGGACCGCTTAGCGAGAGCGCGTATGTTTTGGATTAGGCCAACCGGCTAACTCAAACATATCCAGGTTAGGTTGAACCGGCTTCGTAGGCCAGGCCTCTTGTCTGTACATGCAGATAATAATAAAAAAATTTTTTTTTTTTTTTGTCTTAAAAAGGTTTGCCTATGAGTGTATCTATTTATTGATGTATAGTACTTTTGTCTCTCCTGTGCAGCACACAACGTCTCCTTAATATTTATATGCATATGAATAAACATTTTGCTTTTTGGTTAGCCTTCATCATCTACTCTCTTTGGACATTTGTAGTATTTACCTTCCATTTGTTTGTAGACTTGTGACAAGCACAACAAGTGTGTATTGTGGGTAAACCTATAGTCCATTAAGCTCAGCTGTAGCCACCTTGGGTCTGTGCCAGTTTTGAGGGTAACTGGAGATGAGTATGACATCATCGCTGTGGATAGGAGACAACCAATAATAGCAGCTTGTGCTGAGCGCAGAGCTGCTCAGTTCACTCTTTGGCCTGGCTGATGTCATGGGACCCTGGCTGTTATCAGGGCGTTAGCATGCGGAGAGGATATGTAGAGGCTAAAGGGATGAGGTGTAACTTTAGTCCTGACACCCCGACAACCGTCCGAAGAAGTAAAATAGAGGAAAGAATCTGTGGTCCCAGGCTCATTTGGAGCGGAGCCTAATTGAATTAGGGCCGAATGAGAACACGGAGGAAGATTTCACATGCTTCGTAAATGCCTGGAGATCCGTTACTTAGTCTTGGCAGGGTTCTGGGCTCTTTAAAGCTGACACTAAAACCATTGAGTGCACTGAGAAATGACAGCTTTTGAAACGGGATCTCGACCTCTTTTCCTCACCAAGGTTCATCTCTCTGGCACTGAGACAACATGTACAGCTGTCTATAAGGAGCTCAGTAACTCAATTCTGTTCACATCATTTTAGTGGTGACCTTTTGAGTTTTACGCTTCAAAGTGATTGTATGTTTTTATCCTTTATTGGAATTATGTTTAAAAATACGTGCTGTACATTATAACGACTGCTAGCTGAGCTTGACTGGTTGTCATTATAGGTTAACTGGGATATAACTAATTAATGTCTTTATAGTTTTATTTTATAGCACATTTACATAACATAATTGCATTTTGGTGATATGTACATATGTTCTGTTTTTTCATTGCTATACAGTATATATATTTGCTGTTTTTTTTTTTTTTCATGTGCCATGTTACTGTGACAAATTATTTCCCAAACTGGGATCAATAAAAAAATCTCTTCTTATCTTATTTTAATTATAATTATTTAAAGTGTTACTACTGATTCTATCCGACTCATTTTAAAGCAAGGGAAATAATACAATGTATGCAACTACTTTACATTGAATTTCAGGATTTATAAAGAAAATACAAGCTTTAAATCGTGAAATAACTTTCTGTGTTTTTTGTAGAAGCCATTTCAAATCATATGTATTTGTTATGTTGTGAGTTCTGACCAATTCTCTATTGTAAAACAGATGATTACCATTTTTTTTCCCGGAAACTGCTGCATTTATTTTAGGTTATTATTATTATTTCAAATGTTCAGAGGGAGTGTGGGCGACAAATTCCCTCTGGAAAGAACTTTAGGACTTTAGCCTTTGCAGACCTTTGACATGCACAAACACCTATATAACACACTACAGGAAAGGGAAAACCCCAAAAAGCAAAATAGGACCTCTAGTGTTGTTGTAAATAAAGGAAAACAGAGGTGAATGAGAATGCAATGTGACTCTCCAAATACAGTTCCCAGAGAATAAAATGTCAGCAGTTTGAATGTAGTTTGAATGAAAGTGGACATTGTTTGGGAAAATAAATGTTGCTGTTACTTTTTTGATAATGATGACACTATTCAATGCGACGGAAAAGTAAACAACATTGCAGTCACCTCCACGATATTGGGGTGAAGTCTTTAAAATTGCTCTCGGTGCTGGTGAAGTGCACGCAGCGCTGAGGTTGTACTCTCTGCCTCACTGCTGACACTGACAGGAAGCTTTGTCTTTGTCTGCTCTGTGCCATCTCCGGGCTCGCCGGCCTGTTTGTTTTAATCAGCACTATGTTTGCCAAAGAGCTTACCTCAGGAGATGGGAGTCCTTGTGTGTTCTCCTACAAAGCAGCGAGGATGAGGCCAAGTGGGGGGGGGGGGGGGGGGGGGGGGGGGGGGGCACCACTGCAGCCTTTAACTACATATTTTCTGCCTTTATTTTCAACATTTCACATTTTAGGTTGAAGGTGCATTAAAAGGTGTTGTTGCAGGGGGGTTGATCAATAACAATGATCTCAACAATCACCCCGCAGGTGCTGAACTGCTCTGATTTACAACTGTGCACTCATTTAGAACACTGCACACAGCTCAGTGACAGCGGACGGTGTCAACAATGGAGAGAGTCAAATTGGGAAAGTTTCAAAACACTTTCTTCTTCTTTCTCAGGCCAAAAGGACAATAACAAAACAATTATTTTCCTTTTTACATGGCAATACATGTTTTGAGACTTTGTGTTATTACTATTTAAAGGGTAGGGTATGTAAGTTGAGAAAACCACCTCGAGTGCGCTAGAATTTGAAAATACACGACCAGAAAAAATCTGCCACTTCCTTATAGAGCCCCCTCCTCCAACACACATGAACGCGCACATGACCAATGAGGGCACGAGATAAGTTCGTGCACAGACTGGAAGGCTGACAGGCAGGTAGGCCATCCAGTTATTTTTAGCCGGGCCGGCGAATATATTACGGCTTCCATAGATGACATTTTTGTTATGTATTTTTTTGTCAAGCACTTAAGATATTCATTGCTATCGGGATGTTAAGAGCATTCCATGGAATATAACAAAAAGTGTATCTCGTAGCCGGTTTCTCAAACTTACCTACCCCACCTTTAAAGTATAGATTTCTTAACCTCTTAAGCCCGAGGGTCCCCCCAGTGGACCCCTCCCACCGTTTTTTTACGAGACTATGTCTCAGGGCTTCTTAACATTTATGAAACTATTAATGTTCCATACCCTTTTTAACGGTAAGAAACTCAGCTAACTGACAATGTGAACCATGTTTAGCTAAAGAAAACCACAGAATAGTACAAGCCTTTGAATTAGCTTGGAGCGAAAAAAATGCTAACTAATGCTAACGGACCTTTGCACAGCACTCACGGTAGAAATGCCCTTATTACTTATCTTAACTGCACAAACAAGATATCCGATTAAAGCTGAGACTCCACAGATTCCACACATGTAATGTCATCACTGTAGGACCCAGAATTGCGGAGCTATCAGCCAGCAATAGAGAAAGTTAAACAACATCCGGTTTCAAAAATATTACAATAATTACGTCTTACCTTTTTTGATTTGTGATCAAAGTTTGTGTTCACCGGAATAAAACGCCCGCTCAAGGTTAATCCAATGTCTTTGTGTCACGTAGACATTTTGACTGATAATCCATCATCATATTTATGGCAATATACTGGCTATAAAGTTTTGCAGTCCAGGCGTGCACTTTCAGATATGCTTTGTCTTCGCTTCTCTATTACGTCCGCTATGGTAATGTTTACGTGGATTTGGGAACTGCTCATTGATTTCTATTGGTTCTGATGGTTAAGAAAAAGGTGTAAATCACACAATCGACCAATGGGTTCCAGAGATATAGTCCTGCGTAAGTATAAAGAATGCCAGCCAGTTTAAGTACATTAAGCAGGCGACTTCATTTATTGTTTACTACGGAAGGAAGCAGGAAGCAGGAATTGCCGAGACCCAGAGCACACGGAGCACAGAGCGGACAGCAGATAACGGAATTGCTGTTTATTGCTTATATCAGAACATTTCAAAGGGGACACAGCCCCATTGGATATTAACCTATGGATTAACTACATCATCGTTTTTATCGTTTTTTAATGCCATTGAAGACCAGTTTAGACCAGACAAAGAGGAAGGTAAGCCATTAGCCTAGCGCATGTTGGTACCTAGCGCCACTTGTTTTGATGTATGTTTTTGTGATAACCTCGCAAGTTTGTATCTTTCAGTGTTGAGGTGGGCACCATTAGATTCTGTGTCTTTACGATCATAAACGATGTGTTGGGGTGTGCAAGCTAGGATAAGTAATAAGGGAGCTAGGAGTGATTTTTCGGTGCAGTAATAGGTTAGCATTTTTCGCTCGGGGCTAATTCAGAGCCTCACTGTTAGCATTGTGTGTTTTTTTTCAAAGATAAATGAAAAAGATCAGTTTAAATGAGTTTTTTTCCCCGTTATATGGATATAAATATTCATAGTTATTAATATTAGGTTCCGTAGACGTTGTTTCCTGCAAATGACGCGATTTTGCGTCATTTTCAGGAAACAGAGTATGTTTCCTGCAAATGACGTTAGGATAACAGAGTATGTTTTTATATATATATATTTTTTTTTTTCACAACAGTTGTATTTGGATGGAATGAATACCTATAGTGATAATTCAAAGTAGTCAAATGATTTTTTACAGTGAAAAGGTTCAAATGGAACTGATGGTTCCCAATTACCCAGAGGTGAGTCCGCCTGGACTTTATTTTTCTAAATCTGTCTAAAAAGGTCAAATTTAACTTGTTTTGCATCAATCTTGATACAGGGGTACTTATTATATGTTATAGTGTTGGATTCCTAAAGCCTTTAGTCTACTAACACCATCATTCAAGGGTGGTTTTCACTAAGTAATGGGTTTTCTTTAGGCGGACATTAGAATTACATGTTTTTACTATGTTCCATCTGAATTTATTTTAAAATATAAACATCTATATGATTCTGACACTTCTACATCAACTCACAGATGTAACCTTGCTTGAGAGAAAGGATTATTAATTTACCCCTTTTAGAAGTGAAGATATAGTCTTTGTTGTGTTAGTGGCATTTTCGAGCCTGAAACCTGAAAAAACAGGCTCAGGGCTTAAGAGGTTAAACGATATTTTATTAGGGTATTCAAACAATTTGAGTCTTTCACTCCAAAGGTTGGGGGACTAATGGGAGGGAAAATATTATTTACGTTTTTGAAAGTCAACATGTATGCAATCCTATTAATGATATCCGGACTTGTAACAATCTTAACCTCCTTTAACCATTTATTCTGGAACCTTCTGTGGTTGCCGATTTCTTCTTCTTCTTCTCTTTTTACAGAAATTAGAATATCACAGACAGAATTGATAAAAACTGTGGAAGTGTTCTGTTCCCTATCATAGTTTTTGTTTGGATGTGAGAGTTTAACTTGATATCCTGGCTTGGGGTAATCATGGACACGATAAATATCCTCAATCTGTTTGTGTGATCATGCCATGAGATCCAAGTGTGCTACATATTAGATTAAATAACACAATGCATTGAAATATTCCTAACCCCAACTCTAACCCTAAACCCTACATTTGGTGGATATGGATGGGTTTGTGTCCAACACAATCACTATTCTCTGTTATAAGACCACTTTTGGCTATCACATCCTCGACTTCTCTCCTCCCTCTTTTTATTTGTTCTGCACCGCCCGCCAGCCCTCATTTAGCACGTCCACTCCCGGCCAGACATACCATCTTTGGCATCACACCCCTCTGTCAGGCTGCTTCTCAATGGCATCAGCTCAGCCCACTGCCCTTCCAACACCCTCTTTTGTCAGCAGCACAAAGTTGATCTATTTACCGACCATCCAACTGATCTTTTTCACAAACAACCCAAGCTAAAGGAACGAGGGGATGCAGGGATGTCAGCCAGCTTGCCGTCCAAACACGGCTCCTTCTCTTCAGTCTGCAGTAAAGCCCATCTGGAGGCAGCATTAGAAGCGGTATCCAATTCAATCCCTTCCCTCAACCTTCCAGAAAGCTTTTAGCCACATTTTAGCACACAAAAGCTGCTGCTCTGGCCTTTGTAGCTTGAGCTTCTATTTAAGAAGGTGAGGGTGAGGATGCAGGGAGAAGAAATCAATAAAGTTTCCTGGCTCTCAATCTTCTTGGCCTGCAGTAGAGGTGTTTTTAGGTTGAGAGGAGGGGAGAGAAGAGTGGAAGGAGGTGGGGCTGTTTTTGTCAATCATAAGCTTTGCTGACAAATCCTTGACATCATTTGGCGGATTGTATCGATAACTTCTTCCCCGGACTGCAGAGGACAAATCGAAATCATTTGTTTGGCATTGTGTGGGTAATGCTGGTGGGGGGGAGGTTGCTGTGGGCAGCGGGGAGGGGATGACGTCCGGGACAAAGCCGGTGCTGGCCAGCCTCGGCCGTGACCTTGGCAGCTGAAGGCATTTGTACTGCAGAGAAGTTCCAAAGGTCACCGCGAGTCAAGGCGGGTTCTGCATTCCCAGCGAATCTTAGTTTTTGACAGACAGCGGACAGCTGCTCTTCACAGATAAACCTCCAATAGAAAGATGCAGATCAGTATTCTTCTTGGATCCAGTTTACACTGTGACATTGAACACAACATCCAAAACCAACAAAAACTGGAGGCAAACACTGACTGATATCCTTTTTAATCCTAAAATGCATTCAAATATGCATTCACACTCACACACACCCAAACACATTTATCTCTCATAAATATGCCCACTCACACAGATCTGTATTCATGGGTTCTTAGTGGGGGCTGTTACAGAGGGGAGAGAAAGAACCGGTTTTTTCCTGCTTGCTGTTTTTGACAGTTGTGGGCTTGAGCATCAAATGGCAAATCTCTTAATCTCCCTTATTAACAAGAAAAACATGTACTGTCCTGATATTCTCACACACATTCGCATCAGCACTGGAACGAAGGTAAGAGCTAGATTCCAAAGAGCTATTAGCATTACGTAATTTAAAAAAAGCATTGAGATAAAACAGATGCTGACACGGAGGTCCAAACTGGTTTGAGCTTCGGTGTTAGGTGTGTGGGCTTTCTGTAAAAGGAACAGGAATGAGACAGTGCTAATCAGAGTGTGTATCTTTGGTGGGGGGTGGGGGTGTTGTTCTATATGAGTGCCAGAAAGTGGCAGACTCTCTTAATCAGCTTGATCCATGTTTGAGAGCTGCGAAAGGGCAGACATTTTAGTCTGATGGGTCTGTCTGGACAATGCCCTACAGACCTTCATTTCTCGATTTTGTTGTTGTGTTTTGCTCACCAGCTCCTAATAAACACTAGAGCGTCTTCAGAACAGGCATCATAGAAATGTGGCATGTGGCGCAGTGGGTTGTGTGTAGGTGTTCGGATCAGGGAGTCACAGGTTCAAACCCCACTGCAGTTAGCATGTCGTTGTGTCCCTGGGCAAGACACTTCACCCTAAATTGATCCTGTGGGGATTGTCCACGGTATCGAGTATGTAAGTCGCTTTGGATAAAAGCGTCTAACAAGTAACATGTAATGTAAAGACAGAATGCTGACCCGGGAGTTAGCATTGCAAGGACTCCCTTGCAGTGGCGGCCGGCCCATAGGGGCGCCGCCCCACCTCTTCCCACATACAAAAATATTAAATAAAAAAAAACATATTTAAAAAATATATATTTTATTTTTATTTTTAATGAACAAGGTAAATATCATACAATTGGTATCAGTAAAATGTATAATCTACAATAAAATCTCGTTTAAAATTGTGTTACGATGTCTAAAGTTACTGATAAGTCACATGTTTCCGGCCTTGCCCTTGGCATTAGTTTATCATTACCGGGCGGAGCCCCAGAGCCAAACAGCAGCAACCAGCACGTTGCAAAAGTCTCAATAGTAAACTGTGACGCCGAAACATAATTTCAGCCAATCAGCGCATCAAATATTTGGTCACGGGGGCGCCCACGTTGGCGCCCACGTTGCTACGTGCGTTGACGTGAGTGAGTTGTTTTTTAGACTCGTGAGTGACCAAGGTGACGCAGTAGTTGGATGAGAATGGTGTGCAGGTGGAGTCGCCGGACCTCGGTCCGCACCCAATTCCGTGCGAGAGCTACTCTCCAATCCTTTCGAAAGGAGAAGTTTGGGAGATAAATTGATACTTAAAGACCTTGGACCGGACCAACCCGATGTATATATCACAGCAAGCTCGTGAAAAAGACAAAACGTATCAACGAGGCTTCTCACGTAGCTGGTACACCAGAAAGGCATGGCTAGCTGGATGCAAACAGGTAAATGCTATCTTTTGTTTCCCATGCTTGCCTTCAAACAGCCGGGGACAGATACGATCTGTTCAGAAACTAGACAAAGTTAAACAAGTACAAACCACAGACTGTCTGTGTCATGGAGAATACAGTCGCTGGTTTATTTATGTCTGTATAGGCCGTTGTTGTGAGTGTGGACGGTCGGAGCATATATAACGTTAGCTTAGCCAAGCTCCATTCAGAAAACAAGCATTCTAAAAGGTTTTTCACCTGCCGTCTGTCTGCAGACTTGTCAAAGCATTAATTCAAGGTTTTTACTAACCGGTATCAGTATGTTGTTACGTCGGCATAATTTAGAAGCGTGTATTACAATTTAATCACGGTAAAATATGTTCATTTTGTTGTAGTTGTAGCTCCCGAGCCAGTGCGTCTTGTTGAATGATGCGAGTAAACACAGCTGGCAGCGCCGGTGAAACTCGAGCGACTAGAGCGATGCGATAGGAGCGTTTAGAGCGAAGTGAATATTCGCATCACGTCAGGTCTGAACGCAGCATTAAAGCGAGGTCCGCGCTGCACTGGAAACGTGCCATTACATCACCAGAAATCCTAATTTAAGGGGTAATTTCTCCCAAAAAAATTTGTTTTACTCACTATATCAACAGCCCCACCAAAACTATTTTCCACCAGCCGCCACTGCTCCCTTGGCAAAAAGCAATGGGATTTTCTGTTTAGAATTTTGGAATATTGAAGATAAACGATCTGTGGAAATATCTGTTTATGATACCAACACGTTTGTCTAGCAGGATAATCTACACATATTACTAACCCTAACAACACTTGATTTCTAAGCGTGAATGATATAGTTACTCATTAGGGTATAAACAAACTACATCATGTCGAGTGAGTAAACATGCTTAGCTAAAGATTGATTGTGTCGTGTTCAGTGCTGGGACTAACGCGTTACAAAGTAACAAGTACAAAGTAACGCGTTACTGTAACGCCGTTATTTTTGCCAGTAACTAGTACTCTAAACGCATTACTTTTTAAATTCAGTAACTCAGTTGTGTGTTCTTTCCTACTACAAATACACTCAAAACCTTTGCATTAAATTAGGCTTAAAACACATGGCTTTGCGAGATCAGCAGTTCTCGGTGCAGAACTACTGAAGAGGTTCCAAACCTTAATAACTCGATGTATGATAGATCGATGATGAGGAGTTGCTTAATGCAGTGGTTCAGCAATCCAGTCAGCTCTTGTCTGAAGACAACTACTATTTAGATCAAGTAGGGCATGATTTAATATGTTGTTGCTTTTGCATGATTTAATCTATTTTTAAAGTATTTCAAAGCTATCTTTTAAGAGACGGACACAATAAAAAGCATTACATCTTTCCAAAAACGTGTCATAAATAATTTAGATGTACATTAAACCAAAAATAATATCCAAATCCCATCGTCACTTTAGCTTCGCCAACTTATCCCACCTTGAAACAGGACCAAGCATCGGGGCCCTTGTAGGCATTCCGATTTTGCTTTGGAATCTAAATAAGCTTAATTTAAATGTCAGGAATCCTGATTCGGGCAATATGTCCGTGTACATGAACCACCGGTTCTTTGGTAGGTTCTAAAGATCACTGTTGAGTCAAACTGCCTTTAACATAAGAAGAAAATCTTCTCATGGTCCTTCAGTTTAACCCTTATAACAGCAGCCATGTTGCAGGGTGTTGTTTTACCCAGCTGAAGGGGCGTGTTCTGGCGGGGAAGTGATGTTAGCACACATATTAAAGGTCCGTACACCTACACACTCTGTTTTAACACCTGGGCGGAGCATGGCTATGTAGAATCTTTTCAGATGAATAGAAACGAATCAAAATCATAATAAGATATCCTTTATTTCTACTGCAGTGTGGAAATGTTTGGCATTACAGCAGCTAAAAAGGCAAAACAGTGAAAGACTTTATAATTAAGAATGATATAAAGGAGAGTGTACGTTACTAAAAAAACAATATATATATAAACAATAAGGCGCAAACCAATTATGTACACCGTGATAAGAAAACAAGTAACAATCTCCTAAAAAATTGAAGTGAACCTATAAAGTATTGAAGGAGCCGTACGCTAATTGCACATGAGTGCGTTGAACGTTAAATAAATAAAGATTGAGATTGAACACAAGCATTTGTATTTGCATTGTGCAATGGGTTTTTCTTTGTGTTAAAGTGCACAATATAAGATAATAATAAGTTCAAGTCACAATAAAAGGCCAGAAGCAACACACTCACTCCATAATCGTCCAGGAGCGATGTTTGGTCAGTGACCGTGGCGTGCAGTTGTGACGCTCATAGGCTCCTTCATCGTCATAAAGGGACGCAAATAGCTTTCAACTGATTGCAATGTATTCCCATCTGCGGCGGGATTTGACGCTCATGGAAGCACGGCATTCGTTTGTGTCGGCTGCTCTTAAAGGCAATGTGAGCGCCCATTCTCATTGGATAACGGAGAATTGTACACGCGGAAGTAAGTATTCCCCTTACTGTCGATTGAATTTACAGTGATATCTGCACTACTCATCGACTAAAAAACACCAGATTATCCTTGTTAATTACACAACATTGATTGGTTTAAATTGTGTGCAATGCTTTTGTATTTTTCCCCTTCGATTCGGAGAAACAAATATTTTTTCGGAGTAAAGGATGGCAGAAGACACTACACTACCCAGAATCCCCAGCTATCGTTTGGACTACACCATGTGCTCTGTTTGACAAACCCCGTTTTTTTTCACCATTCATTCCAATGGCTATGTCACTTGATCGTCAAATTTCTCCCTGCAGAAAAAAGAAACGTGGCCGAACTTCGTTTTATTCTCGGTGGAAAATGCCTATTTTAAAGTTAGTTTGGCCATTAAAATGCGTTTTGATGTCATTTGATGCGAGAAATCTGAGTTGGTTATTCAGATTATGTGTTGCAGTGGAATGTACATGATCTTTAATTTGCTAGTTATTACGAAGATCAACTTCAGGAAATTGCGTCCATAGACACGTTTTAATTGTTACCAAGGTGGTTGCTAGGGACGCTGCTATCGATATTATTTCTGTTATGTTGTGTAACTGTTTAATGGTGTTATCTTGATTGCTACCCCCTTCCCCGTCAATGTATAGTGTTGGTCCACAGCGCAAACATATTAGTTTAACAAAATCCGCATCTAAAGATAGCTACGTACGTATTTTCCCCTGTGCAATTCCAGTCTCACATCTCACAGCAACATCGTCATTAACAAATACCGGAAACAGACCGAAAACATTTAAAAAAATAAAATAATACTTTATTCCGAGTGTGCTTGCTTTTCTCTTTGAAATTCATCACATAACGGCATTGTAATACACGGTTCGGCTGCATTAAATATTACATATCTGCCGCAGTTCTGTATTTATAGAGCCCTGATCAGAAGACTTCTAGACAACATGAGGAACTGAAAACGTGACGTGGATCATAAACATATCAGCCATTTAAACAACAATCTTACATTTCTTTTCACACAATACGTCTCCTTGCAGTATCAACACTAATTCGGCTGACTTTTATATTTGATCTAATTGGTAGATAGGGCTGTATTTACACCATAAAGGTGCACAGCTGATATAAGGAACACCTAGTGGTTTAAAGCATGTTATTGAATTCATTATTTTTATTATTAGATATTAATAGGATCCCTATAAAGTATATTCATTACTCGTTATTCTCTACTAATAGTTAATTAAAGACTGTATATAATGACTATTTTGCACATCCCTTTCAGATTTCAAGATTTTCTAAGGTTTATTGACATATCATATAGGCCTACACCACTATGGTGTAGTTATGCATTGAATGACAAAACTTGGGTCGCAGGTTCCTCAATAGTTGCATTACAAGACATCTATCAATATTTGTGCATACCTCCAGCAATGTAACTATGTTGAAGCACTTATTTTAACTGATATTATAATGTATTATACTCTTATAAGATGTATGTAGATATTTCATCTCCGGCCTTGTCAGGTATTGAACAATCAATAAATAAGAACACAGAATTGTTAAATATAAAACACAGAATTTGTGTGATTATACTAAATTATTACAAATAAACACCACTGCATATTTACAACTGTTACACATGCTGATGTACCGCAAATGTTTCCAACTTGGGATCAATAAAGTATATCTTATCTTTAAGCTGAACGATGGCTACTTGCCATATTTGCAAAATGTGCCTCTGAACCTTGACAAGTGCATGTTTCAGGCTTATTCAATTAATGTATGTAATGTTATCAATTAAACAACAGGGTCACAAACATAAGACCAGCTGTTAAATAAAGCTCTTCTGACCTAGCTGGCATGTGGGTATATATTAATGTGGCCCATTATGGGCACAAGCAATTTCACCCATTATTAATTATATGTTTTTTACATTTGAGTGTTTCCTATCCCCTAAACCTCCCAGGGATGTACACAGTTTAATACTGGCAACTTCTTATTATGGGAAATACGAAAAACGTCTTTTTAAAACTACAACTCCCAGTAGAGAAGTGCCATAGATAGAGAACATGTTTGCCGAAACAGAATAGCCAGCATGTTGTAGTTCTGGGGACGGCGGTGGGGGGGAGGGGGGGACGCGGTGGACCCGTTCAAATCCAGTTTGGACAGTCTGCCGTGGTTCCATCCCATTTTCAAGTGCTGTTCGAGGCTCGGCGTAACCCTCGGAGCACACTCTCCAATCCACAGAGCTTGAGGATTATCACGGGATTTTTTCAAACAGAGCACATGGTGTAGTCCAACGATCGCTGGGGATTCTGGGGTAGTGGAGTGTCTTCTGTGATCCTTTACTCCGAAAAAATATTTGTTTCTCCGAATCGAAGGGGAAAAATACAAAGCATTGCACACCAATTTAAACCAATCATGTTGTGTAATTAACAAGGATTAATCTGGTGTTTTTTAGTCGATGAGTAGTGCAGATATCACTGTAAAATCAATCGACAGTAAGGGGAATACTTACTTCCGAGTGGTACAATTCTCCGTTATCCAATGAGAATGGACGCTCACATTGCCTTTAAGAGCAGCCGACACAAACGAGATGCGTGCTTCCATGAGCGTCAAATCCCGCCGCAGACGGGAATACATTGCAATCAGTTGAAAGCTATTTGCGTCCCTTTATGACGATGAAGGAGCCTAGGAGCGTCACAACCTTGCACGCCACGGACCACTGACCCAACGTCGCTCCTGGCCGATTATGGAGTGAGAGTTTGTTGCAGAAGAGACAAAGCTTTTTTTAAACAATTTTAACAGTTTGGTGTGAATGAATGTGGTTCGTCTTGAATATTTCGCACAGTTACACATATCTTTACATCTTAATCGCTACTGTCATTTCACAGTCATGGTATGGATACATAAAAGCACACAGGTTTGGGGAAAATATAATATAAAGGCCAACAGCACTTAGATTTGAATGCTGTCCCCCTGCCATCAGCCATTAAGACATTTACTGACTTTTTATCAACAAGCCACACTGAACACTGCACTGTTTTCCAGCAACACACACTCACATTGAGTTGTCCCTATACACACCATTTTACAGCGTTGACAATTTAGCAGGGGATTCCCAGGTTCACTTCTGCTCCTTAGATTGTTTGAAGCAACGATTCAAGAACGTAGCTACCAGGAAGCACCAGGACATCTCTGCTGTGTTTAATAAAGTGAAACAATTAATTCAATTATACTGAACTACATTTGTATTCCACATGGTACCATCGACTCACGGTCAGTAACCTGATGAAGTTACATTGTTCAGTAAGGGAGGAGAAGTAGATGTCATTTTAAGATATTTTATAATGTTAAATAATATATTTGATTTAAACCATAAAAGGGAACTACGTGTATACAAAGCAAAGTCATTTTTTTTTAAATATCATTTGTTTTTATGTGGCAATTTGGGATTTTTTTGTGATACCATAAAAAAATACATTTAGCCAAACAGTTGTGTTTAAAAAACGACCAATGTTCATTTTTATATAAGAACATATGCTTTTTTAATTCAAATTTTTCTTACAGATAATAAAGAAGAAAAAAACACTAAAATGTGTCTACATCACTTTACAATGATAAACCTAAATATAGTTCTGCTTACTATTGTCTTTACCATACAGTGCAACAACCTTTAAATCTAAACTTGTTGAATTCTACATATGACCATCTTATTCAGTATAGCCAGTAATATTTACTATGGTTACAATGTATTGCCCACATATAACAGTTTTAATATTGATTTACTTTTAATGTTTTTTTTTGTATGATTCTAGGTTTTTGTCTCATCCTCCTCTTATTCTTAGTGAGTACAGTACAATGAAGGCACTCTACTTGAGTATTTCCCCGTGATGCTAATTTAAACCTTTGATCCATTACTTTCTGAAGTCAATGTTGTCCTTTTTACCTCCATTTTACATATTTAGTTACAAGGGACTTGGCAGGTTTAGGTGATTAATACAAATTCAAATCGACACATGTTATACTTATATTATTATCTGTTCAGCTATCCAGTAATGTATTAAGTAATTCAAATAAACCACACCTTAAGATAAGATGGATTTTTATTAATCCCTCGTGGAGAATGGTTTCTCTGCATTTGACCCATCCTAGTGTTAGGAGCAGTGTGCTGCCATTTTGAACGGCGCCCGGGGAGCAGTTGTAGTGAGCGGTGCCTTGCTCAGGGACACCTCCGGTAGCACTTGGCGGGACTTGAACTGGTGACCTTCCAGTTGCCAAACCAAGTCCCCTATGGACTTCGCCACAACCGCCCCTTAACCAAGTGCAACATTGAAGTGATGAATTCATAAAAGACCAATCATTTGAAAGATATCTGGCCATTTTGTTTAACAAGAAACTTTTTACTTTTGGTCCCTAAAGTATTTATTTTAGCTTATACTTTTTTACTTTTACTTGAGTACAATTTAGAATGCAGAACATTTACTTGTAACTGAGTATTTTTACACTGTAGTATTGCTATCTTTACATTTGTAAATAATCAAAGTACTCATCTAGCTCCTGAAATTAACATAACATTAATAAATAAAGCTGTGTGCTTACAGATTGCTATCACCTCTCTTCAGTCTTTTTCTATCTGTTCAGCCACAGTGTGTCAGCCGTACAGACAGAATAAAGGCACGGCACAGGGAGAACGGCTCAACTGAGGGGGTTGGGGGGAAAGCGTAGCCGTTATGTCTTCTTTAAAAGTCAATCCCTCCCTCTTGTGTACTGATTAAGAGGCCTTATTGGCATGTACATCTGTATTAACACGGCCATCGGTGACCCTCTGTGTGTGTGTGTGTGTGTGGTGTGTGTGTGTGTGGTGTGTGTGTGTGGTGTGTGTGTGTGTGTCTGGCCAGAGGAGGCGGGAAGAGCCCGCCAGATTGATTCACAAAGGAAAGGGTTGCTCATGCTTGTCACAGCAGCTCAGGGAGGGGGGGGTAAAAAGGCCTCAGGGTGGATAGTGGACACCCACCAGACAGAGCATGTATACAGAGCGCTGCACCCCCTTGTCCAGCTGACTCCCTCTTTCTCCCCCACATCTCACACACACAAACACACAAACACACCACAGGACTGGGATTAACCAAAGAGAGGGCCACACTAGGACCACATGCCCACCCCACACCCCCACCCAACCGGGGGCCCATTCAGGTCCTCTGCTACTCAACCGTCCTAAACGGATTAAGCTTAATGAACTGGAAGGATGTTAACAATAAATGAATCAGCGCCTATAAGCAGACTTCTAATTCATTTTGTGTTCTGCCGCTTTTCTTTCCTCCCTTTCTGTTTGAACACAAGGTGTAATCCACTTGACTATCAAAGGTGCAGGGACTGTATGAATTGAAAAAAACCATACACACACACACACACACACACACACACACACACACACACACACACACACACACACACACACACACACACGGCCTGCCGCTGATGCAGCTTGCCGATACCATCTGCTCCCATCAATACCGACTCTGGAAATCACACACACTTTTGAAGAGAAAATAACAATTTATATTTATTGTTAATAATTCTCTAAGTTTACTATTTCATTCGAATCAACTACTGACGAATGGCGCAGCTAATTAAATGCTTTATTGTTGAACGCAGCGTACTGTACAGTGAGTGTTGATGTGCTGCGGGGGGAATGTAATATGTTGTTGTTTCTGTTGCAACAGCACATTTGGGCACACTTTTTAATTTCCTCTGTAATTATGTCTTTCCCCAGCTTTGTCAAGAAATGATCTCATGACATCTCAGTGTGAAATCAACTCGTTATTTTGATGATTTATAACTCAATTAGGCCAGTCACTAGATGCAGAAGAAAAGAGGGAAAAAAGAGACAAAACACGCTTGATGGACTTTTTTTCTCTCTCGTCTGAGAATCTGTGTGTTTTTACTTGTTTTGCAGACTGATTTGTTCATGCGTGTGTTTATTCGTGTGTGTGTATCGTTGCAGTGAGCCTCCTAGCCAGCATCAGCGTGTCACTCAGTGTTTGTATTGACTCTGGTCTCTAAGGAAAAACCTGTGCAGTCCTCTTCCCCTGCCCATGTTTTTTTAATTGGAGTGGCTTTAGTGCCACACACACACAACACAACACACACACACACCCACACACACACACAACACACACCACACACACACACACACACACACACACACACACACACACACACACACACACACTGTGAAAGTGAGTGTGTTTGTGTAGGAGGGTTATTTTTGTATATTTAACACAAGATGACAGCCATTGAAATTGGTTATTCCACAATACATTAAATTATATTGTTTCCAGAAAAGTAGAATATATTGTTTTAAAGAAATAAAAAGGGATTGAAGATGGAAACATACAAGTGAAAAAAAAACATACAGTATAACAAGCATTTAGCTTCCATTATGCTTTTTTCTACAAAATATCTACTTTTCAATTAAAGACAAACCTGCGATAAAGGACATTTCCGTATGTAGTTTTGATAAGAAAACTGACAATGACTGGGAAAATGCATTCCAGATCAATGCATCATTTATGATCAATTAAGTAAAACTTTCTGTTACTGAAAAAAGCCAGTGTTTTCATGTTCATTTTGTTGGTGAGTTTAATATTGGGATGGTTAAAATATCTCCCTGATAAAATATAGAAAAACAAACTGATAAATACACCGGTGAAAGGCACGTGATGTGGTTGAAACCCTATAGAAAAGGTCAAAAACAATATCATCTTACATGGAAGCAAAATCATGTGGAGAAACAGGATTCCCAAACTGACAATCATGGAGAGCACGGAAGCTGATTTATTACAATTATTATTTTATTAACGAAGAAACAAATTGAGAACAAAGTAGAAATTGGTACGCTTAACTGGAAAAGACATAGAAATAATGGGAAAGACTTCAAATATATAGATGAAAATGTGAGAATATATTAGGAGGCAGAGAAACAGAAGAGCCATTAAACAAGGGTCAATTGTAAATTAGAGATTTTATAATTTTCGAATAGATTTATGATTATAAAAGTAGGGTAGACATGTGGAGATTATCGAACTGAACAAAACGTGATCCGTCTCTTAAATGTGTGTCAACCACAGACCTTATTTCCAGCTATTTTCCAAAATTCTATGGAGAAATTGCATTGTTTTTTGTCGATGGAACCCAGGCCGCGTCACTGTGGCACTCTATAAAGTATATCGTATTGTATCTACAACAATAATATGGTGTCTAGGTAAGGGGTTAGTGTTAGGGTTATCTAAACTGGCCTTCCAGATTGTCGGTCTTTTCTGAAATTGATATCAAAATGTTGCAAATAGTGTCCAAATCTGTCCTGGTTCAATGGCAATTTTTGGACCCAGTTTAGCATGACATTTGAAATCATCTAATTCCTTTTAAGTCATTTCTATTCACACTTTGAGATCCTAGGTTTGTTTTGATAGATCCTCATTCCTGTTTAAATCATTTGCTATGTTCCAGCACTTTTATGCAAACTATCCAATTAAAATCTTGCCCAAATTCAAAGCTGAAAGCCTAAGTTGACCACTCTTGCCCCTTGTCAAGATACATTTACACCTCTTTACCAGAAAAATACAAATCAGCAGGCTTCGTCAACATGAAGAGTGTTTCTCCACAATCCAAACCCAATCCCAAATCAGAGTGTGTGGATTGACAAAGTGGTCACTCCTAGAATCTGATGAGGCCTGTCATTTCCCTCTGAGCCCTGATGAGGGCTCATCCACACTGACGCACGTCATTAGAATATGAAAGAAGAAATAAGGGGGCAAAAGTTTCCTGGAAGGCTTTCATAAAAAACTTTTCTTGATTGGGACATTTGAGACTGTCATTTCCTTCCCCGGCTTCCTGTCGCTGTTGACGATTTGAAGCGTCTGGTGATTGTTTGTCAGTGTCCGAGGCGATCTGGCGCCCGTTTTGCAGCTGTCTCTACGGATGGGAAGCGGCCAAATCAATCCTGAACTGTCAGGCGACGTGGTGCAGGTGCGTGAAGGTGGGAGGGTTTGAATTTACATTTATATATGAATGTAGATGCCGGCGGCAGCGCTCACATCGACATGTTAAGACGTTGACATGCTAATCACAGGGCTAGTGGATGCCACCTGTCCAGCAAGGTGACGGGATGTGGCGGCCAGAAAAAGACACACGCGCACACATTTACACACCCTCACACAGGGTAACATATGTCCTGCTCCAACAGATAACTAGCCACACAAGCTGTCACTCTGAGAACACACAGGAATATTAAAATAGGCGTCTGTGTGACAGTGGAGCTGCTTTCGCTGTTGGCTGGCGGTTACCTTCCCTTTGCATTTCTGTCTCCCCCCTCTTTCCCCACACACAGGTCCCCCACTGCAGATTGGTATCTCCCTCTCTATTTCACTGTATGAATAGAGTGGTGCAATATGAGGCCTAAACCTGGAAATTGGTTAGCATCACTTGTCTTTTCTAATGGGTGTTTGGCTTGATTCCCCAAATAATGGCTGTGGTTAAAACAAACTTGCGAGATGTTGAATCGTCTGGTACATTTCTGAAGTTTTGATAGGTCTTAAAAACGGCAGATGCTAACAAGTGGCTAAATGAGAAGACATCATGCCTAACAAAAGTTCACCTTTTAGCTTAGCAATGTTGACGTTATTGTTTATAGCATAAGAATAGCTATTAATTTCTGCAGAATACATTTATGCTTCTACTATTATAAAATTAGTGGTGATGATGTATTTCATGTCTATAAGGTTAACTTTGGCAAGAGCCATGCTAGCTTAGCCTAACATTATCTTTTTACTTTTGTCAATTGAATTATAATTCAACTATTATAAAAGTGGTTATGTGAAGATTATCCTGTTTAACAAAACGTATAAATATAATATACTTGTGTTTGTCACAGATCCAATGGAAAAAATCCATTACTTTTGTCAATGTAGCCCTTGCGATGCTAACTTTCGGGTTAGCCTATAGGCTACAAATACGTCATCACTGCACCACTTTATACTCTTCTGAATTTGTCCCTCTCTGCTCAGGACATCATGCTATACTTCTTTCTTTTTGAAATCCATTCATTTTGTTTTATCTCTCAGTGTATCTCTCATTTTCCACACCTGAAAGTTTGAGCCAACTTGAAACAGGGCACCCGTATCTCTTATTTCTTCAGCAGTGTGGCCTTTGACCTTTCGGTCCCGCCTTCTAGTATGGTTGTGTCTGGCCAAGCTGCCGAAACTGACACAAAGCTATCAGTGAAAGCCAACCATCAGCCCAGACTGATAAGACCTGATCCCAGTCTGATCTTTGAACCCCTTGAACTTCACAATGGCCTTAAAATGCAGAGGGCCAAAACAATCACAGCCGAAGAAACCCTTTGGAAAACTAAAGAAAAAAACATGTCAAAAATGGTTTTGATTGCTAAATACATGCACATGTTTAATGGATTATGTCAATATTCACCTTTTTTCATATACCTGGTTTATATGATCTCTCATTTCTGTCACCTTTGTATATCATTATTATAGCTAAACTATATGTTAATTGTTGGATTAACTTGAAAGTGAAGGCAGGAACTGAGGAAGGTTATTATTTGAGCTTCAAAGAATCACTAGAAGTTATTTTTTTATTACAGACAGACTGTTGTCATGGTCCTAAGCATGAATCCAACTGTCCCTTGCTTGCTAACATGAGAACGAAATGTTTGGTTTTAACCCTTTCACGCATAGAGGCTACTACAGCGGACAGCTTTTCAAAAGGTTGTTTTCTTGTATATGCATGGGTTTTGATGGCATAGTTGCACCATCAGCCACTACATAGGGACCCTATTGCATCATCCCATACTTTCAGCGGAAAGTCAGTGTAAGTGCATGATACATTTCTCTAAACCAAGATGGACGACAGAAAGCCAGATGGACCGAATCACTCGTTGATATCTTGCCAATCGGTTTATGGAAAGCGCTCCCTGCAGGTTATAACAATGTTGGTGACATCAAGTAACAACTAAGGAGTCATATAATTCATAAATTGTCAGAGTATTGATTTTATGTTTGCACTAAAGTGGACGTCATGCATCACTGGCTATATTTCAACTAGACAATTCATACTGGTACTGCTACTGTTGTTCTTGAAAATACTTCATTTGCTATATCTTTTTGGGCCGCAAATCAATATACTTATGTTATTATAATTAAAGTTTGCACATCTTTATTTATCATTTTTCCAAATTTAAATGTCTTCAGTTCAAACTTTAACGTGTACTGTCCACCTGAGTGGACATATAAAAAAAGTTTTTTCTAAATTTGAAAAGAATAGATAAAAAGAAACTAAAGTTAAATCTTGTTTTTCATGCCCCAAGAGCAATACAAACACTTGGTAAAAAACTCTTGACTGAGGTTTTCATAATTCATGCATGAAAGGGGATAAAATATATATCAACAACAATAGTGTTGCCCCAGAATAAACAATTTGTGTTGCCCCAGAATAAATAATAATCACCTTTCTTTTCCCCTAACATTTCCTCTGGCATCATCAACGGGTCATATTTAGCTCTGTGTTGAACTGAACTAACACATAGTAGAATAAATACTTTGTTAATCCCACATGAACAGAACCTGTACATTACACACACATATTTTTATATATATTTTTTTTTTTGTTTGTGGAGGAACTTGAACTAATTAACATTCACTAAGCAAAGTCCCTATGGACTGAGCTTCTGCCTTCCCCTACACAGCAGTCCTTTCTCTAGTGTACTCCAAGAATGAAACTTAAATATTTTTAAATTGTTCAGAAAGTCTTGATGAACTGGACCATGGAGAAGCTTTCTCTTAGTATTTACAGTTGGAAATTCATGTAGCAAGCATGGCATCTGCTGTGAAGATAGACATCCAGAAAAGGACAGGTTGTTGAATCTAGCGGAGCTTCCTTTCCCTCGGTATTGGAGCTGATTTAACTTAGCTCTCCAGTTGCTGGCATTGTGGCCCACGGTTGAACCTCACACTGTACAGACAAGGTGATAGGCTGCAGTGATTACATCTGTCCCTAGAGCAGGGCCAGGAAAATGGCCCATTTCCCCATTTCTATTATCACATTTGACCTTCCTCATCCTCTCTGGCCTGACAAAAAGACCGTTTAAGGCACACTTATTAAACATAATCTAGTGAAGTTATTAAAACAAGCCAGCTTACTGAGAGACCTGCCACAATTCAATTACCTGTGTAGCTGGAGGGAGAAGCGGCCAGAGAGGGTGACGAGTCTTCTGCTTTTATAGAGCGGGAGGAACGCTGTAGTTAGCGTGGCTTCAATTAACACAATGGGGCTGCGGCGATAATTGAGCTAGCCTTCCATTGGTCGAGAGGAGAGTTGGAGGTTGGTGGCTGTCTGCTGCCGGCGCTGAGGGCAGTGTCGGGGCCACGGTGAGCTCATACTTCCTTGTCACTCACTTTATAGTTAGTTCCTGGATTGTGGCTTTTCCATTAGAGCTGGAGTCAAAGATATGACACTGTCATTATAGTGCAGTGATGGAAAAAAACCCTGCAAAGACAATTTATTTCATTTTTAAGAAGCTCCTCGTTATAAATGACTGTCATTGGCTTATTTGACACTGTATTATCTATTATCTCACTGCATGCTATTTTTACTTTCCCTTCTATCTGTCATCATTGCTGTTCTTGTCGTTTCCTCATCTCATCAAATGTTTAGCCCCACAAACTCTTCCTTTGTCTGTGTAGTATCTTGTTAACATAGCTCCACGGGCTCAAAGCACATTTCACAGATTCTAGAAATATTGTAGTAAAAGACAGAAATTCCCCAAAAAGTAAAACACTTAAGCATTCCCTTTATTTCTTTTCTTGAGGGTGTTTTTGTGGGTCTAGGATCCAACCTTCGCAAATAAGGAGCTGGACTTCACACATTCTTGAGACAATTACTTCTGCAAACAAATAAAAGATCCTTGGAGTGTTCTTGCACATTGGAAATCAGGTGTAGATGACACACTTATTTTATTTACTCTAAACATATCACACCATCAAGTCCCTCATCATAGTCTTTAATCTTAGCATTTCAAATTCCTTGTTTGACTTGTTTGTACAATTCAAGCTGATTCCCCTGTCATTTCAGTCCGCCTGTGTCCTGCATTTGGGTCCTTCCTACTGCCACTCCACAGTGACATTTGCTTTCTTTAATTTGCACTTGACCTGCCCTGTCATGGTCGAGCACAGCAGGTGGGCAAAAAGTGCAGGATGGACAACCGTTTTACAGAAATATACCTTTAATTGGGGTTAGAAGGCAGGCAGGATATTTCAGGACATGGCAAAACGGAACAGAATTATCCAAACATACATACAGAACTCTCCTATGGGTACAATCAAGGTTCAGACAAACAACAACAGAAAACCAGAACTTAAATACATGCAAGACTAATCAAAAGGACAAGACACAGCTGGGGATGGAAGGCAAAATACAACAGCACCAGGTGAACAGAATCAGGTCAGCAAACAGGAGGGACACAGGAATTTAAATCAGACATAAAACATGAAACAGAGAGTTTGCGACACTGCCCTTTATTGAGATATGAGGTGAAGTGTCTTTATGGCAAAAATTGCAATGCATCTACCGTTTGATTTCCTCCCTATGTCCTTTAAGGCTCCCACAATCCTATGGTTGAACTTCACTGTACGGTTTAAATGCTCTGAGGTGAGCATGTCTATTCTGCCGCTTTGTTTCTATACCAGTCCATCATCAAGCTCACCATTTTACAGGATTCCTGACAGAATTGAATTTCTGTCTTATGCATATCTGAACATGTATATACAGTATTGCCTTACAGTTGACCTGTAACTCCCAATATTGCCCCATGTATCTTCCATATTTCTTTCAACTTTAAGCCACTTCTGAAAGGGTTAAAAACACAATCTCTGCCTAACCAGTTGTTCTGGAGCTTTCAATCACATGATCTTCATGATCTGATGGACTTTATATTGTAGAATGTCTCATCTTTGTGTCAGTACTATAAGAACTACTGTACTCACTTAATATTAATTATAATATGTTTTCAATAAACCTGGTTATTTTGGAAATTATACCTCCAATTGAAATATTGAAAGCAATACCAAGTATAATTGTCCCTTTCAAAGACAGTCATTGTTTAACTGACAAGTCTGCCAATGTCTGCTCCAAACCCAAAACCTTCTATTATGACACTTTGTTTCAATGGATAACCTGTGGTAATCTTCCAGAGATGTATTACAGTGTTGCCAGGCTTGTCAAATGACTGGCACTTGTCAACGTGTCCACATGTATGCATCTCTATCGACGTGTGAGTGTGTCTGTTTACCTCTGTTTGTTCCAGTGTCTCCTGCAGCGCGCCAGGGATCGCTGGGTTATCAGTGTAATTGGATCACCTCCCTGTCATGTTGTCCCGGTGTTTGTTGATAGGCCCTGTTTTAATTTGGCCTTAGTCTCTAATCTGCTGTAGCTGGCCCCGTTACTGCAGTAATCCCTCAGATAAGTGGCAGGCAGATTGGGTATGCGAGGAGGAGAAGCCGTGTGCCCTGGCCTTGCTGGTAAGCCTCTGTAAATATGAAGGGGGGCAGGCTATTTAATGGGGAAAGTAGAGTGAGATGAATGTGTGTTATGGAGCTGGGCTTCTGTTAGAAAGCTCAGGGACTTTGCTCAAAAGTCAAACCAAGGTCAACAGAAGGTGCTGGCTAAGGTCAGAGGGGCTTCTAGCATTTTGTAGCTATTCCTCTTGATGTCACTCCCAGTGGGGATTAGTGCTGAAACTCACTATCACACAGCTCTTCATTTGACAATGACCATTTCAGACTAATAGTCCCTGCATCACTAATCAAATCTGAATGGAGGGTGCTGGACTCATCTGCCAATTGTTACATTTTCTTCAAAAGGTTTTACATTTTCACAACATGAATTGTCTAATGGCTTTCTCTTAACCCTGTAAGGCCCCCGGTTGTAATTTTCCAACATTACTTTAAGCTATCCTAAAAAAGTCACTAAATGTTTTGTTTTTTTTAAAAGACTACATTTACGTAGTCAAAATGTCCTTTTGTTCAGCCTCACAATGCTATTGGGTAGTACATGTGTTTATAGGTCCTGCCCTCTGGCCATACACTCAAACAACTTCCGAATCTTCAAACAAGCTACATTTCTTTTTTTTTGGACTGGATTTGTCAGATTCAAATATATATGTTTTTATTATTACAATGTCTAGAACATGTACATATTCAGTTATTGCGGAATACATTCATCACATTTGATTTTGAGCAGCTTATGTCTTTGTTGCAATATTACATACCTGGGTCAGTGTGGTAGTCAAAATAGCATGTGCACCTGTCATGGAGATTGCCCTTCATATATGTTCACATAGGGAAATAAAACACTAATACAAATAAAATGTCTTTGATAATTCACTATAACTAAGTTCTAAATGTGTCCTCTGTTAAGATTTTGAATTAAGACCAGAATTTAATAAATGAATACATTATTTCTGATAGCAGTATGTGCATTTATATCTCTAGCAATATTTTAAACTCTACTTGTATTTTATCAGTTCATTAGTTACAAAAATACATTGAACTCTTCTCTGGTTCTGGCAGATGTTTTGGGACACTTGGATGTAGTATGATAATTAGCCTATTATCATTAGCCAGACAGCATTGTATGACTTGGTGAACTGGTTTACCTGCATGTATGGGTGTAGGTATTCCTTTTTTGCAAAATAGTCATTATATACAGTCTTTAATTAACTATTAGTAGAGAATAATGAGTAATGAATATATTTTATTGGGATCCTATTAATATTTAATAATACAAATAATAAAATTAAATAACGTGCTTTAACCACCAGGTGTCCCTTTCTATCAGCTGTGCACCGGTATGGTGTAAATACAGCCTATCTACCAATTGGATCAAATATAAAAGTCAGCCGAATTAGTGTTGATACTGCAAGGAGACGTATTGTGTGAAAAGAAATGTAAGATGTTGTTTAATGGCTGATATATTTATGATCCACGTCACATCTTCAGTTTTGGCGGCAGTTCTCCTGTTTGTCTAGAAGTCTTCTCATCAGGGATCTATAAATAGAGAACTACGGCAGATATGTAATATTTAATGCAGCCGAACCGTGTATTACAATGCCGTTATGTGATGACTTTCAAAGAGAAAAGCAAGAACACTCAGAATAAAGTATTATTTAATTTTTTTTAAATGTTTTCGGATTTCACATTGCATAAACACCATATCCCAACGTGCATTGCGGCTAAACCATCCAATCACCGAGCTGAGGATCTGCCTACTTCTGTTTCCGGTATTGTTTTTGACGGATGTATTTTGTTATACACACATTCCTTCACATTTACATTTTAATTTACATTAAAGTATTTCGTGAGGCCATCTACAATGTTTTTAAATATAACTACGGTTGTAGTTGAAGAGTTTGTAAATTAACATGAAGCCAAGTTGTTGCCTGGCAACACAATCGCACAACGTCACGTCCGCTCCCACCTAAGGCCAACTTTGCAATATTACAACATTTCCCTAAAAACGTACCAAAACGTAAACAATTGAAAAACTCTTTCATTTCTGCTCCAGAGGCAGAAGTGGGCTTTACAGGGTTAACACAAAAAAACATTAGCTCCAATGATGAGTACATCTTAATACATTCTTCATTCAAAAAGGGATGTCACAACAATAGAAATGTTGAAGTTTAAACCAATACCAGTTAAATTGCTCAATTGATTGAATTAATACCCAAGAAAGAACTAAAATAAAACATTAAATTGTAGGCAAATTCGACACGCAATGTAAGATAAACATGTTATAATTCCCTCGCCAATATCTATGTCATAATGAGTTGATGCTATTTCCTTCAAACAACTGGAGTCTTCAAGACATTTCTAGTCTTGAAGACACATTATTACATTCTAATGTTATTGCCCAATACACATGTTTACTGAGTGGAGCCCAAACAAACAAAAATATGCGACTAAAAATGATCACAACTGACTGTTAACGGTAACAAGCTGGGACCTTGAGAGGCTTTATAGTGAGTTAAGTGAATCGATAGTATCACAAAGTCAAGTTTGTACATACTGTGTGGAGCCGGTATTAAAGGTGGAGGTAGGTAAGTTTCAGAAACCGGCTCGAGATACACTTTTTGTTATATTCCATGGAATCCCGATAGCAATGAATATCTTAAGTGCTTTTACAAAAATCCATACAAAAATTTCATCTGTGGAAGCCGTAGTACTGTAAAAAGTACAACCAATCCGATTGGATTGCCGCCCTGTCTGTCAACCTTCCATCTCGTGCACGCACAAATGTATCTCGTGCACTCATTGGGCGTGCCGTCATTGGGCGTGCATTGCAGCAGTACTTCTATGACTCGCCAGCAACAGACGGCCACTTTCACCAGTCTGCTGACGTCATGTGCGCGTTCATGTGTGTTGGAGGAGGTGCTCTGTAAGGAAGTCTGAAGGAAGGGGCGGATTCTTTTCGGCTGTGTACTTTCAAATTTTAATGCACTCGAGCCGGTTTCTGAAACTTACCTAGCCCACCTTTAAGTGTAGTGAAAAAGACAACAACCTTTTATAATTAGGGATTTACAAATGTTAACCCTAACCCTAACCCTGGGAAATATACAGCACCTTCTTTTTGATATTCATACGATTGATTCATGTTGTACATCAATACCTGTTTAGAATCATAGAAATAATGCAATTTGTCTTCATGTCTGTCCTTCTATTCTGACCTATTTTTATTTTATTTTATTTTACCTTTATTTAACCAGGATAGGTCTCCTATTCCTATTAGAGTTGGCATATATACGGATCCTTTTACGGACTCAGGGTCTTCTGAGTCAGTCATTGAAGAGATCCGGATCATACGAGTCATTTGAGTCATATGAGTCAGCATCACCAAGAGCGTAGAAATCCTACCGGTGAAACCGAAAACTTGTTGCATTTCACGAGCATATTAAACTGACGTTACATTAACCTCTGCTACACAGTGTCTTTTGCTTTAATAAAAAATGTTGATCACAAAAAAAAGGGTTATTTTGCGAATCTGAGTCTGCTGTTGACTCGTGCATGACGACGAGTCTGGATCTCTGGATCTGCTGTTATACTGTTACGGATCTGAGTCCGCACAAGTCTGTTGTGTTTTGCACTGTGAGTCAGGATTTGCGAATCTGAGTCTGCTGTTGACTCGTGCACATAGCCGCGGGAAGTAGGGGTGCAGGAGGTGCTGCAACACCCTGTTGGCAAATGGTGTACATTTGAAAAACTTCATGTTACTGTTGAATTCTCTCCCCACTTTTGGCCGGCCCCTAAGTAAAATGATTTCCCATGGCTATGCTCGTGCATGACGAGTCTGGATCTCTGGATCTGCTATACGGTTACGGCTCTGAGACTGAGTCCCCACGAGTCTGCAGGAAGAGAAGTCAGGATTAGGGAATCTGAGTCTGCTGTTGAGTCGTGCATGATGACGAGTCTGCCTGGATCTCTGGATCTCTGGATCTGCTACGGTTTACGGCTCTGAGTCCGCACGAGTCTGCAGGAAGTTTCACTGATCCGCCTCCCCCTGAGCCAAACGATAACTTCTGGCACCTATCCTACTTGCTAAAGGCTAGGCAGATGGACTGGGGTACGTTGTAATGTGATTTTACATGTTATAAGGAGAATAGCGAGTGACGCAATTTATAGTTTTAATTTGTATGTCACCAGGTGTAGGACTCAAAGGACTCGGGTTAATCGAGAGGGGAGACTCGTCACGACCAGCTCATTACTAGGATCCGGGTTAATGATCCGGATGAATCAGGACTCACCCATCTCTACTTCCTATAATATGTAGAGGTAGGTCGTAGCGGAGGTTGGCGTGAATGGGGGTTTGGTTTAGGAAATAAAATGTATACATTGTGTTTTTGTTCTGGAATAGCAACACCTGGGGCCTGTACTACGAAGCAGGATTTTCACTTAGCGGGCTAACTTCAGGGAAAACTTGGGGTTTCCGGTCCTACAACGCTGGTTCTCTTTTTAGCAGGCTAGATCTCCATGGTAACTTATGCTGAGCGTTGCAGGCTAAGAGATCAACTCAGTGAAAGCACTGTCTGCTGACCAATCAGAGCTCAGTGTGCGGAGTTTAAAGCGATCAAGTCATATTACAGGAGAAAGGAAATACAGAAAAGCTGCCGTTGCAGGAAAGACGGCCGGCAAAAATCACCGACTGTGTGAACATTAATAGAATATCACCTCCATCTTCACAGCAATCTGACTATTATAACATTAGTGTTAAGATAGCTTACTTAAATATCTGCCACAACATAAGTAACCGGATCAAAGTAACAGTACAGTCCGCGGCATATCACATCATAATGTATCATATATCTCCTTATCTGAGTCAGCTGAGCCGTATCTGGCCGTTGCAACACTCACAGTGTCACATACTGTATGCAGAAGTATTATTTTAAGCAACACATTAAGTTGACGAAACACTCGAGACAAATGTAATTAAAGTCAGATCCACTCGTGTCTTGGACGGGGCAGTGATATCATAAACCTGTTAATGTATGCATTCAAACACTTGTTCTGTTACCAGCTGTATTCACCTTGCAGGTGCAGCTATGTGGCTTTGATCCTGGATAAACACACTAAAGTTTAACTTCTTCATATGTCTAATATTATAGTTGACTTTTCATTCAGGAAGTATGACGCTGCGCTGTCAGTATGCTTCTCCATGTTTGTGATTGGTCGAATGCTCCAAATACCACCCCTTTCATGTGAACGCGCACCTAACTAGATAGGACACGGCTGGCTTGAGGGATCCACTTGATAACCAGCGTCGTAGGACCGCTTAGCGAGAGCGCGTATGTTTTGGATTAGGCCAACCGGCTAACTCAAACATATCCAGGTTAGGTTGAACCGGCTTCGTAGGCCAGGCCTCTTGTCTGTACATGCAGATAATAATAAAAAATTTTTTTTTTTTTTTTGTCTTAAAAAGGTTTGCCTATGAGTGTATCTATTTATTGATGTATAGTACTTTTGTCTCTCCTGTGCAGCACACAACGTCTCCTTAATATTTATATGCATATGAATAAACATTTTGCTTTTTGGTTAGCCTTCATCATCTACTCTCTTTGGACATTTGTAGTATTTACCTTCCATTTGTTTGTAGACTTGTGACAAGCACAACAAGTGTGTATTGTGGGTAAACCTATAGTCCATTAAGCTCAGCTGTAGCCACCTTGGGTCTGTGCCAGTTTTGAGGGTAACTGGAGATGAGTATGACATCATCGCTGTGGATAGGAGACAACCAATAATAGCAGCTTGTGCTGAGCGCAGAGCTGCTCAGTTCACTCTTTGGCCTGGCTGATGTCATGGGACCCTGGCTGTTATCAGGGCGTTAGCATGCGGAGAGGATATGTAGAGGCTAAAGGGATGAGGTGTAACTTTAGTCCTGACACCCCGACAACCGTCCGAAGAAGTAAAATAGAGGAAAGAATCTGTGGTCCCAGGCTCATTTGGAGCGGAGCCTAATTGAATTAGGGCCGAATGAGAACACGGAGGAAGATTTCACATGCTTCGTAAATGCCTGGAGATCCGTTACTTAGTCTTGGCAGGGTTCTGGGCTCTTTAAAGCTGACACTAAAACCATTGAGTGCACTGAGAAATGACAGCTTTTGAAACGGGATCTCGACCTCTTTTCCTCACCAAGGTTCATCTCTCTGGCACTGAGACAACATGTACAGCTGTCTATAAGGAGCTCAGTAACTCAATTCTGTTCACATCATTTTAGTGGTGACCTTTTGAGTTTTACGCTTCAAAGTGATTGTATGTTTTTATCCTTTATTGGAATTATGTTTAAAAATACGTGCTGTACATTATAACGACTGCTAGCTGAGCTTGACTGGTTGTCATTATAGGTTAACTGGGATATAACTAATTAATGTCTTTATAGTTTTATTTTATAGCACATTTACATAACATAATTGCATTTTGGTGATATGTACATATGTTCTGTTTTTTCATTGCTATACAGTATATATATTTGCTGTTTTTTTTTTTTTTTCATGTGCCATGTTACTGTGACAAATTATTTCCCAAACTGGGATCAATAAAAAAATCTCTTCTTATCTTATTTTAATTATAATTATTTAAAGTGTTACTACTGATTCTATCCGACTCATTTTAAAGCAAGGGAAATAATACAATGTATGCAACTACTTTACATTGAATTTCAGGATTTATAAAGAAAATACAAGCTTTAAATCGTGAAATAACTTTCTGTGTTTTTTGTAGAAGCCATTTCAAATCATATGTATTTGTTATGTTGTGAGTTCTGACCAATTCTCTATTGTAAAACAGATGATTACCATTTTTTTTCCCGGAAACTGCTGCATTTATTTTAGGTTATTATTATTATTTCAAATGTTCAGAGGGAGTGTGGGCGACAAATTCCCTCTGGAAAGAACTTTAGGACTTTAGCCTTTGCAGACCTTTGACATGCACAAACACCTATATAACACACTACAGGAAAGGGAAAACCCCAAAAAGCTAAATAGGACCTCTAGTGTTGTTGTAAATAAAGGAAAATAGAGGTGAATGAGAATGCAATGTGACTCTCCAAATACAGTTCCCAGAGAATAAAATGTCAGCAGTTTGAATGTAGTTTGAATGAAAGTGGACATTGTTTGGGAAAATAAATGTTGCTGTTACTTTTTTGATAATGATGACACTATTCAATGCGACGGAAAAGTAAACAACATTGCAGTCACCTCCACGATATTGGGGTGAAGTCTTTAAAATTGCTCTCGGTGCTGGTGAAGTGCACGCAGCGCTGAGGTTGTACTCTCTGCCTCACTGCTGACACTGACAGGAAGCTTTGTCTTTGTCTGCTCTGTGCCATCTCCGGGCTCGCCGGCCTGTTTGTTTTAATCAGCACTATGTTTGCCAAAGAGCTTACCTCAGGAGATGGGAGTCCTTGTGTGTTCTCCTACAAAGCAGCGAGGATGAGGCCAAGTGGGGGGGGGGGGGGGGGGGGGGGGGGGGGGGGCACCACTGCATGCCTTTAATACATATTTTCTGCCTTATTTTCAACATTTCACATTTTAGGTTGAAGGTGCATTAAAAAGGTGTTGTTGCAGGGGGGTTGATCAATAACAATGACTCAACAATCACCCCGCAGGTGCTGAACTGTCTGACTTTACAACTGTGCACTCCATTTAGAACACTGCACACAGCTCAGTGACAGCGGACGGTGTCAACAATGGAGAGAGTCAAATTGGGAAAAGTTAAAACACTTTCTTCTTCTTTCTCAGGCCAAAAGGACAATAACAAAACAATATTTTCCTTTTTACATGGCAATACATGTTTGAGACTTTTGTGTTATTACTATTTAAAGGTAGGGTATGTAAGTTTGAGAAACCACCTCGAGTGCGCTAG
The DNA here is from genome assembly GCA_902827135.1 of Harpagifer antarcticus. Classification (NCBI taxonomy): domain Eukaryota; kingdom Metazoa; phylum Chordata; class Actinopteri; order Perciformes; family Harpagiferidae; genus Harpagifer; species Harpagifer antarcticus. Next base: position 2,235,017 of record CADEHL010001074.1, read on the forward strand.
AATTTGAAAATACACGACCAGAAAAAATCTGCCACTTCCTTATAGAGCCCCTCCTCCAACACACATGAACGCGCACATGACCAATGAGGGCACGAGATAAGTTCGTGCACAGATGGAAGGCTGACAGGCAGGTAGGCCATCCAGTTATTTTAGCCGGGCCGGCGAATATATTACGGCTTCCATAGATGACATTTTGTTATGTATTTTTTGTCAAAGCACTTAAGATATTCATTGCTATCGGGATGTTAAGAGCATTCCATGGAATATAACAAAAAGTGTATCTCGAGCCGGTTTCTCAAACTTACCTACCCCACCTTTAAAGTATAGATTTCTTAACCTCTTAAGCCCGAGGGTCCCCCCAGTGGACCCCTCCCACCGTTTTTTTACGAGACTATGTCTCAGGGCTTCTTAACATTTATGAAACTATTAATGTTCCATACCCTTTTAACGGTAAGAAACTCAGCTAACTGACAATGTGAACCATGTTTAGCTAAAAGAAACACAAGAATAGTACCAAGCCTTTGAATTAGCTTGGAGCGAAAAAATGCTAACTAATGCTAACGGACCTTTGCACAGCACTCACGGTAGAAATGCCCTTATTACTTATCTTAACTGCACAAACAAGATATCCGATTAAAGCTGAGACTCCACAGATTCCACACATGTAATGTCATCACTGTAGGACTCAGAATTGCGGAGCTATCAGCCAGAAAAGAGAAAGTTAAACAACATCCGGTTTCAAAAATATTACAATAATTACGTCTTACCTTTTTTGATTTGTGATCAAAAGTTGTGTTCACCGGAATAAAAACGCCGCTCAAGGTTAATCCAATGTCTTTGTGTCACGTAGACATTTTGACTGATAATCCATCATCATATTTATGGCAATATACTGGCTATAAAGTTTTGCAGTCCAGGCGTGCACTTTCAGATATGCTTTGTTCGCTTCTCTATTACGTCCGCTATGGTAATGTTTACGTGGATTTGGGAACTGCTCATTGATTCTATTGGTTCTGATGGTTAAGAAAAAGGTGTAAATCACACAAATCGACCAATGGGTTCCAGAGATATAGTCCTGCGTAAAGTATAAAGAATGCCAGCCAGTTTAAGTACATTAAGCAGGCGACTTCATTTATTGTTTACTACGGAAGGAAGCAGGAAGCAGGAATTGCCGAGACCCAGAGCACACGGAGCACAGAGCGGACAGCAGATAACGGAATTGCTGTTTTATTGCTTATATCAGAACATTTCAAAGGGGACACAGCCCCATTGGATATTAACCTATGGATTAACTACATCATCGTTTTTATCGTTTTAATGCCATTGAAGACCAGTTTAGACCAGACAAAGAGGAAGGTAAGCCATTAGCCTAGCGCATGTTGGTACCTAGCGCCACTTGTTTTGATGTATGTTTTTGTTGATAACCTCGCAAGTTTGTATCTTTCAGTGTTGAGGTGGGCACCATTAGATTCTGTGTCTTTACGATCATAAACGATGTGTTGGGTGTGCAGCTAGGATAAGTAATAAGGGAGCTAGGAGTGATTTTCGGTGCAGTAATAGGTTAGCATTTTTCGCTCGGGGCTAATTCAGAGCCTCACTGTTAGCATTGTGTGTTTTTTTTCAAAAGATAAATGAAAAAGATCAGTTAAATGAGTTTTTTCCCCGTTATATGGATATAAAATATTCATAGTTTATTAAATATTAAGGTTCCTTAGACGTTGTTTCCTGCAAATGACGCGATTTTAGCGTCATTTTCAGGAAACAGAGTATGTTTCCTGCAAATGACGTTAGGATAACAGAGTATGTTTTTATATATATATTTTATTTTTTTTCACAACAGTTGTATTTGGATGGAATGAATACCTATAGTGATAATTCAAAGTAGTAAAATGATTTTTACAGTGAAAAGGTTCAAATGGAACTGATGGTTCCCAAATTACCCAGAGGTGAGTCCGCCTGGACTTTATTTTTCTAAATCTGTCTAAAAAGGTCAAATTTAACTTGTTTTGCATCAATCTTGATACAGGGTACTTATTATATGTTATAGTTTGGATTCCTAAAGCCTTTAGTCTACTAAACCATCATTCAAGGGTGGTTTTCACTATAAGTAATGGGTTTTCTTTAGGCGGACATTAGAATTTACATGTTTTTACTATGTTCCATCTGAATTTATTTTAAAATATAAACATCTATATTGATTCTGACACTTCTACATCCAACTCACAGATGTAACCTTGCTTTGAGAGAAAGGATTATTAATTTACCCCTTTTAGAAGTGAAGATATAGTCTTTGTTGTGTTAGTGGCATTTTCGAGCCTGAAACCTGAAAAACAGGCTCAGGGCTTAAGAGGTTAAACGATATTTTATAGGGTATTCAACAATTTGAGTCTTTCACTCCCAAAGGTTGGGGGACTAATGGGAGAAAAGTATTATTTACGTTTTTTGAAAGTCAACATGTATGCAATCCTATTAATGATATCCTGACTTGTAACATCTTAACCTCCTTTTAACCATTTATTCTGGCAACCTTCTGTGGTTGCCGATTTCTTCTTCTTCTTCTCTTTTTACAGAAATTAGAATATCACAGACAGAATTGATAAAACTGTGGAAGTGTCTGTTCCCTATCATAGTTTTTGTTTGGATGTGAGAGTTTAACTTGATATCCTGGCTTGGGGTAATCATGACACGATAAATATCCTCAATCTGTTTGTGTGATCATGCCATGAGATCCAAGTGTGCTACATATTAGATTAAATAACACAATGCATTGAAATATTCCTAACCCCAACTCTAACCCTAACCCTACATTTGGTGGATATGGATGGGTTTGTGTCCAACACAATCACTATTCTCTGTTATAAGACCACTTTTGGCTATCACATCCTCAACTTCTCTCCTCCCTCTTTTTATTTGTTCTGCACCGCCCGCCAGCCCTCATTTAGCACGTCCACTCCCGGCCAGACATACCATCTTTGGCATCACACCCCTCTGTCAGGCTGCTTCTCAATGGCATCAGCTCAGCCCACTGCCCTTCCAACACCCTCTTTTGTCAGCAGCACAAAGTTGATCTATTTACCGACCATCCAACTGATCTTTTTCACAAACAACCCAAGCTAAAGGAACGAGGGGATGCAGGGATGTCAGCCAGCTTGCCGTCCAAACACGGCTCCTTCTCTTCAGTCTGCAGTAAAGCCCATCTGGAGGCAGCATTAGAAGCGGTATCCAATTCAATCCCTTCCCTCAACCTTCCAGAAAGCTTTTAGCCACATTTTAGCACACAAAAGCTGCTGCTCTGGCCTTTGTAGCTTGAGCTTCTATTTAAGAAGGTGAGGGTGAGGATGCAGGGAGAAGAAATCAATAAAGTTTCCTGGCTCTCAATCTTCTTGGCCTGCAGTAGAGGTGTTTTTAGGTTGAGAGGAGGGGAGAGAAGAGTGGAAGGAGGTGGGCTGTTTTTGTCAATCATAAGCTTTGCTGACAAATCCTTGACATCATTTGGCGGATTGTATCGATAACTTCTTCCCCGGACTGCAGAGGACAAATCGAAATCATTTGTTTGGCATTGTGTGGGTAATGCTGGTGGGGGGGAGGTTGCTGTGGGCAGCGGGGAGGGGATGACGTCCGGGACAAAGCCGGTGCTGCCAGCCTCGGCCGTGACCTTGGCAGCTGAAGGCATTTGTACTGCAGAGAAGTTCAAAGGTCACCGCGAGTCAAGCGGGTTCTGCATTCCCAGCGAATCTTAGTTTTTGACAGACAGCGGACAGCTGCTCTTCACAGATAAACCTCCAATAGAAAGATGCAGATCAGTATTCTTCTTGGATCCAGTTTACACTGTGACATTGAACACAACATCCCAAAACCAACAAAAACTGGAGGCAAACACTGACTGATATCCTTTTTAATCCTAAAATGCATTCAAATATGCATTCACACTCACACACACCCAAACACATTTATCTCTCATAAATATGCCCACTCACACAGATCTGTATTCTTGGGTTCTTAGTGGGGGCTGTTACAGAGGGGAGAGAAAGAACCGGTTTTTCCTGCTTGCTGTTTTGACAGTTGTGGGCTTGAGCATCAAATGGCAAATCTCTTAATCTGCCCTTATTAACAAGAAAAACATGATACTGTCTGATATTCTCACACACATTCGCATCAGCACTGGAACGAAGGTAAGAGCTAGATTCCAAAGAGCTATTAGCATTACGTAATTTAAAAAAAGCATTGAGATAAAACAGATGCTGACACGGAGGTCCAAACTGGTTTGAGCTTCGGTGTTAGGTGTGTGGGCTTTCTGTAAAAGGAACAGGAATGAGACAGTGCTAATCAGAGTGTGTATCTTTGGCTGGGGGGTGGGGGGTGTTGTTCTATATGAGTGCCAGAAAGTGGCAGACTCTCTTAATCAGCTTGATCCATGTTTGAGAGCTGCGAAAGGGCAGACATTTTAGTCTGATGGGTCTGTCTGGACAATGCCCTACAGACCTTCATTTCTCGATTTGTTTGTTGTTGTGTTTTGCTCACCAGCTCCTAATAAACACTAGAGCGTCTTCAGAACAGGCATCATAGAAATGTGGCATGTGGCGCAGTGGGTTGTGTGTAGGTGTTCGGATCAGGGAGTCACAGGTTCAAACCCCACTGCAGTTAGCATGTCGTTGTGTCCCTGGGCAAGACACTTCACCCTAAATTGATCCTGTGGGGATTGTCCACGGTATCGAGTATGTAAGTCGCTTTGGATAAAAGCGTCTAACAAGTAACATGTAATGTAAAGACAGAATGCTGACCCGGGAGTTAGCATTGCAAGGACTCCCTTGCAGTGGCGGCCGGCCCATAGGGGCGCCGCCCCACCTCTTCCCACATACAAAAATATTAAATTAAAAAAAACATATTTAAAAAATATATATATTTTATATTTTTATTTTTAATGAACAAGGTAAATATCATACAATTGGTATCAGTAAAATGTATAATCTACAATAAAATCTCGTTTAAAATTGTGTTACGATGTCTAAAGTTACTGATAAGTCACATGTTTCCGGCCTTGCCCTTGGCATTAGTTTATCATTACCGGGCGGAGCCCCAGAGCCAAACAGCAGCAACCAGCACGTTGCAAAAGTCTCAATAGTAAACTGTGACGCCGAAACATAATTTCAGCCAATCAGCGCCATCAAATATTTTGGTCACGGGGGCGCCCACGTTGGCGCCCACGTTGCTTACGTGCGTTGACGTGAGTTGTTTTTTAGACTCGTGAGTGACCAAGGTGACGCAGTAGTTGGATGAGAATGGTGTGCAGGTGGAGTCGCCGGACCTCGGTCCGCACCCAATTCCGTGCGAGAGCTACTCTCCAATCCTTTCGAAAGGAGAAGTTTGGGAGATAAATTGATACTTAAAGACCTTGGACCGGACCAACCCGATATGTATATATCACAGCAAGCTCGTGAAAAAGACAAAACGTATCAACGAGGCTTCTCACGTAGCTGGTACACCAGAAAGGCATGGCTAGCTGGATGCAAACAGGTAAATGCTATCTTTTGTTTCCCATGCTTGCCCTTCAAACAGCCGGGGACAGATACGATCTGTTCAGAAACTAGACAAAGGTTAAACAAGTACAAACCACAGACTGTCTGTGTCATGGAGAATACAGTCGCTGGTTTATTTATGTCTGTATAGGCCGTTGTTGTGAGTGTGGACGGTCGGAGCATATATAACGTTAGCTTAGCCAAGCTCCATTCAGAAAACAAGCATTCTAAAAGGTTTTTCACCTGCCGTCTGTCTGCAGACTTGTCAAAGCATTAATTCAAGGTTTTTACTAACCGGTATCAGTATGTTGTTACGTCGGCATAATTTAGAAGCGTGTATTACAATTTAATCACGGTAAAATATGTTCATTTTGTTGTAGTTGTAGCTCCCGAGCCAGTGCGTCTTGTTTGAATGATGCGAGTAAACACAGCTGGCAGCCGCGGTGAAACTCGAGCGACTAGAGCGATGCGATAGGAGCGTTTAGAGCGAAGTGAATATTCGCATCACGTCAGGTCTGAACGCAGCATTAAAGCGAGGTCCGCGCTGCACTGGAAACGTGCCATTACATCACCAGAAATCCTAATTTAAGGGGTAATTTCTCCCAAAAAAATTTGTTTTACTCACTATATCAACAGCCCCACCAAAACTATTTTCCACCAGCCGCCACTGCTCCCTTGGCAAAAAGCAATGGGATTTTCTGTTTAGAATTTTGGAATATTGAAGATAAACGATCTGTGGAAATATCTGTTTATGATACCAACACGTTTTGTCTAGCAGGATAATCTACACATATTACTAACCCTAACAACACTTGATTTTCTAAGCGTGAATGATATAGTTACTCATTAGGGTATAAACAAACTACATCATGTCTGTGAGTAAACACTGCTTAGCTAAAGATTGACTTGTGTCGTGTTCAGTGCTGGGACTAACGCGTTACAAAGTAACAAAGTACAAAGTAACGCGTTACTGTAACGCCGTTATTTTTGCCAGTAACTAGTACTCTAACGCATTACTTTTTAAATTCAGTAACTCAGTTACCGTTACTACATGGTGCGTTACTCCGTTACTGCGTTAGTTTTTGTATATAGTCAACAGCCAGGCGAACAGAGATGAGAACTGTACTTAAGTACAGTACTTGAGTAAATGTACTTATATACTTCCTGTGTCACATGCGGAGACGGGCTATGCGCGTGTTTGTGTTTACTAACAAGACTATCATGGCGGCGGCGGAGCTCAAGTCTAGTTTCTCCACCTGGAGATATTCTCACTATTTCACTTTTGTCGAGCACAAAGAAAAGAACGTTTTAGTTAAATGTAAGTTGTGTCCTGGCGGGTCAAAGAGCCTATCTACTGCCCAAACCAGTCATTCAAATCTCTTAAAACATCTGCAAAAACAACATGCTGGGATGAAGCTAGTAGCTAAGACCACAGAGACTCAGCCGACGCCTCTCCACCTCCACCTAAGCAACAGCGGCTGGATTTTAACCAAGGGACTGCTAGCCAGGGAAAAGTCGATAAAGCCATTGCACAGTATGTTGTAGAACACATGCAGGCTATTGCTACAGTGGAGTCACCCGCTTTCATGGAGCTAGTTAGCATGATACCATGTCCGGGCGGCACACGGCATATGGGACGGAAAACCTTTTCCAACTACCTGGAGAAAGAATATACAAAAATGGAAAGCCAGCTAATATCGATGCAATCCAGATTGCTTCCATGTCAAGTTGATCAACAGATTGTATTATTCTCCAATGCAATAACAGTATTGAAATGAAGGCTATAAGGGCATTAATGGGAGCCCTTTTTTTAAGTAACTAAAAAGTTACTTTTCACAGTAACGCATTACTTTTTGGTGTAAGTAATCAGTAAAGTAACTGAGTTACTTTTGAAATGAAGTAACTAGTAATGGTAACTAGTTACTGGTTTTCAGTAACTAGCACAACACTGGTCGTGTTCAGTAGTCTCATTTAACCACTGGTTAGCAACTGCCGCTTTTAAGACTCATAAAACCTTCAGACATTCACAAATGTTTTTTTTACTGGCGTATTTAATGTTGTAGAACAAAATGTGAAAATCACAAAAATATGTTGACTTTAATCAAGGCAATTGGAAGTGTAAAATCATGGATACTTTACAAACATTCACTGAAAATGTGATTCCCATTCACGGGTTTGATTGCAAGTTCAAGTGCTTCATTTTCTGCTTCTTTTCTTCACCATTTGGAGGCGTAATCTGGTATTAATACAGCTCACATGTGAGAAGAGTGTGAGGGTTGGAGGATCTTTCGGTATCAGATGAAGGAGGTTGACGGAAGGAGGGAATGAGTGAATGAGTGTAAAATTGAATAAAATAAAAGTAAAACACACGATCCAACAGCTTAGCCTGGCTGCTTCATCTGTCTCTTCACTCACAATGATCCTTCAAATGAAAATAACTACTACTAACCTTTAATTCAAGTAATCAACACATTTTGTCTTGCTCTTTCGACAAATACAATAAAGTATTGTCTTGCCTCGTCATATTTTGAACATCTTTTTATTGAAGGTTAGGGTTAGTGATAATCGAAGGAGACATGTGGGACTCTTTTCTGCATGGTCTCAGCTTGTGGATTTATTCTGGAAATCAAAATCGGATTGCTTGCTTTTATTGGAATAAGAAGGAACAAATCTGGTGGACATCTGAACAAAATGTATACCAGTGTGAAGTGGCAGGAGACTGCTGAGCAGATTATTTACATTGGACCTAACCAACAAAATGGAGAAGCCTTTCATCTTCAAACACCTACTCACAATGTTTTAGGACTCCTTATTTAGAATCAGAATCAGAATACCCTTATTCGTCCCACAGAGGGGAAATGTACATTCAACAAAAGTGAATATAGTCAAAAAATAAAACACGTTTATAAAGAAGGGCAACCTCATAATATTCAAAAATACAATGTAAAAGTTATTCCAATTTACAAGTAGCATTAGTAATACATGTTCAACATATAGCACACAAGTGTAATTGCACAACAGTAGTGTCGTAGTCTTTGTTTGTTTTTTACATTATTGCATGTTGGTATAATTACACAACAGTGGTGACGAAAACGATTTAGCTCCTAAATCCACCACGGAGAACTACATTTTAACAACATGTAGTTCATGTAATTCTCCATGTCCACTTGTTGCTGATGGTTGTGGTAGAGGAGCTGTATATTTTGCACTAACATCTGTAGTATGGTCAGTAGCGTCTGGAGCACGAACGCAACCCTGTGATCCGCCATTGCTGTTTTTGTTGGCGAAACGCATCAGCAATGACGCGGGTGATGCGGGGGTGAGCAGGAGAGGTGGGGAGAGGCGGGGCTATGATTGTTTAGGGCGTACACACGGTGCCGCAAGCATTACGTTACCAGACCTTATCACTTTGGGATGCGTTATCGTTTGAGGGCTCCGTTTCCGCGGCTCCGTTTCCGCGGCTCCGTTTCCGCGGTTCCGTTGCGGCCTCGTAGGGACAAACCATCCATACGATAAAGAACTATAGCGGATAACCGTTTTGTCTGTGGACGGGGGCCTTAGTTTGTGTTGTTGTGTGTGAGGGGGACTACCTGGGGCCGTGGAGGTTGTACTGCCTGACCGCTGCAGGAAGAAAGGACATGCTGTATCTCTCCCTGAGACCCCGCGGGTGCAGAACCCTGTCGCTGAAGGAGCTGCACAGTGCAGACAGGGTGTCCTGGAGGGGGGGGGACAATTTGCGGAGGACAGCTTGGCAGGAATTCTCCTGTCCCCCACCTCCTGTACAGTGTCCAGAGGACAAATACCATAAAGGTTGTTGCATTATTACCTAATGTCTTATGCGACTCTCCAACATATCACTTAAAATAATCTTTTAAATGGGAACCAGTGAAGTTTGGTTTCCAAATTCTCTTGAATCTAAAACGTTATAACCACGCTTGTTTGTCAGACTACGTTAAAGGATTGTCTTTGTCTTTGCTAAATTGCAGAAACTATAATTGAAAGTGTTGCCCTGTACTATTCTGCAAAGACCCAATTCATATGGTATGGTATAAATCCTTTATGAACAGGGAAGAAGTTACAGTAAGAGTGGCAGGGACACTTTGGGCAAGGTAAATGGCACTGAGAGTGGATAAAGAGAGCAGAAGAAGGGGGAGGGGAGCGCTCAACCTCCCTCCCCCAACCCATTGTTGTGCCCCCTATCCTCTTGTGCATCCAACTTCAATTCCACTTCAATTTTTATCAGCCTTTTGCTCGCTTCTCAAGGAGATAAGATTCAAACCTTGACACGAATTAGCCCTCCAGATTGACTTGATAGTGCCACACCCAGGGGACATTCCACAAAAAAAGGAGACCCACATTTTTCTCCGTCCTCACCCCTTTTCACTCAAACCTGTTTCCTATCTATGCCCTCTACATCATGTGGCCTTCCATTTCTTATCCTGTCCTCCTCCTTCTTTCAGTTTTCTTTCCATCCCTCGCTCTGTCCATCCTTAAGCTCATCTTGTTTTTCCCTGAATGTGCCTCCTTGTCAGTCAACTGTCGGAGCGACATTCCACCTCCTTCTTCAGCGTGATGGACAGGCGCCGCCGGGTTCTGACGGAGTAATTTGCTTACAAAAATGGGCTGGCATAAAAAAAAAGGACAGACGATAGCCTAGCCAAGTGATTGCATTAGGAACAGGCAGAGGAAAAAGAGGTGTGCGTTGAGGGATCGAGGCGAGGGGGGAATTCCATTTCTATTCATCACCATGGCTGATAGACGGACCACAGACAGTTTCCCCTATTCCTTTTAACTTCCTCTGACATTTTTGAGGTAGAGGTCATATGTGGAGGCAGGAGCGGGGTCAGAGTACACAATCAAGATACAAATACCTGTGAAAAAATCTGCTCACTGTTCTTCTATTGATAGTCTTTAGTTTAGATTTGTGGTCAAAGGAAAACTACACCACTAATCTTCGCAAAGTTCCCACATTTGTTGACCATTTGAGCGACATAACTATTTTTCTTTCACTAGTCCACAACTTTTTTCTCAAGCATTGAGATGTGAGAAATAAATCAAGCACCAGATAAAACTATTCAAACAGTGTATTTAATGTATGAATAGTTGTCGTAATGTTGTTGCATGCAGTTGCAGCATTCAAAAGCAACCATGAATTGTTTTGTTATAATTGTTGCATTTTTGTCTTTATTAGTAGAGCACGTATGGGATATGACAAAGCTATACTCATCCACGTTAAAGAAGGAAGCAAAGGGATTGAATTTAATGCAGCTGATCTTGAGACAATCAGGCCCAAGATCCAACCTTCAGCCAGACCTGCAGGACCAATCCCCACAGAATAAAGAGAGGGAAAACCATTGAGCTAAGGTAACCCAGCTAGGAGCTAAGGCTAGCCCACTACCCAGCATGCTCCTGGCCGATGACAGGAATATTGGACATCAGAGATGATTGACGATGTTTCCCGGATGTCTTATTTATAATGTTAAGATTTTTTTCTCCAATTTAAAGTAAAACCTAATAGAGGTGTCATACATAATAACTTAATAAAAGTAAATGTAACAACTACTACAGTGCAACAAAACAAGAAGATTAAATGTGGACTCTTAAACATAAGATCTTTAGCATCTAAAGCAATATTGATAAATGATTTAATATCAGATTATAATATTGATATATGCTGTCTCACTGAAACTTGGTTGAGACATGAAGAATATGTCAGCATAAATTAAGCCACTCCACCCAGCCATATCAATACTCATATTGCCCGAGGCACAGACCGAGGAGGTGGAGTTGCAGCAATCTTTGACTCCAGTTTACTTATCAATACTAAACCAAAATTAAATTATACCTCCTTTGAAAGTCTCGTTTTTAGTCTTACACATCCGACCTGGAAAACTTTGCAGCCAATCTTATTTGTTACAGTGTACCGTGCACCAGGTCCTTATTCAGAATTATTATCAGAATTCTCTGAGTTTTCATCAACTTTGGTTCTTAAAACAGATAAAGTAATTATCGTAGGTGACTTTAATATTCATGTTGACGATGATAAAAATAGCCTTACTGTTGCATTTAACTCTATATTAGATTCTATTTTCCGTCAGAGTGTAAATAAACCAACCCACTATTATAATCATACTCTCGACCTTGTTCTGACTTATGGTATTGAAATTGAGCAACTATTAGTCGAACCGCATAATCCTGCTTTATCCGACCATTTCTTAGTAACTTTTGAAGTACTGTTACTAGACTACAAAGCATTAGTCAAAAGCTCCTGCAACAGAAACATATCTGTTAGTGCTATAGCCAAATTTAAGGAAGAGATTCCACCAATACTTAACTCGATAGCATGTCTGCATGTAGGGGAGGAAACTTATACAAAATGTACACCACCCCAAATTGATCATGTTGTTGATAGTGCTACAGATGCCCTGCGAATAAAATTAGACTCTGTTGCTCCTTTGAAAAAGAAGAAAATAAAACAACATAGATTAGCTCCATGGCATAATGCCGAAATCTGCAAAATAAAGCAAAAGTCGAGACAACTTGAAAGGATATGGCGTTCCACTAAACTTGAAGAATCTTGTTTAATTTGGCATATTACTCTCAATGAATATAAGAAAGCACTGCGTAAAGCGAGAGCAGCCTACTACTCTTCATTAATAAATCAGAATAAGGATAATGCAAGATTTATTTTCAGCACTGTAGCCAGGCTGACAGAGTGCCACAGCTCGATTGAGCCTTCTATTCCCATAGCACTCAGTAGCAATGATTTTATGTACTTTTTTAATGATAAAATTGTTACTCTTAGAAACAAAATCAATGACCTCTTGCCTTTGACCAGTATAGTGTTATCAACAGCTCCCGGAAACGTAAGTTCTAATATTACACTAGATAGTAAACTAGAATGCTTTTCAGCCATTAACCTTGAACAATTAAATTCAATGATTCTCTCTTCTAAACCAGTGTATGTTAGACCCAATTCCAACTAAGCTGTTAAAGGAAGTTTTTCCATTAATTAGCACTTCTTTATTAAAGATTATGAATATGTCTTTATTATCAGGCTATGTTCCACAATCATTTAAAGTTGTAGTAATAAAACCTCATCTTAAAAAGCACAACCTCGATCCAGAGGTTTTAGCCAATTATAGACCTATTTCTAATCTCCCGGTCCTCTCAAAAAGTCTTGAGAAAGCGGTCGCATAACAGTTGTGTGATTACTTAAAAAACAATGATTTATTTGAAGATGTTCAGTCTGGCTTTAGAACACATCATAGCACAGAGACAGCTCTGGTTAAAGTCACAAATTACCTTCTTATAGCCTCTGACAAGGGACTTGTCTCTATTCTTGTTTTGCTCGATCTCAGTGCAGCATTTGATACTATCGATCATGATATCTTATTGCAAAGACTAGAGCACTTAGTTGGCATACAGGGAACTGCTTTAGGCTGGTTTAGGTCCTATCTATCTGAATGCTCTCAGTTTGTACGTGTCAACGATGAATCTTCCACGCAAACCAAAGTTAGCCATGGAGTGCCACAGGGCTCAGTGCTTGGACCTATTTTGTTCACACTATATATGCTTTCGCTAGGCAATATTATAAGGAATCATTCTGTACATTTCCACTGTTATGCGGATGATACTCAACTATATTTATCCAACAAGCCTGATGAAACCAATTATCTAAATACAATTCAAGACTGCCTCAAGGACTTAAAAACGTGGATGACCTTAAACTTTTTGATGTTAAACACGGCTAAAACTGAAGTTATTGTACTCTGCCCAAAGAATCTACGAAACAAACTATCTAAAGATATACTAATTCTGGATGGCATTCAGTGAGACTGTAAGGAATCTTGGTGTTATATTTGATCAGGATTTATCCTTTAACGCCCACATAAAATCAATCTCAAGGACCGCCTTCTTTCATATACACAACATTGCCAAAATTAGGCATATCTTGCCTCAAAACGATGCAGAGAAACTAGTCCATGCATTAGTTACGTCAAGGCTGGATTATTATAACTCTTTATTATCAGGGTGTACCAAGAAGTCAGTCAAGTCGCTTCAGCTGATTCAAAATGCTGCAGCACGTGTATTAACTAGAGTTCGGAAAAGGGACCACATTACTCCTGTTCTGGCTGCCTTACACTGGCTCCCTATAGAACACAGGATATAAATTAAAATTCTTCTTCTCGCCTACAAAGCCCTTAATGGCAGGCGCCATCTTACCTTAAAGAACTCATTATACCCTACTGCACTAGGGCATTGCGTTCCAAGAATGCACAGTTGTTGGTTGTTCCTAGAGTCCCTAAAAGTACAATGGGAGCCAGAGCCTTTTCTTATCAAGCTCCACATTTGTGGAATCAGCTTCCAGTTTGTGTTCGGGCGGCAGACAGCCTATCCGTTTTTAAGAGTATGCTTAAGACCTTCCTTTTTGATAAAGCTTATAGTGATAAAATAAAATAATCTAATAAGAGTGCATTGACGTAGACACGTTGTGCCTCTTCACCTATACATTTTAGTTCTTACTCTTTCACTTAAATCCTAAAAAGTTAGATCTTATATTTAAAACTTTATCCAAAACCTTTCCCCTCTCTGACCTCTCGAGGTTTTATTAGAGGGTAACAGGTTGCAGAGAAGGCCTAGCCCGGCCATGCAGTGTGGAACGTAGCCACAGACCTACTCCTTACCTCTAACCAATTCAGGTTCCAGTGGGGACCTTTCTCCCTGCGTGTGCCTCTCCACCTCTGCTTCTTCCTTCTTACTTGCTACCCTTTTCCCTCAACCTATCCTAAGGGAGTGCATATATGTAGACACATTAGTTTAGCTGCTATAGGCTTGGACTGTTGAGGGGGGCACCTTACTTCGTCTTTCTGTCTGTTTGTACCTATGTACTCTCATGTTCCGATTAACTCAGCTTCCCCCAAATCTCTTTTTTTTGTCCATATATACGCCGGGATCCTGAGTCAAGGCTAATCCTGTTGCTGTGGTCTTGTGTCCTGGATCCTCTATCCTGAGTACTGGATTTCAGTCCTGGACGAGTCGTGGCTGAACCTGTCACTGTGGTCCTACCTGACTATCACCATACTACTTCCCTGATGGCTCCCACAAGATTGCTGACATCCTCGTGGATTCATCTTCTTATTATAGACACATGCATTTAAAAACATTTGGTCTTTCCAAACATTTGGTCTACCTATGTTGTAAATGTATTATCTTTTCGATTTACACACGGCATCTATTGCACGTCTGCCCGTCCTGGGAGAGGGATCCCTCCTCTGTTGCTCTCCCTGAGGTTTCTCCCATGTTTCCCTTTAAATTGTGGTTTTCTCTGGCAGTTTTTCCTTGTACGATGTGAGAGTCAAAGGACAGAGGGTGTCATATTGTCATACTGATATTCTGTACAAACTGTGAAGTCCACTGAGACAAATGTAACATTTGTGATATTGGGCTATATAAATAAACATTGATTGATTGATTGATGATTGATATTATTGCTATGAAAATATAATACAAATTGAAAATGTTTGATGCTTTTGAATTGGCATCTTAATTTTTATCAGCATTGACTGGAGCCTGCCCTGAGCAGGTTTATCTCATATGAATTACAAGAGTTTATGGAGGCAGCCACAAGGGTCGTGGCTGATACCTTAAAGGAAGGCTCCAGTCATTAGATAGTTAATCAAAACTTCAGTATTTAGTGAAACATTATGTTTGAACCATACCCTGAAGAAATCAGCGATATTCCCTGGTAAATAATGATTTTATAGCTCTTTTTTATCAAAACCTGTATATTCCGTCAGGCAGCTGCCATTTTGGCCATTTTCAGTAGTCACATGATCCGAAAAACTAGGTTGTGACGTCATCTATGCGTTCACTTTGTAAACACACCACGAAAACATGGCGGAGTATTTCAGTTCGGACTCGTCAGCCGAGGAAGAAGTTTAGAAAAATAAAGTCCAGGCGGACTTACTTTGAATTATCACTATAGGTATTCATTCCATCCAAATACAACTGTAAAAAAAATTAAAAACATACTCTGTTATCCTCTTAGGCCCCACGGACCCGGTTCCGGGGCCGAAATCGCGTCATTTGCAGGAAACAACGTCTAAGGAACCTTAATATTTAATAAACTATGAATATTTTATATCCATATAACGGGAAAAAAACTAATTTAACTGATCTTTTTAATTTTTTTCTTCAAAAAAAAACACACAATGCTAACAGTGAGCCTCTGAATTAGCCCCGAGCGAAAAATGCTAACCTATTACTGCACCGAAAATCACTCCTAGCTCCCTTATTACTTATCCTTGCTGCACATCCAACACATCGTTTATGATCGTAAAGACACAGAATCTAACGGTGCTCACCTCAACACTGAAAGATAAAAACTTGCGACGATATCAACAAAAACGTACATCAAAACAAGTGGCGCTAGGTACTAACATCTGCTAGCTTACCTTGGTCTTTGTCTGGTCTTCAATGGCATTACAACGATAAAAACGATGATGTAGTTAATCCAATGTGACTGTGTCCCCTTTGAAATGTTCTGATAATCTATAAGCAATAAAACTGCAATTCCGTTATCTGTTGTCCGCTCTGTGCTCCGTGCGCTCTGGGTCCTGCAATTCCTCCTTCCTTACGTAGTAAACAATAAGTAAAGTCTGCTGCGTAAGGTGCTTACGCTGGCTGGCATTGGCAGTGCACTGCATCCCCATTAAGTAATGGTTGATTAATAAATCCCATTTTATGTTTCATCATACTCTCAGAGTAGCCTAGTCGTCCGGAAACTTGAAATGTTCGCTGCATACATGCGCCTGTGGATCTTTCGGTTCGGGCCGAGCACATTTCGCTAGCCACTGCCTCCGAACGTACTTCCTACGCTTACCCGTTGGCAATAGATGGAACCGAGCATTCCGTGGATTGTTCCTATCCGAATTGTGGCAATGTTTCGCGATACAATGAGGCATATTTCTATAGAAACAACATGAACAAAGCACATATGTCAATTTGTCCTCAACACCAAACGCATAGTTCACGTCACTTCCGGTAAAATAAGTCATGTGACTTGTCAAAATGGCGCCGCCCACAGGGTTGATGTTATTTCGGTAATTAATCAGTTTAAAATCACTGATAACGTCATCGGATTAAAAAAAAAAAAAAAGACTGGCAGAGACTGGTCTGTTTTATCGGATGATAATTATTTAAAAATGCGTGTCATGAGCATTCCCTCCCTTTAACTTCTTGCTTTATATCCAAAACAACAAGAACAATATTTCAATACTTACACCTTCACTATTTCTAAATACAGCTGAAAAGTCTTAGGGTGACTTAAATAAAAGCTAGTGCCTGAAATCTACAGATACAGTATAATGGAAGAGAGCAGCACATTATAAACGCGTGGTTGTCAAACAATTGATTGTAGGTTAGGTTTGGGCAACAAATCCCATGGCTATGTTCTAGTAACATTAATTAATTGAATGATGCGTATTTGTAGACTAATTTACATACAGAAGTTACCAAGAGACCATGGGTTAGGGTTAGGGTCATGGTCGACGTCAACTTTTCACACGGGACAAGAAGAGCTGTCCCTTTGGTAACAGTCCCTTTGTTGCTCTTTATACTATTTCACTATCCTTCTTGTGTCCTGTCAAAAATACTAAGGCCACCTTACAATAAAGTATTGACCTACAGGGTCATTTATTTTGTGAGAGGACTGTCTCTGACAACCCCCACAACCTCGGAGAAGGCATCACATACATGAGAGGTACCATAAATGAGCAACTTTGGCATCGACACACACACCCACACTCACACGTACACACAGAGACTCACACAGCAGTGAGCAGCTCATGTGTGATTCCTCACAGATAGTATTGATCGGAGACGCAGGCCTCATTCATTACAGGCTGACTAGCGGCAGATGAGCTGAGGCTTATTGCTGAGCAGGGCCTTTCTCTCTGTCGCCTGGAAACCCACAAGCGAAAATCGTAGAAGCATGCATAAGTAAACGTGAAGGGGGGCTGTATGTTTTACTCAGTAGAGTTACATACGTTACATAATTATGTGATCAAATAATAATATAACTGGTGAGATGCCAGAATTTTTTTGTCATAGTTAAAAAAATCGTGAATTGGTTTAAAACACATACTGGCAAATTTAAGTTTGAGTCATATAAATGACCAACATAACTAATTATTATTTTACTTACCAGAAACTGGATCATGGACTTCAATCAAGTTTTTTTCTTGGGAGTTAAATACAATCATGTCAGCTCATTCCATTTAGGAATTAATGTTATCACAGTCTTGTTCTTCTTCCACTGTTCTGTCAGACCTGTAAAAAGAAAAAGGATCTCCCATTTTAATTGCGCTGTCCAGTAATGTTACTATAGGCTGTTGCCACGTCCAGTGAAACAAAACATGTTACTTTTCTTAATATCCAAATATTAACTGATCAGAGCATGGAGGTCCTCCAGGCCGTCATCCAACACCTGCTCACCGGGTATACTTCATTACATAACGGGACATTATTTTACAAATCATCTAAAAAGGCACCAAATCCGAGAGGTAAAGTTCAGGGACTCAAACACAGGATATTCTTTTGCTAATTTGCTTCAATTATAAAGCTTGTGGCATTTTGTATTTTGACATACAGTATGTAAAGAAATCCTATTAAATCACCAAAACTAACTATATAATGAGTATTTCCTGAGTAGGCAAGACCTGATGTAGGGTATTCATTCTGTTACTGTATTATTAGACAGCTGAAAATAGTCCCTAAATAAGTAATAATTGATATATCCTACAGTGTCAACCTGTATATATAAAAAAGAAAGCATACAGTTCTTAGCAGTTACACACAGTAATTACGATGTGCTTCCTTATCAGAGAACAGTGAGCTCAAAACAAATGTCACTTGATGACAATAATCTCGGAATTTTGAGATGCGACCCCTTCATTTTTTGTTACTTTATTCTCTGAATTGTGACTTTTTAGCCATAATTCTGAGACCTCATCACCTGCATTCAGAAGGAAGTAGATGTTTATCTGTGAGTGACCAAAGGAGTGATTCTGTCCGCCTTTGATTGGAGCAGGTGGAAATCCTGACCGACAATCCTGTCTCTCTATCCTGACCCAGCAGGCTCGGCCTCTCATGCAGCTGTATTTCCCCAGAGACTCCGTCACATTCCTGCCTCCACAGCGCAACACACTGCCATTTCCAGCCGGGGCAGAGGGTCACCAGAGAGGAGCTCAAATTGCCACCCGGTGAAACCAGGCCGACGTGAGGTTGGGTCTTGCTGTACTGAATGTTGTTTTCCCCTCCTCTGTTTTTCTGAGTTCCTGGGCTACAGGAAAAGAATGATTCCTGCTTAACGATCAAATAATGAATGTCATTTTGAGGCAGGAGCGAGACAGGGTTAGAGACAAGAGGAGGGCAGGGAAGGAGAACGTGGGGGGAGGCGGGGGGTGGGGGGGTGAGTATATTACCGAGCTGGCAAATGTGCCCTCATGGCAGGGAGTCAATTTGAGTGAAGCCATGCAATGTGACATCATTTACTCAGAAATCCCTAATTTGTCAGCATTAATATTTCAGCCCCAGCATTGCCTGTCACAGTGTGCCAGAGATGACTGATCAATCTATAAAACGGCTGCAGCTAATTTATTGAATATTTATGTGCAATGTCATGTGCAGGAGAGCCGCAGACTTTATTCCACGGTGCTTTGCTGCTATGCCCAGTAACCTTTCTAAAACGAAACCATAGCCTTCCAGAGATTGGCAGAAATGTGTACTATTGCTGTACAATATGTAATGTACTGCACACAAATATAGTATGTTTTGAACTATAGCAATTGGGTTTTGTGGCAAATTAGAAAAAGAGATAGATGGAGGGTTGTTTGTCTGTCAACCCAACCCCAATTATCAAAATAAGTCTGGGATTTTCTAGGATTTCAAAGGCATGTATTGACAAACCTTTTCAAAATAAAGTTGCAACATTTCCTTTTGAGCTCTTCGTTTTACTTCTAAATATTAGTGTGAGTTAACAATCGTAACTCCATGTCGACTGGGGCTTGTTTTTGTACAATTGTTCCCAATGAAGAGACACCATTGCATGCAGTTGCCTTGAGAATAAGCATTGTCTCCAATGCCTTTTCTTCTGAGCTACAAGCGTTGCAGGTTGAAAATAGATACTTTTCCAAAAAATGCGATTGACTTCATTGTAGAAATTGGAGAAGAAGCTTGTCTTTCAGATGGAAAACATCATAACAAAAGCTGAATCCCCCGTTTGAGCAGCATTCTAACCTGGGATTTTACTGCCGGTAAGTGTGAAGGCAAGAATCTGCCGGATGGTGTTCATGCTTAACAAAGAATGTTAAACAAATATAAAGCCTAAATAGATAGATAAAAAGCAAGAGGGCAAAGCAAGTAATTATTATAAAAGCAATAATACATTGTTAAGATGTTGTTGTCATATTACAACAATATTAAAATGCTAGAAGGAGGCTTTGCCCAGCACCCAGATAGCTCCTTTCTGCCAAAAGATGCTATGTGGACACAGGGCCTTACCCTTTACACTTGAACATGAATAAACAGGAGAAGCAGCCCTTCTCCTCCAATAAGTGTGAACCGCCTTAATGCCCCTTCCTAATCTGTGTGTGACTGAGCTGCCAACACGCCACTCCGTGTGTCATTGTCTCATTCCATACATTGCTCCAAGAATTATGCCTTCTATGGGGATGGGTTTTTAGCATAACCCACATTGTATGCAATTATTTACTGCCTGGTGATGACAAAATCCTTCCATCCGTATTCTGCTTTTGTTGGCAGCTGCACTGCACATTTACACAATAGGCATTTAGCACGGACATCATAATTATGACAGCACATCAGGGCTGAAAGTGCTGGGACAGCGCCAAGGCAAAAGCCGCTCACACCCTCATTCTTCAATGCCGCCCATGAAGATCATTATGGATGAAAATTAGTGCCGGTGGGACGTCATGGCGGCAGAGAGTGGGGAGCACTGCGTCCCTGTACATCTTTGGAATATACTACAGGGGGAAAAGTGTCTCAGGGTGATTGTGTTCACAATTTTTCTTAGAATAGTCCTAAAAGTGCTTTATGGCAAAGTTCTATTTGAAGCTTCTTCCACTTATAGAGAGGGAAATACTACTGCAAAAGTAGAAAGTAGAGTCTTTTTTAGCAGATTTGTAAATTAGAAACATGTTAATTAACCAAATGACAAAATACTTAATACATTTCAAATATTAGCTTTTCTTATACAGCAGCATTACTGAGTTTGTGTGGTTATCTTTTTCTATATTTTGCCAAAACCATGATCTTTCCCCAACCACCTTTCAACCCAACTTCTTTGGTCCAGGTTTGAAGTACGTTGTAGCGCATGGGCTGGGCAAACGAGTTGAGGTCAACATCATCCAGGCAGCAATTACGTACCTCTGAAACACATAAGACAAAACCATCAAGTAGTATAGTAAAGTAAAACAGTTTTTTTAGCCTTGCATAGTAGAAATGTGGGGTGTAATGGAAATTATTATTATAAAAGAACTGAAAGCATTTGTTGAAACTGTATACAAAGATGACTAACCTGTTAAGCCCGAAGGTCCCCGCCGGCGGGTACTTTAGTTTTTTTTTCACGACACTGTGTCTCAGGGGATATTAATATTTAAGAACCTATTAATGTGTTATACCAGATTAACGGGAATAATTTCAGCTAACTGACGATACAAACTATTTTTACCAAAACAAAACAGAAATCGAAATGACCCGAGCGAAAAATGCTAACCTATTACTGCACCGATAATCACTCCTAGCGCCCTTATTACTTATCCTAGGTGCAAATCCAACACATCGTTTAGGATCGCAAGGAGACACAGAATCTAACGGTGCCCACCTCAATACTGACAGATACAAATTCGTGACGTTATCAAACAAAACGTACATCAAAACAAGTGGCGCTAGGTAGCCCACAACGCTAACATGGCTTACCTTCGTCTTTGTCTGGTCTAAACTGGTCTTCAATGGCATTAAAACGTTAAAAACGATGGTGTAGTTCATCCATAGGTTAATCCAATGTGACTGCGTCCCCTTTGAAATGTTCTGATAATCCATAAACAATAAAACAGCTTTTCCCGTTGCAGCGATATTTCTCCCCTCTAAGGCAAGCTAGCATGCGCAGAGAGGCTACCTTTTTTTTTTACATGAGTGTGTGCGGGACGATTTCCCTTGGATTCTTTTGGCTATAACGGTCAGAAAGAGATGTCACATGTCAAAATCGAACAAGGGGGGCCAGAGATAAGGAAAATCCACCCAAATGGCCCCAGAAGAGGGTTTTTTTTGCTAAATCTGTCTAAAACTATCATGTGTTTTGCATCAATCTTGATACAGGGTACTTATTATATGTTGTAATTTGGATTCCTAAAGCTTTTAGTCTACTAACCCATCATTCAAGTTTTCACTATAAGTACAAACTATTTTTTGGACGGACACTATAATTTACAGTTATTTACCATGTTCAATCTGAATTTTCTTTAAGATAAAAAACATCTATATTGATTCTGACTTTTCTTCATCCAACTCACAGGTTTATCATTACTTTGAGAACAAAGATTATTAATTGAACCCTTTTAGAAGGGAAGATATGGTCATTTGTTCTGGGAATGTCATTTTCGAGACTGAGACCTGAAAAACAGGCTCGGGCCCTAACAGGCTAAAGACTCAGAATAAGTTAATTATTTCGAATGACTTGGGTCATGCATGAGTAAAAATAAAGATACAATAAATAGCAGTAAGAGGCTGTCAGTAAACAATCAAATACAAATCAAAGTTTAATTTAGGCCAAAACTGCTGATGTTAAAGTCTCAAATCATCTCTGTGTTGACAATGGATGTAATGACATTGGTTTGTCAGAGTGTCTATTGTACTGTGCAATCCATAAAAAGAACATATTTTTTGTAAAATACTTTTGTTTATCCACAGCACTTCTTTCCTACTAAGGGATCAGTTTACTGTTGCTTCCCATATCTCTGTTTGAGAATTTAATGACACTTGACATGTCAAACTGCACACATGTGCATAATGGAACACAACTGGACACCCTTCCACATTGCAACATCCAAAAACAGATCTCCTTATATTTTTACATTCTTAACAGTTAAAAACATCTGGAGCGATCCCAAATATGGTTCAGGACAAAAGTAATTTAACCTGTTCTACACCGCCCCCCTTTACCGGGGGGAAAAACGCCCCATCTGCAGGAAACAGCGTCTGAGGGCATCTTAATAAATGGACTTTCCATCCCGGTCTTACATCCAAATGAAAGACTGCGTTGTTTGTCTATAGCCCAAAAAATAGTAGTTTCACAATAAAACCTCTAAAATGTTGGAATGGCTACACCCCCCCCCCCCCCATATTGATTTAAAAACTAAATATCTTATTTTGGAATGGGATAAAATGAGTGTCGGACATCTTTTCTATTTACACCAAGAGAACGTTTACAATCACGTGACATTTGCGCTGGCCGCTAGAAATGTAAAACGTTGCTAATTACCAGTTTTAGAGGTTTTATTGTGAAACTTCAACATTTTGGGCCGGGGACCAATCCAACTTTTAAACATTTTCAACTGAGACTGGGTTGTAAATACTCCTACAACTAAGAATGGAACCAAATATGTGTCGCTCTACATTTTTATCCAGCTAAGACCGGTTTCTGTGAAGCTTGTTTAAACACGTTTACTGATCGAGGTCTTTTCCCAGTGTGCACTTGGTGAGCCAACGGGTCAGTAGATGACCAATCCAACCAGTTTACATTTCAAAGTGCAAATCTCCTTCCTGCACCACAGTTAGCCCTGGCCCCTCCAGTCCCTTCATTATATCGGCACTAATTACAAATTCTTAAACCAGTGCCAGACATTACAATAAGACAGTGCAGTGAGCATATGGCATAATATCCTATTAATGAACACTCTAAATTCAAACTCAGGTCAACGCTATCACGCCGGAGAATGTGTCACTGATCCGATGGAAGCGGGAGGGGGGAGCCATGAGGGGTGGAAAGGGAGGTAGGGGAGGAGGAAGTGACCTTCTTCTAAAATGCACAGACTAATTTAAAGGGGGGGCAGCCCCTGAGGCCGTCTCATTGTTTTACTTGTGTAATTTTTTGCCAGCAATTATTGATATAATATTTTGATGGCAGAGCCGATGAAGGAGAAGTCATTAAAGGGGACCAGAAGAAGGAGGAGTCTTTCTTCATCATTTTGCTTCGCCACTAGCTAGTCCTACTCATTCCCTTTTTTTTCCACTCTTTTTATTTTGCGTTTTCCCGACTGCCGCTCTCCGGGGGGAAAGTCGGGCTATTTGCATTCGCTGTCACAACAGTATGAGGAACAAGTTGTGGCCGTCTCACTGGCTCAGTCCTCAGCACGCTCAGCGTTTAATGGGGACTGTCAACTACAAGAGAGATGGATACTCTTCTCTAACCCTCCTGCTTTTGGAAAAAGGGGGATGCAAATAGACAAATTTAGCATGATTGGCTCTGCGATTGATAGATGTTCCCCGCGGCCTGTTTCATTAGGATCTGGTTTTGGGAGTTAATCTGCTGAGATGACCCCTGTCTGAAATGACACGGGGTCAAATCCAAAGAGAAAGAGGACGATAAAGGTAGCCAAAGGTAAAGGAGCAAGACACTTCACCTTTATCTGAAAAGGAGTAGTGATCAGTCCTCTCCTGTTAAGGGCTGAGAGGCCATGAAATGACTCCCACTGTGCATTTGGAACTGATAAACTGTACTGCCTTCCCTATGTCAAATTCATATGGAGGTAAAGCCCAAACAACTTGTTCTTAGCGCGGATGAGGATCTTCAGGGGCTCATCATATTACACAGGGGCCCTTCTCTCTATCTCTCCCCGGGGATGGCTCACTCTCAGCGGGCCCCAGAGCTGGACCCCTGCCTCTGGCCCCTGCAGAGTGCTGCTGAGCCGTGTTTGTTTAAAGACCAGACTTAATCCTCCGCTGCAGCTGTCTCAGATCAGGTCGCAGTCTGGTGGGGGGTGGGGGGGTAAGGGGTTGCTCCGAGGGCTGCAGGTGTAGACTGTAGAGCAGATGTTACTGAAAGCATGGAGATGCTGGAAACGAAAAAGTCAGGTGTGTAAAAGGTTTGAAGATCGGATTGTTTTATAGTATTGCGGATTGTGATTTACCCTTCAGTCAGACAGTAACTCCACCAAAGCACAGGCCCTAAAGAGTGGTGCAGAAATGAGTACTAAAACCCAGAAATGAGTTAGCGTTGTAACCTCATCTTAAATTCACCGTTTATTTTTTACTTGATTTTAGTTAGAAGCCTGAAAAAAAAAAAAAAAAAAAATGGGGCTCAGAGCCTCAGAATACTGATATCTGTAATGTTCATTCTAATTTGTTATTCTTTTCTAAATAACACACTGTTATTTACTCAAAAATAACACACAATTATCCTTGTTTTTATATATTTGTGTGATTCTATAATATTTGGCATTTTTGACGTCCGTCTGGAACTGAATTTCAAAATAAAGTCACCGGATACAGACGTAGGCGATACACACCAACTGAACTGATTACCCAAGATCCTCAGCTATGGTTGAAGCTCAGTGATTGGATGTGTTAGCCTCAATGCTCGTTGGGATATGGTGTTTATGCAATATGAAATCCGAAAACATTTTTCCAAAAAAATACTTTAATCCGAGTGTTCTTGCTTTTCTCATTGGATGTCATCACATAACGGCATTGTAATACACGGTTCGGCTGCATTAAATATTACACATCTGCCTTAGTTCTTTATTTCTAGAGCCCTGATTAGAAGACTTCTGGACAAACTGGAAGAACTGCCGCCGAAACTGAATATGTGACGTGAATCATAAATATATCAGCAATTAAACAACATCTTCAATTTCTCTTCACACAATACGTCTCCTTGCAGTATCAACATTAATTCGGTTGACTTTTATATTTGATCCTATTGGTAGATAGGTAGCAGTGCACATGGACTTGTAGTTTTTAAAGATATTATTGATTTTCTTTGAATTAAAGAATGTAAATACTGAGTTGAGAGAATAGTCAGGGGTTTTTGGTGATGGGAGAAACATCTATGGATTCAGAATTCCAATAGCTTACCATTAAATTATGGATATACCTTTCTGTCTGTGATGTTTTACAAATCAGATATTAATATATAGAATGAAAACATACTTATAATCAAATAATATAGCAATATCCTGTACAATTATGTGAAAAACATGAATACAACTACACATCTTCAGATGCTATACATACATAAGTGTCCTACACTAATAATAAAAAGTATAATGTGTTGTGTTAACACTGTAAACTTGACAGTTTTTTAACCCGCACCGCCGAGTAGTTAAACCACATCATTGAATTATTTTTGTTGAATAGTTATATCTGATGAAAAAAGTATTAAGAGTACATACAAAATAGGGGGTAAGTAGAAGGTCAATGATAGAAATATAGAATATAAAATATCAAGAAGATACTGTAAGTGATCTCTACAATAAAACAGTCTAGTGCCGGATGTACAAAGATATTAATAGGAGGATGTGCAAAACAGAAAAAACTATTTACCTTTATTTAAACATTAAATAATACTTTAATACTTCTTTTAAATTAGAAAAAATCTTTGGGGGTATCTACAGATACATATTAAGCCGGAAAAAGTACTTAACGTCTAATATATGCATTCGGTGACTTGATTTTAAAAATGAAAACTAGGGACATTTTTTGTTTTGCGGTCCATATCTCATTAAAATTACTAGTATTAGTTTACTCTAAGGTACTCGAAAGGAGGGTCAGGCCGATTGTCGAACCTCAGATTGAGGAGGAACAATGCGGATTCCGTCCTGGTCGTGGAACGATGGATCAGCTTTTTACTCTCGCAAGGATCCTGAAGGGGGCCTGGGAGTACGCTTATCCGGTCTACATTAGGGGTGTAACAGTTCGGTTCATACCTCGGTTTGGGGGTCACGGTTCGGTACGGGTTCGGTACAACAAGGAAAAGCAAAAAAAGTCCCAAATGCATCATTTCTTTTTGCTGTTATTTATTTTTAACAGTCGTGCAAGTTTTGGTATGAAAATAAGGAACTCTAACATTTGGAATCATTAACTGTATTACACAGTTAAAAACAAACCACAAACAGTACCACACACACTCAGATGGCCATATTATTTATAATGGCTGATGTCAAACAAAAAGGTTAAATAAGCTGTACAACTAAAAAGAATGTCTTTAAAATATTTAAATAAATAATAAGAAAGTGTTTCAATCACAATAAAAAAAAGGCAATACAGAACTGTATAACATCTCCTGATGTCAAAATATAAAATAAATACAATGATAAATATAAAACAAAATAAAATCTGTACCTTTTTAAGGAGCAATGTCTAACATGTGTAATTAACTTGTGAGTATGTGAGGCCATTATGCCTAAATAAAGGTACTCAAGCTTTACTCTATTTTCAAGTTTTTCTTCAAAAAGATGAGTTTGTCTTCGTTGTCAGTAGTGAGGGCAGATTTGTTGGCGAAAACCCTCTCGCTGGGGACTGAGACTGACTCGGATGTGATTGAGCATGTTTGACGTGTTACCACCACTAGCATACCGCACCGCTGTCGAACAACGCCGACACACCGTCCTCGTCCGATCCACAACTCGCACCCCATCATTGTTGTAGTCCACAGGGAACCCGAAATGTTCCCACACAGCTGATTTAAAAGAAGCAGGTGGGTCTTCTAGCTCCTGTGTGTTGTGTGAACTCGCCATAGCCACTAACTGTTCTTCTTCATGTATTGTGTTTGTTTTGTTGAGTTTTGTTCTTGTTCTTCATTTGTTATTTACGGGCGGCTGGCTTTTAAGCACAATACCGCCCCCTGGATTATATATAGTGTAATACTGCCCTGAGTGACAGACTTTTTTCCCACTCGTAAAAAAAGACGTATTCGCCGTGTGACTGCATGTGCCGAACCGTGACGTCCGAACCGTGACGGTACATGACGAATACGGATACCGTTACACCCCTAGTCTACATGTGTTTTGTAGACTTGGAGAAGGCGTATGACCGAGTTTCCAGGGAGTTACTGTGGGAGGTGCTGCGGGAGTATGGGGTGAGGGGGTCTCTACTCAGGGCCATCCAATCTCTGTACTCCCAAAGCGAGAGCTGTGTCCGGGTCCTCGGCAGTAAGTCGGACCCATTTCCGGTGAGGGTTGGCCTCCGCCAGGGCTGCGCTTTGTCACCAATCCTGTTTGTAATATACATGGATCGGATTTCGAGGCGTAGGCGTGGGGGAGGGGGTCTGCAGTTCGGTGGACTAAGGATTGCACCACTGCTATTTGCAGATGATGTGGTTCTAATGGCTTCATCGGTCTGCGACCTTCAGCACTCACTGAATCGGTTCGCAACCGAGTGTGAAACGGCTGGGATGAGGATCAGCACCTCCAAATCTGAGGCCATGGTTCTCAGCAGGAAACCGATGGACTGTCCACTCCAAGTAGGGAATGAGTCCTTACCCCAAGTGAAGGAGTTCAAGTATCTCGGGGTCTTGTTCTCGAGTGAGGGAACAATGGAGCGTAAGATGGGCCGGAGAATCGGAGCAACGGGAGCGGTACTGCAGTCGCTTTACCGCACCGTTGTGACGAAAAGGGAGCTGAGCCAGAAAGCAAAGCTCTCTGTCTACCGGGACATTTTCGTTCCTACCCTCACCTATGGTCATGAAGGAAGGGTCATGACCGAATGAACGAGATCGCGGATACAAACGGTCGAGATGGGTTTTCTCCGTAGGGTGGCTCCCTTAGGGATAAGGTGAGAAGTTCAGTCATCCGGGAGGGACTCGGAGTTGAACCGCTCCTCCTTCGCGTCGAAAGGAGCCAGTTGAGGTGGTTCGGGCACCTAGTAAGGATGCCACCTGGGCGCCTCCCTAGGGAGGTGTTCCAGGCACGTCCAGCTGGGAAGAGACCAAGGGGTAGACCTAGGACCAGGTGGAGGGATTATATCTCTTCGCTGGCCTGGGAGCGCCTTGGGATCCCCCAGTCAGAGCTGGTTGATGTGGCCAGGGAAAGGAAAGTTTGGGGCTCTCTGCTTGAACTGCTACCCCCGCGACCCGGCCACGGATAAGCGGGAGAAGATGGATGGATGGATGGATGGATGGATCTCATTAAAATATCTAATGTTAGTAACTATTAAAGACAAAATGGGGACAATTCTGTTCTAATGTAGTTTGACCATTCTAACTGCTGTGCAGTCCAGACATACTGATAAAATAGGGCCTCTAACTAATTACCTTAAATAAACCAGTTCAATATGCATTATTCTTATTCTTATCATTCTTTATAACGGTAAGGTATCTAATTACTTATTTATTTAGTATTCCATAACTTAATAATGGAGATGGTCAAACTAAAGCGGTAGAGACATGGCAGAAATCCTACAATGAAGCGGGACATTGAACTCTTCACCCGTGAGAGGGCGATCAAGAAAAGAGAGCGAGCGGCCCCGTTGAGCGAGTTTACAGATGAAAAGACACAGAAAGACAGAAGCACAATAACAACAAGTAGGCTATATTTAGGTGTTTTTTGTAAATAACCTACGGTATCAAGAGGAAGTAAAGTCCCCTGGTTTGTCCCTTAAACCCTAACTGCCATGAGACAACTCAAAATCAAGTTTCTAAAATCCGACACTGAGGTGGTCTTAACGCACCGGCAGATGACAGCGCTGACAAAGTGTGTTTCCCGCAGCGAGACGCGACAATACTAATTGTGGGCTTATCATGTTGATTCGGCCACAACAGAAAAAATAAAAACAAACTCTCGCTCTCTCCAGAGGGGCAGGTCAGCCAAAAAGGCCTAACGGGCGGTTGCCCGGAAAACATTAGCCCGTACCTGTGCACGTCCCTGGTAGATAGTATAAGAAATGTGCAGAATATGACAGTTTAATGGTGGAGGTATACACAAATAATGATAGAGGTCTTGTAATGCACTGTTGTGGAACCTGCAACCCAAATGTTTCATTCATTGCATAACTACACCGTTGTTGTGTATATGATATATCAACACACTCTCACTCCCTAAACGTCCAGGAGCGACGCTTGGTCAGGGTCCTTTGGCGTGCAGTTGTGACGCGTCGAGGCTCCTTCAGCTTCATAAACAGACGCAAAGAGCTTTCAACTGATTGCAATGTATTCCCATCGGCGGCGGTATTCGGCGCTCAGGGAAGCACCGCATCCGTTTGTTGGCAGCTCTTAAAGGCAATGTGAGCGTCCATTCCCATTGGATAACGGAGAATTGTACACCCGGAAGTAAGTATTCTCCTTACTGTCGATTGATTTGACAGTGATATCGCCACTACTCATCAACTCAAAAACACCAGATTACCTTTGTTAATTAAACGACATTGATAGGTTTCAATTGTGTACAATGCTTTTTTGTTTTTCCCCTTCAATTCTGAGAAACAACTTGTTTTCTTGCAATCAGTTGAAAGCTCTTTGCGTCCGTTTATGAAGCTGAAGGAGCCTCGGCGCGTCCCAACTGCACGCCACAGGACCCTGACCAAGCGTCGCTCCTGGACGTTTAGGGAGTGAGAGTGTGTTGAATATGTGAATAAACCTTTGAAAATCTTGAAATCTTGAAAGGGATGTGCAAAATAGCCATTATATACAGTCTTTAATTAACTATTAGTAGAGAATAACAAGTAATGAATATACTTAATAGAGATCTGCAGATAAATGTTTAGTCTTCTCAAGCACCAACTATCAAATATCTCGCCTGATTGTTGGCACTTGACAATCACCTTCCCTGAATTTTACTCAGGTGTAACTAAAGTCTGATTTAAGGGTTGTTTATATTTCACATCATTAATCAGAATCTGTAAAGTAACTAAAATAAATGTAGTGGAGTAAAAATACCAAGCTCTTGGGCTGCAACAAAGAGCTGGGAGGCGAGACAAGGGGTTTGAAAGTATAACAATCCTTTTATTTTGTGGACATCAAAAAGACAGCCGCGACACGAAGCTCACACAGGGTGTGCGAGAGGTATGAGAGAGCGAACAAATCCGGTTAGCTCTCCTCTTGTAGGCTTCCCGACCCAGGTGCAGCTCATCAGGTAAGACGCCGGCCCCACAGCACTGGATCCTGTAAACACACACACACACTCACACACACACAGCCGACGGCACCCCTCGTGGTGTGGAGGCCCATCACGAGGATTTATGATTCCGATGTATTTGTCTTGTTAAAATATTAACAAGACAAATACATCGGACTGACCGAGAGCTGTGACACTGGAACTTGGTAAACTTTTCAAGTAAAGGCGCCTTACGTCTATACTCCTTTTCAGACCAACACTGCGTGGCCCGCAACTTGAAATTCAGTTCCTGACGGACGTCAAGAAAGCCTGATATTATAGAATTACACAAATAAATAAAAACAAGGATAATTGTGTGTTATTGTTGAGTAAAAAACAGTGTGTTATTTAGAAAAGAATAACAAATTAGAAGGAAAAAAAGTATTTTAAAAATACAGATTTCAGTATTCTGAGCCTCTGAGACCCATTTATTTTCCTCACGGACGGCAAAAAAAGTCAGACATCATACGATTTAAAATAAAAACAATAATCGTGGCTTGATATTGAGTAAGAACATGTTTTCATGAACCCCACAGCTTCCGGTCTTCCAAGACCCGACCGGACAAAAAGACGTGGTGCAGGCACGAGACATACTACCAATAGAAATACATTGCTTTTAAAATCGTTCTGTGTGACACGAAAAAAAGGGGAAAATCGTGTTGGTGAACACGAATCAATAGATTCAATGTTGTGACCAGTGGCGTTTCTATATGTACAAAAGTGGTGAGGCACAAAAAACTTAGATGTCTATATATAAGCTTCTGCAGTGAGGTTCATGGCTGGAGGCACTGCCACTGACTCTTCAGGTTTACAAATATTATATTTTGACCTAAATCAAAATATAATATTATTTTCAAAAGCCTCTTTAGTCTGATGCTTCAATTAATTTTAAACAGACAGTTCAACAGAAGGATACCCAAAAAATGTAATTTTATCATTTAAATATTGAATTGTTCTCTCTTAGTAAGATCCCATTTTCAATAAAATTGTGGTCTTACCTTGACTTGAAGATGAAGTCAATTTGCCTATCCTTCTCGACAAAAATCTCATACTTTTTTGTAAAAGTCCTCCTTATCTTCTTGTAGTTTCAAAAGTCTATCATAAATCTAAATGATGGATTTATGATTCGAAAATTATAAAAGTAGGGTAGACATGTGGATATTATCCAGCTGAACAA
Source organism: Harpagifer antarcticus (assembly GCA_902827135.1). Classification (NCBI taxonomy): domain Eukaryota; kingdom Metazoa; phylum Chordata; class Actinopteri; order Perciformes; family Harpagiferidae; genus Harpagifer; species Harpagifer antarcticus. Next base: position 2,266,879 of record CADEHL010001074.1, read on the forward strand.
AACGTACATTTATCTAACAGCTACGTTTCCCACAGATCTTATTTTGAGCTATTTTCTAAAATCCTATGGAGAAATCTCATTGCTTTTTTGTGGAGGGAAGCCATGCACAGCTTACTTCCTGGTTTTAGGACGCGTCTCTCTCCTCCTCTTCACCTGCTCTTCACACACCACACTTTTCGCGGCACAGGTACTTACAGCCAATCAGCTCTGAATGATGTGAGATGACGTATGGTGGGGATGGCAGCTCTGTGCCTCTATGGTCATTATTTTTTGCCACACACATTAAATAGGAAAATACTCTGAGCATGCGCAGTGTAGTTTTTACAGTCACCGTTCACTGAGACAGTGAGAGGGAGGGGCAGGATCGGGTTTTGTCCCACATGGCTCTAACCAGCTCAATAGGCACACACTGTAGACACTAATTAGAATTAAAATATTAAAATATATTTTATATTTTAATTTATTTTTTGCATTTTGTTGTAATCATTATTTTAATACTTTCTGCTGACATTAGGTGGGGCTGTGCCACCTGCACCTGCCCCTAATGACCAGTCGCCACTGGTGGTGGCTATAACACCAAATGCCGTGAGACTGGGTTGCATAAAAGCAGTGATTGCTACCAATTGACTAAATCAGACTACATCATCATGCTAACAATAGATGCCTTTAGCTTAGCAGCGGTGAGGAGCAGCCATGTGACGGTGAGGTAGTTTGTTTATAGCCTTTTCACTTCTGGTAAATTGCATTTACCCTTCAAAAATCATGAAAACAGTGTCAACAAGTGCTAGTATCATAAACGTTAGTTTGAGCTTATGTTCTGCAATATCTTAAAATCCAGTAAAAAAATCACATTGCTCTTGTCGAGGGGGCCCTTGCGATGCTAACTTCCATGTTGCGCTACTAAAATATAAGTAATCACCGCACCACTCTGTTCAAATCCTGCTGCAGTTAACCTCTCTCCAATAACAGCAAGTGACCCTAACCCTGACGAGAAAGGTTAGGGTCCTGCTCACCATGTCGCAGTTAATTTCACAGAAATTACCAGTTTACTGCCCTTTATCCCTTACACAATGTGAATAAACTTCTAATAAGGGTCTTATTGCCTTTTTACAAACTTCTCAGATAGCGTTAGAGCGGCAAAAGCTTAGTCATTTGGCTTTGGAACCCAGTTCAAGTACCCAAACGGACCAAGCACTTTGTGGACTGTTACAGGAAGTATTGCCTTCCATACTGGGCACTGCCCAAGTGCCTCTGAGCCAGATCCCTGTCTGTTTTTGGGTGCTATATAAACTAGCTGCCCACTAAATGCACGTGCTTTGTACGTGTGTGATGATGGAAGTTGTTCTATTCCTTCATTACCCTTTTATGTTCTACCCACTTGTTTTTTATGTATTCATGATATTTTCCTCTATCCATGAATGCAGATGTTTTCATAATATATACAGGGAAATATGGAAATACTCAACCTGTACCAGCTTGATTAGTGAGAGAAAAGGTCATCCTTGTCCGTGAGTAAACTGGATTTATTGTTGTCGACGCTGCAACACGGGGGTGATAAAGTGACCTCAATAAAAAACAGCAAAGCCAATGCCATATGCAAATGATTCCATAAAAGCATAAAAGAAAGCAGTGGGGGTGGTCAGCCAGGTGGGGGCAGTGGGGGTCAAATGGAGCAAATGAAGGTTCAAGAGCAGATGCAGCGGCCCGGCCCATCACTCTTCATGCCAGCGGCTTTTTATGTAGCTGACCCCCCTCCCCCCATAACTCTGGCTCACTGATAAGACAAAGGGCAGTGCCACGTGTCTGTGTGTCCCTACACATAATAGTGTCCCTCTGTCCCACTATAACCTGTCCACCATCTCTCTGTCCCACTATTACTAGTCCATCAGTCTGTCTGTCCCACTAGACCAGTCCATCAGAGGCTCTCTCCCACTGAAACCAGTCAGTCAGTCAGTCTCTCTGTCTCTCCGTAACAAGTCCATCAGTCTGACTGTCCCACTATAACCAGTACATTAGCCTCTATGTCCCACTAAAACCAGTCCACCATCTCTCTGTCCCACTATGACCCAATCCACAGGTCTCTTTGTCCCACTAAAAACAGCAGTCTGTCCGTTCCACTATAACAAGTCCATCAATCTGGCTCTCCCACTAGACAAGTCCATCAGTCTGTCTGTCCCACTAAAACCAGTCAATAGGTCTCTCTGTCCGACTATAGTCCACTTAGTCTGCCTCTCCAACTTAACATAACCAGTCCATCAGTCCTACTTTAACCAGTCCATTACATTACATTACATTTCATTTAGCTGACGCTTTTTATCCAAAGCGACTTACAATTACCAATTACAGGGACATTCTCCCTGGAGTAACTATGGACTAAGTGCCTTACTCAAGGGCACACTAGTGGTGGTGTTCCTGGCGGGATTTGAACTCACAACCTTCCGATCTTCAGCCCACCTCACTATCCATAAGTCTCTCTGTCCCACTTAAACTCGTCCTTCAGTCCGTTTTTTCCCCACCATAACCATTCCATCAGTCTTTATGTCCCTATGAAACCAGTCCATCCCTGTCTGTGTCTCACTATAACCGGCCCATTTAATCAGCCTTTCCAACTACAACCAGACCACTCAGTCCGTCTGTCCCACTATAACCAGTCTCTCTCTGTCTGTGTCCCACTAAAACAGTCCATCAGTCTGTCACATTAATATCAATGTCTTAAGGATCTTAGTATAAGCCACTGAATTACCAGGTGCCAATGAAGCCTCATTCTGTCTTTCGTTTTTGTGGAACATTCTTCAGTGGAATGACAATTCAGGGTTGCAATTTTTAGGGTTGCTATAGCAGCAGGCTAATGTCAGACTGGATAGTACCTGACAATTATTGTGACACATACAGATCATCTGCTGTGGTTAAATCCAAAACACAGCTTAAACAAGAAGATACCAAAAAATATCTACAATTTAACGTCCAACCAAATTCACATGAAGTTGTCTTTAGCAACAGCTATTGAAGCCTAGTTTAAGTGGTAAGAGTTTTTTAAAGTACAATACACAACTGCAATACTGTGAGAATAAGGCTTTTTATAACTGGATGTGGAATATGTGGTGAAGAAGAGACATGCAACACTCCACTCCATGCCAAAACAGAGACAAAGAGAAACTAAAGGAGATGGGAAAGCCAAGAAACCTGAGAGACAAAGCGGGAGATAGAAACATGCAGTCATAGAGACAGACACTGTAAAACAAAGAGAGGAGGCTGCAAATGAAGAGTGCAGCAATGCTGGCGGACATTGGCATCCCATTAGCTGGCACGCTGGCATGCCAAGTTGTAGGATTTACCCTGGAGCCCTTGGGCTTCGTCGTGAAAAGACTCAGTGGGCTTGAGGGGCCCGGCGGCTGGCTGCTGCCGGGGTCCCATTGTCTGGGCTGCTGGAGAGAGGGAAACGCTGGATGAATGGAGGGAAAACAAGAGGAAGACGAAGAGGAGGAGGCCAGAGGGAGAGCAGCAAGTGGTTCCAGGGAGCAGAGCCAACATGTAGAGGAAGAGGAGTGAGCAGGATGCTGCCGTGCACTCAAGGCCCATAACAGGCTTCTTAAAGTGTTGCCATGCAACCAGTTGCTTTCTCCATTCTTTCATTCCTAACCTGAAGGATGCTTTTTAGGGGGTTGTTGATTACCCAGTAGCTCAAAACAATGGATTGAAATGGACTTCAGATGGTTTGAATATTAGGCATTTTCTGTTAGGTTCCAGGGCCGCACAACTGTGGCCTTGGAAGCTGATTCCCCATGTGTGTATGTTTGTTTGTGTGTGTGTGGGTGGGTGACCCTCTTGATTTTAATTTCTTGATTTAATTTTTTATTTCTGTGAAAACTATTTCAAGTGCAGATGATTTTTAAAGCAAACACAATATTATATATAATCGGCAAAGTTTTTCCACTTCAGAAATAAAACTGTGATTTGTCATATAATTATTATATTTCATTTTTTATGTAATATTTATTGTACACACATCCATTTGTACTCACCATTATACACCAAAGCTAATTTATTGTATGTTGAAACCTATTTGGAAATAAACCTGGTTCTTATTCTGTGGGCACTTTTCATGTTTTATTTGTATTATTTCAGTGAAATACAGAGTAAAAAAAAATATTTATTATGTCCTACTTTTGTCTTTGCAATAAACACATTTATAAAAGCTTCCAGTATGACTCACCATTGTCATATTTTTTATGTCCAATATATTTGTTCTATTTTTATGTTATAATCATTGTGTATTCCCCAGTTCAGATACCTGGTAATCAAGTAGAGAAATCCAGCAATGATGATGCGTTCACTATCCATCACGATGAAAGAAGCATCTTCAACTTTAGAGCAAAATACATTAGAAAAAGTGGCATCTGTTAGGTCAATGTAGCTGCATGTTTTTTATTGGTTGTATAAACCCTGATTAGCTTACGCTCTCTATCAGCTGATCCTCTGCCTCAATACATAGGCTAATGTTACAAAAAAAGTATCTAACCATGTGCATTTGGTGGACATCTCTTCGAGATTCCAAATCATTTAAAAGTGTGCAGATGAACCTTTCATATCTAAATGTTATGTAACGAAATATATACAACTTCATGTCTGTATGCGCTACTTCATTTCCCTCCTCCACTTCTCTGTGGACCTCGCGGCGTATGTGCATCATTTCTGATGCTGTTTGCAATCCGCTGGGTGCACTCGCAGGTGTGTACAGAGCAGAAGTCACCGATGAATGAGAGCTCATCCGCCGGAGCCGGGGACAGCACATGGTCAAGTGGTCAACAAATGAAAATGGAAAATTGCTGCCACTTGTTGGGCCCATTCAAGTACATGCAGGCGGGAGAGGCGGGCAGGTCATGATGGATGCCCCGTGTCTCCGCTGTTGTTGATATGATCAAAAATATACCGCCCCAACCCCCCCACACTCCAACCCCACCACTCACCACCATAATAGACAAACAGATGTGTGCAGGTCGCTCACAAGCACATGAAATTGCCTGTGTGCAAAATTGCCTTTGGGATGAGAAATTTTGTTTATTCGTTGTACGAGTCCAATCGTGTTTTTGATTCCAAGTGGATTGTTGGGTTTTTTATCAAAATAACAGGAATTTTAACTTGTTTTTCAGTCAAGCAACTAAATAGGGACATGAATGGTGCTTCAGAAAATGCTGCATCTGCAAATGATAAGACATATCGTTATATATGATCTCACCTTCCCTTTAGGACAGCAGAGAACAATATAGCAATTAACCGTGGTTAAACATGAAGTTATCAAAAAAAGAAAAAAAGATTTTCCATCCTTGGAATCCGATTCTGGAGGCGAGTGTGATCATATGTTAAATGCCTAAAGCAGTGGTAAGTAGTGAACATGCTGCATCTCTAGATAAGTTAAGTCTAGTAAAATGTGTATGCATCATTTACCACTTAATTTGATGCAAATACTGTGAAATGTAGAAATGCCAATGCAAATACGGCAGAATGGCAATTTAATGAAAACAAATGTTGGATATGGAAATGCAGATGTAATAGTGTGTTTAGAGTGCGTTGTTCCCTCCATCTCCCTTACACACATACACACACACAAACATATACACACAAGGAGATTGTATTTGCCTAATCATATGCATTTTCCACTTCATTATCATGCTTTCTTCAGCTAGTGGCGCTCTGCAGCCTTCAGAAACACAGCACACCACACTGTGTAATATAATGCGTGTTGTATAAATGATGGATACTTGTAGTGCTCTCACTACCAGCTTGGACATAATGTAGCTAAAAAAAGAGCTGGTGACCTCTAACCTTGAGTCTGTGGTCATCATAAAGCAAATACATTAACAAATGCAACTGTTAACATGAGATATTATACACGTCTCTGAGATGCATCAAGTTGGATCACAATGCTTTAGCACCTGGCACTAAGTAGTAGCAATAATAATAAAAGTAGCAGTAGTTTAATTAGAAGCAGTAGCTATAGCCTCAGCTGCAGTTGTAGGTGTAAAATAGTAGTATCAGTATATATTATATATTATTGAACTAGTAATTTTGTATTTGTGGCTTTTGTAGCAGTAGATTTTGTATTTGTGGATAGGCTTAATACTTTCATCTTTTATTTTATAAAGCTTATAGTTAGGGCTGGCTCATGCTTGCGTTGAACCAGCCTCTAGTTATACTGCTATAGGCCTGTACTGTCTTAGGGCTTTCACCTTTCTTCACCTACTTCATTTTCTGTATATCTGTAATAACTCATATCCTCTCTTTCTCCATACACTCATTACATTACATTACATTGCATTTGGCTGATGCTTTTATCCAAAGCGACTTACAATAAGTACAATCGACCAGGAAGACACAACCTTGAAGAAAACAGAATCATATAAGTACATCAGGTTTCATAGAGCCAAACATTTCAAGTGCTACTCAACTGGCTATAGATAAGCCAGTCCTTTATTAGTATATAAGTGCTCTGTTAGCAGTTCATTGTTAGTAATTCTATCGCTCGAAGTGGAGTCGAAAGAGATGAGTTATCAGTCTGCGCCGGAAGGTGTGTAAGCTTTCTGCTGTCCTGATGTCAATGGGGAGCTCATTCCACCATTTTGGAGCCAGGATAGCAAACCCACGTGTTTTTGCTGATGGGAACTTGGGTCCCCCTCGCAGCGAGGGTGCAGCGAGTCGTTTGGCTGATGCAGAGCGTAGTGCACGCGCTGGGGTGTACAGTTTAACCATGTCCTGGATGTAGGAAGGGCCAGATCCATTCGCAGCATGGTATGCAAGTACCATTGTCTTGAAGTGGATTCTAGCAGTTACCGGAAGCCAGTGAAGGGAGCGGAGGAGCGGAGTGGTGTGGGAAAATGTAGGAAGGTTGAAGACCAGGCGAGCCGCTGCATTCTGGATGAGCTGCAGAGGTCGGATGGCACATGCGGGTAGACCAGCCAGGAGGGAGTTGCAGTAGTCTAGGCGTGAGGTGACGAGAGCCTGGACCAGAACCTGCGTGGCTTTCTGGGTCAGCTGGGGACGTATCCTCCTGATGTTGTAAAGCGTGTATCTGCAGCAGCGGGTTGTAGCAGCTATGTTTGCAGTGAAGGACAGGTTGTTATCTAGGATCACACCCAGATTCCTTGCAGTCTGAGTCGGGGAAACAACAGAGGTGCCGATGTTGATTGTCAGGTCAAGAGTGGGACAATCTTTTCCCGGAAGGAAAAGCAGTTCAGTCTTGTCAACGTTGAGCTTGAGGTGATGAGCAGACATCCACTGAGAGATGTCAGCTAGACAAGCAGAGATGCGTGCAACAACCTGGGTCTCTGAGCGGGGAAAGGACAGAATTAATTGGGTGTCGTCAGCGTAGCAGTGGTATGAAAAACCATGCGGGCTAATGACTGATCCGAGCGAGTTTGTGTACAGGGAGAAGAGGAGGGGACCAAGAACAGAGCCCTGAGGGACCCCTGTAGTTAATTGACAAGGGTCGGACTCGGACCCTCTCCAAGTTACCCTGTAGGTGCGGTCTTTGAGGTATGAGGTGAGGAGGGAAAGTGCAGAGCCTGAAACTCTAAGTTCTTGGAGAGTGCGAGGGAGGATCTGATGGTTTACCGTGTCGAATGCAGCAGACAGGTCCAACAGGATGATGACAGAGGAGAGGGATGCTGCTTTGGCAGTGTGCAGTTCCTCAGTGACAGCAATGAGAGCAGTTTCTGTGGAGTGACCTGCCTTGAAACCATACTGGTGTGGATCCAGAAGGTTGTTCTGATGGAGATAACAGGAGAGTTGTTTAAAGACAGCGCGTTCAAGTGTTTTAGACAGGAACGGGAGGAGAGAGACAGGCCTGTAGTTTATAACATCAGACGGGTTGAGAGTGGGTTTCTTTAGGAGAGGGTTTACTCTTGCCTCCTTAAGACTATTTGGAAAGTGACCAGAAGTTAGAGAAGTGTTGATGAAATGGGTGAGAAACGGTAGAATATCAGGAGCGATAGTCTGAAGGAGGTTTGAAGGGATAGGGTCCAGAGGACAGGTGGTAGGGCGGGCAGAGGTAATGAGGGTAAGAACCTCACTTGGAGAGAGAGGGGAAAAGGAGGTTAGTGTGTGGGTGGAAGGAAGGTCTGGTGACCAGGCCAGGACCGTCCCTCCCTACAGGCCGATCGCACAGACTCCGTGGGGCCTCACCTCGCGGAGGGGGCCTCATCTTGCAGGGGGGGGGGGGCCTCATCTTGCAGAGGGACACCTGTTCTCAGAACATGGGGTGTTAAGAGAAATGTATAAATTGTGATATTGGGCTATATAAGGAAATGTATTTGATCTATAGATTGATTATTGGTTTTATTTACAAATAAGTAGTAGTGATGGTTGTTGTTGTTGTCATACATTATCCTTTTTAACCTTAACAAAGAAACATCCAAGCTGAGTCGGTACCATGGAAATGCTGACATGCTAAAACGATGAGGGCCAATGGGTTTTTTGAGGACAAATGAACTAACATCACACCTGCCAATCACACAGCTCTGTGGTCAGCATTTATCACAGCATGCCTTCTGCCCTCATGTCGTCCAACCTATGGTCTCTCACCTCTGTGGCAGTCTCAATGTAACTTTGATACGTTTTTTCTTACATTTAATACCTAAACATAATATTCACTACATTACAAAAAATGTTGCTGCTTCCAACCCTTCAAAATAAAAGCGTTATGTCGTTCATGAACTAAGGCTGCTTTTTTCTCAGCTATTTAATGGATTAACAGAAAAGTATTCCGACCCTGTCCAAATAACTTAAAGAAGATACATACTGAGAATTAAACTTGAATTTATTTGTATTCACCCTGAACTATACTTTACCTGCATTTCTTTGTTTTCTCTTCTTCTCATTCCCTACTTATTTGCTCAGCATATCTCTTCTTTTTCTTTCCTCATCCTCTGCAATACATTAAAAAGGATTAAAAGTTAATCCTGAGTAGCATCAGTTTTGCTGCGAGGCATCTACATCATGTGTAGCTGCTCTTCTTGATTAGCCCAAATAGTGTGAGATATTAAACTGAATTTTTACAGACAAAGATACCTTCAGTTCAATTATACTATTTTACTTTGCTATTTGAGTAGGATGGTAATATGGGAAGGTTAGTTTGATGGCCTGTTGACAGAACTTGAAGTGTGTTCAGTGAAGTGGATGATGATGTTACGAGGCTATATTGTCTGATTGGTGTTGATGAATCCTTTAAAAGAACGACCAACTCTAATTATTGATTTACTTCATTGTATAACCCCAACCCTAATCCAGGGTTCCTGCAGGTTTCACCAACTCAAATGTAAGACTTTTTAAGACCACAAACTAGAATTTAAGACCTATTTTACGGCAAGAAAGTATGAAGGAAAATTGCTATGAAAGAAGAAATACGTCCCATAATCACTTACAAAGTAAATGTATTCATGTTCAACATGTCACAAGAACATAACAGTATAACAGTACACAGAACTGTGTTAGCGCTAGACAAAAAGTGTGTATGTGTGTGTGTGTGTGTGTGTGTATGTGTGTGTGTGTGTGGCCTAGCATTACTATACTTGTGACCTAAATCTGTTTACACAGTCATGTGTGGGGACTCGCCTCCCTTATGGGGACACATTGGAGGTCCCCATGAGGGGAATCATTAATTTTAGGGTGAAGATTTGGTTAGGTTTAGGATTAGGGTTAGGGTAAGGATAAGATTTAGGGTTAGGCATGTGTTGGTTATGGTTAAGGTTAGGATAAGTCTCCAGGAAATGCATGTAAGTCAATGTAATGTCCCCTGAAGTGATGTACAGTGGGGCAAAAAAGTATTTAGTCAGCCACCAATTGTGCAAGTTCTCCCACTTAAAAAGATGAGAGGCCTGTAATTTTCATCCTAGGTACACCTCAACTATGAGAGACAGAATGAGAAGACACAAATCCAGAAAATCACATTGTCTGATTTTTAAAGAATTTATTTGCAAATTAAATAAGTATTTGGTCAATAACAAAAGTTCATCTCAATACTTTGTTATATACCCTTTGTTGGCAATGACAGAGGTCAAACGTTTTCTGTAAGTCTTCACAAGGTTTTCACACACTGTTGCTGGTATTTTGGCCCATTCCTCCATGCAGATCTCCTCTAGATCAGTGATGTTTTGGGGCTGTCGCTGGGCAACACGGACTTTCAACTCCCTCCAAAGATTTTCTATGGGGTTGGGATCTGGAGACTGGCTAGGCCACTCCAGGACCTTGAAATGCTTCTTACAAAGCCACTCCTTCGTTGCCCGGGCGGTGTGTTTGGGATCATTGTCATACTGAAAGACCCAGCCACATTTCATCTTCAATGCCCTTGCTGATGGAAGGAGGTTGTCACTCAAAATCTCACGATACATGGCCCCATTCATTCTTTCCTTTACACGGATCAGTCGTCCTGGTCCCTTTGCAGAAAAACAGCCCCAAAGCATAATGTTTCCACCCCCATGTTTCACAGTAGGTATGGTGTTCTTTGGATGCAACTCAGCATTCTTTCTCCTCCAAACACGTCTAGTTGAGTTTTTACCAAAAAGTTCTATTTTAGTTTCTTCTGACCATATGACATTCTCCCAATCTTCTTCTGGATCATCTAAATGCTTTCTAGCAAACTTCAGACGGGCCTGGACATGTACTGGCTTAAGCAGGGGGACACGTCTGGCACTGCAGGATTTGAGTCCCTGGCGGCATAGTGTGTTACTGATGGTAGCCTTTGTTACTTTGGTCCCAGCTCTCTGCAGGTCATTGACTAGGTCCCCCCGTGTGGTTCTGGGATTTTTGCTCACCGTTCTTGTGATCATTTTGACCCCACGGGGTGAGATCTTGCGTGGAGCCCCAGATCGAGGGAGATTATCAGTGGTCTTGTATGTCTTCCATTTTCTAATAATTGCTCCCACAGTTGATTTCTTCACACCAAGCTGCTTACCTATTGCAGATGCAGTCTTCCCAGCCTGGTGCAGGTCTACAATTTTGTTTCTGGTGTCCTTTGACAGCTCTTTGGTCTTGGCCATAGTGGAGTTTGGAGTGTGACTGTTTGAGGTTGTGGACAGGTGTCTTTTATACTGATAACGAGTTCAAACAGGTGCCATTAATACAGTTAACAAGTGGAGGACAGAGGAGGCTCTTAAAGAAGAAGTTACAGGTCTGTGAGAGCCAGAAATCTTGTTTGTATGTAGGTGACCAAATACTTATTTTACCTAGGAATTTACCAATTAATTCATTAAAAATCCTACAATGCGATTTCCTGGATTCTTTCCCCCATTCTGTCTCTCATAGTTGAAGTGTACCTCGGATGAAAATGACAGGCCTCTCTCATCTTTTTAAGTGGGAGAACTTGCACAATTGGTGGCTGACTAAATACTTTATTGCCCCACTGTATACATGGTGTGTGTGTGTGTGTGTGTGTGTGTGTGTGTGTGTGTGTGTGTGTGTGTGTGTGTGTGTGTGTGTGTGTGTGTGTGTGTGTGTGTGTGTGTGTGTGTGTGTGTGTGTGTGTGTGTGTGTGTGTGTGTGTGTGTGTGTGTGTGTGTGTGTGTGTGTGTGTGTGTGTGTGTGTGACAAGAGCTATATTCAGAGCTCTGCTGCCTTGGCTACAATCTTTCATTGTTGCTGTTGTATGATTGGTGTTTAATTATGGTATTTATCGTCCGCTTTTAGGGTTGACGTAGACCCAAACGTCGCCCGGAGGTCCCCCGATGTTGTTGCGGGAGCTGCTGCACTAGCTAACGCTACATTAGCAAAACAAACGCTAATTATCAAATGTAAGACTTTTTAAGACCCCGCGGGAACTCTGCCAACCCTAACCCTAGCTCTATTCCAGGGACAAACTAAATAAGGCTCTGTCAAGCTAATACACTTTTGTAAAGGGTTCATAGTTTGATATCATGTATTAGTTTATTCTCCACTACAACGATACAACTCTTTTATTGCATCACATTGACCACAATCTGTAACCAAGCTTAGAAACATGAACAATTTGGTTGGATTTGCTCAAGTAAAGGTGTAAACAAGAAGCCATGGGAACAACAAAATAGTCTTGTCCCAGAAACGATTTTGTATGGTCTTACTGAAGACATGATATAGCCACACATTTAGCATCCATCAACAAAAAAAAACCTTTAAAAGCTGCCTCCATTCAGGGTAACCACAAACGTTTCAATTACATAACATGTTTTTAAAAAAGAGAAAAATGTCTGAATGGTCTCTTGTAATTTCTCATTAGTTCTCAGCACGGTGAGGCGTGACCCACTGCAGGTTAGGGCCGCCTCGTCCTTCCCAGCTTATGGGCCTCTTTAAGAGAGATATTGATGACCGTTGGGAGGAGGCTTTGCTAAATGAGCCCCAGCTATGAGCTGGAAAATGAGTAATGTTCTCTGGATGGGCCCAGAGTGGTCTTGCCTGGCTTGCCCGCCTTCTCCTGACTGAGGGAGAGAAAGAAAGTGTATGGGTGTGTCTGTATGTGCGCTATTTCACATCCAATATCTCCTTGACCACATGTGCCTCCAAGATCAGGGCTCGACATTATAATTGGCCCGCTGGCCCGGAAGCACTATTTAGACACCCCGGGCCAGCATAACGTACTTTCCACTTGCCGCTCGGGCCACTACAAATATTGTTTAAAAAAAAAAGTTTCCTGTGGTATTGGTATTTTGACTAGCAATTTTGTTAAATTGTTTCGTTTATTAACGCTACAACATAGCGTTTCGTGAGTCGCTTGTCGTTGTTGGGTGAAAAGCAAACAGCTGTTTGCTGCGGAGCGCAGCGCGAGCAGGCTCCCGTGAGCGCGCTCCTTCACTACAGACTATCGCGCCACCTAACCATTCGCCAAAATGTTTTTAATACCAGCGGTAACCGGCCAAGCGTCGGGCAAAAAATAATCTTCAAATAAAAGAAAGTCACCGGAGGACTTAATGGAGAGTGACAGGGAGCATGAGAAGAAGAGGGAGAGAAAGTTTCAGCTTGATCGATGGAGTTGGCTTCGAGTGGTGCAGTGACGCGTCCTAAAACCCTTTTATAATCTATCGATTAGATTTATGATTCCAAAATTATAAAAGTAGGGTAGACATGTGGAGATTATCCGGCTGAACAAAACGTGCATTTATCAAACAGGTTTGTTTTCCACAGACCTTATTTCCAGCTATTTTCCAAAACCCTGTGGAGAAATCCCGTTGCTTTTTGTCGAGGGAACCAGCAGCTTACTTCCTGGTTTTAGGACGCGTCACTGGCTGCACCTCTCAATATGATGCCAATATAAACAAGGTCTTCTGTCGGCTCTGTACATCAATGCCGACCTATGCTGACAAGTAAGTGAAGAGTAGAACATATAAAGGTATTAGCTATCGGGAAATGTCCCCGCAGTTTAGGATAATGAAGGATCTAATCTAATCTATTACATAGCCATTACATGTCTAACTCCTAATGACAGGAAGGCAGAAAGCGCATTATACAAATAATAATACTCATAGCAGACATTTTTTAACAATGACCACAATATCATTATTTTAATAAACCAAATATGAACAATTGAGGAAAATGAGGAAGAACTGATTGTTCAAATGTTGTAGTTAGTGCATAAATTACTATTGCAACAAATGTGTTAATTTTCTTCATTATTAGTCGATATTTTTTTTTTCGGACGAATGCTCCGGGCCAGTGGTTACAATGGTGGGGCCAGTGACAATACAATTCCACCGGCCCGGAGGGCCAGTGGCTTTTTACCCTTAATGTCTACCCCTGAAGATGTTGACATACATTAGGTATTTGCATTAGTGCTTGTCAGCGTCTCAGGCCTTACAACAGACAAAAATGTCAATAATGGATCATACCTTCTTTTTTTTTTATTCACGAAGATTGGTAAATAAAAGGCAAACAATAATAGAAGACATTTGATGGGATATATACTTTGAGCTCTTGCATTTAATAAGATATACACCCATCCACTCCCTCACACTTACTCTGCTTTTCTACATTGAGGGCTCGTTTTTCCGGCATTGGCACTGAACTTTTCCACTGGATGTAAATCTCGAGGTTCAGAATCATCAAATATGAAAGTTATTTCTTGGAGACCATGCAGACTGAAGCGCATACATTTAAAAAAAATATATAGAAGGACCATGCATACAAAAACATTAATCTCAGCAAAGAGAAGAGATGCAATATGCCAGATTATAGCTAATAGCTAATTTCCATCTGTGGTCCTCAGGCAGGTTCATAACAATCAATAAACAAATAATAACATTGCATGATCTCTATCAGTCAAACAATTTTAAAACCTGATTTAAGTACAGCTCAATAAATTAATACATAGTACACTTGAAATACACTTACATGATCTCGGTCACTCAAATAATTATAAAGCCTGATTTAAATACAGGTTACAAACATAATACTTAGTACACTTCAAATACACTTAAATAAAAGAAGGATAATTGGGTGTTATTGCTGAGTGAATAACAGTGTGTTATTTAGAAAAGAATAACAAATTAGAAGGAAAAAAACATTTTTAAAAATACAGATTTCAGTATTCTGAGGCTCTGAGCCCCATTTCTTTTCCTCACTGACGGCAAAAAAAGTCCGACATTATACGATTTAAAATCAAAAACAATAATCGTGGCTTGATATTGAGTAAGAACATGTTTTTATGAACCACACAGCTTCTGGTCTTCCAAGACCCGATCGGACAGAAAGACACAAAACATACTAGGCTTACCAATAGAAATACATTGCTTTTTGGCGGGCGCCGTTCAAAATGGCAGCACACTGCTCCTAACACTAGGATGGGTCAAATGCAGAGAAACAATTTCCCAACGAGGGATTAATAAAAGTCCTTCTTCTTCTTCTTCTTCTTCTTCTTCTTCTTCTTCTTCTTCTTCTTCTTCTTCTTCTTCTTCTTCTTCTTCTTCTTCTTCTTCTAAAATCGTTCGGTGTGACACAAAAAAAAGGGGAAAATCGTGTTGGTGAACACGAATCAATAGATTAAATGTTGTGACTGTAACAGGAAATGCCGTGAGACTGGTTTGGTGTGGACCAACGTAGTTATAACATGTTTAGATGTGAGACTGTGTTGGGTCATTTGGGTGGATTTGCCATATTTCTGGCCCCCCTCGGTAGATTTTGATGATTAGGCGCATTCACACTGCGGTACTTTTCCCACAAAGGTTCATGCGAACTTAGTTCAGTGAACTCTTTTATCGCGTTCACACCAAAAAGAGCCGGTACTAAATATAGCTCTTTTCTCACAAAAGAGCCGCTCGTAAGTCCCTGCTAGAGAGCAGGGCTTTCGAGCGGCTCATTTTGTGAGAAAGAGCTATATTTCTGATTGGCTGAGCGGATTGCAAAACCACCCCCGTAAAACTTCCAAAAAGTTTTGTGAAGCCGCCTTTTATTATCCTCGCATTAGCATTATTAGCATTAGCATTAGCCCAGCGCAGAAACGCAGAGAGACTAACTTATGGCAACACAAAATAAAACATGGGAGCGGTGGAGAGTGAGGAGGTGTCGGCGTTCTGGCGATTTACTCGGAAGGCTTCAGTAGAAGCTGCTGGGAGTCCCAGCAACTTCTACTGAAGTCCTCTTACAACTCCCGGGGGACTTCCGCCGGGGACTTTGGGCGGCAGTATCCCTAAGTTGTTTGTAGCCTGCCAGTAAACCCAAAGCAGAAGAAAAAGAGTGAAGTCAGCGGCTTCATTTGCCTAATCCACCCCCCAGAGACTTTTTCCGGTGTGAACGCGATCTGTACTTAGTTCATGCGAACTAAAGAGTTTGCATGAACTAAGTTCGCATGAACCTTTGTGGGAAAAGTACTGCGGTGTGAATGCGCCTATTGACACCTCTTTTGAACCGTTAGAGCCAATATAATCGAGGGGAAGTTCCTAAATCCATTGAAACATTTCCATTGAGGAGTGAGAGTGGTGCGCACGCAGTTTGACCAAAACCAGAAGCTGGGTTGTAGCTCTAATAGCAGCTAATAGCAGCTAATATTAAATCTCCGTTTTGGACAAAAATGGAAAGATTGATTATCATAATCATTTCAGAAGGTGACACAGACACATTGGATTAACCTTCAGCAGCTTGTTCTCGTTTTAATGCTATTGAACACAACTTCTGATGAGAAAAACAGCAAAGGTAAGACATTGTTGCCGTTTAGGCTCAGTAAAGCTACGCTGTGTGTTGTCTGGGTCTGCCTGAGCTGCCGCGAGTTTTGGTCACACAGTGATGATACTTATACCGCTTGAATCTGTGGGATCACAGCTTTAATCTGATATCTTGTTTGTGCAGATCTGATAAGTAATAAAGTATTTATACCGTGAGTTCTGTGCTAAGTGCGTCCCATGTCATGCTTTTCCGGTTATTACCCGTCCCCTTGTGTGTTATGAAGGTTTTTCTGCATGTAAACCGTCTGCAGAGTCACAAACCCTCAAAGTACACCCTGTAGCGAGTAAAACTCTAACACAGAAAAGACCTGTCTATGCTGCCTCAGAACGACTCGTTGGAGATTTTTCTTTTTCCATTCGTCTCTTCGTATGGTGACGTGCCCATACCCAAATGGACCAATCCGTGGAGCTCCTCACACACACACACACACACACACACACACACACACACACACACACACACACACACACACACACACACACACACACACACACACACACACACACACACACACAACACACCACACACACCACTCTCAGCAGCGAAACTGTGACGCGCTGGGGGGGTGCAGGTGCTAGTGGAGCCTCGCAGATGGGGGTGCTGCAGCCCCCTCAGCAACCCCCCCCCTTCCCGCGCCCATTCGGACATAGAGTGAATACACATACTACAACAATTGTAGTTATTGCCTGTACAGCACTTTGTTCAACTGAAGGTTGTTTTAAATGTGTTATATACATAAATAAAGATGCTGTTTGAGAAACCAATGTGAGTTTGGAAAATTGCACAATTTAAATCTATTTTAGTAGACCTCAACAATAGAATTATGATCAGTAGAAATGGCCATGACATGGGACCTTTAAGAAGCCCTGAGACACAGTTTTGTGAGAAAAAAAGCACTTAGGCTATGGGGCTTAACAGGTTAGTAGTGTTACAAATATGATCTGATCAGTTGACTGTGAAAAAAATGAAATCAGTAATCTAATAAGTATCACAATTTTAAAGTTCCTGATTACTTTGTTACTTTTGGATTATCCAAATTTAAGATGCAATGCAAATAAATACAATAGAATTAAATATCATAACTTAAAAAAGATATCCAGATAAGATTATTATTTTATATAGGTTTTTGTGAATTGTCTGCAAAGGCTAAAATCCCAAAGTCCCCCCCCCTGATTGAAACACCTTCATTGTAGTCCTTTGTTTCCTCCAATAACATTGTGACATTGCTTTGTAACAGTTGTGCTTCTATTGGCTATTGATTCAACACAGTGTACATGATAGGCTAAGGGGCGGGACAGCAATTAACAGTTGACTAATCATAACAGAGCCGGCAAGCTAACCAATAAGAGCAGATTGGGCGGTGAAAAGAGGTGCTGCAGTACAGGCAGTATGAGAACAAATAAAGACCTTTCTTGAACATGAAAGCATGTAAACATGTCACAATAGAGCAGTGACCACCAACTGGCGGCCCGCAGGCCACATCCGGCCCGCCAGACATTCTCATCCGGCCTGCACGACGGGGGTGACTGTGGCGTTGGCGGAGTGGTTACTGCGTTCGCCCCCGACCCATTTTTTTTTTACAACGTCTCGTGAGTAAGGTGCAGTACCGGAGTCCAACAGAGAGGCAGCAGCTGCAGGACAGTAGACTGTGTACTGCGAAACCTTCCCTTCCTTGAAGAAGAAGAAGTGATCCTTCGTTGTGAAGAGTCTGCTTTGTGCGCTCCGCACCACATCCCTGCTGCGACAGAGTCCAACAGAGAGGCAGGAGCTGCGGGACAGTAGCCTAGAAGCAGGGTTGGGTTGTAACGGAATATATGTAACGGCGTTACGTAATCAGAATACAAAAATCAAGTAGGCTAACTGTATTCAGCTGGCGTTACATTTGAAAAACGAGTAATCTGATTACAGTTACTTTCGTAAACCTGAAGTGAATACATTTTGGAATACTTATTGGAATTATTGGTGGAAAAGTTTCCTCACAAAATGTAATTTTCATTACTGTGTGCACACTGCACAGCACTGCAGCGTGTCTGTGAGCGAGAGAGAGATGCAGCGTGTCTGTGAGGCCCCACCCCCGCACGCAGATGAGAGAGAGAGATCTCTTTTAAAATATATTGAAAGTTAGAAACGGAGATGGTTAGATAAAATGTGCAAGATAACGTTGATGTAGCATTTCTTTATTGTCGAAATGATGACATTTATAACGGGATCAAATCAAAGTGAATGGCCTGCTGCTGCTGAAGGCATGGGGCAAGTGACTGGAACAAGTTTTAAAAGTTATTACATCGTTTCAGATAATAATAATAATAATAATAAATAATAATGATAATTCATTCTATTTAGGGGCACCTTTCAAAGCACCCAAGGACACCTTACAATTCCTAACATATTCTAAGGAAAGGTTTACAGCAGGAGAATGCAGTCCGGGTGATGTTTTTTATGTGGGGTGCAGATGAGAGGGAGCTGTCCAGAATGACACCAATATGTTGTGTTTGAGTTCTTGATAAGCCATTAAAACAGTAAAACAAGTGTCTCCTGTTTACCAAAACATACCCATCTGTTATGGAAAAAGAAAGTATTCCAAAAGTATTCTAAAAGTAACCTGAACATGTTACTTTTTTAGAGACACTTAACTGTAACTGTATTCTGATTACTTTCAGAGCATGTATTCAGTAATCAGTAACTGATTACATTTACAAAGTAACCCTCCCAACCCTGCCTAGAAGGGATCCTTCGTTAGCGTGAAGAGTCTGCTAAGCTTTATGCAGTACCTGTAACCCCCCCCCCCCGCTGGCCCGCGATAGTGTCAATTGGATACATTTTGGCCCTTGGACAAATGTAGTTGGTGATCCCTGCAATAGAGGCACAAAATACAAATGTGAAACTTAAACATTTGCATCATAGGGCCCCTTTCACACTCTTTCAATCTGTTAAGAATTGTGCAAAAAAAAGAAGTTCAAGTGATGTAATTGAATCATCTCCATTGCACTTTACCTATGAAATAAGCCACTGAATCATTTGACTACACAACTACATTTAATTGGATAATTTAAATATGTAACGCACAGTGTGGAGATAAGACCGTTAGGTGCCATTTGCATTGTTTTAACTAATCAGGGCCCAATCACTGTTTTTAGTATTTACATCAATTTTTCCGTAGAAGTGTAGAAATGTTGTAAAGCTTTAGTTTACCATATAACTTGTCCATTCGCATTAGCATGCATCAATCGTTTGCAAGAATTTGAAACACTAAAGAGTAGCCATCCACATTAACTGCGCAGTTTTCTTTTTACATTATTTGTTGAAATCATACGAGACTCGGCGGTGAGAGAAGAAACACTCCGGTTAAGTGTTGCCCTCCTCCTGCTTCCTTCCTCTCCATCTTCCTCTCGCTCGCACTCTCGCCTCCAATCCACCATTATTAGTGCCTCCAATACTCCAGAGGGCAAACAAACTTTCAAAAAATTCCCCATAACCCACCAAGCGTAGCCCATTTTCCTCTCCATGCAATTAACTGCGCCAACATTTACAATAATATGATTACAGACACTTTGGCAAAGTCATGGGGGGAACGCGGGGCATATTAGGTATCAGCAAGGGGTTGATCGTAATGGTCGCGTTCCCGGAGACTCACATTTTCTTTTGCACGCAATAGTAAGAGCTACTAAATTCTCCTCAGGCAGTAAAAACCAATGCTCTGGAACCATGATAACAAACACAGCAACCACTTTCCTTCCCATCATTCTCGTATTTTCTTTCTCTTACTTTAGGGCCTGTTTTTTTTCTCTCCGTCTTACTATCCTCTGCACCCTTCGTCCTCAACCTCCCCACCCACTGCGTCTCCCATGCACCCCTCAATTAATTAAGTCTTTCACGGCCATGTAATTAGGAACATTAGCAAGTCATAAACTTGCCACGAGTCTTGGAATTATGTGCTGGCCCTCAGCAATTTGTTTGTAATTCGTTTTTCGTGAGACAACAGCACCGTAGGGTCCCATAGATCTTCCCAGGGCCCCCACTGTGCCCGCCCTCTTGCAGCCACGGCAGGCGGGACAAGAGGGGTCCTTGTCGGGCTGAGAGGGGGCCCACATCATGCCCAGGCTGGCTGGCACCCATCCCGCTGCTCTCTAAAGACTACTTTGAGCAGCCAGTCTGTTCACTGCGTGTCTCTCAGCTTTTATATCTTTCTAAAGAGCGACAGAAAAGCTACTGCATGGTTTTTGTAAGGCCAATGTCAAAAGAGTATATTTATGGGTCGTGCAACACAAAATCAAGATGGAAGGACCCTATTGTAGGGTAAGGGTTAGGTATTATTATTAATGGATTTTTTTGTAGGGTTAGTGTTAGGGTTACGTAAACTAGGGTTCTTGCAAATGAGCATAGCAAAATTGCTCAACTGCGCCACCTAGAACACAGCCCCTAAATGTATACGAGTATCTTACGTGTCTGAAATGTGGATGGTATATGTAACATATGGATTCAACAAAAAGTATTTTTGGATGTACACTGTAAACCCAAAAAAAGTCAGCCATTTTGAATTTTACTGCGTATTTTGGACATTCAAGGGCACTGTACTTTTAGACCCTTGCCACTTGACACAAAAAGGACACAGTGCAATATGTGCAATATGTCAGTTCAAGCTAAACACACTCTATCCAATAAGTAGTCTACATGTCCTTCCAGTATCCTTGAAGGTGTAAGGCATCACTTTTCAGCAGGGTCATGCAGAAGCCTTCCCCCCCCCCCCCCCGCTGTGATGTTATGAGAGGGTTTAAATGCCCTTCCAGTCTCTCTCATCATTGACGTCCCGATCCTAAACAATCATGCTTGCAGTAATATGCATGTTTGGTCTTTCAGTGCGATCACTGAAGAAAGATGAATTGTCATCCTGGCAAGATAGAAATAGCGGTTGTCAGGTAATGTGAGATGTCCTCAGAAGGAACAGTGTAGAGGCAGCGGTGCAGCAGACACCTAGTGCGTACCCCCTCCAACGGGCTCTCTTCACTTCTCATGCACCCATTCTCAATCTAAACACACATATCTGCAGAGGCCTTAATGCAATAAGATATACAAACTAATAGCACATACTGAGTTGAGAACAAACCTACTGTAGCGTATGAAAGAGCATTATTCTATCTACGGGCTTTATTCAAATTCAACTATAACACTTTATAATAATCATCATTAATACATGGCGTATTTATTTTTAATTCCATTTTAGTACAGTTTGATTTAACTGTTGTCCAACAATATAAATGAATACTTTATCCCGAGGGAAATGTTGTGTTACAGTTACTCTGTGTTAAGACTGAATTAAAATAAAAGATAAACAAAATAACATATTTATATAAACGTAAAAAGTGCAGAATGTCCAATAAAAGTATCAAATAAAGTAAAATATAACAAGATTATATGTAATATAGGCATTTCAACTAAAACTGTCCAATAAAGAGTTAAATAACACAAAATAAATGATGTCATGATAAGAATTTAAGTGCCCGCATTTTGACCCTGTATGCCTGATGATCTGAGGGAAGAATTAAGAAATGTTTTAATTATTTATTCATTTGAAATATGAGAAATAATGAGTTATTTTGATATTTTATCATAACTTTCAGTCAATGTCATTCAAATAACATGAGAAAACCATTTATGAACACTTTATTTGTTGCACACATAACGCTTAATAGACTTTATTACAGGGCTTTGTTGAATACTTGGTTCTGATTGGTCAAGGTTTAAGGGTTAAGGTTAAACAACTCTTGTGTTTCCACTCTTATCTTAAAAAAAATAATATGAAAAGACATCGAAATAATCTAAAATGATATTTATATGAATATGAATGACTTCCTTTGTTTTCATAAAAATACTTAATTGTAGAGGCTCTCAGACTTTATAACAAGTGACAGGTGCATTGCACAGACTTCTGCTCTCTGCATCACTAACATCGATCCTTAAAGTGTTTAAATCACTTTCTTTGTATCATTTTACCTGTAATTTGTCCCTTTTTTCCCATTTTGAATTTTTTTCACAGAATGTTCTATCCCTCTGACTGATACTCCAAATGTGCATAGGTGTGTGTGCGTGTGCGTGTGTGTGTGTGTGTGTGTGTGTGTGTGTGTGTGTGTGTGTGTGTGTGTGTGCGTGCGCATGCGTGTGTGTGTGTGTGTGTGAGCGTGCGCGCGAGTCCTCTCTGCTCTACGGAGAGGTTAACACCATGGACGCCTGTGTGATTCCAGCTCAAGCACTCTCATCAGCTGCCTTATTCTCTGCTGCGGCTGCACCCTGACCCCCCAATAACCATACACCATTGTTTCTATTTACCATTTGGCAGAGACGGAGGGGAAAACTGGAGAAAGAGCGTGGCGGAGAAAAAGAGAGCCGGGGCTGCTATTGATCGGTTTCCACATGTATTGAAACCAGATATTGATTTTCTTTCTTTTTTTTCAAATGGGAAAAAGTGCATTGTCCGAGCGAAGGAGATTTCTATGGGGATTTGGGGAAAGAGGAGTTGAAATGAGCATCCGGTGCACCGCTGTCTCCTGTGGATTGTGTATAGGGCTGTGGTAATTGAATTGAGCGAACAGGGCCCTTCTCCGATATGTGCTCTCTGAAGACTTTTCGGCCTGTCGATGTATCCCTGTAATATTTGGCTCGGAGGAGAAAGCCAAGAAAGTTTTGCGACAAAGGATTTGGGCTCAAGATAAGGCAGAAATGTCATTGTAAAGAATAACGAGTCATCAGTGTAAAGCTGGGTGCCGTTTACCTCACTGAAATGTACTTCATTTCTACCATTATCTTCCCTTGTAATGTGTGTGTGTTTATTATAACCTATTTCAAACTAATGTTTACACTGATTCAATTAATACTTTGGGGATTATTTTTGTAGTATTAGGTGTTTAAGTAAGTGTTAAGTTTATTTAGTTTAGTTTATACAAACTTTCTTATAAAATGATATATGATTTACTTTATTTATTCCAAACTGGGATTTGTTTTGTCACACAGGCATTACAAATGAGTTGAACAAATTGTGAATGCTTGTACTGGTATTTTAAAATTATTTGTGAATTCAATTAATTGAATTGCTGCTTTAAATCAGTTTGATATCAATGTTACTCTGGTTTTGTTATTAACACTTTGACACACTCTTTAAGATAACTTTAAAAATAAATTTGTAATAAAAAAAAGAATGTCTACCAAACCAAAGGTTGGATTGTGGTGGATCATATATCTATTTCATTAGAGAAAATATATCAAAATAAAAAATATTTACATTCAATGCTGAGTAATTAGCTTTCCGAGCCAGATAATAAGTTTTGTTTGTTTGTTTGAATTTAGAAGTGAGATTTTGATGCAGGCTCCTGAGTTCTGTTCAGTACTGAAACTCACCTGTTGAAATAAAAATCACTTCTAAAGAAAGTGACAATTCTAAATGAATATCTGATTTTCGTTACTTAATCTTGGAAATAATTTATATTTATTCTTTTTCATCATCGTTCTTTATTATTTCTTCTATTTCTTCTTATTTTTCTTCATCCTATGTTCTTATTACTATGAATTACTATTATTTTCGTTTTATTTAATTATAACGTAAACAGCATTTCCGGCATTTCATGTCTTGCATCCGGCAGGTTTCCTGAGCTCTTGAGTCCACATGAAATCTAAAATGTGGTCGCAAGCTTGTTTTGGGTCTCTTTCTCAACACTCATTCTGTAGTTTGAAACTAAAGGCCAGCACCACTGCAACAACATAACCCTGAATTCTCTCGTAGCATTTTCTTCCCCTACTTTCCAGTAACTTTGTGTTTTTGCATTTCCATCTATTACAGCCACTGTTGTGTCTCCTCCGTCTCGGTGTCCCTGCACGGTGGCCAGCCCCTGCTGCTGCTTCTCATTCAGCCGGCGTCGGCCTGTTCTCCCACTCAATTTGCAATTAAGACCAAATTTAGAGCGCTGAAGCCTGAAGGCAGGTGGGTGTCCGCACAAGGAACATGTTGCCTAGCAACTGTAGGGGACGGAGTCAGGAGGGTGTACCTGAGCAGTAGGGGGCAGTGTGGGGAAGGAGTTTGTGTGTGTGTGGGTGTTTCTCAATGTCGAGGAAGGCTGCTCCAGAGCTACTATTTCAAGCATACTACGTAATCGAGTGCCGCTGAAGTACTGTTCCAATGTCCAGCATACTTGGAATTCTACCGAGGCTGGCGTACTTTGTAGCGAGAGATTTCGAGGCTGCACATGTGTAGACTCCGCGGTCTTAAAATCCCCCAATGCTTTGCGCACGGACCAATTTCCAAATCTTTAGCGGAAATTGTGATCTCCATTTAAGGCGGGGCCTCGCATATGACGCACAACTGCACACCTGTTAGCCTGTTAGCCTGCTCCATTCTTCGTTTTCCGAGGCTAGGAAGGATTCTTGCCTCGCTTCTGAAGCAAGTGACTCGGAAGACATGTGCTACCAAGCAAGCGTCCTCGACATTGAGAAACACCCTCTGTGTGTGTGTGTGTGTGTGTGTGTGTGTGTGTGTGTGTGTGTGTGTGTGTGTGGCCTAGCATTACTATACTTGTGGGGACCTAAATCTGTTTACACAGCCGTGTGTGGACTCGCCTCCCTTATGGGGACAAATTGGAGGTCCCCTTGAGGGGAATAATTAATTTTAGGGTGAAGACTTGGTTAGGTTTAGGATTAGGGTTAGGGTAAGGGTAAGGTTAAGGGTAAGGGTTAGGGTTAGTCATGTGTTGGTTATGGTTAAGGTTAGGATAAGTCTCCAGGAAATGCATGTAAGTCAATGTAATGTCCCCTGTGTGTGTCAGATCTGGACATATGGTTGTGTTTCTAATACTTGCCATTTTATAATATGTGGGAACTAGATGGAAAACTTGGACATTTGTCTTAGCACAATTTATCATTTTTTTCACGTTTGTATTTTAATAAATGTCTCATTGGACAAAGTAGTCCAGTGTTGTGTTTGTGATTTTGTCGGTTGAGCATATATAAACCTCATTTAGTCTTTTAAATTGTATATTTTGTTTACGAAGTACAGATTTTTTTCTCAATCTTTAACAAAAAGGGAGATTTAACCATTTAATTTTGTCTTAAAGATCACCTATCATGCTATTTTTAGGCAATAGCATAGGTCTCAGATATATGAAAATATATACAAAAACATGTCTTTTGCTCAAAATACCAAACAGATCACCCATTCTAGCCATGGCTCATATCCCTCTATTTCACTTCAAAAGTGCTGATTTTGGGTATAAATGTGATTTTAAAAAAGAGGGGCGGAGCTTATGCCTGCTCATGCGGAAGATTCTACCGGCAGATACTGCCGTGATGAAACGCCATATCATGGATTATCAAGGATTATTTCTGAAACAGTATGGAGCTCAAAGGCTTTCTCCCTTACCGGTTACAGCCCGTCCACACAACGGACGATTGTTTTTCTCAAAGCAATGATAAACCTGTGAGTTGGATGAATATATCAAATAAACACCTTTTGGGGTCATTTGGGTGTATTTGCCATTTCTTTGGAACCCATTGGTCGATTTTGGTGATTGACACATCTTTTTAACCGTTAGAGCCAATAGAAACGAAGGCGAAGTTCCACATACACACAAAAGTTACCATTGAGGAGTGAGAGTGACGCGCACGCAGTGGAAAGCTATGTTACGCTCTGAAAACTGAAACCTAGGCATCAAACTAGTAAATATGAAGATGGATTATCAGTAATCATTTCAAAGTGAAATGAAGTCGTGTTTATTGAAATATTGCTTTTTTAAAGTGTTGTTGTGTGAGGCTATCACTTAAAACAGAAAATGTTTCACTTTAAGTTATTTATTACATTATTTTCTTGCAAATGGTGAAGGTAAAACATAAATAAATGGTAAACAATCATGTTTCACAGTTTCATGTAAATCCAACCTGGACTTTAAACAGTTGGTTCACATTTCACAGCCGAGCACTCTTTCCAAATCGGTATCATCTTCCATATTTGCATGTGCTTGGATGCTGAGAGTGGCAAATTGACTGAGAAAATAGCCATATTACCCCACAGTGGGAGAGGGAGTGTGTCATGTGTAGCAAACAAAGGAATATGGCAGCAATGGCCCTCACAGCGAGATACTGTCTACTGTGTGTGTGTGTGTGTGTGTGTGTGTGTGTGTGTGTGTGTGTGTGTGTGTGTGTGTGTGTGTGTGTGTGTGTGTGTGTGTGTGTGTGTGTGTGTGTGTGTGTGTGTGTGTGTGTGTGTGTGATGGAAAACAACAGCAGAGATAATGTCAGAGATGTCTGATGATGTGTGTACTCTGAAATAAGTCATGTGTGGCTGATGCCTGACTTTGATGCCAGACATTCACAAGCTTATTCAGCTGCTTGTCCCTATGCGTACAATAACAAAATTAAAATATACTTTCATAATTTTTTAATACCTAAATCTCTTCTAAAATAGTCTAAAAGTATGTGAGTACATTTACTCAAGTGCTATACTTAGCTACTATTTTGTGATACTCAAACTATACCTCTGTATTATATTTTCATGCTAGTTCATACTACTACTCCACTACATTTCAAAGGTAAATGCGTAATTTTTCTTCCACTACATGTATTTAGCGATCAAAGATACAGTATAATCTACTATTTTCACATTAAAACACACCATTTTTTTAAACGAGACAATGCAGTACTCCATTACTTAAATAGCTTCACATTGACAAACGACAACATTAAAATGGTCTAACATGTATTTTGAACTGATTACAAAACTAATAATTAGCTGAGAAAAGAGCTGAGTCCTTTAACTTTAAATATAGTACATTTTCTACACTAACATATTCAATTCAGGACGTTTACTTGTAATTAAGTATTTGAGGACCAAATCATTTCTACTTTTAATTATCTGAGAACTTCTTTCAGCTCTGACTTCAATCTCTATGTTCCCCTACCTGCCATCTCTTTATTTCTCCATTCACTCTACCTCTACAGGCCACGCCCACCTCATTAAGCCGACTCCCCTCACCTGTGTACTCTAGGGATGTTAAGATTCACCGATTCTCATCGGTGCACCGGCATAAACGTTGAAGATGCGAGTGCACCGGTTGAAAGAGTGCACATCGGCTACAGTTTGGGTTGAACTCGCGATGCATCGATTGTAGCATCTTTGCATCGGTAAAAAAACGATTCATTCATATAATATCCCCTCATCCTGTCAGCACTCAGCAGAGACGATCTTTGTTCTATGCTTCGCACTACGGAGGCCGAGAGTCTCAGTTATCAACACACATGGAAGTCGAGGAGAAAGAGAAACACAGCGCACCGAAAAATACATACAAATCAAACGTTTGGCAACACTTCGGATTTTTCAAGAAAGACGGACAACTTCAGAAATCGCTCGCAAAAGTAGTACGAGGAACTTGGTGACGCACATAAAGAGGCGACATGGGGTCTGCGGCTGAAAAGAGAAACCTGAAAGTTAGACATATGAGTTCAATCACTCAATCACAGTGAGGTGTTCTGTCAGAGAGAGTGGTGTTTAGTTTACAGCAGCCTGTGACTGCCTATAATAGTTTAAATGTCTTCCTTACTGTAAGCAGTTATGAAATACCTGTTTGTGAAAGGTTATTTGTATGTTGTATTGTTCATATAGAACCCACTGCTTTCTGCTCACTGGTGAGTTAGCCTATGGATGAGTGTTAAGCACATCAGGCTGGCAGCTGTATGGGCATTGCACTACGGTAGTTGTTATTTGCACATTGTTAATCATAGGCAATGCATCCTTAAATTGTTTAACTGTGAGGTGTTATACAATTGTACTGTACTCTGGAGAGTTTTTTAAGGTAAAAAAGAAGCAGCATGATGGGATGTGCAGTACTAGTAGAGAGAACCAAATATGTAAAGTACTTTTTTGTTTATGATTTGCTGCATATAAGGAATATAACAAAAATCCTCTGTCGTACCATATTGAAGTATCATTATTTTGCATCGTGTTGAATCGCATCGTATCGCCGCGTATCGCATAATGTTGAATCAAATCGTATCGAACTGTATCGCAACAGGGGTGAATCGTATCATATCGCATCGCCTGGTGCTTCAAATGTATCGTCAATGTATCGTGTAGTTGGCAACGTATCGAGATGCGCATCGCATCGGCCTCAGTGATGGAGATGCACATCCCTGGTGTACTCATATGCTCCTGATCTTCACAAGACAGTGGGTGTTTCTCAATGTCGAGTACGCTTGCTTGGTAGCACATGTCTTCCGAGTCACTTGTTTCAGAAGCGAGGCAAGAATACTTCCTGGCATTCGGAAAACGAAGAGTGGAACAGGCTAGCAAGTGTGCGTCATATGAGAGGCCCTGTCTTACATTTTCCGCCACAGATTTGGGGAAGAACATTCGGCCGTTCACGGAAACAACCGATTGTGAACGAAAAATGAGTAACATGAAAGTTACAGTACTTATTAAGCATTTTAAAACGTATGTGGTAACTTTTGTTTTGAACGTTCAACACTTTAATAATCAAAAGGAGAAATATGAACATTACCTTTTTACTGAAATGATCAAATAAAGTAAACATTTCATAGTGTTTACTCAGCTCAGTTAGCTGTGAGGGGTTTCTTAAGGTCCTTACACACCGAGCCGATTTTCGGCGTCGATAGATGTCGGGCCGTCGATGAGTATTGTGTCGCCCTACTCAGATTGGTGTGTACTGCACCGTCATGTTTTTTTCGCCGCCGATTCGACATGTTGAATCGGCAGGCTGTCGGCCAAAGAAATCACTCTGATTGGCTGTTTAGCTTAGTGAATCAGTGCATGAGAAGCGAAACGGAAGTGAGGGACACAAACAAACTAAGAAGGCAAATCTGAGATTTCATTTAACTCCAGCTCTCGACACAGGTTCGGGAAAGCCCCATGAGCTTCTCGCTGTAGAGTGAAAATGGAACGCACACGCTATTTGTTGTTTGTTTATATCACGCAGTCTGTTCTTCTTCTCTCTGTGTATCACGCAGTCTGTCTTCCGGTTGTTGCCTCTTTTGAATGATGAATACACACTACCGATGCCTGTTGGTAAGGAGAGTTATTGCCACTCACGCATGCGCAGTTCGTACGTGCAACTTGGCCGTCGGCTGGAGTCTTTGCTGTGTGTTCCAGTGCGAAACATGGTCAAGACGCAGGAGACGTGAGGCGACGTGAGGCGACGTGAGCCGATGTTCCATCAGGATGTGTTCTTTGGTGTTCTTTGGTGTCAGTTTGGTGTGTAAGGAGCTTTAAACTTTTATAATATGTTTTAATGGTCATATACACAGTGATAGATGTTAAGGCTTAACACGTTTATAAATACATTTGTATTTATTTTAAGAACTTTTCATACAATCATACGTTTTGGGATCATTTAGTGGGAATGCTGACACAGCATTCCAACTATCTTTTATGCTACGCACAAAATTCTTTATTATTCCGCCGGAATAATAAAGAAAACTTCATTCCAACTCTAAAATGTTACACATCTTTCTGCCATTATTCGTGTAACACAACTTTTAAATCTGATTCGTACTTTTAGAGATATTAAACATTGTTCAGACCTTGGTAAAGAGGCCTTCTTCAGTGTGTGATGCAGTGTTGTAGTCAAGTCACCAATTCACGAGTCCAAGTCACTCTCGAGTCCCCACTCTTCGAGTCCGAGTCCAAGTCCGAGTCACCTAGGGAGAGTCGTAGTCGAGTCCGAGTCCAAGTCCGAGTCACCCAAGGAGTGTCCGAGTCGAGTCCGAGTCCGAGTCATCATTACCTGTGTTCGAGTCCGAGTCCAAGTCCGAGTCACCCAAGGAGTGTTCGAGTCCGAGTCACCATTACCTGTGTTCGAGTCCAAGTCCGAGTCACCCAAGAAGAGTCCAAGTCAAGTCCGAGTCACAAGTCTTCATGTATTAATCTTAGTGGATATATGTGTTGAAATGTAGCTGTAGCTCCTCTACATTGCTTTTATCCTGTCATGGTATACTAATGTGTCTATTGAACTGCTGTGAAGCGAGTGTGCCTACAATTGTTGTATTAAAAAAGGTGCTATACAAATATAAAGCTTATTACTAATAATAACAATAATTATTATTATTATCATCAAGGTTGAGTCCAGTTCCAATATTGCCTCCAGTGCTCCATTCTGGCATCTTCAAAGAGCTGCTTTACAAATGGAAATGGTATACATTAAACACAATGACACAATGTCACAATTGAACTTATTTAATGGTTTGAAAACCCACAGAAACTGAAAATACATTATTAAGAACAATAGAACATGAGAAAGCATGCAGGGCTTTCTACGCAATATAAGTAACATTTTCATTCAATTTCCAATTTGAATCTGGCTCGAATTACAAAGTCATAGAACCAATTCCTCTCTATATTAGTGAAGTGATGGGGTCCCCTCTCCTACCATAATGTGGCCCTATTGGACAGACACCCAGTTGAAATTATGCATTTAGAATACTTAAAAAGCATTTTACAGGTGTACGGAAAACCACAAACAACACCAGCAGAGCCGAATGAGGCCAATTCCAATAGAGTGCCACAGTGACGCGTCCTAAAACCCGGAAGTAAACTTCTTCCGGTTCCTTCGTCAAAGAAGCAATGCTTTTTCTCCATAGGATTTTGGAAAATAGCTCGAAATAAGGTCTGTGGTTGAGACACATTTAAGAGACAGATCACGTGGAGATTATCCAAAACGTGATCTGTCTCTTAAATGTGTCTCAACCACAGACCTTATTTCGAGCTATTTTCCAAAATCCTATGGAGAAAAAGCATTGCTTCTTTGACGAAGGAACCGGAAGAAGTTTACTTCCGGGTTTTAGGACGCGTCACTGTGGCACTCTAGTCTGGCAGGGAACTTTAGTCTGGCATAACAATATGTTTTTAGCTGCTAGCGTCAGGAGCAGATGAGCACCCACTCAGGCACACACACTTAAACATCCTTGTTGCATTTTAAAAGCATCAGATTTGACAACATCGAACAACTCAACCTTGCACGTGAGGCCTCATAAAAATGCCTCCATGACTGAATACCCTTTCAATGGGTGCACTGGAAGCAGGGATGGAGAATACCTGTGTGGCAACCTGATGGAGGACAGGGAACTGGGATTTATTTTGTTGCCAAAACTTGAAGCATGGGTCTGAGGCCTGGTTGTCGATCAAGTCGAGGTATGCAGTCAGCTGAGCCTGGACAGACCGACTGTGGGTGGAGGAGGGAGTCTTGCTGTAGTGGGAGAACATTCTCAGCTTCCTCTGAGGAGCTTCAGGAGCAGGAGGAGACACTGGAACATCACCTTGTTCTGGTCCTGCTGTTGAGATCATTTGCTTCTCACCCTCTGCCTTGATACAATCTGAAATGAGAGGGTATACTTTTGTGAATAAATCTGCTACTGATCTTATTATTTTGTTTGTGATACCATTTATAGATTATGTTAATTTGTTTTACTTGAAAAGGCTAATGTGTAAAAATGGCCTTATAATTCTTTCCATAAGGATTGAGTATTCTTATTTTGGCTACACACACCCCAATATCTACAAACAGATAAACCACTTCTAGACATTCATGTACACATATAACTATAATGAATAATGGCTAGTATAAGTTAGAGCCTGCATACATATATAACAAGTGAACATGTCTCACCAATGATCTGAGTCATTAGCTGATCTTTGTCATCACTGTCCAGCTGCACATCATGTTTTAGCCGCTGGAAACCAAACGATGGGTCCAACACAGATGCTATGAAGTAAGCAGTCGTGAAAGGAAATTTGGTGGGACCTCTTCCTTCAGCTGGCTCGCATCCTGGCATCTTCACTGCTTGGAAGATCTCTGTGAACCTTGTTTTCAAGGAGCTTTTTGTGCCTAGGGGAAGAAAGAATACACACTTCAGCAAAAAATCTTTCTTATTGCTAAATAAATTGTATGGTTAAAATTAGGGCTACCCCAACTACTAATCCTCAACCATTGCAAACTAGTTGTGGCATGTTTATGATAATAATTTAAATACATTTTTGGACCATCCAAATATGGTTTGAGTTCAAGGATTGAGAAACAATGTTAAAAGTAACATTGTTATCAGTGTGCTATATAACAGTGACATAAAAACCATAATCCTGAGCCTTAACAAATGGAATGTTCAAGCACAAACCAAGCAAGCCACTAATGGTAAAAAGGGATATTTAATCGTTTATTTAGCAGGGACAATGCACATCAATGAACACTTAAAACAATAACATGTGTCGAGTGTAAATATGTAATATGATTCTAAATGTGTTGCAATGAACGAATATTTTGTTAATTTATTTCAACACAGTCGGCAAAACATCACAACACAAAGCGAATATAATAAATATAATATCACAATGTCCAACAACCAATAAGTGAACGTTTAAATTATATCAATAAAGATTAAGCCCCAGAAAGCACATTGCTACTTGACGACATTCTGCATGTTAAGTAGCCATGTGCTTTCATGTTATCGGCTGAATCTTTACTTATTGTATTGATCACATTACTCTGATGATAGTGTTCAATACAGCCTACCTATATATATATATATGAACTCCATCCTTAGAGTAATGTGTTATGGAGCCTCCGTGACGGAGATCATTTTCAGTCTCTAATTTTCACGTTCATTGTAGGCTAGGGCTAGGCTACTCATCATCTGCAGTATCACCAAGGACATGTATAGCTTTTTAACAGTATCTATCTAGACAATAAAACTGCACTTGGTCCCTAGGATGTGATATCAACCCCTACCTCCATCTAACCCGACATCTTAAAACCTTTGTGGAGTCAATTTAGTGGCTAACGTTAACGTGGGTTAGCAAGCTAACAATAGCATTTCTACTTACTTTTCTGGGTGCCGCCGTGAAAGGTGTCGATTGAAATTCGACGTTGTCCCAGTCTTATCTTCTATCTTCTGTCCACATAATGTGCATTTTGCGCTGCTCTTTCCCAATATGGAAACAAAATCTTTAAAAGCATACAGCACGATGCGGGATGTGTCTCTGGACATCTTTAGACTGGTATAGCAGCGGGGGCGCGCCCAGTACGTGAACTCGCCTCGCAGGTGCACACGCCAGGACACAGAGGACATCAGACTCCAGAGAAAACTTGCTCGAGTCCGAGTCCAAGTCATCGTGCGTGAGAATTCACGAGTCCGAGTCATCCCAAGGAGTGCCCGAGCCGAGTCCGAGTCCAAGTCATCGTGCGTGAGAATTCACGAGTCCGAGTCCGAGTCGCGTCAATCAGTGTGCGAGTCCGAGTCAAGTCACGAGTCCCGAAAATCAGCACTCGAGTCCGACTCGAGTCCGAGTCCAGGACTCGAGTACTCCATCTCTGGTGTGATGTCACAGCTAGAGTGGAGGACAGATTTAATTTTGCCTTCATATTTTCTATTAAGCCTGCCATAATTCCCAAACCCTACATTCCTGAGACATAATTTTGCATGACAAACGTAGGACAACATCTCGTAGCTTGAAAGATAAAGAAAATTAAGCAAAATAATTAAACAAAATGCCTCTTGAGGGCATGAAGTGACAAAAACTTTCAACATGTCTCCATTACACCCCATTGTAAGTTCAGCCTCACCTTTCCCCACCACAGCAGCCACACACCTTTAGTTAATCTGCCAAAAAGGCCACATTATTAACCCGAAAGTACACAAAAATTACACTTCAGATGCTCAAGTTCCTTGACATGCTTCACGCTTTGAAATTTCACCGATATCTGTTACGTTCTTCAACAAAAAGTTCACATGTAGAGGTTTATCTCTCATTCAGAACAATGAAAACGTTCTCCTCTGACTGATCACCATGGAAACCTTTGATCTCTGGACATGTCGTTTGCTCAAATATAAACACCTGTGTCATGGAACACGATGATGTCATAACTCCAACTGACAAGCTCAGAGCAGCAGACTTCAGATAATGGTTAACACAGCTCTACGTCAACCATGGGGTGTCATCATATGCCGTTTCGGTCCGATCGCCCCCCAAACTTTGCTTGTATATCAGCGGTCCATGCCTCAACAGCTTTTTACTTTATTTTCTTCTCTCATCACAAATTCAAGCCCCCAGTGATCATGTATCATTTCAATCTAAATTCTTAGATTGAACTCTCACTTTCTTTTTACACATTACATTTCAGCATAGCAGTTTAGCGTCAGCTTTTCAGCATAAAGCATTCCCACTAGCAATTTCTTCAGGAATTGCATTCTCTAGTTTGTATTAATCTGGACCAGAGGGTGAGGGTGACAAGCATAAGTTTCACTTTCCTTTTTTATTTAAATTCCAGCCTTGGTCATGGAGAATATGTTTCTCTGTTGTCCACGTTCATAAAGCATAAAACAACACCATCAGAGCACGGTGCAGAGTATCTAAATGAGTTTACCGTAGTCCGCCGTTCTTGTACGAATGTAGTTCGCTGTATAGAAAACTGTAGTTTCCCCACAGCGGACTCACATTTATGACGTTCGCTGGCGCATCATAAATACGTCAATAGTGTAAGTGCAGTCGGATTCTCAAAGCACCGCAGTCCTTTTGAATTATCCTATCCACTATCCCTTAACCTGTTAAGCCCCATAGCCCCCACCGGCCGTCCAAAGTCCAATGTGTCTGTGTCACTTTGAAAAAATTCCTGATAATCCATCACTCCATTTATATGGCAAAAACAGAGTTTTCATATTAGCTGCTAATGATAGCTACCAGAGTGTATGACAGCTTCCTGTTTTGGGTATTCTGGCTACGCATCGCTCTCACTCATTATTTGATAACGTGTGTGTATGTGGAACTTCCCCTTCGATTCTATTGGCTCTAACGGTTAAAAAGAGATGTCAATCATCAAAATCGAGCGAGGGGGGACAGAGATCTATAGGCCAATCCACCCAAGTGTTTTTTTTGTGCTAAATCTCTCTAAAAAGGTCAAATTACACTTGTTTTGCATCAATCTTGATAAAGGGTACTTATTATATGTTGTAGTTTGAATTCCTAAAGCTTTTAGTCTCTGATCCCATCATTCAAGTAGGTAGGGTTGGGTATCGTTTGAATTTCCACGATTCTGATTCTGATTCCGATTCCGATTCTACTTTTCGATTCCGGTTCTTAACGGTTCTCAATTCCGATTCTTTGAGGGGCAGGGTAAAAAAATGATACATGCTTCTTCCACCAAAAAATTACATTTATTAGAGAACATTTTACACAGGTTAGTTTACAGTAATATTCACATTGATCAGTCTGTTTATATTCACTGCTAACTGTAACCTGAGAACCACTGAAGCTACAACAGTGCAACAGTCCAACTTTTAAAGGAAACCCCCCCCCATTTAAAAATAGTTCAAGCATATCTGCCTTCACAGGCATACCGGGAAGAAATGTTTGAACATTTTAAAGTAAAATGCCAACCCTATTCAAGGGTGGTTTTCACTATAAGTAATGTTTTTTTTTTTGACGGACACTATCATTTTTTTTTTTTAGCATGTTCAATCTGAATTTACTTTCAAATAAAAAACATCTATATTGATTCTGACTCGTCTACATCCAACTCACAGGTTTATCATTGCTTTGACACAGAGGTCAAGGAATAGTGGGTGGAATAGACGATAGGAGCTGATTTTTGGACTATTCAACTGCAACCCACGGCTCCCTTCAAAGAGGGGAAGTCTTAGTTTATCACTTCCTGGATATTAAGATGCTTTGACCCACGGCCAAAAGTATTCACACTGATCAGGAAGTGATGATTAGAACTCCTCTGTAACAGACCAACACTTCCTGTCTGATGCTTACTCATTCACTACTTACTCTTCTGTTCGCACTCCCGGGAAGGAAATGTGTGTGTGTGTGTGTGTGTGTGTGTGTGTGTGTGTGTGTGTGTGTGTGTGTGTGTGTGTGTGTGTGTGTGTGTGTGTGTGTGTGTGTGTGTGTGTGTGTGTGTGTGTGTGTGTGTGTGTGTGTGTGTGTGTGTGTGTGTGTGTGTGTATATTAGAAAGTCCTCAATTTCACACATGCTTAATCTTGAGTGAGTTTGGCGTGAAGGGATTTGTGGAGGAGTGTGTGTGGTAGGAAGGTAAAAGGGGGGGGGGGTGTGTTTGGGATGCAGGACGTTGCTGTTTAATGGGGTGACTGGAGGAACTCTGCCTCTCTGCCTGTCTCTCCTAGTTTTCATCTTGACCCTTTGAACCACTGAAACTAAATGTCAGTGTACAGCACAGGTGTGTTTCCTATCGTCTACTGTCAGCATCAAAGAGCCACACAATGCAAAATACATGCTCTTGGTCTGTGCACCAATTACAGAAGCTTGGATGTTTCAGATGCAAGTTTGTGAAGATGGTGATCGAAAGAGGAAGCAACCTTCATGACTGTTGGAGAATCAGAAAGAAACAAACTAGGGGAAAAGATAAAAATACAAGATAACTAGCCTTAACCGAAAATATCACACCAGGGGTTTTGGGTTTGATCCAAGCCCTTGCAGTCAACATGGGCAAGATACTTAACCCCCAGTTGCTCCCGATGGCATGGTTAAGTATCCTGTATGAATAGTGTGTGAATTGGTGTAGGACAGGGCTTCTCAAACTCCGGAACAAGGTCCGGATCCAGACCGAACTGAAAATTAATCCGGACCGAACCCTGTGTCCCATTATAAAAAATTAAAATTATACAAAATAAGAAAATAAAAACGTTCTGATTCTGATGTAAATGTAGGTATATTTTCTTGTGTCTGGCTCGTTGTGAGAATGAACGTGCATTATATTTACTTGTGTGCACGAGTTAACTTGCGTGCATTGCAGACCGCAAGTTAACCGCAAGTTTACCTTGACGGTTTCCTTTCAACAGAGATTCAGGCCCCCAGACTTTACTGGCATTGATCCGGACCAGTGACCTTGGTGTAGGATGACTTGTTGAATGTAAAAGCGCTTTCAGGGTTCGTAAAGACTGGATAAAGCTAGGTGTAGTCATGGACTCTGACCTGAGTTTCAACAGTCACATTAAAACAGTTACTAAATCAGCCTACTATCACCTAAAGAATATATCTAGGATTAAAAGACTAATATCACAGCAGGATTTGGAAAAACTTGTCCATGCTTTTATCTTCAGTAGACTGGACTACTGCAATGGTGTCTTCACAGGTCTCACTAAAAAATCTATTAGAAAGCTGCAGCTGATTCAGAACGCCGCTGCTCGAGTCCTCACTGACACTAAGAAAGTGGATCACATCACTCTTGTTCTGAAGTCTTTACACTGGCTTCCTGTGTGTCAAAGAATAGATTTCAAAAATACTGCTGCTGGTTTATAAAGCTTTGAATGGTTTAGGCCCAAAATACATTTCTGACCTCCTGCTAAATTATGAACCATCCAGATCTCTCAGGTCTTCAGGGACTGGTCAGCTTTCTGTCCCCAGAGTCAGAACTAAACATGGAGAAGCAGCGTTCAGTTATTATGCTCCATCTGGAACAAACTCCCAGAAAACTGCAGGTCCGCTGCAACTCTGACTACTTTTAAATCCAGACTGAAGACTTTTCTTTTTGCCGCTGCTTTTAATTGAACTATATCTTAAACTGCAATGTAACTTTTATCCATGTTTTTTTTTCTTTAATGTTTATTTTATTATCTTTTCTTTTTAATGACTGATTTTAAATGCCATTTTCTTAATGTCTTTCATTTTTGTAAAGCACTTTGAATTGCCTTGTGTCGAAAGGTGCTATATAAATAAACTTGCCTTGCCTATATAAGTACAGTCCATTTACCATTTAATATATTGAAATATTCTTCTCTATCTTTCACTCCAATATATTAATATAAAACACATTTTGACATGTCACAGTTATAACATCTCAGGTGTAAATTATACAATCAGGATGTATGACTTGTGTTTAACTGTTTAGTCATGGCTTATCACTTGAATTGCACATGGCCATTATTTCTTTTTACTGACTCTTGTGTACATGAGGGGTGATTTTCTCACGTGGACTCTCCTTGTGTGACCTGCAGGGAAGTGTGGGAGCCAGAGGAAAGGTTATGTGGGAGTGTGAGAGAGGAAGTGTTTAGGTAGATAAGTAAGCAACCTGATGGGTATGGCTGTGAAGTAATGACCTGAAACCCCCCACACAAAGCATGTGGAGGGCAGGGTGTGGGGGCTGAGTCCTGGGAACAGATTCAGAGAAGGAGATGTGACAATTTTCTGCTTACTACAATATTAAAGTATGGACTGTGACAGTCCTCATTGTGTCTGTGTGTGTTTTCTTCCTTCATCACCAAGCTGATTGTTACTTTTTTTTTACTTGCGAAAAAAAAATGCGCCTTTCAGTGGCGGCTTGTGGAAATGATTTTAGGTGGGGCTATTGTAATGGTGAATAAACCACACAGGGAACATTTTGAGAAATGACCCCTTAAATGATGACTTCTGGTGATGTTAGAGATATGAGAAGACTGATCAATACCTCCATAATCTTCAGTGTGGCTATGAATCTTCCAAAACTTCCAAACACCTTGTCTTGGACATAGTTTCTACAGTATAAACTGTGCAACAGTACAGTAGGCCCACACAAACTGCAGAACACCGGTTCTTTGGGAACACTCAAATGATTTAATTCCCATTTAAAATCAGGAGACTAAATACAAACATAATATTCAGACACAGAAGTGGTTCAGAAACACAGAAATATTAGAAAACAGACCATTAAGGCAGCAAATCTAGTTTGATGGATGCTGTCAAAACTCAACTATATACAATAATATGTGTGTGTGTGTGTTTATTTATCACGGGCACATAGTATCTGTCCCCGGCTGTTTGAAGAGCAAGCATGGGAAACAAAAGACAGCGTGTACCTGTTTGCATCCAGCTAGTCACACAGTTACAATCACACTCTCTGTAATTGACATAATTAATAGATAGTTTAGCTTCTCACCATCATTTGCTGTGGCCCACTGATTAACGATCGTAACTGAAAGGCTGCCTGTCAAACGTAAACATTCAGCCACGTGACTCGCAAACTCTCGCGAGAGTTTTACACAAGACGGATCCTTTCTAGCCATAACCAACTCACAGACTGCATCGGGCGCTAACATTGCAGCCCTTTGAGCATCAGATCTGACGACGCTGATTGGCTGAAATTATGTTTCGACGGCATAGTTTACAGATAGCAACAGTCAGCAATGTGTTGGCTGCTGCTGCTCTGGCTGAGGGCTCCTTTCTACCGCCCAGACGAGAGAGGGTCATGATACACGCTGCGGCCAGGCAGGAAACATGTGACTTATCAGTAACTTTAGACATCGTAACACAATTTTAAACGAGATTTTATTTTAGATTATACATTTTACTGATACCAACAATATAATATTTACCTTGTTCATCAAAAATAAAAATAAAAAATATTTTTTCTTTTAAATATATTTTTAATTTTTAATGACAATCAAACATGTGGGAAGAGGGGGGCGGCGCCCCTAGCGCCCCTATGGGCCGGCCGCCACTTTAGTCTTCATGCAATACGTGTCACGATCTGTCCGTGTTGTGTTTTGTCTGTCTGTTTCTGTCTTTGGTTTCCTGTTTTATTTTGTAAAGTGTTCACCCCCCGTTCCTGCCTGTCGCTTTCTGTCTGTTTTCCCTCCCTGATTTACCCGATTGTGTTCACCTGGTGTCCCTGTGTTTTCTCCTCCCTCCTCACCTGTGTCTTATTTGTGTGATTAGTCTTGTGTGTATTTAAGTTCTGGTTTTTCTGTCTGTCTTTGTCGGTTCGTCTTGTGTCATGACCTGGTCTTCGGTGAGTGTTCTGTTCTGTCTTTGTGATTAATTTAGCCTTGAAATAAAGGAGTCATTTTTGTCACTATAATCTGCATTTGGGTCCTGCTTCCTACACACACCGTAACATTACGAACCGACCAAATATGGACCCAGCAGATGATCCTTTTGAAAGGGAGCTGCTTCCATTCACCTACTTGCTGGCTTGCAGCTATGGTGAATGGAGGGGAGCGTCCGGGGTTCAGCAGCGAGAGGCAGCTCTGGCAGAGGCTCGCCAGATGGCTAAGGAGAAGCCAGGCTTGGTGAAATTCTTACCTGGCTGGATTTTGGATTTCCTCTCGGTGTGTTATCCCCTGCCTGCTAGCCCCAGGCATGCTAACTCCATGTCTCCCAATTCCCAACCTGGCACCATACGCCTTGGTGGGTTCCGCCTGAAGTCAACCCGTGCTTCTGCCCCAGTTCCTGCTCCTGTCCAGGAGTTGTATTACGGAACTCGTCTGGCTTATGGAGGTCCACGGAGTATTCAGGCAGCTGCTAAGAGGAGTCGTCGCAAGGCCAGGTTAGCCCGAGCCCCAGCAGCCATGGTTCCGGCTACAGAACCGGCCCACACAGCGATGGTTCCGGCCCCAGTTCTGGCCCCAGCAGCCATGATTCCAGCCCCAGTACAGGCCCCAGCAGCCATGGCTTCATGCTCCAGTACCGGCCCACGCAGCTTTAATTCCATACTCCATTACCTGGCTTACACAGCCAGGGTCCAGCCTTCCGCTCCGCGCCCAACAGCCAGGGTTCCAGCCCCAGTTCTGGCCCCAGCAGCCATGGTTCCGGCCCCAGTTCCAGCCATAGTTCCGGCTCAAGTACCAGCCCCATCAGTCATGGCCCCGACTCCAGCTCCTCGTCACCGGCCGACTCCAGCACCTCGTCTCTTGTTGGCTCCCCAGCCAACACCAGCTCCCTGTGTCCTGTCGGCGTACCGGCCGACTCCAGCACCTCGTCTGCTGCTGGCTCTCCAGCCGACGCCAGCTCCTCGAGTCCTGTCGGCGTACCGGCCAACTCCAGCACCCCGTGTTCTGTTGGCGAACCAACTCTCTCAAGTCTCCCCTCCAGACACTTCTCAAGTTCCTACCGGAGTCCCCTCTCGAATTCCCTCTCTAGTCTCCTCTCGAGTTCCCTCTCGAGTCTCCTCTCGAGTTCCCTCTCAAGCCCTCTCTCGAGTCCCTTCTCAAGTCCCCTCTCGAGTCACCTCTCAAGTTCCTACCCGAGTCCCCTCTCAAGTTTCCCCTCAGGTCTCCTCTCGAGTCCCCTCTCAAGTCCCCTCTCAGGTCCCCTCTCGAGTTCCCTCTCAAGTCCCCTCTCAGGTCCCCTCCCGAGTTACCTCTCGAGTCACCTCTCGAGTCCCCTCTCCAGTCCCTTCTCGAGTCCCCTCTCCAGTCCCTTCTCAAGTCCCCTCTCGAGTCACCTCTCAAGTCAACTCTCCAGTTTCCTCTCGAGTTCCCTCTCAAGCCCTCTCTCGAGTCCCTTCTCAAGTCCCCTCTCGAGTCACCTCTCAAGTTCCTACCCGAGTCCCCTCTCAAGTTTCCCCTCAGGTCTCCTCTCGAGTCCCCTCTCAGGTCCCCTCTCGAGTTCCCTCTCAAGTCCCCTCTCAGGTCCCCTCTCAGGTCCCCTCTCGAGTTACCTCTCGAGTCACCTCTCGAGTTCCTTCTCGAGTCCCCTCTCCAGTCCCTTCTCAAGTCCCCTCTCGAGTCACCTCTCAAGTCAACTCTCCAGTTTCCTCTCGAGTTCCCTCTACAGCCCTCTCTCGAGTCCCCACTCAAGCCCCTACTCATGTGCCGTTGGAGGTCCCGCAGACTAGTCTTCAGCCGGGGGTCCTGCCAACCCCATGTCCTGTACCGTTGGAGGTCCTGCCGGGGGTCCTGCCAACCTTTTGTCCTGTCCCGTTGGAGGTCCCGCAGACTAGTCTCCTGCCGGGGGTCCTGCCAACCCCATGTCCTGTACCGTTGGAGGTTCTGCTGGGGGTCCTGCCAACCCCATGACCTGTCCCGTTGGAGGTCCCGCCGTCTACTCTCCTGCCGGGGGTCCTGCCAACCCTTTGTCCTGTCTCGTTGGAGGTCCCGCAGACTAGTCTTCTGCCGGGGGTCCTGCCAAACCCCATGTCCTGTACCGTTGGAGGTTCCGCTGGGGGTCCTGCCAATCCCATGTCCTGTCCCGTTGGAGGTCCCGCCGTCTACTCTCCTGCCGGGGGTCCTGCCAACCCTTTGTCCTGTCTCGTTGGAGGCCCCGCCGACTACTCTCCTGCCGGGGGTCCTGCCAACCCTGTGTCCTGTCCCGTTGGAGGTCCCGCAGACTAGTCTCCTGCCGGGGGTCCTGCCAACCCCATGTCCTGTCCCGTTGGAGGTCCCGCCGACTACTCTCCTGCCGGGGGTCCTGCCAACCCTATGTCTTGTCTCGTGGAGGCCCCGCCGACTACTCTCCTGCCGAGGGGTCCTGCCAACCCCATGTCCTGTCCCGTTGGAGGTCCCGCCGTCTACTCTCCTGCCGGGGGTCCTGCCAACCCTTTGTCCTGTCTCGTTGGAGGTCCCGCAGACTAGTCTTCTGCCGGGGGTCCTGCCAACCCCATGTCCTGTACCGTTGGAGGTTCCGCTGGGGGTCCTGCTAATCCCATGTCCTGTCCCGTTGGAGGTCCCGCCGTCTACTCTCCTGCCGGGGGTCCTGCCAACCCTTTGTCCTGTCTCGTTGGAGGCCCCGCCGACTACTCTCCTGCCGGGGGACCTGCCAACCCTGTGTCCTGTCCCGTTGGAGGTCCCGCAGACTAGTCTTCTGCCGGGGGTCCTGCCAACCCCATGTCCTGTCCCGTTGGAGGTCCCGCCGTCTACTCTCCTGCCGGGGGTCCTGCCAACCCTGTGTCCTGTCCCGTTGGAGGCCCCGCCGACTACTCTCCTGCCGGGGGTCCTGCCAACCCTTTGTCCTGTCTCGTTGGAGGCCCCGCCGACTACTCTCCTGCCGGGGGTCCTGCCAACCCTGTGTCCTGTCCCGTTGTAGGCCCCGCCGACTACTCTCCTGCCGGGGGTCCTGCCAACCCTTTGTCCTGTCTCGTTGGAGGTCCCGTCGTCTACTCTCCTGCCGGGGGTCCTGCCAACCCTTTGTCCTGTCTCGTTGGAGGTCCCGTCGTCTACTCTCCTGCCGGCCCCATGTCCTGTCCCGTTGGGGGTCTTGCCAACTCCTTGTCCTCTTCCGTGGGGTATCTTGCCGACACCTGTCCCACCGGTTCCTGTCCAGTCGACACGGGCTCCTGCCTGGCCTCCGGAGCTGTCTGGTCTTCGCCCTCATGCTCGGCCCCCTGAGTTCGCCCGCTGTGGCCTTCGCCCCTCCATGGTCTCTGCCTTGCCCCCGGGCCGTCCGCCTGAGTTCCCCACCTTGGATTCTGCCTTGCCCCCGGGCCGTCCGCCCGAGTTCCCCACATTAGACTCTGCCTTGCCCCCGGGCCGTCCGCCCGAATCCCCCTTTTTTGAACTCTGCCTTGCCCCGGGCCGTCCGCCCGAGATCCCTTCCTGGTCCTCTGCTGTGCCCTTGGGTGGTCAGCTCAGTCCCGTCCTCCGGACCCCCTCCACCCACCCTGCTTGAGGTTTTGGACTTTTGTTTGTTTTTTTTGGGACGTCTGGGATCCGTCCCTTGAGGGGGGGGTTCTGTCACGATCTGTCCGTGTTGTGTTTTGTCTGTCTGTTTCTGTCTTTGGTTTCCTGTTTTATTTTGTAAAGTGTTCACTCCCCGTTCCTGCCTGTCGCTTTCTGTCTGTTTTCCCTCCCTGATTTACCCGATTGTGTTCACCTGGTGTCCCTGTGTTTTCTCCTCCCTCCTCACCTGTGTCTTATTTGTGTGATTAGTCTTGTGTGTATTTAAGTTCTGGTTTTTCTGTCTTTGTCGGTTCGTCTTGTGTCGTGACCTGGTCTTCGGTGAGTGTTCTGTTCTGTCTTTGTGATTAATTTAGCCTTGAAATAAAGGAGTCATTTTTGTCACTATAATCTGCATTTGGGTCCTGCTTCCTACACACACCGTAACAATACGATTTTGAGATGTAACATTTTGAATGTAAAGTTCATATTTCGGTATCATTGACACTGGAAGAAGATGGCTTAACATCCTCATCAATATAAATGGACTGTACCAACAAGGTGCTTTTCTAGTGTTTGTGACCACCCAAATCACTTTTACGTAAGTCAGCCTTAACCCATTCACACAGATTCAGGGTTTCATGATGTTTGATTTTGTGTTTCCTGTTTTTTTTGAGAGGTTTTTTCCCGTGTCATGCTTTAATTTATGGTCAATGCCTGTTGTGATTGTTGACGCCGCCCTGATTATTTCCACCTGTGTCTTATTTGCCTTTTTCCTTGTGTTTTCACCTGCCCTCTCAAGCGGTTTCTGGTTATTCCTAACTGTACGTAAGCCTTTCTGTCCGAGTATTCTGTCAGTTGGTCATTAGTGTTTATAAATACATTTTAATTCTAGAATTTTGCAGAAGTCCATGCAGAATTGTTCAAAATCAACATACTCGTCCCTCTACAGGTTAATGGTGTGTTCACAGCGGACTCAAAGCAAATTGTTACATCGTGATACTCACGCGAGTTTGGCCGCACCATTGCAAATCGCATCTATTTGCGTCTTTGCGTTGACATGCAAATGTGTTCTGCCTCTGGTGTAAAGGCAGCATAGGTTAAGAATAAAGATGGTTGTTCTTGAAGTCTACTGTATTTTTCCTTTTATTAAAACAATGGTCCCTTGATTTAAAATTTTCACT
This sequence comes from Harpagifer antarcticus, assembly GCA_902827135.1. Taxonomy (NCBI): domain Eukaryota; kingdom Metazoa; phylum Chordata; class Actinopteri; order Perciformes; family Harpagiferidae; genus Harpagifer; species Harpagifer antarcticus. The sequence goes on from CADEHL010001074.1 coordinate 2,311,582, forward strand.
TAGTCAGAGAGCACTTCTTAACTTAAAGTAAGAAATAATTCCACAATGAGATCATTTTCTTTTCTCTCCAGATCTGAAATGATAGTTTTCAAACAGCCCCTTTATATTAATTTCCTCAATATTTTCACTCAGTTTATCTGGCCATAATTAATTGATAATAGCTCTTAATTAAAAATCTTAACATTGTACATTTCTATTAACAGTCCTTTTCAAAGTTACGGTGGTTTGGTTGAATATGGCAAACACACTGTTTGAGGAATCCAATGAAAACACAGCGAGACAAGCCTCAGCACAGCCCTGCACACTTCGACGCCTCTGCCTGGTTAGAAAGCTAGATGCCCGGGATAAGATAGGGCCCGGCGATTAGATAAGGAAAGTCTTTTGAAAGTGATTTCCCGCACAAGCTACGTGATGTATTCAATTTAGATGGTAAGATATGCATAGAATAAATTGGATTTGGAGGGTGAAGATAATACATTTCTACATTCACAGCTGTTATTTTGAGAGCGATTTCCACGCTTGAGATTGGTTGGATTTGTTTATCCTGGCTCTGTGGTTTGTGAAATGACGAGGTGAGGATATGGATGGAGCACAGTGGTTGGTTGGTTGGTTGAGTCGGGACTGATGGTAAAGTGAATCTGGTATAACTTTGTGATGTAATGCAGCTAGCCAGGACAAATGCAGAACCCCCATACCGTGTAAATACAGTACTTGTGCATTGTACGTGAACACTATATACAAAACTTAAGTGGGAGCTGTTAACTACGGGACTTATCATGATGTCATTTGTGGATGGTAACATGCTACACTACTTGAAAAAACAATTAATGATGAAAACTTTCCTTGATTAATATGTGTTCTATTCAAATGTAAAGCATCCGTGGTCTTCCTGTGTTTCTTTTCTAACAGTCAAACCAGACTAGATCATTTTTTTATCCAGGAAGACATCAGGTCAAAACCTTTCAGGAAAATCACCATAAAATGAATACACCTCAATTTCCAAATACATACAAACATATATATAACATGTGTATTATGTGTTTTTATGTGTTGGAATTAAATTGGCTAAGAAGGTGCAACAAAAAATGTGGTAATAATTGTATTAATCCTCAACTGTCAAAACCAGATGGGGTCAATTTTCAACCGGAGGACATAAGTTACTAGGTTGATGGCAAAAGAACACAGGCTAATATTCTTTTATGATGTCTATTACCACTTTCCAAAAAAGCTGCTAAACCTATCTTTGCTACAAATGTTTCAGTTTTTTCTAGGTTGTGGTTTTTGGTGTTTTTTCAATTTTTCCAGTATCGGTCCAAAGATGATGCACAGTCTCTCACCTCCTCTCCTCCATCGGCAGACCTAATGAAGAATTTGAGTTGCCAGGCTGGGCAGGCGATGCTCGGACAGTGGGGATTTTTCATCTAGTAATGTTGGCACGGGTCATTAATTGTGCCTTGCCATGAAACCAGTGGGCTTGTCATTTGGGTATAGCACCTCTATACATCTCCTAAGCCTCAACACCCATACACACACACATACACTCCTCTGCTCATCCTCTGGGTGTGTCGGGGGCTGGATGGTCTGGACGCCCACCCGTACCCCCTGAAGAATGGTCTGACCCACTTACTGTCACTAACTGATGACCCCTCCTCCAGGGTTTAGAATTCACGCTAGCTAACATGTTCATGTAGAAGACAAGAAAGTATGTCATCTGTATGGCTCCTATTTGACTGTCACAAACTGGGGCGGTAGGTTTATATGGAATTGAATGCATTTGGTTTCAGTGAGTGATTAGGCAAAATAGTGATAGTCAGTTGAAGTCCACATATTGTTTCCTTGTTTTTTGCCTTTTATTACAGATGTTAATAGCCAGGAACAATAGTGAAAAAAGACCTGGGTCAAGGTTAGGGTTAGGGTTAGCGACATTCAAAACAAATTACATTTATATTTTGTTTTTTTACTCTGTTCTATACAATATAATGTAGTATAAAAACAAGAGCGTCGTTCAGCCATGCTTTCTTTGAATCTGATCAGATATTTAATTAATTTAAGGAAAAGTGATGGTAATGATAGGTACACACATATTTTGTTTATGTAGCTTATATCAGTCTCCAGTTATGTATCTTCAATTTATGGATACTAAATTGTTTTTGGTAGATGGTTGATATTCAAAGAGTAGTATTGGAGATGGTTGAATTCCTTTCCCTATGTTAAGGTTTGGGCAAACAAAATCCCTTATAAATGTGCACATTTGAATACAGTGCTGTTAAGTTTATGGAAATATTTTGGTTATTAATAATGCAGAGGCAAATGTTAATTTCATTTATGTTACAGGATGTAAACTCCACAAACAAGCTTCCCTTGTATACACTGTCAGGATATCCACACACTTACTCTCATGTTCACTTCTTATAGGCCACATAACTTCCCACATTGTCAATGTAAGTTGGCAAAGGACTTAAATATGGAGCTGCTGACTCATCCACCTTGGTCACCAATATCCCAACAACTGTAAATATTGTCTTCTTAAATTCGTGTTTTATTTGCATTCTCTGTTCTGAATTACAATAAATTGTATCTAGACTAATTGATTAAACACATTTTAGGATTAACTTTTTAATAGTTATTTCATCAGTGCTTTGGAAAGAGCTCAGTGTTTAGATAACACACAATAGATAAGACGTACAGTATTTTCACCACACTGCATCTATTTTCCATACTTTTGTCCTTTTTCTGTTCTCTTTTGTTTTCCCTTGGTTTACAATCTTTCTTTCTTTCTTAAGCTGACTAACACAATATATTTGGATATACATCCACACAACTCCTTTTTACTACACTAATTCCAATGTGCACAGCCTAGGTATGTGTGTGTGTGTGTGTGTGTGTGTGTGTGTGTGTGTGTGTGTGTGTGTGTGTGTGTGTGTGTGTGTGTGTGTGTGTGTGTGTGTAACAGCACTGAGAATGCTTTTTACACACTGGCATCCATACTGAAAGCTTATCGCTACCTCACAGCGCAACCTAAACAAAGCCTTTATTTGTCTCTTTTTTTGAGGGCAGAAAGAATTCCCAAATAAAGGAAATGGGCTCTTAGTTTCTTTAGCATTAGTGGGGAGGACAAAGAAAGTGAGTGAGACAATCAGCAGAGACCCCAATGAACAATTTCAGCCTTATTTATTGGTTTTCAGGATTTCCACGGATAATTTGCTGTGAAATGTAGCAATGGACATGGAGATAATTTCTTGAACAAAACCGCCAGTAATTAGTGTGTGGCCAGATTCTGAAGAGCATCCCCTGATAGAACCCGGCTTGCTGAGGCTCAGAGCTGGCACAGAACCAGCTACATTTATCCCATCCTTTACTCCTTAAGATCCTGCTTCACCTTCACATCCTCCTCACCAATCCTTTTCTTTGTCATTTCCTTTTGTCTCATCTCTTCCCAGTCACAGTGAGTGATGTCTGCCAACTTGGTCTTCCAATTTTTGTCAGCCAAATATAGTGTTATATTTCCAAATAGTGTGTTGAATGCCTGAACCCTACCAGCACAGTTTCTCTACAATTAAATCTTCTTTCCAATACTTTTACAAGAATGTTAAGAAAGCTTAAGTTACCATATTTTTCCTCATCTAGCGGCTGGCTAGTAAGATTCAAAGATGTGTTGTCATATCATATACACAACTACGGTGTAGTTATCTAATTAATGAAAAACATAAGTCAAAGGTTCCTCAACAGTGCAATAACAAGACATACATTTTTACAAAAATAAAATACTCCAAAAAATTAAAATAAATATAAATTGTGCAAGTTCAGGTGTTTAACAGTCTTATGGCCTGTAGAATGAAACTGCCCCTGAGTCTGATGGTTTTAGTCCGGATGCTGTGGTCCCGCCTGCCAGACGGCAGCAGACAGAACAGTTTGTGGCTGGGGTGATGGGGGTCTTTTATAATCCTGAGGGCTTTCTTCCTGAACCACTGGGAGTAAAGGTCCTCCATGGATGGCAGCTCCGTCCTGGTGATGTGCTGTGCAGTTTTCACCACCCTCTGTAGAGTAAAGCACACTGTACCACTGGTTGCATCTACCAATGGGTCAAAAGGTGGATCAGGTGGAGGTAGATGACGGGAGTGTGTATATTTCAAAGTGTTGGATTGGTGTTGGGGGCAGTGTATGAGATGGAAAGGGGATCATCTGCAAAACGTTTTGGCCTTGGCAAACTCTCGTTTTCCTCCTCGAGCTGTGGCCAATTAAGTACATTTCAGCAAAAGACCATTTTATTAGCATTTGCCTACCACAGAACATGGCGATAAAGTCCTCCTTTAAGCGATCTGGAAAACAAATTGGCACATTAACCGGAGAATGGCTGGAATAGGCCGTCCTGCCCACGGCCGTTGGGCTAGCCAGGGGGCTTTACAAGTGTGCCGATTCCAAGGCAATCCCTCTGCTTTATCATTCAGCATGAGAGTATGGAGTTGAAGCGCAGGACTCAGATGGGTGCGACTGCTGCCAGATGTCAGCCATTAGCTCTTTCTCACTCTCTCTCCTTTCTCTACATGCGCAAATACATATGCACACCCTCCAACATTGACTCCCTCTGTTCTCCTTGGCAAGCCCAAGCCATTTGCTTTTGTGGCCTGACAAGCCCTCTCTATTTATCTGTTATTACATTGGCGTTGTCAGATCCAAAAACCAAGAGGGAGTCTGCGGTGTGTGCCAGCACTGTTGGCTGAAGGTCCGTGTCTACTGCCACTCTTCTCCTCTTCGACCCCTTCCTCTCATTCACACTCATACACTATCGATCAACTTGTATCTGACGCGAGCAAACCACACAACCTGTCTGTCTGTATGTACACTCCAGATTCCAACTCCATTTGCATTAGCAGCTAACTGTCTCTATGCCTCCCACCATCTTTCCTGGCTACATGTGCCCCCTCTCCACCACTGCATCAGAGGGGCTTTCAGCAGTACTAATGAGGATTAGCATGTTTGTGTTGTTTATATGTGTCACCATAATCCTTTTAGCAATAAGCTGTTTTGCAGGAAGTAGATGTAATTTATGCATGGCACATGTTTCATTGGATTTTGCATTGGCAGGATGGACATACCACACAGACTGGTGCAATTATGTCGCTTGGCAATTAAAGATCGCAACAGTTAATAACCAATATCAAACAAACAAATATCCAGTATCTCACATTAACTGATACTTGTCTCTGGAGGTAAGTGTTTCACAATTATGATTAAGGCCTCATGTGTTTGTCTCCTGATGACTTTGATGCTGTCCAACTCATCATCATGCGGTTGATGGTGCCTTGAAGAAAAAACTATTGTTGACAATTTGGGTTTTATATTTGCATCTCTGTTCATAGATTGTTTCAGTTATGACAACATTCTACTCGCTTATGGGTCAATAATCAGAAGAATAGAGTTAACAATTGGTAGAGCTGGGCTGGAAAATATGACAAATACCTTGTAGGGTTGACCATTGATGGTTTCACTAAATATTAACACATTGAGAATTTGATAAATATTCATCTGTAATGTGGATTTGTTGTGGGTAAAAGTAAATAATATAAGCTTCAAGACCAGTAAACTCTAACTAACCCTCTACTCAGAGACCAGAGGTGAAGTGATATGTAGGTTAGGGTGGGAAGCAGAGTCCATCTAAGACTTGGTCAGTCATTATTTGAAGGAAATGTATATGATGTATAATAGTTTGATTGAACTAATCCTCACGTTTGTTGAGGATTTGTCTAGTTTTTAATAATGTTTTAATTTGAAGTATGAAAAGAAAAGGCTCAAAGCTGACTGAAGGAGAGCTGTCAATTATCCATTATACATTTGATGTATGTTGTAAAATAAATGCGTTGCAGGGCAAATGAGAGAAGCCAGATTAGGGTTGGGGTTAGGGTTACAGGTTGCAACCCCAATTTGTCCTTTTGGGAGATAAGAAGGCTGCAATTTTGTATACAATCTTGTTTAGTGCAGCTTGAATTGGATTAGCACATTGCTGTTGAAAAAAGAGCTCTTTACATGGAGGCCCTGGAAGTCACTATGGCCAGTCAATGAGGCCTGGGGGAGGAAAAGTGCCAGGCCTGGGCGGCGGGCCCTTTCAGTGTCAAGCCCTGTCAGTCAGTGCATGCTGCTCCTCCCGGGGCTTTCATCCTCTCCACAACCCCGGCCATCCCCTCCTGCAGTCCCCACAGGCCCATCAAAGCCTGATTTTCCACGCCGGCGGGCCAGCCGAGGAGAACCGCAGCCAGGGACAGGTGGGAGGCAGGGGAGGAAAGGGGAGGCCGGTGAGCCAGCATCTGAGCCTGGGAAGGGTGTTGGGCTCTAGCCAGTAACTGAAAATAGTCCTGCCCTAACACACAGGCATGATTGTGCATGTGGATCCAACACACACACACACACACACACACACACACACACACACACACACACACACACACACACACACACACACATCGTTGGAGAATTTACCTTGCATCAACAAACACATGCACCACAAGGCCATTAGATTTTAATGGGATCTATTCATTGACGTTATGGCTCTCCTGCATCAATAAAACATTAAAAAAATTGAAGAGACACACTTCATAAATCACTTTAACAACATACTATTTCGGAGTCTGCAGTGGACATAACTCCGTATGGCTTTTATAGACATATACTGTACATAGTATACTGTAATAAAGTGCGAGCATCCTAACAGACAAAGGCACAATTGAGTCGCTCTTAGGTTCGCTTTTGTTTCAGTCTGTCTGTGGAAAGAAAGTGATGTAAAGCAGTGTCCATCCTCCACAAAGGGTTAAATCTCACCTGTGAGGCCACTCAAGCCATCCAGCCCATTTTCCTCCCGGTCCCAGTCCCCCCGTCCTTTTTAGATTTTAAACTTCCCCTGCCACCTTCCTTTTTTATGCCGGTGTAAATGAGTTCCCTCACAAAATCTATAGCGCGTCTTTAAAAAGCGATAACTCTCATGGCGGTGCCGTGACATTGACCCCCCTCGCAGGGCAGTTCCGGTTCAGTGCCCAGGCCTCACGCTCGCCAAACACACACAAACACATACACGAAACACACACATGCTCAATATCCACACACACACACACACACACACACACACACAGGGCCAGACCCCAGGTGCACCAAGAGGAGCAGTTAAATTTCATCATTACCCTTTCTTCCCCGTGTTGGGGCTTTTTATAGGGCCTTTTTATGGCCCGCTCTGAAGGTGCCACTCTGGTCCCAATGGTGCACAGGAGAGAGATAGATAGATGGAGAAGGAAGACGAGAAGGGGAGGGTGGGAGAGGAAGAGCGGGAGGTGGAGCAAGGAGATCTGTACGAGTGGAGGGGGGGGGGAAACAAGGAGGAGGCAGGCAGGTGAGAAAGAAAGTGTGCATGAACGGCCACAAACATGAACACTGTCAGGCGTACAGGCAAAGCAAGTAGGGCACTGGGGAGTGAGAAAGAAGAGAAATGGCACGAGAAAGACTTGAGGGGGGGGAGAACAGAAAGAAAAGAGGGAGAGGGAGAGAGAGGGAGAGAGGGCCATCAGTTGTCAGTGTGACTGCTGGCTGATATAAAAACAGTGGCGAGGGTGGCGGATAAGGCGGATGATGAATGGGCTGGAGACACTCATCCATCCTACTGAAGGATTTGCGGCCAGGGAGTCGTGTACAGACACATCTAAGGAAGAAAGAACCGTGTGTGTGTGTGTGTGTGTGTGGGTGTGGGTGTGTGTGTGTGTGTGTGCGCAGGGGGGCGGAATGGGTGTTGTGTGTGTTTTAAGCAAGGTGTGACGGACTGGTGATAGGAAGATGGGACAAGGCAGAAATAAGGTTTTCACTACAAAAATGTGGGTGCGGGAGTGTGTGAGTGTGTGCGTAGTGTTATGCATGAATACTGGACTTGCGCGTGTGCATGCTTCTATGACCAACCCTCAGCAGTGAGACGCTGACAGGCCTCCACCCTGGAAGATGTATGGCCATGCTTCTGTCTAACTTGGTACAGGCCCATCCATATCCCTCACTGCTATCAGCACTGTCCAACTCTGTTTATAGCACCAAACAGTGGCCATAATGACACTAGGACTTGGAACATGTCAGGGTTGAGTAGATCGATTGGTAAACATACACACTTGCCTGAGATACACTTGTACATCATTGTCCTGATTTCAAGGGAGGAGCTGTAATGGAGGTTAAATTATTGTTGCAGCTTTGCCAAAAGCTGGATTTTGACACTGTTGCTATTGCAGTGAGAATGTTGGGTAAAAATAATTGTTCATGGTCATAAAACCCAATCCTCAATTACACATTGTGAAAAAAAAAAAGTACAACAAGTTCTCATATATTAAAGGCATGTATTACAAAAATTGCCTAAGGAAATTAAAGGCTGCTAAAAGTATATATAATATTGGCTTTTGAGTGAGTTCTGCATTTTGAGCAATTCCACAGCATTAATTCATCAGTAAAATGCCATAACTGGGTCGCAAACCAATCTGTTGCTTATGGTTTTTCATTTGAACAAATATTTCTTTCCACCCCTAAATAATAATAATTAATTTTATTAGCTTTTCTTTTTAATGACTGATTTTAAATGCCATTTTCTTAATGTCTTTCATTTTGTGTAAAGCACTTTGAATTGCCTTGTGTTGAAAAGGGCTATATAAATAAACTTGCCTTGCCTTGCCTTGCCTTGCCTTGCCTTGCCTTGCCTTGCCTTGCCTTGCCTTGCCTAAATAATTCCAATTACATCAACTCTTCCGTATTTTAACTATGGTCAATGGCATTCAAGACCTACTTAATGTAAACCTTGACCGATTCAAATGGAAGCGGATCAGTATATTCCTTTTTAAAGTCATGTAACATACTGGCTCTACAGAATAATAAAGATCTGCCTCTGCATGTTCTAAGAGTTCAGACTCTTGTACAAAAGGTTAATAAAGGCTAAGGCTAGTATTAGATCATTCATTGTTACTCAAGGCCACAATTTCTAACTTTTCTAGCAACTTTCACTGAGCTTGTCTCATAAACTGCACATAAAGGTTCTTCACAATGTTAGGTGCAATGCTAGCTTTTCATTACTTTTCGTGATTCACCAATCCACTTATCCACTTATTTTTATTGAACAGCAACATGTTGTCATGTGATTTTCACATAATAGAACAAGTCTAAGTCAAGTATGTCAGTGAAAGTTGTCCTTGCGTTAATAATGTTCACTGTAAATAATTTAAAGACAGCCATTTCGTTTAACCATTTTTTATTTGAACCAGCAGCATTTTCAGGACAAACATTACATTATAAACTACAACTACATGATGTCCCCGACTTTCATATCAAGGGGACTAAAGAACGTTTAGCTTGCTACTGAGGCTTTAGGCTCACTGGATTTGTAGGGTGTGCTGTTTGACCAAAGGCAAAAGGGTTTGTTTTGAATATAGTAATGGGATGGCAGAAATTGTAGAAAAAGAAGAAGCTTGAAACAGCTCACACTTTCAGGCAGTATCCCTTCAAGTAATTCATGGTGTTGTACTGGATGTAAATGTTGTCGGCCACAGCCAATAGCCTCACAACAGCATATATAGGTTTTAGACATTGTTAGACGATCTGGCAAGCATGCGTGTACAGTAGGCACTAACTGCAATCCAAATGTGTATTTATGCATGAAAAACAAAGTGGACCTTTAACTACATTTTTGCTAGCAGCTGTAAATGTATGAATAAGTGTTTTGTTGTCTGGTTAGTAATCGAGGTCTCTTGTTTTATGGCCTTCCAAGATAAGTTCAGGCGCACTGTCATCCCAGTGCCAATGACAGTGTCTTGTTTCTTGTGCCAGCCTCAGCGGGCGCCGGTCATCGGCTCGCACCCCATGCCCGGGGTCTTTGCAAACTCCCCCATGTGCATATGCTCCGTATGGTTCAAGCGCCGCCGCCAATTTTCCACCATCTGCCCATGCCCTGTACTTACACACAGAGGCGAGGTCTCTGCTGGATAGCGACCGCCACCCTTCACCTTGTCGGAGCAGAGACATTTCAAATGTTAACCTGGAGTAGGAGTACAGAGCTAACAGTGCAACCTGCTCATGCTGAAGGGCGCCGCACACATTCACCTCTACCATTTCCCTTTTCGTTCTCCCTGCTCTCTTTCCCTCTCACTTTCCCCGCCTACCATGCTTCCCTGCTTCTCCCCACTCCTCCTTTTCTTCCTCTGCCTTCCCCCGTCTACCTCTCTTCATCTTGCCTTCTCTCTGGCTCTGTGCTCCCCCCTTGCTCGGTCTTGCAAATGGCTGCCCGCCAACGGTTTGTCTGAGGAGAAAAGCGATTTGAATGAAGAATGGAGACAAAAGAGGGAACAAAGAGGCAGTAAAAGGCGCTAAACACAAAGAGACGTATGCCTGTTGGAGATGCACAGTTTTGTGTGTTTTTTTTGATGTGTGTGTGCACAAGGGTCTTACTGTACAGTGGGCAGCAGTCCAAGACTAGAGAGTAATCCTTTACTCAGGCTTTACCACTGGGGATGTCAGGAATAAGTAAATCATGATGATGCATGCACTGTGCTGACGACACGTACGCGTGTTCAAAGAATATCTAGGGCTTGCAGATGTGCCAGAACCCTGCTTCTGCAACATCAGGACGCAGTTTACGATGATAGGCAGATACGCACACACACACACACACACACACACACACACACACACACACACACACACACACACCCACACACACACACACACACACACACACACACACCACACACACACACACACACACACACACACACACACACACACACACACACACACACATGTAAAGCCATGAAGGGAAGGCCAGATAAGCAGATTATTTGAAGGAGGCATTATTCGCCGTATGAATGCAATAATTGGTTTCATTATTTGGTGGGATATTTCAGCAACACTAAATAAAGCATTAGATAGTGTTTGGTTCCCCAAAGCAGGCCGGAGTTGTACACTTACTGCTCGCCCACCATGGGCCAATGTTTACATGATGTGTTTTCCAGCTCTTATCTCAAATCGCAGAGAACACGGCGGCTTCTGCTTTATTTATTTTTTATGGTAGTGTTTCAGTAAAACAATTCACCATCAAGGATATGTGGTCCATTTCTTCAACCGGTGTGTGTGTGTCCTGCTTTATGTTCATGTATATCCTCTCTGTCAGGGAACCAGTGGTGGGCGGGTTGAGAGGTGGAGAAGCCTACTTTAACGGTCTTTTGAAGGAGATAAATGGCTTACAGATGGCCCAATCAATATATTCAAATGAGACACAGAGTCTAGCAATGAGCATTGAGCAGAGACCTGGGGATGGGATGGGATGGGGGGGGGGGGCTGCAACACCTCAGGTCATGGCTAGACCACTCAGCAAAGATGCAACCTCTGACCTAGACTCAATTTACATGTCAGTGTGTTGACAATGTGAAAGAGTTCAGGTAATGAGTAATCTCAAATGAATACATTAAAAATGAAATGTATATGTGCTCATAAGAAAAGGTGCTTACACGCAATCAATGATAATTAACGGCGGAAAATAACAAATATGTAAACATTTCAAATGACGCTACATGAGGTGGTCGGTCGTAGATAATCAGCCACCACAGGTAGGATAAGTGTTGGTCAGGGCAGCATGCAATGTGAACAGGGAGAATTTAAAGAGAGAATCGTTCATTTTGGGACACTTACTGAATAATGGCTGACAGCCTCTCCAAAGTTTTCGCTTTTTCATGTTGACGATCGAATCTGCTAATATACTCACAGAAACTGAACCAAAGACTCTTTGATTAACAACCTTTAGCCAAAACCAGGACTCTATGGACTCTTTTTGAGGGTCTGTTCTGGCAACCCTGTCTCCTAAAAATGACGTTCCCACAGAACTAAACTGCATTCTCAATTACGTTTAGCTAGAAACGTATTTTCTCCCACGTTACGTTCGTTTTGAACGTATCTCAAATACGTTTATTTTCTACATATCTTCTAGAAACACATTTTCTCCCACGTTACGTTTCTTATGAACGTATCTTAAATACGTTTATTTTCTACATATCTTGGCCATTTGTTGTCTTGCTTATAATAATGATAATAGTCATTTATAAATATCATTTTAGAGCACACATTTGAAATCAGTAGACGAGGCTGTAATCTCTCCAGCTGTTACTCTCATGAGGAGGCAGAAAGTAATAGTTTTAACATGCCAAAAAGCTGCTGTCGTTTATTGCACCTCAAACATTAAAACAAATCCAGAGTTACGTGTTTCTGTACTTCCTCTAAGAACAAAGGACAGTAACAGAAGATCTCTGTGGCTTCAGGCTTGATCGCCGTTCAAATGACAGCGTTGGTTTCCCCAAAAGTGGGCGGGGCTGTAAAGTGACGTAGATTTTACTCTCCTATTAATCAAAATCATTCTATTTATTCTAACGTAAATTACATGCCAGTGTTTTATCTTTTTATTTATTTGTTTTTATTTTAAATCGTATAATGTCGGACTTGTTTTCCCGTCTGTGAGGAAAAGAAATGGCTCAGAGCCTCAAATACTGAAATCTGTATTTTTGAAAATCTTTTTTTCCTTCTAATTTGTTATTCTTTTCTAAATAACACACTGTTATTTAGGCAAGGCAAGGCAAGGCAAGGCAAGTTTATTTATATAGCACCTTTCAACACAAGGCAATTCAAAGTGCTTTACAAAAAATGAAAGACATTAAGAAAATGGCATTTAAAATCAGTCATCAAAAAGAAAAGATAATAAAATAAACATTAAAAGAAAAAATACAGTGATAAAAGTTACAGTGCAGTTTAAGATATGAATAGTTCAATTAAAAGCAGCGACAAAAAGAAAAGTTTTCAGCCTGGATTTAAAAGTAGTCAGAGTTGCAGCGGACCTGCAGGTTTCTGGGAGTTTGTTCCAGATATTTGGAGCATAATAACTGAACGCTGCTTTACCATGTTTAGTTCTGACTCTGGGGACAGAAAGCTGACCAGTCCCTGAAGACCTGAGAGATCTGGATGGTTCATCATTTAGCAGTAGATCAGAAATGTATTTTGGGCCTAAACCATTCAAAGCTTTATAAACCAGCAGCAGTATTTTGAAATCTATTCTTTGACACACAGGAAGCCAGTGTAAAGACTTCAGAACAGGAGTGATGTGATCCACTTTTACTCAACAATAACACACAATTATCCTTGTTTTTATTTATTCGTTTAATTCTATAATCTTGGGCTTTTTAGCCGTAAATAAAGTCACCGGAAACAGACGTAGGCCTATAACGGACATTTCGAGCGATACACACCACAAACCCACTGAACAGATTACCCAAGATCCTCAGCTTGAAGCTCGTTGATTGGATGTTTTAGCCGCAATGCATGTCGGGATATGATGTTAATGCGATATGATATCCGAAAACATTTAAAAAAAAAAAAAAATAATACTTTAATCCGAGTGTTCTTGCTTTTCTCTTTGGAAGTCATCACATAACGGCATTGTAATACACGGTTCGGCTGCATTAAATATTACACATCTGCCGTAGTTCTTTATTTATAGAGCCCTGATGAGAAGACTTCTAGACAAACAGGAGAACTGCCGCCAAAACTGAATATGTGACGTGGATCATAAATATATAAGCAATTAAACAACATCTTGCATTTCTTTTCACAAAATACATCTCCTGGCAGTATCAATAGTAATTCGATTGACTTTTATATTTGATCCAATTGGTAGATAGGTTACATTTACACCATAACGGTGCACAGCTGATAGAAAAGGACTTGTATATTTTAAAGATATTACTGATTTTCTTTGAATATAAGAATGTAAATACTGAGTTGAGAGAATAGTCAGGGGATTTGGGTGATGGGAGACACATCTATAGAATCACAATTTCAATAGCTTACCATTAAATGACGGATATACCTTTCTGTCTGTGATGTTTTACTAATCAGATATTAATGTGTAGAAGTAAAGCATGTGAAATAGTATAGCAATATCCTGTAAAATTATGCAAAAACACGAATAAAACTACACATCTTCAGATGTTATACATACACAAGTGTCCTACACTAATAATACAAAGTTGTTATTAGTATGTTGTGTGTACCTTGTGTGCACCGCCTAGTGGTTAAAGCACGTTATTGAATTATTTTTGTTGAATAATGTTATTTTTGTTGAATAATGTTATTTGATGAAAAAAATATTAAGAATACATACTTTCATAGGGGGAAAGTAGAAGGTCAATGATAGAAATATAGAATATAAAAAAATCAAGAAGATACTGTAAGTGATCTCTACAATAAAACAGTTTAGTGCACGATGTACAAAGATATTAATAGGAGGATGTACAAAACAGACAAACTAATTAACCTTTATTAATACATAAAAGAATACTTTAGGTTAAGGTCTGTCACGGCTGGAGGGCAAGGTACACAGGACCCAAATGCAGAATATCCAAATTCAAAATACTTTTGTTGCAAAACTAGCAACAAAGTAAAACTAAGGCAAGGCAAACACACACAAATCCCTCTGAACAAAAACCCTTCCAATAACATCAATAATCCCACAAAGACAGACAGAAAAACCAGAACTTAAATGCACACAAACTAATCAACTGAACAGGACACAAGTGAGGGGGGAGGAGACAACACAGGGCACCAGGTGCACACAATCAGCAGTAACAGAAAATACGGGAGGGGGAACACAGAGAGAGGAAACCAAAGACAGAACTTGACATGACAAAAACACAACACAGACAGATCGTGACAAGGTCTTCTTTCAAATAAGAAAAATCTTTGGGGGTATCTACAGATAAATATTAAGCCTGACAAAGTACTTAACGTCTAATATATTGCTTTCCTGCAATGTTAACTTTGTTGAAGCACTTATTTTAACTGATATTATACATATGAATTATACTCTTATGTATGTATATAGTATAAGAAATGTGCAGAATATGACAGTTTAATGGTGGTATACTCACATATTGATAGATGTCTTGTAATGCACTGTTGAGGAACCTGTGACCCAAGTTGTTCATTCATGTGTGTATGTATATGATATGTCAATAAACCTTTGAAAATCTTGAAATCTTGAAAGGGATGTGCAAAATAGCCATTATATACAGTTTTTAATTAACTATTAGTAGAGAATAACGAGTAATGAATATACTTTATAGAGATCTGCTGATAAATGTTTAGTCTTCTCATGCACCAACTATCAAATATCTCGCCTGATTGTTGGCACTTGACAATCACCTTCCCTGAATTTTACTCAGGTGTAACTAAAGTCTGATTTAAGGGTTGTTTATATTTCACATCATTAATCAGAATCTGCAAAGTAACTCAAATAAGTGTAGTGGAGTAAAAATACCAGGTTAACCTCTGAATTGTAGTGGAATAGAATTACAAAGTAACAATGAGCTGTCATGTGGGTATATATTAATGCTGCGCATTATGGATACAAGCGATTTTCACCCATTTAGTAATTACATGTTTTAAATGTGTACACACCAATGTGTTTCCTATCGCCTAAACCTCCAGGGCTGTACACAGTTTAATACTGTCAACTTCTAATTTTGGGAAAAAGGAAAACGTCTTTTAAAACTACAATTCCCAGTAGAGACGTGCCATAGAGAACATATTGCGAAACACAATAGCCAGCATGTGTATTTCTGGGGGGGGGCGTTCGAGTCCAGTTTTGAATAGTCTGCCGTGGTTTCGTTCCATTTCAAAGAGCTTGACGCTCGGCGTAACCTTGGCGCACTGCCACTCCAACATCCAATCCCAGAGTCTGAAGATTAATCACGGGGTTTGTCAACGGGACTGTAGTCCCAAACAATAGCTGGGGATTATGGGTAGTGTAGTGTCTTCGGCAATCCTAAACTGATTTTTTTTTAACAACAACAATTAACAACACCACATCTGGCGTCACAGAGATCTTCTGTTACTGTCCTTTCTTCTTAGAGGAAGTACAGAAACACATAACTCTGGATTTGTTTTAATGTTTGAGGTGCAATAAACGACAGCAGCTTTTTGGCATGTTAAAACTATTATGTTCTGCCTCGCTCATGAGAGTAACAGCTGGAGAAATGACAGCCTCGTCTACTGATTTCAAATGTGTGCTCTAAAATGATATTTATAAATTACTATTATCATTATTATAAGCAAGACAATATATGGCAAAGATATGTAGAAAATAAACGCAGATATGGGGTTGCACTACAGAAGAGCAAATTGTTGTGTAAATGGTAGCTCTATAGATCCACTGCAGGTGTTTTCTCTTTGGACTTTGGTTTCTACAACATTTATAAGAAATAAGAAAATAACTCCTTATTTGATCTACATTCTGTCGAAGAAAAAAGGAACGTCTGTTATTATACACAGGATCCGCTATCATGTTCCATAAGGTTTCGAGCCTAAAGATAATGAAAGGAGATAACATGATATAGATAATGCTAGAGAGAATAACCCATATCCCAAGAGATAAAGTTGTTTACTGACAAAATCAGCTAGTTGAAAAATGGTTAGGGAGTGATTCGGCCAATACGGAGAAGAAAAAAAAGATAGGATAAACGAGCAACGAGGGTTGGATGGCGGGGGAGGGGGTGTGGACACATGCCCAGTCCAACCAGCGCTTTAGGGCATTGGCATTAGAGGGGAGGGATTCCCTGGAGGGGGAAACATGGCTTTCCAGTCTGGAGATAACATCCTCCTCAGGAGAAACATACAAATCCACCAAGACATTACCCAGGTATTTTATCATGCCCTATCAGATCCCATTCTCCCTTATCACGCTTTACACACACTTAAACACGGATACCCATTTCTGGACACATTGCTCACATTCAAATAAAGGGAGGAAAGGAAGGGACACATTCTGTACAAGATGGAAAACCTCTGCTAGATTTCTTGTTTATTTTTTTATCATTTCAAAGGAGCAATAAGAAAACTTCTTGGACTACGGATAATGGGATTTATTTTTAAAAATACTACCACTAATGTTTGTATTGTGAAAAAAAGCAAGGTGATCATGTCTGTTTGTTAAATAATGTTAATGTTGCTAGATCACCCAATCTGCATTACAAAAAACAACATCCTGGTTACTCTGAATCATTTCCAAGATAATACTATAAACATATATGATAAGGGCTTTTCCTTTGGTCGGGAGAAGGTACTGAAAACAGCCAGGTTGCTCCAGAATTCTTTTTTACCACTCGACACAAGAATTCTTCTTTGTTAAAACTTCACACAAATCCAGAACCATCTGCATTGTTTGATGATAAAACTGGCCCACAAAATGATAATCTGCTGAAAGATTGTAGGTCATCCTGGGTCACTCTATGAATGAACCTACAATAATAACATTTTCTGTGAACGTACAGCGTGTTGGAGCGCTAGCCAGTTAGAAGCGCGAGTGCTACAGAATTAAACAAAGGAGTCCAATGGAGGAGTTTCAGGCAGGGGGGGAGTTTGTGCGAGAGGAACTCCCTCTAACATGAACTTTGGGATTATAGCCTTTGCAGACCATTTACATGCACTAACACCTATACTGTATATCACACTACAGGAAAGAGAAAACCACAAAAAGTATAAAAGGGCCTCTTTAAATCGTTGTTCTTTTGTTTGTAGTCTGTAATATTTGTTCCTCTTGGTGTTGCAAATGAAGATGCTGTGATGCAAGACACATTTCAAACTTGGTCTGACAACAAAGTAATCATAACGTATACTATATTATACCCAGAGGAGCATACAAATATTAACACAAGTGCGATCAAGCAAATCTGTGCTGTACTCACTGTCTGAACAGCTTTCTGTGCTTTGTGTACCTGCTCTACTGCCTCATTCTCACTGTAATATAACCACCGAAAATAAACATCGACATTAAATATAAAAATCAGTTTGTCATGAAATGAGTTTTCAGTCAGACCAACATATACGAATATAGTGGTGGATGCTGGCTTAGAATGAGGCTGGAATGGAACCACTATTTCTGAGGGCCCCTAGAAATATCTAATGTGTGCATGGACGTGCCTAAGGGCTTGTGTGTGTATTTATGTGTGTGTGTGTGTGTGTGTGTGTGTGTGTGTGTGTGTGTGTGTGTGTCATCACAGTTTGTCATCAGGTCAGCATTAACAATAGTCCTTTTTGAAAGAATAAAGGCTCCCTCCCGCACACCACACACCCTCCACGCCTTCCCACCGATCACCCAGCAGTGTGCTTGTGGCTTTAGTCTATCCTTGACCCTTGACCTCAGGTATAGCCAGGTGTTGACCATGACCCCCCTCATCTCTGTGTACATGCCTAACCTACGCATATTTACTCGCATGCACGTATGTACATACATATGCGCATATGATTATTTAAGTCCTACGTTTTAATGTTTATTTTATTCGCTTTTCTTTTTAATGATTTTAAATGTCTTTCATTTTTTGTAAAGCACTTTGAATTGCCTTGTGTTGAAAAGTGCTATATAAATAAACTTGCCTTGCCTTACGTCTGCGTATGAATGTGTATCTTTGTGTTATTAAACACAACTGCAACTGCACATGCAACACTTGACCCCTTGACCCCCTTAGACCCACTTAGCACACAAACACACACATGCATGCACCCCCGCACGCGTGTGTATACACACACACTCACACACACGCACATACACACACACATACAAACACTTTATTATTGATATCATCACTACGTCATTTGATTGATACCTCTCATCAAGGACCCAAATGCCAATAATAGTTTGATTTATTGTTTTTTGAAATAATTTTCATAACACGTACAAAAAAAAAAAATACACACACATATAAAATACACACTGTCCATAAAGAACACACACAATCAGAAGGGTTTTACAAAAATAGCTCATGTGGGAAAACAGTGTCCATTTGTCTTTGGGCTAATATGAGTGTGGCTGCATTAGAGACAAATAGCATCCACTTCCATTTCCTTTATCATTGTCAGGCCAATTAATAGGCCATGGATCCAGTTAGTGTGTCACTAACACACACACACACACACACACACACACACACACACACACACACACACACACACACACACACACACACACACACACACACACACACACACACACACACACACACACACACACAAGGAAAGCTCTTTGCTGCTGACCTTGGCTGTTGATCCCAACACAAAAGGCCTCAGAGATGGATGCCTCGGCGGAGAGCACTTGCTCCCTCGAAGAATACCATGTAACCCCCCATCCCCCCCAAACACACAAACATGTATTTGAATTGCAGCTTTGAAGCTCAAAAGCCAAAGTTATTTAAGACAGTGGCACGGTTGAGATTTTAGGAAGCTTCACTCAGATACAGGGGTGTCAGCCTTCACACAGCTGTGCATCCCCAGCGAGATTCACTGCTCTCTGTAAAGCTGCACTGAGAGCGATGGAGAGCCTCTCCTGGCTCTAATGACACGCAGCATTTATCAGCCATGTAGATTACAATGTCACTTGAGTGTCATCTGGAGGACAGATCCAGGCTGGGAGAACCATGCACACACACACACACACACACACACACACACACACACACACACACACACACACCACACACACACACACACACACACACACACACACACACACACACACACACACACACACACACACTCAAACAAACACACCGCAATTCCTAGGTTCCTGACTTCCAGAGATGTGGGGAATAAAGATGCATTGATTTAGAATAATAGTTTACACAAACAACACATCCCCATCCAACATGCTCCTATTCTTGGTATATGTTCACTTAACATAACTTCATTTTTTACATGTCTGTTGTTTTTCCCAAGCATTTTTTAAATGTCCTGTTAATTGTTGGGTTTCTTTCACAGTTTTCCATTGTACTCTACGAGGGTCTCAGAACACAGTGTGTCACATGCTTTAAAGCCCCTTCAGACAAATGTGTAATTTGAGATATCGCTCTATATAAGAACAATGTGATTGATTAATGGTTAAGGCTCGTCCGTTCTGGAGTTCCTCTTGAGTGCCTCAATGACCTGTCTCAAATTTGCACCTGAAGCAACCAAATACTTTATATAGTATAGTTATATAGTGTTGATCCACCAACCGGAACCACACATGAACAATTTGAAGACTTTTCCCCACCCACTACAAGTCACACACACATTGTGTTAACACATTGATGAGCCTGATATTCAATCAATGAAGATGAACTTGCTTATCTTGCCTAAGGTAAGTCCCTGCAGTCCGCTGCTTTTTTCCAAAGGAAGAAGCCCAAATACGATTATGTAGTAGGGGAAATTATGCCAAGATGAGTTGAGCTTAATATATGGTAATTATTTGACAGGATATACTTACACAGCGATTAGCATATCTCCAAGACGAGACAGAGATAGAGAGCGTAAGGAGAGGAGAAGGAGGGAGAAAGAGAATGGAGGGGAAGACGAGCGCTATGAGATAAGGATTTCTTTCTCTTCTCTGACAGGGGGAGGTAGGAGACTCTGCATAGGCAAACTGTTCTTCCATATGTACCTTCACTGATAAGCCATCTCTATAGGGGCTGTGCCGATCTTAAGCGGGCTTGACGTGCTTGGCATACCAGACAGACAGCACATGTAACACATATCATTCATTACAACCACGTGCTGCTGCCACACACACTTTAGAAGTTGCAGTGCACAAAAGAGGACGCACACATATGTATATCTGTCTAGGTATATTTGCAAGGCCCTGTTTGAGTTTTACACTACGGAGTGAGGACATTTTTGTAAGGCAAACACATTTTTGTTTCATCTTAGAATAAGGATTACATTACGGCCTTTGTTAAGGTTAGGCATTAAATTGTGGTTGTTAAACTGAGGTTAGGGTAAGAGACCATTGGGTCCTCACAAAGCAAGAAGAACAGGGAAGTGTACAACCAGCTGATATCCTTCTTCACAATTAATAACTGAACATATGCTGACACACGATACAGACACAGTGCATTCAATTATGGTGTGTTGGTGTGGCGGTGTAGTACATCCATCTTACTGTCGGCCTCGGTGTCCTATCGGCTTGGCCTTGCCAATAGTACCACTGTAGAGAGTATATTTGACTAACACATGCCGGCAACACACACAAATAAACAAACACACACAAGGGAATTACAGAGGCCCTCATGCTCCTCTATGAATGCTTATTCTTCATCAGTTGCATTATTAATTGATTGGGATTGTAATAACATGTACCCATGTATCGAATGAGGCTAGAAGAAATAGAAATGTGGATGATTGGACATGGACAGAAAAAGCTGATGTTTTAGAATGTAATCATTAGAAGCACCTTTGTAGTTGTATCTAAAGATGTAGTTAATCTGGATGACATAACCCTGGCCTCCAGCACAAACATAAGAACCCCAGTTATCTTTCACTATTTATGTACTTTAACTCTCACATTATTAAGTGAGCAGCTGAGTCACAGCATCAAAGAATGGCAAAATGTTGGAGACAATGAAGTCCAGCTGCCATGTAACAGGGATGTGAAAGGATGGTCGTTAAAGCTGGCAACGCAGCTTCAGGAGCAGGGCTTTTGAACATAGGTGTCAAGCAAACTGATGCAACACAGTCTCACTCCATGATAGTCCAATAGCAACGCTTGGTCAGGGTCCTTTGGCGTGCTTTAACCAGTAGGTGGTTCGGGTTAAAAAGCTGTCACGTTTACAGTGTTAACACAATAAATTATACTGCTGTTTCCAGCAGTATGCTTACTGCTGTAGTTTATACGGTGGCCCTGAAGTGCAAGACACCACAGCATTTCAGAAAACACCACGGCATTTCACAAAACACCACAGCATTTCACAAAACACCACAGCATTTCACAAAACACTACAGCATTTCAGAAAACACAACAGCATTTCACAAAACACTACAGCATTTCACAAAACACCACAGCATTTCACAAGACACCACAGCATTTCACAAAACACCACAGCATTTCACAAAACACTACAGCATTTCACAAAACACTACAGCATTTCACAAAACACTACAGCATTTCACAAGACACCACAGCATTTCACATTGGACGGAAAGGGTATTCCTTAGGGAGAACACTTCTTGTTTGTGATTGGACAGAGCCAGCCAGAGCAGAACTGCTGTGCTCGGTTGTTTTTGCTGCCAGTCAAGAAATGACGCTTCGTGATTGGTCAGCACCCGACAGCGCAACATGTCCCAACACATCAGCCGTTAGCTGTTAGCACACACTCAGAGCTCACAGATCCTCATATCTGTTCAGAAACTGGACAAAAGTTAAACATATACAAACCACAGACCGTCTATGTCATGGTGAATACAGTCGCTGCTTGATTTATGTTGGTGTGCTCCCTATCTCTGTTTCTTATCTTATATCTAATAGAACTGCTCGGGTCTTGATAGATTGAGTGGGGAAGTTCATGAGATCTTTCTAGAGGGTTATCAAGAATAACTTTTATCCAATGACCTTTTCCCTCTCTGTCTGTGTCTGTGTATTCTCTTGTTCCGATTAACCCAGCCAAATCTTTTTTCTTGTTTTGTATCTATATCTACGCCGGGATCCGGAGTCGAGGCTGATCTTCTTGCTGTAGTCCTGTGTCTTGGATCCTCTATCCTGAGTTCTGGATTAAGTCGTGGACTTCGGGTCGTGGCTGAACCTGTCTCTGCGGTCCTGCCTGGGTCTCGTCTTCCTGCCTCCCTGAAGGCTCCCACAGGATTGTAGCTGACATCCTCGTGGATTCATCTTCTCATTACAGACACATGCATTTCCTAACATTCGGTCTATTATGCTGTAAAATGTATTATCTCTTCGATTTACACACGGCATCTATTGCACGTCTGTCCGTCCTGGGAGAGGGATCCCTCCTCTGTTGCTCTCCCTGAGGTTTCTCCCATGTTCCCCTTTAAACTGTGGGTTTTCTCTGGAAGTGTTTCCTTGTACGATGTGAGGGTCTAAGGACAGAGGGTCTAAGGATAGAGGGTGTCGTTTTTCTCATACTGATATTCTGAACAATCTGTGCTGTTGTATTTGCTGTAAAGTGTCTCTACTGTAGGCTATTTTTATTATATGTACAGCACTTTAGCTCGACCAAAAATCATTTATAAATGTGCTCTATAAATAAAACTTGATTTGATTTGATGTCTGTATGACGTTGTTGTGAGTTTGGACGGAGCAGCTACAGGTTAGTTTAGCATGATCGATCCGATCTTCATTCAGAAAACATGCATTCTAAAAGGTTTTTCGCTTGCTGTCTTGTCTGCAGACTTGTCAAAGCATTAATTCATGGTTTTTACTAACCGGTATCAGTATGTAGTTACGTTGGCATGATTTTGAAACGTGTATTACAATTAAATCACGGTAAAATATGTTCATTTTGTTGTAGTTGGTATCTCCCATAGGATTTACATGGAGATACGCCCGCCCCCTCTCCAGCACGTCTTGTTTGAATGACAGGAGTAAACACAGCTGACAGCCGCTGTGACCCTCGAGCGATTAGAGCGATGCGAATATTGGGTGGTCTACCATAGTATTTACATGGAGATAACATAAGCTCCTTAAAAACCATGAATTAATGCTTTGACAAGTGTGCATTTTACTATGTTCAATCTGAATTTTCTTTAAAATAAAAGACATCTATATTGATTCTGACTTTTCTACATCCAACTCACAGGTTTATCATTACTTTGAGAACAAAGATTATTAATGTAACCCTTTTAGAAGGGAAGATATGGTCATTTTTTCTGGGAATGTCATTTTCGAGCCTGAGACCTGAAAAACAGGCTCAGGGTTGAACAGGCTAATAGATAGACCAAAGGCAAGGGGGCGAAGCTACCCTGTCTTAAAAAAGCGACGTTATCTTTTCAAGATATCGTAGTCATAGAAACATTTAAATAAAACTGTGACTGTTTTTTTTAAGGACACCCTGGGAGTAGGCTCTTCCCAATGCACTGCCAGGAAACAATTATATGTGGACATAGGGCCTCAGGGAAATCCAAAAAGAATCAGATCCTGTCTTCCTGGCTATGTGCACAATCCCCTGTACTCATTGCACATCAACTGGAGTCTTCCACAAGCTGCTAGCCTGACAGCTGTGCATGCTAACAATAGCCATGTTCTACGTTTTCCTTCTAAATCATAATTTGGGGGAAAACGCTTTGGAAGGAAGTATGAAGGGTTGTCAGTTTTGCCAACTTTAAGACTTTCTAGATGTAGTGTTGGTATTCCTGGCTACTTTCGATGGCGAAAAAAAAGGCTGTTCTTTTCAAACCTTCTGTGATTGGGCTACCTTCTCCAGATCACCAACCCTAGTTTGAGAATAGGTACACTTTATTTGAAGCAAAAAATGAACTAGATCTACCTGAATTGACATAACTGTTTGGGTGCTTCCACATTGTTGACAGAAATAGACACTGCTATCACTTTCTACAAATAAAAACCAACGCCTCATAATATGATAAAAGGTGCTACCACTTAAAAAAAGTCTTCATAGATTGGCTTTAAATTGATACGAGGTCACTCTGTGAAAACATTGTTGCTAATTTTAACCTGCATATAAGCATGCAAAGCTCTAGTTGATGTGTAGGCATCGACATGGCTCTTAAGAAGTCAGTAATTCAGCGAGTCAGTAATACTGAGTGTCTCCAGTGAGTCTTCAGATCAGCCTACTTTGATATATCTCTGCCACAAGCCAAGAGCACATTATCCCACCAAACATTAGCGTGGGGCTGTCTGGCCCCTGTTCTTCTGACCAAAATAACACCAGGTAAATTACTTTCTAACTACCCGCTTATTGTTTCCCTCTCTATCGCCCTGTCTTTTCCTCATGGCGCCCTGCCCTAATTGAATCACCATAGACTCAGTGCATCAATTCTAACGTTGCTATTGAGATTTAATCGGGTGTGCAGGAGACCGGCTTGGCGGGCTGAGGGGTCCTTTTGTGAGAGGCCCATCTGTTGGTGACACAAGGGCCCCAGATCGGGCCTGGCCCAGAGACAGGGCGGGGGTATGGGAGGGATGACAGAATGACAGCATGGACCCTCGGTGCAACCCAGAACCTCCCACTCTTCACTTCTTCATGTCTGTCTGGCCACACATGCATGGAATGGTGTAACTATACTTGTGAAGGATGTCCTTTGATAGCATTAGAGGTTTAGTGCAACTTGATTTTATTAGAATTGTCTTTCATAGGTAATAATAACTCAATATGTGGCAAGTTCATCACTGAGATTTGTAACAAAGTGATTTATTTTCTCATACTGCCTGTGCTTCAGTACATTTTTTCACCCTCTGTCTGAAACCAGAGCCCAGACCGCTCTTATTGGTTAGCTAGCCGGCTCTGTTATGATTTGTCATCCGCTTATAGATGTCCCATCCCTTAGCCTATTACATGCAATGTGTTGGAGCGTAAGTGTGAGTGTTACACATAGTGATGTCACTATGTAACAGAAGTAAAAAAAGAGTCCAAGTTGCTTTTATTGGACAATAATGCGTCTACAATATTGACTTTGCATTGTTTTTCTAATTGTACAAATAAACTACTTCTTACTATTTATTAAAGGGGCCCTATTATGCTCATTTTCAGGGTCATATTGTGTGCCTCTACTGTGACATGTTTACATGCTTTACCAAACCATGGGATTTTAGCCTTTGTAGACCATTTACATGCACACACCCCTATCAGACTGCAGTAAAGGGAAATCCCAAAAAGCTTAAGAGGGACCTATTAAATGACAAATGATGTGGCTAAAATGTAAGCTAAATATGATGTAGCATTGTTGCTTCTGTTTCCCTTGATCACACTATTTTGGTATCACATATGATAATTGATAGAGGTGATGGTGGAGACTACGAAAAATAAGCCCCAATTTGTAGGGTAATTATCCTTTGAACCGATTTCTCAACGACTTTTTTAAAAGGACTAATTAAAACAGCAGTAGACGATGGAGAAAATACCATTATTTTGGAGGATTCTGCTTAGTTTGAAGAATCATACTCTGTGTACAGATAAAGGAACATATAGAGAGACAGTGTCAACATAGCTTGATCCTTTCTACATTTGGATGCAGACACACACACACATACAGATGCAGAAACAAATACCAATATGCTCTCAAGGAGGCGCACATATGGTACATACATATTTTGCACAATCGCAGCACGCAACTGAAGCTGCAGAGACAGACATGTGCACGAGCACAATAGGGTGGCGCATGAGGTGACTGAGAAAATCTGCTTTTCACCTCTCAGAATGAAATTGATCATGACAGCATGCATACAAAACACACACACACACACACACACACACTCTCCCTGCCTTTGTAACCCCCCCCACTGCCACTTTACTAGTGACAGATCTGTGTGTGTGTGGTGGGTGGGGGTGTTGTTGGTCATATCTGCAGTGTTGATAGGCGGCCTCAGCTCAGCATTCCCATCCTTCACTGGGGTTAAGACCTCTCTCTGATGAGTGTGTGTGTGTGTGTGTGTGTGTGTGTGTGTGTGTGTGTGTGTGTGTGGGTGTGTATGCACTGATATGTTCATGAATGAGGAAAATGAGAAACCACAGAGTACCACACCAATGACCATGATGGAGACATTGCTATGTTGATGTGAGGATGACAAAGCTAAAGAGCAGGTAGAGGATGATGACAGTTCTGATGATGACTGTGGTGATGATGAAGATGAGACGGACTGATTCAGACTGAATGGTCATTTTGTTACCACTCCATTATTCTGCCTGAAGTCACTGACTTCAATATGCAGCATATCATTAAAGCAGGTTCACAAACAACCACTGTTGGAAGGTAACTAAGTTTACTTACTTACAATTTTGAGGGACTTGTATACCTGAGTATTTCCACATCTAATACTGTTTACTTTTCTACATTTATTTGTAAACAATTGTTACTAGTTACTTTGCAGGTTTATATGTTAACATACATTTAAATGAACTAATTGATGATGTACTTTAAAATACCAAGCAGTATAAAAAGTCATTAAAGTTAGCTCCACATTTACCAGCTGAAAAATATAAATGATGAAGAAATGAATGCATCAATAATTATAATAGCGTAATATGATAAATATATTGTTCTAGAAATGGCCATTCTATATCTTAGTTTTGGTACTTCAAGCCTATTTTAATTTTAATACGTTTTCTACTTTTACTCAAGTAATAAAATAAATGCAGAACTTTTACATATTCCTACGCTGTTGAATACTTGTACTTTCATAGCACTGACCATCGGGTGTCATTTACACTGAAGACGCTGGGGACAGGCCCCCTTACTTTAAAGGACCCCTTACTTTAAAGGGGCCCTAATGTTCTTTTTGGGATGTTCCCTTTGTAGTGTGTTATATAGGCTGCATGTAAAAGGTCTGCATAGGCTAACATACAGTAGAAGCACTAAATACAAATATGAATCTGAGCATATAGCATAACGATAGCATAATAGGGCCCCTTTAAAACATTGTAAGGAGTAGTCATTTTGAAAAATTATAAAAATGCAATGTTAATATTGACAAAGCAAATGAGCATTGTCCTATAAGCAACATGTACCTTACGCAAGTAGCTAGCTTACTGATGAGAGAATAACAATAAAGTATGCATTCACCAATTATTTATAATATTTCTTTTTGTAAATAGGTAAAATGTGCATCCTATAGGTGACTGTTGTATAGTATTTGTGTGTTGTCAATAATTTAGTTGCCTAGGCTAGGCCCTTATGATGAGCCATTCATCTTTTGCTGTACACGTACAGTATGCATAATATGTACCAGTATGTATAATGTATATGCGTATAAACTGACTTAACCTTGCTTCTCTTTCTGCTTCAACCTTGACCTACTATAAATGCAATATTTGTGCACAGCATGGTTTACTTGAATAGCTTAAAAAAAAGGTAATAGTATATTTAGCCTGTAGCATGACAATTACTCAACCTTCTGTCAGTCCTTACATCACCAACACAGTTACACAATATCAATAAAGCAGTCACACAACAATAACACATGTATATATACACACACACACACACACACACACACACCACAGATTAGCACAATACACATCCTCAGCTGGCCTCCACACCCCAGTTGACACAGGGCTGACCTCTGGTTTGTGTGTGTGCACCTCTATGGTGTGCACGCATGCATTCTTGTTTGTTTGTGTGTGTGTGTGTCCTGCTGATTGGCCATACTCAGGGTGGGCTGTCACTCCACTCACCTCTTGCTGCCAACAGCAGAAGAGAGGGAAGGGGGGGGGGCGTGTCTGGCATAGCTTGAATGCAGAGAGGGAGGTTGGCTGGGGAGGTGACATGAAGGCGTGCGTGTGTTTGGATGTGTGTGTGTGCTGGGGGGGTGACATGAAGGCGTGTGTGTGTTTGGATGTGTGTGTGCTGGTTGTTGCCACTCGGAATCGTCTGGTCAATTAAATTCACATTGAGGATAAATGATTTGCAAATGATCTACAAACAAGAGTGTGTCCAGTTTTTAGTGGCTGTCAAGGTTATGTATCTCCAAATACAGAGACGGATCATATAACAGAATATGACATGTTTTACATAGTCATTTATACAAATATTTATGCAATTTTTTCATAGGCTTCGATTCATTTAAGTGTACCCTGGGTGTACCTATGAGTACTGACCAACATATTTAAATGGCAACAAGTATCAAAGTATCAAATGTGTTGTCAGTATATTTGGAATAACGAAGTTTGCTAGGTTAACAAGCTAGGAGCTCTGTTGACCAACTTTATAATCCCTGAACGGAAACAAGCGCTCATGTGTTCATCACTTTTGTACGTTTCCTTGGTGTTTTGAGCTTCTTGCAGCGCTATTTTATTTGCAGTATTTTGTATTTGTAGCGTTTTGTTTATGCAGCGCTTTTAGTAAATGCTGCGCATGTGTTGTCTAGTTGGAGTAGATGTTTCTTGATATGTGTTTGCACCTGTTGTCCACCATATTTTAACCAGTAACCGAACCTATATTTGTATGATCACTCATTATTTACCATAAATCTAAACTTAGAATTTGTGAATGGCTGACCATAAGTGATTAATTCATTCAATTCAAACCTATATTTAACCAGGTGGTCTCATTGAGATCCTCCAACTCTTTTTCAAGGGAGACCTGTCCAACATGATGCGTTTTTAGGATCGATAAATTCAAGTTTATATTGGATTGTATGAAGAATCTAAATGTGTCTGTTGGCTTTGAGTTGCAGTCATAACATAAAAATAAAAATGATGACCAAAACTAAGCATAATGAATTTGGTTGACGAGAGAGTGCACCTTTTTATTTAAAAAAGGTACTTGTATAAAATTGCTGCATCATTATCTTCAGTTTAGTAGTAAAACAGTACAGTACTTGGATAACAACAGTAATATTTTACTTTCGAATAAAAAGCACACTATATATATAATGTGCTTTTTATTCAAAAGTAATATATTTCAGTATTTGAGTGCCTTTTTGATGGTATGACAGTAATAAAGTAAAAACTGGCCTAATTCTGCTAAATGTTTTCTTAGGGTTAATTTACTGATCTTAAACACAAAAAGGCTTTTACTAGTGTATGTTTATGTGTTTTGATTTCTGTGTGAATCAGTGTGTGTGTGTGTGTGTGTGTGTGTGTGTGTGTGTGTGTGTGTGTGTGTGTGTGTGTGTGTGTGTGTGTGTGTGTGTGTGTGTGTGTGTGTGTGTGTGTGTGTGTGTGTGTGTGTGTGTGTGTGTGTGTGTGTGTGTGTATGCCTGTGTGTATGTGTGAATGAGACAGAGAACGAGCATCAGGCATGGAGGAGACCCCCTTCTGGCTATCCTCTGAGGGGTTGATGATACTAAAGACACTGGAGAGCGCCCCGGCTGTGACCCCCCCCCCCCCCACACACACACACACACACACACACACAGCAACCCTCCAACCATTCTGTTCTCTTTACAACTTTACAAAATAGGCTTTTAATTTAGCTGGGCGGCCGGGGCGTGTGTGGCCCGCCAGCATCAATCATCATGAGGAGGCTGAGGAGGCCGGGCCGTCCCCTGGGCCCTCTCACTGACGAGGATGTCCCCGCACACACACACATGCACACACACACACACACACGCACACACACACATTTCTTCCTCCTGCTCTTTCATACAGACACTCGTACCCAAGACCTCAAGACCTTATCATTGTCTCAAACAGACACACACACACACACACACACACACACACACACACACACACACACACACACACACACACACACACACAACACACACTCACATACACACACAAACACACACACACACCTCCATCCGCTCGAGGCTATAGATGATGAGGCCAGACTGAACACAGATGGGAAATAAAAGTCAAATGTAGAAAAATAAAGCGTCTGTCTTCTTCAGTATTTATTATTATTTTACCATATATAATCATCTTAACCACAGGACGAAACATATACAAGTTTGTCCACGTTTTCGTGCAATCTAACTTCCTTAAAAAAAAAAATATTCTCCTCTTTTTGGAATCCTTTTTTAGATTCACGATCCCCTTTAAGCCAATTTGTATTTGCATTGCAAACAATCATTTCCATTTTTGGTTCATATGCTTACCTTCTTTATTAATTGGATTTGGATCATTTCCAAGTGTACAGAGTGTACCCAGCAATAATTATATTCACAAAGAGATTTGACGAACATTTCATCACAGACTTTCACTGCTTGACGGCACGTCGCTTAGGTTCAAGGTTCTTTATTTGTCATACGAACATAGCTACAGAGTAGTTATGTCGATTACAATCTTAGGTCACAGGCTTCTCCAACAGTGCAACACAATAATACAGATAAACAGAAAAATATAGAGCAAGTAAATATTAAAAAGTAAATACAAAAAGAACAATAGTTTAAAAAAAGTGAAATAGTGAAATAAGAGTCTATATGCACTGTCTCTGAATCTGGTGGTTACAGTGACAGTGACAATATAGTCAAACTCCCTCTTGCTCCAAATAAGGGCAAAGAGGCGGAGCCGAGGCGGGACCTGCTGCCACCGAGCTGGAAGTTCCAGAGCTAGTTGAGGCTACCAAGCTAAGCTAACATGCTCAGCAGTGCTGTTCTGTGACGCTAGCCGGCTAACCTACATCTGTTGCTCCCGGTCTGCACATTTTACGTTGCTTAAAGGTGGGGTATGTAATTTATTTCAGAAACACTTTTTGTCATATTCCATGGAACGCTCTTAACCTGTTTTTCAGGTCGTAGGGTGGCCATCCGTCGGACAGTCCGGTTTTCAATGTATGTGTCCGTCTGGCGGGGCAGCCTTGAGCCGGATGCTCATTTGTCCTCCTTTTGAGGTCATCTCTATTTTATACTTTTAGGGTATAAAAAAAAATAGACAATTATACAAAGAAATACAACAAATAAGTTATGTGTAAGTATATACCCCCATAAGACTTGTGGTCTTACAAATTATTGGCTGAATGCGATGTCAAATAAATATATTTTATTTCATTGGTTAATAAATGTAAACAATTAGCCATGTGCTTCTTGACATCACCTTCACGGCAGGGCTCTGTGGCACAGAGTGACGTTAGCGCTAGCATACTAGCTCCACCTAGTTAGCGGTAGGGTTAAACCGCAGAAATGCCGAAACGAAAGACTTCATTTAATCCTGAATGGTCGAAAGAGCATGGATTCCTCACAAAAAGCCGAAAGGACGACTTCCATGCTTTTTGCACGTTGTGTTGTTGCGATGTGGACGTAAGCAGCAAAGGAAAAGATGCTGTCGACAGACATGCTAACACAGATAAGCACAAAAGCAACGATCAAAGCGCAGGTGCCTCTTCAATTTTATCGTTTTTCCGTGAAGCTTCATCGCCTCAAGATGACGAAATCTCTGCTGCAGAACTTTGTAAAGTTTATCATGCCGTCAAGCATCACCAGTCACACAGGAGTGTAGACTGTGGAATAAAAGTTGATTGCACAATCTACAACGACTCATTAATAGCAAAAGGGATGACCTGTGGAAAAACAAAAGCCAAAGCTTTGTGTGAAAATGTTCTAGCACCCTACTCTGTCCAGACGCATGTGGATTATATAAAAGAAAATGAACTGCATTATTCAGTGGCAAGTGATGCATCAAACAAGGGTACGATCAAGTGTTTCCCCATTGTTGGATTTTTACAGTGATAGCAACGAAAAGTCAGAAGCTATAACAAATCAGCTGCTATCTAAACTGGAGATGTCTGGACTAGCAGCAGACAACGCCAGCGTTAACTATGGAAAACACAGTGTTTATCAGAAACTGAAACTAGCTCAAAAAGACGTGCTCGCTGCAAACTGTTTAGCCCATATTCTGCACAATGCAACAAGATATGCAACTTGGATATTGACGCTGAAAATGTTGTGCTTAAGGTGTATAGCCATTTTAGCATCTCAGCTAGCAGAACAGCGCAATTGAAGGATTTCTGCGAGTTTGTGGAAGTGGAGGAATGCAATCTGCTGCGGCACGTTGTCACGAGATGGTTGTCTCTGCTGCCATCTATTTAGAGAATCCTGAAGTGTTGGAGACCCTTGACCAGCTACTTTCAGAGTCTAGGTGAGGAGGAATGCTCCAAGATGTTGTGGAAATGCTTTAGAGAGGATGGCAACGAAGTATCTGAGATGTATTTTCTCTTCTTCATTCAAATTCTGAAAGTGTATTCAGACTGCATTGAAGCACTTGAGGCCAAATCATTCAGCATAACCTCTGTGTTTAAGGTAATGACTGAACTGAAAGGGAAACTTGAGAGAAGGTTAAAGGACAAATTTGTTGGCTTTGCTGTGAACGACAAACTCAAGCAGCTAACCCCTGATCTGGCAAAGAAATGTGAGGCTGATTTTCTTGTTTTCTATGAAAGAGCCAAGAAATACGTGACTGAAAAGTATGACTTCTCTGAGAACAGCTTTCATAGTAAAGTGTCAAAGCTTGGCCTCACAACTGCGGTGTCCTATGGACAATACAGTGATGCAGTCCAAGCCTGCAGCCTGAAAGACATTGACATGGATGGACTCTATGAGGAATATGGCATGGTGGAAGCTATTCTCAGCTCTTCAGAAATGGAAGGATGCCACAGTGAGGAGCGGTATCTCAAACTGTTTTCCAAAGCAGAAGTCCCACTTGTGAATCTGAGGAAGGTCAGCACCTACATCTTCTCCATCCCATGTAGCAATGCCCATACAGAACGTGTGTTCTCAATGATGACCTCAGCATGGAGACATTTGAGAAATCGTCTGGATGTGGACAGTGTCAAGGTAGAGTTGCACATTTGTGTTAACTTCACATTTGAGTGCACAGACATGTACCAGAGACTCCTTACAAACAAAAAACTCTTGGAAGCAGCCAGGAAAGGGCAAAAGTATCGAAAATATACATTCAACTTGTGGTTAGTACACTAATCTCATTGTGTTTTGAGTGTGAAGGATTCTGTGAAGCCAGGATAAAAACTAAAAGATAGTCCCAAAGTGTCCTCCTTTGTGGTGTTATGGAAATGGCCACCCTAGGTCTCAGGCTCGAAAATGACATTTCCACAACAAATGACAATAACTTCACTTCTAAAAAGGGGTAAATTAATCATCTTTTTTCTCAAAGTAATGATAAACCTGTGAGTTGGATGTAGAAAAGTCAGAATCAATATAGATGTTTTTTATTTTAAAGAAAATTCAGATTGAAGATAGTAAAAAAATGTAAATTATAGTATAAAAGTATTTTTTACTTATAGTGAAAACCACCCTTGGATGATGGGTTAGTAGACTAAAAGCTTTAGGAATCCAAAGTACACCATATAATAAGTACCCTGTATCAAGATTGATGCAAAACAAGTGACATTTGACCTTTTTAGAGAGGTTTAGCAAAATAAACTCCACTCTGGGTAATTTGGGTGGAAATGGGCATATTTGCCGTTTCTCTGGAACCCATTTTGGAATCGATATTGAAGATTAACATCTATTTTTGAACCGTTAGAGCCTGTTACGAACCCACTAGGGATGAGGAAGGTAACACACATTTTATGTATAACTCGTATGGCTCTTTTTTGCAGGATGAAGATAGGATGTGTATTTGTTTTATATGTGTTCCCCCAAACTTCCACACAATATATCATGTATGGAAGTGTAACCCACTGGATAAACCAAGGTTACAAGGTTCTTGTATTTTGTTTGTTAATAATTATTTATCTAGTTATTTTATAGTATATTTTAGTTCAATGGTTGTCACAAACGAGCTGAGGACCAAAATGCAGAACACGGGAAACCAGAGATAGTCGGTAACCAGCTTTATTAGAGGCAATAGGCTGGTAGGAGACAACACGGCAGATAGTAGGCAAAGGGCTGGT
Organism: Harpagifer antarcticus; assembly: GCA_902827135.1. Taxonomy (NCBI): domain Eukaryota; kingdom Metazoa; phylum Chordata; class Actinopteri; order Perciformes; family Harpagiferidae; genus Harpagifer; species Harpagifer antarcticus. The sequence goes on from CADEHL010001074.1 coordinate 2,345,911, forward strand.
CGGAGACAGGCGAGGGTTCCGGGAGAAGGCAGGACGGGAGTCGCAGGTACAGAACGGGTCAGGGAGCAGGCGAGGCAGGCTGGTCAGGGACAGGCGAGGGTTCCGGGAGAAGGCAGGACGGGAGTCGCAGGTACAGAACGGGTCAGGGAGCAGGCGAGGCAGGCTGGTCAGGGACAGGCAGGGTCGAAACCGGGAGAGCAATCTGAAGAGTAATGCGGGAAAGACTGGCATGCTGCAAAGTACGATCTGGCACTGAGGTGAAAGTGAAGTGGGCCTAAATACTAATGGAGCTGATGGGTGTAACAGAGTGAGAGAGAGAGAGACAGGGTGTGACTACCAGGTGACTAAGGAATGATAATGCAGAAAATAGGTGAGTGAGAAAGCAGACTGTGACAGAACCCCCCCCCTTAATGGACGGCTCCAGACGTCTAAACAATTCTTTTAAAGGAGACTCAAGAAAAAAAAAACCCTACAGATACCGGGTGGAAGGTGGAGGTATGGGAAAGGTTAGTACTCGTCTGAGACTGCTCTCTCGGCCTCTCCCTCCTGGAAATCCTCGTCCTCCTCGCCCGATGACGCCTCCCCCTCCTCCTCGACGAAGCCTCTGGTCCGTAGCGGATGAGTACTCCCTGGCTTAACGCCTGGTTGAGCGTGGGTCCTAGACGGCTGCTTCGGGTAACGCAGGTGGAAGTCTCGGATGAGTTGAGGGTTGAGGATATGACGAGCCGGAACCCACTGCCTCTCCTCAGGACCATAGCCCTCCCAGTCCACCAAATATTGAACCCCTCTTCCTCTGAGACGGGAACGGAGTAGACGACGAAGGGTGTAGGTAGGGCCCCCATCGATCATCCTAGGGGGTGGTGGTGGAGGGGCGGCGGAAACCATAGGACTCTCCCGGACAGGTTTAATCCTAGAAACGTGGAAGGTGGGATGGATCTTCATGTTCCGGGGCAAACTCAGTCGAACTGCTGCAGGATTAATGACCTTGACAATCCTGAAGGGTCCAATAAACCTAGGCGCTAATTTCTTAGACTCCACCCGAAGGGGAATGTTCTGAGTGGAAAGCCACACCCTCTGGTCTACCTGGTATACAGGTGCCTTGGTGCGTCGGCGGTTCGCTGATGTGGCGTACCGGTTAGCAGACTGAAGCAGAGTTGTTCGAGCCTGCCTCCAAGTCCTCCGACAACGTCTGATGAAAGCCTGGACAGACGGACAGGTAACCTCCTTCTCCAATGCAGAGAACAATGGGGGTGGAAAACCGTAAGCACACTGAAAAGGGGAAAGACCAGTAGCGGAACTGATGAGGGTGTTGTGGGCATACTCCACCCACAGGAGTTGTTTTGACCAGGTCGTGGGATGATCGGAAGCCATGCAGCGGAGAGTGGTCTCCATCTCCTGATTCTTCCGTTCGGTCTGGCCATTGGCCTGTGGGTGGAAACCGGAGGTGAGACTGACTGTTGCCCCGATCAATTCACAAAACTCCCTCCAAAACACAGAGGTGAATTGGGGCCCCCGGTCGGAAACCACATCAGTCGCCAGTCCGTGAATACGAAAAACATGGAGAAGAATCAGTTCTGCCGTCTCCTTAGCTGACGGGATTTTAGGCAGGGGTACGAAATGAGCCATCTTACTAAACCGATCTACCACCGTCAAGATGGCAGTATGTCCGTGGGACGGTGGTAGACCAGTCACAAAGTCCAATGAAATATGTGACCAAGGGCGACGTGGGACCGGTAATGGATGAAGGAGGCCAGCTGGCGCTTGGTGAGATGGTTTGTGCCGATTGCAAACAGGACAGGCGTTCACAAACTCCCGGGTGTCAGCCTCCAGCGTGGCCCACCAGAACCGTTGTAGGACCATCCCTCTGGTACGTTGAATTCCAGGGTGGCAGGAAAGTCTGGAGCTATGAGCCCACTGAAGCACCTCAGCCCTCAAAACCTGATGCACAAACAAGCGGTTAAGAGGACAAGAACTAGGACCGGGTTGGTCCACCAAAGCGGTCTTAACCCTCTCCTCAATCTCCCAAGCGAGGACGCCGATCACTCGAGGAGCAGGAAGAATAGTGTCCGGAATACCCCGGGTGTCTCCCTCCCTCCCGAACTGCCGGGACAAAGCGTCGGCCTTCACGTTGCGGGAGCCCGGGCGGTAGGAGAGGAAAAAATTAAACCGGGTGAAAAATAACGACCACCTGGCTTGCCGAGAATTCAGTCTTTGTGCCGACCTGATGTACTCCAGGTTCTTATGGTCAGTCCAAACCTGAAATGGTTGTTCTGTCCCCTCAAGCCAGTGTCGCCACTCCTCCAACGCCAACTTGACTGCTAGCAGCTCCCGATTCCCCACGTCATAGTTTCTCTCCGCCGGACTCAATCTCTTCGAAAAGAAAGCACAGGGGTGGAGCTTCTGGTTCTCACCAGAACGTTGCGACAGGATGGCCCCCACCCCTACGTCAGAAGCATCCACCTCCATCACCAACTGACCAGCGGGGTCTGGTACTTTCAGGATAGGAGCCGACGTAAACCGGCCCTTGAGGTCCTGAAAAACCTCCTCGGCTGCAGGGGACCATCGGAACGTCACCTTGGACGAGGTCAGGGCGGTGAGCGGGGCGGCCACTGTGCTGTAGCCACGTCTGTAGAAGTTGGCGAATCCCAGGAAACGCTGCAGCTCCCTCCGGGAATCAGGGACCCGCCACGAGGTAACTGCTGAAACCTTAGAAGGATCCATCTCCACACTTCCTTGACCCACGATGTAGCCAAGAAAGGCGACCGAAGAAGTGTGAAACTCGCACTTCTCCGTCTTGACGAACAGCGAGTTCTCCAGAAGTCTCTGGAGGACTGTCTGGACATGATGGACGTGTTCCTTGAGGTTCTTAGAAAAAATCAAAATGTCGTCCAGATAAACAAAAACATAACGATCCAACATGTCCCGGAGTACATCGTTCACCAACGCTTGGAAAACTGCAGGGGCGTTCAAGTCCAAATGGCATCACCAGGTACTCGTAATGTCCCGAAGAGGTGTTGAAGGCGGTCTTCCATTCGTCCCCCTCCCGGATTCGTACCAGGTGATAAGCGTTTCGTAGATCCAGCTTAGTGAAGATTGTAGCCCCCTGTAATAACTCGAATGCTGACGAGATGAGTGGCAAGGGGTAACGATTCTTCACCGTGACGTCGTTCAGGCCCCGATAGTCAATGCAGGGTCTCAGGGTCTTGTCCTTCTTCGCCACAAAAAAACCCCCTGCTCCTGCGGGTGATGTGGAAGGACGAATAATTCCCGCAGCCAGAGAGTCATTGACGTAAGTCTCCATGGACTTCCTCTCCGGTGCCGAAAGCGAGTACAAACCGGGCCTTGGGTGGGACTGCGCCTGGATGTAGCTCAATGGCGCAGTCATAGGGCCGATGAGGTGGGAGAGATGTCGCCTTAGACTTGCTAAAAACCTCCTTAAAGTCCAAATATTCAGCCGGAACCCCTGTGACATCCGGAACCAGGTTCATCTCCACAGATAGTTGAGGTGCGGCGGCCTGCTTGAGGCAAAACTCATGACAGGAGGAACTCCAACCTAGGATGGACCCAGTTGCCCAGTCAATGTTCGGGTTGTGGCGGCGGAGCCACGGATAACCCAAAATCAGAGGGATTTGGGGGGACTGTAGCACATGAAACTGGATTGTCTCATGGTGGTTCCCCGACATGAGCATATGGACCGGTGTCGTCTGGTGTGTCACTGTTCCCAGCAGGTGACCATCCAAAGCATTAGCCGGTACCGGCTGGAGCAGCCGAACCAGTTGGATGCCCAGCTGTAGTGCGAGCTCCTCGTCAATGATGCTAACATCTGATCCGGAGTCGATAAAAACAGCCAGAGCCTGAGATTTGCCTGTCAGGAGGAGTCGAGCATGGCACAAGGGTCTTAGATTGGGAATCAGCTCAGAGGTTTGGCCCACCAGTATACTCCCCATTACTGATGAGCTCTGTCCTTTTACCGGACAACGGCAAACCATATGTCCAGCCTGACCACAGTAAAGGCAAAAATTACCTCTCCGACGTAATTCCCTCTCCTCAGAGGTAAGACTGGTACGACCCACTTGCATGGGCTCGACCTCGTACCGTGAGTCAGAGTAGGAATGGGAATTCTCCGCCGAAACCGGAAGTCGAAATCTCCCGGAAACCGGACGTTGTTGTCGCGAGCGGCGGGCCGCTGCTCGCGTCTGTTGCTCTCCTCTCCGGGTCTGAATTCGTCTGTCAATCCGAGAGGTGAGCTCAATCAACCCATCCAAGGAAGCAGGGAGATCATAGGAAACCAGCTCATCTCTCATATAATCCGCTAATCCTCTCAGATATGCGTCACACTGCGCCGGCTCATTCCAGCTACTGCGGCGGCTGCTGGTGCGGAAGTCAATAGCGTAATCCACCACCGTGCCGGAACCCTGGCTCAAACTTAGCAGGCCTCCAGCAGCGTCGGGACCCAGACGAACGGAACCGAACACCTTCCGCATCTCCGCGGAAAATGCAGCAAAAGAGGCGCAGGCTGGTGTCTGCTGCTCCCACTCTGCAGTTCCCCATAAACAGGCTCTCCCCGTCAGATGATTAACGGTGAAAGCTACACGAGCCGCCTCGGAGGCGAAGGTGTGTGGCTGCAGTGAAAACAATATGGAACAATTTGTGAGAAAAGGACTGCATCCCTCCGGCTCACCAGCGTAGCGTTCCGGCGTTCCCACACGAGGCTCCGGAGCGTATCCCGTCGACCCAGGGGCTGGAGCGAGCATCGGAACTGCGGGCGGAGGGACGGTAGCAGCCATGGTAGCGGCTAGCTGTTGTACGGTGGCGGCCATCTGTTGCATCTGGGAGGTAAGGGAAGCCAGCGTTTGTCCCTGGGTTGAGGTTGCCTGGTGGGTCTCGGTAGCTAAGGTAGCTATCGTGACCTCCTGTCTTTGGATGGCATCCTTAACCCTCTCAAAGCGGTCTCTAGGAGACCCGGTGTTTGCTTGGTCCATTTCTGGCCAGATCGCTCTGTCACAGACGAGCTGAGGACCAAAATGCAGAACACGGGAAACCAGAGATAGTCGGTAACCAGCTTTATTGAAGGCAATAGGCTGGTAGAAGACAACACGGCAGATAGTAGGCAAAGGGCTGGTCGGGGACAGGCGAGGGTTCCAAGAGACAGCAGGACGGGAGTCGCAGGTGCAGAACGGGTCAGGGAGCAGGCGAGGCAGGCTGGTCAGGAACAGGCAGGGTCGAAACCGGGAGAGCAATCTGAAGGGTAATGCGGGAAAGACTGGCATGCTGCAAAGTACGATCTGGCACTGAGGTGAAAGTGAAGTGGGCCTAAATACTAATGGAGCTGATGGGTGTAACAGAGTGAGAGAGAGACAGGGTGTGGCTACCAGGTGACTAAGGAATGTTAATGCAGAAAATAGGTGAGTGAGAAAGCAGATTGTGACAATATGTATGTACTGCATGTATGCATTGATGAAAAATAAGCCAAGTGCAGTAATATAGAAAATTGAGGATGCAACGCATTGGTATGAATCGTGATGCATCGTGATGCATCGGGATATCGAATTGAATCGAATCGTTGACAGGATAATCGTAATCGAATCGAATCGTGAGACCAGTGAAGATGCACAGCCCTAGTCATAATGTGGGCTAATTTGCTCCCAAACCTACGCTTTCTGCTTGAGTTAATCTCCGTCAGAAAGTAGTTCCTGAAAGTAGTTCCCATGGTAACGATAGCTGATCAATCGAACACTCCTGCTACCCCGCTTCCAGTTATTGATATAATTATAGTAAATAATATATTATTAACCAATTTATTGAAAACAATTTATTGAAAACAATTCTTGGATTAGGCTATTTAAATATCTGAGTAATCACTGTGTGGGATTAGCGGAACAAATCAAATCAGGCTCCCTGGTGCTGAAACATGTTGGGTTCAGAATGAAGGTGGATGTTCATGCTGCCATTAAAAGTGCAATTCTTGAAACAGCTCTCCATGAACTCCATGCCAGACTTTTTTGCAGGTGGTGCTGTGGTGTTCACGGGTAGGACTACGTTATAGGAAGAGCTTTCCTCCAGTGGCCGTTGCATGGCGTGTCCCGGACCGGCAAAAAGCGCGTTGCTCCACATCTTTCTGTTGTCTAGAGATGGAGCCCAGTAGCTGCGAAGCGATGACTCGTTTTTATGTCCGCTAACGGACATGATTTCTCTGACCTCCAACCCTGCCTCCGCCAGCCGCTGTATGCAGGTGCTTCTGATGCAAATCTTTCGTTGGTTTTGTGGTCTGTGTCCATGTCCAACCATTCATCAATACTGAGGCCCCCCAACAAATCAACATTTGTCTAACTTTTTGTAGCTACCGATTTCCAACGAGAGACAATGTATAACAGTGTAACGGCTGTGTGTCGCTAAACGTCGCTATGGAAACCACACGATGTAGGCTCATGGAAGTAGTTTCGGTTTATTTGTGTGTATTTTACATAGCTTTGGCAATACATATGGTCATGCTAATAAAGCTTTTGAATTGAATTGAATTGAGAGAGAGAGAGAGAGAGAGAGAGAGAGAGAGAGAGAGAGAGAGAGAGAGAGATCGAGAGAGAGAGAGAGAGCGAGAGAGAGAGAGAGAGAGAGAGAGACGAGAGAGCGAGAGAGAGAGAGAGAGAGAGAGAGAGAGAGAGAGAGAGAGAGAGAAGTGGATGCAGAGGGAGAGAGACACAGCGGGGAGTATTTAGTATTGGTGATCACAGATATCACTCTGAGAATTGGGCAACGGAGTGATATTAACTGATAGATTGTTCTCTTCATCAAGCTTATGCAATGCAAGGTGTCTGAGTACCTTCAATGAAGAAGCGATGAAGAACTCCTTTCAGTACGTTGAATTGTTAGTCAAAAGTAAAGCTCATGGACTATTGTTGGAAATGGACTGAATGGCGTTTCTAACTCACAGTTAAATGAGTCAAGCTTGTGAATGCGTAATGATTTATAACAGTGTTGAAGTGACGTTTTTATTTCCTTCACTTCAGTTTTATATTAATAATACCAAATCAATTATCAATAGATATATATATATATATATATATATATATTTAAGCAATAGCTCACGACAGGCCGTGGTATATGCTCATTATATCACAGCTAAGGGGCGTGGTTCGTCCCGACGCGAATTAGGCTATTTAAATATCTGAGTAATCACTGTGTGGGATTAGCGGAACAAATCAAATCAGGCTGTCCATGGTGCTGAAACATTTTGGGTTCAGAATGAAGGTGGATGTTCATGCTGCCATTAAAAGTGCAATTCTTGAAACAGCTCTCCATGAACTCCATGCCAGACTTTTTTGCAGGTGGTGCTGTGGTGTTCACGGGTAGGACTACGTTATAGGAAGAGCTTTCCAACGAGAGAATCAAACTATCGCTTCGCTACCTGCCTGTTTCTATGGCCAGGCTGTGAGCACTCAGTCTGTACTTTGTCAACAACTTCCTGTGTTTAACATCAGTCACTGTGCTCAGGTAGGCTGCCACAGTGTACTGTCTTTTAGGAGGGGCCAGATAGCATTGCATTTTACCTTTGTGTTGGGGATTTAGTGTTCCATAAGTGAGGTAGTTTTGTGTGTGTTTTGTTATAATTTGGTTGACTCTAATAAATGTCTCTCTCTCTCTCTCTCTCTTCTCTCTCTCTCTCTCTTCTCTCCTCTCTCTCTCTCCCTCTCTCTCTCTCTCTCTCTCTCTCTCTCTCTCTCTCTCTCTCTCTCTCTCTCTCTCTCTCATCGGTCATGTCTAATCAGATAGAGTGAGCAGAGAGGTGCGATAAGCAAGGGGCTCCCTGGGGAGCTATGTTGCTCCCCTCCCCCTTCCCCCCCCCCCCCCCCCCCCCCACACCAGCCCCCGTACACCCGACGATCCCCCAGCTCTATCTTTGCTGCCGGTGGCGATGTTCGTTTTAGTATGCATAGAGCTGAGCTATCTGCTCCATTGCACATTGACTCCCCCCCCAACACACACACACACACACACACACACACACACACACACACACACACACACACACACACACACACACACACACACACACACACACACCACACAACTCACCAGCACAATATTCACACATGGAGTGTGACCACTACTGTGCCACACACAGTACCACCACACACACGTACACGTGGTACCAAAATAAATGATGGGGTGAGGTAGATGGTTGCCAGTCAGAAACACACAGAGGATATGTGTGTTGCAGACATTATTTTTTTTTTAAAGCCAAGGCTTTGATCTGTTACTGGTTCTGAATGGAACTTGCAGTAATGTTGAAGACGCTCTTTCTTTCATTCTGCTTTTCATCAATTATACTTTTTGTCCGTCCGTCTCATTCCTCTGGAATCAATCTTTCTAACAACACCCTTATGGTTTGGCTACACTATATTCAAATGATAGCTGGGGTCCATATACTGCTGATTTTTAAGATGCCTGTCCACCATCATTTTTTGAGACAGCAATAAAACTTAAAAGTAGGTTAAACAAAACAGCCAACAACTTACCAAAACCACCTGGAATGTTCCTCTCTTAAAAATACTTTTACATTTAGATACATGTATGAACATATTTTAAAAGTCAAATTATCAATCCAACTATACATTTTAATCATAACGAAAGTGTTCACTTTTGAAGGTTTCTGATTATTTTCAGCCAGATGGACTGAGATATTAAACTGTTGGAGTTGTACAAAGTAAACACTTAATGGCACAATACATAGGGGGGAAGGAAAATGAGGGACAGATGAAACTAGCTAGGGTGAATAAAACCTCACTGTACATTTTACACATATATAATCTGTTCAATATTTAATATTCCATATTCCATATGTCCATATGAATATATATATTTGCATATATAATATATCTACATGTATATTTTCTATTTCAACACGTATATTTTTTATTTTATTTATATTCTTGTTTATTTGTGGTTTTGTTTTATCGTAAAATGCCTTGTCTTTTATGCTGCTGCAACAAAAACAATTTCCCAAATTGGGATCAATAAAGTACCATCTTATCTTATCTTATCTTATCTTACCGCAGCATCCGGACTAAAACCACCAGACTCAGGGACAGTTTCATCCCACAGGCCATAAGACTATTAAACACCTGAACTTTGAAATAACATCCATATCATTAATCTGGCTGCTACTTAGAAATGATTTATCTAATATCATATTCCAATCACTTGTATATACTCTTATTGCACTATTTCACTTTTTACTATTTTTTCTGTTTGTATTGACTTGCACAATTTTTTTCTGTGTATCTGTTTTATTGTGTTGCACTGTTGGAGGAGCCTGTGACCTAAGGGGGGGTTCGATTCCTGCTTTGAATTGTGTGCCGTCGATGGGTTTCATTCCATTTCAAAATGCTGTTTGACGCTCAGCGTAAACTTCGTGCACTGCCACTCCAACATCCAATCACAGAGCTTGAGGACAAATCACGGGGTTTGTCCATAGACTGTATGGGTTTGTCAAGCAAAGCAAATGGTGTAGTCCCAAACGATAGCTGAGGATTCTGGGTAGTGTAGTGTCTTCGGCCATCCTAAACTGAACAAATATTTGTTTCTCCGAATCGAAGGGAAAAATTACAGAAGCATTGTACACAATTCAAACCAATCAATGTTGTGTAATCAACAAGGATAATCTGGTGTTCTTGAGTTGATGAGTAGTGCAGATATCACTGTAAAATCTATCGACAGTAAAGAGAATACTTACTTCCGGGTGTAAAATCCTGCGTTATCCAATGGGAATGGACGCTCACATTGCCTTTAAATGCCGCCGACATGGAGGGATGATCAAATGGGAATATAATGTTCTTTTAAAAAACGTTAACTAATTTAATAAAAATCACAGTTGCACCATAATACATTCTGACGAAAAATTAAAATGATTATGAATACAAATAAAATAAAAGAAGCCTCCCGTGAGTTACTACAAGCTAGATTTTAAAAACGTTTTATAGAATAAAAGCTCACTGCTGGACGTTGTAGAAATACGTGTGTGCACCATGACAAAGCAGCCTCTTTCACTTTGGGGTTGTTTGCGTGGTGCAGACACGTAAATGTAGCAAAGTTCGTGACTCCACCACGCAATGCGGTGTTAAGGAGTCGTGGTGGAGTCACGCATTCTGGTGAGATCAGGTTGGTTCTGAATGGAACTTGCAGTAATGTTGAAGACGCTCTTTCTTTCATTCTGCTTTTCATCAATTATACTTTTTGTCCGTCCGTCTCATTCCTCTGGAATCAATCTTTCTAACAACACCCTTATGGTTTGGCTACACTATATTCAAATGATAGCTGGGGTCCATTTACTGCTGATTTTTAAGATGCCTGTCCACCATCATTTTTTGAGACAGCAATAAAACTTAAAAGTAGGTTAAACAAAACAGCCAACAACTTACCAAAACCACCTGGAATGTTCCTCTCTTAAAAATACTTTTACATTTAGATACATGTATGAACATATTTTAAAAGTCAAATTATCAATCCAACTATACATTTTAATCATAACGAAAGTGTTCACTTTTGAAGGTTTCTGATTATTTTCAGCCAGATGGACTGAGATATTAAACTGTTGGAGTTGTACAAAGTAAACACTTAATGGCACAATACATAGGGGGGAAGGAAAATGAGGGACAGATGAAACTAGCTAGGGTGAATAAAACCTCACTGTACATGTTACACATATATAATCTGTTCAATATTTAATATTCCATATTCCATATGTACATATGAATATATATATTTGCATATATAATATATCTACATGTATATTTTCTATTTCAACACGTATATTTTTTTATTTTATTTTCTTTCTATTCTTGTTTATTTGTGGTTTTGTTTTATCGTAAAATGCCTTGTCTTTTATGCTGCTGCAACAAAAACAATTTCCCAAATTGGGATCAATAAAGTACCATCTTATCTTATCTTACCTTATCTTACATCCGGACTAACACCACCAGACTCAGGGACAGTTTCATCCCACAGGCCATAAGACTATTAACCACCTGAACTTTGAAATAACATCCATAACATTCATCTGGCTGCTACTTAGAAATGATTTATCTAATATCATATTCCAATCACTTGTATATACTCTTATTGCACTATTTCACTTTTTACTATTTTTTCTGTTTGTATTGACTTGCACAATTTTTTTCTGTGTATCTATTTTATTGTGTTGCACTGTTGGAGGAGCCTGTGACCTAAGGGGGGGTTCGATTCCTGCTTTGAATTGTGTGCCGTCGATGGGTTTCATTCCATTTCAAAATGCTGTTTGACGCTCAGCGTAAACTTCGTGCACTGCCACTCCAACATCCAATCACAGAGCTTGAGGACAAATCACGGGGTTTGTCCATAGACTGTATGGGTTTGTCAAGCAAAGCAAATGGTGTAGTCCCAAACGATAGCTGAGGATTCTGGGTAGTGTAGTGTCTTTGGCCATCCTAAACTGAACAAATATTTGTTTCTCCGAATCGAAGGGAAAAATTACAGAAGCATTGTACACAATTCAAACCAATCAATGTTGTGTAATCAACAAGGATAATCTGGTGTTTTTGAGTTGATGAGTAGTGCAGATATCACTGTAAAATCTATCGACAGTAAAGAGAAGACTTACTTCCGGGTGTAAACTCCTGCGTTATCCAATGGGAATGGACGCTCACATTGCCTTTAAATGCCGCCGACATGGAAGGATGATCAAATGGGAATATAATGTTCTTTTAAAAAACGTTAACTAATTTAATAAAAATCACAGTTGTATTACACACAATGCACTGTTTTTTGAGAACAAAAATGTGTAACTAATGCACCATAATACATTCTGATGAAAAATTTAAATTATTATGAATACAAATAAAATAAAAGAAGCCTCCCGTGAGTTACTACAAGCTAGATTTTAAAAACGTTTTATAGAATAAAAGCTCACTGCTGGACGTTGTAGAAATACGTGTGTGCACCATGACAAAGCAGCCTCTTTCACTTTGGGGTTGTTTGCGTGGTGCAGACATGTAAATGTAGCAAAGTTCGTGACTCCACCACGCAATGCGGTGTTAAGGAGTCGTGGTGGAGTCACGCATTCTGGTGAGATCAGGTTGGTTCTGAATGGAACTTGCAGTAATGTTGAAGACGCTCTTTCTTTCATTCTGCTCTTCATCAATTATACTTTTTGTCCGTCCGTCTCATTCGTCTGGAATCAATCTTTCTAACAACACCCTTATGGTTTGGCTACACTATATTCAAATGATAGCTGGGGTCCATAAACTGCTGTCCCTTATTTCTCACATTTTCCAATCTATATGTCCTCTCTATAATAAAGCCTGATTTTTAAGATGCCTGTCCACCATCATTTTTTGAGACGCAATAAAACTTAAAAGTAGGTTAAACAAAACAGCCAACAACTTACCAAAACCACCTGGAATGTTCCTCTCTTAAAAATACTTTTACATTTACATACATGTATGAACATATTTTAAAAGTCAAATTATCAATCCAACTATACATTTTAATCATATCGAAATATCACTTTTGAAGGTTTCTGATTATTTGTGGTGTGTTTGTGTGTGTGTGTGTGTGTGTGTGTGTGTGTGTGTGTGTGTGTGTGTGTGTGTGTGTGTGTGTGTGTGTGTGTGTGCGTTTGTGCAGCATGTTAGGCTGGAAACGGCCATGTCTGACTGGCCAACTAGGAACACTATGGGTGTTTCTCAATGTCGAGGACGCTTGCTTGGTAGCACATGTCTTCTGAGTCACTTGCTTCAGAAGCGAGGCAAGAATCCTTCCTAGCCTCGGAAAACGAAGAATTGTGGAACAGGCTAACAGGTGTGCAGGTGTGTGTCATATGCGAGGCCCCGCCTTAAATGGAGCGCGATTTCCGCCAAAGATTTGGAAATTGGTCCATGCGCAAAGCATTGTGGGGATTTTAAGACCGCGGAGTCTACACATGTGCAGCCTCGAAATTTCTCACTACGAAGTACGCCGGCCTCGGTAGAATTCCAAGTATGCTGGACATTGGAACAGTGTGTGTGTGTGTGTGTGTGTGTGTGTGTGTGTGTGTGTATGTGTATGTGTATGTGTGTGTGTGTGTGTGTGTGTGTGTGTGTGTGTGTGTGTGTGTGTGTGTGTGTGCACATGTGTGTGTGTGTGTGTGTGTGTATGTTTGTGTGTCTGTTTGTGGGAGTATGTGATAAGACAAAGACAGGTTGTTTGCTGTCTCTTTCTGTGCTGCCTGGCCATTAAAGGTAAACTGATATCTGATGAAGGCTCGGCTGGAAACGGCCCTGTCTGACTGGCCAACTAGGAACACTGTTTGTGCAGGGACGTGCACAGGTACGGGCTAATGTTGCCCGGGCAACGGCCCGTTTGGCCTTTTTGGCTGACCTGCCCCTCTGGAGAGAGCGAGAGTTTGTTTTTCTTTTTTCTGTTGTGGCCGAATCAACATGATAAGCCCACAATTAGTATTGTAGCGTCTCGCTGCGGGAAACACACTTTGTCAGCGCTGTCATCTGCCGGTGCGTTAAGACCACCTCAGTGTTGGATTGTGGAAACTTGATTTTGAGTTGTCTCATGGCAGTTAGGGTATAAGGGACACACCAGGGGACTTTACTTCCCCTTGATACCGTAGGTTATTTACAAAAAACACCTAAATATAGCCTACTTGTTGTTTTTGTGCTTCTGTCTTTCTGTGTCTTTTCATCTGTAAACTCGCTCAACGGGCCGCTCGCTCTCTTTTCTTGATCGCCCTCTCACGGGTGAACAGTTCAATGTCCCGCTTCATTGTAGGATTTCTGCCATGTCTCTACTTTAGTTTGACCATCTCCGTTATTAAGTTATGGAATACTAAATAAATAAGTAATTAGATACCTTACCGTTACTGCGCTCATAAAGAATGATAAGAATAAGAATAATGCTCATTGAACTGGTTTAATTAATTAGTGAGTTTATTTAAAGGGCACCTATCATGCAAAATGCACCTTTGTACGTCTTTTATACATGATTATGTGTCCCCGGTGTTCCAGGGAACTCGCCAAGTGTCAGAAAACACAACCCTCTCTATTTTCCTCCTTCGCCAAATCTCTAAAAAAGGGGCTGCAACGGATCTGAAAAAAATGGATCCACATTCCGACACTTTTCTACGTCACAAAGACGTACTCCGCTTATTGGTCAACTCTCCACCTATCAGGGGAATGAGCCACGGCCGTGCATTGCCAAACCTCTCATTCGCATATAGGCTATCGGCAGGCTACCCCAGTCACATCTGTGTTTCTGCCTGCTATTGCCAGGATGTCTAAGCCAGTTAAACCACGGACATGTTTATGAACTTCTCTCAAGTCCAACACGGATATGCCTCCAAACTAATGCTACACCCGGGATCAATACCAACCATCCGGGACCAGGCCAGTGAGGACACATCCAATTCTGAAGCTGTAAGTTTTTATTTAGCGGTGTTTTTCCTGATAAAGCTATATCTAGCTGGTAGCATGTAGCTTAGCCGTATCAATGTCGCCTCAACCCCAACTAGTAATCGGTTAGGTGTTTATATGTTCTTGTAACATTTTATTTTGTACGCTCCGCAGTCTTTGCTTTGTCTTTTATTTTAATTATCAGGCATTTGCGAACATGTTCAGACTGCCGTAATGGCGATCTGTGTGAAGGCTGTAAAGCCACGCCTGGCCTAGCCGATAACACAAGTATTTATTCTCCTATGTATTAGTATTTTGTATCCTCTAAAAAATCATATTGAGTAAGTTATAATAACAAACGTAATCTTCTGGAGGTAAGTGCCGTTTTTTCCAGCGTTATGTAAAAGCTTTTGTGATTGTAGTCTGTAAGAACATCATATATCATCGATCTGTAAGCTGAGCTAAGCTACGCTACGCTAACTCACGCTACGCTACGCTAAGCTAAGCTAATGAGACATGCCGTTTATTGCAGCGTTATATGTAAAAGCTTTTGCATGTTTACTTGTGTGCGCACATGAATATAAATGGGGGTGTGTTAGGATACAACACTGTATGTATGTATGCGAGGGGACACACACCACGAGTAAAACGGAGCTAAAGCCCTGGTATGTTGTTGTTGACGACATGCATTTACTAATCTCAACCACTTTTTTTGTTGTGCTTTTTTTAACATTGCACAGGCTACGTGGCCAACTTGATGGACCTCATCTTCGACCAAGTCTTTGTGGACCCTGCACCATTATGAGCAACCTGACAGGGAGGAGGTCATCGCCGGGTATGCCACACGGTTCAGTTTGGCTGCTGTCTGAACCTAACATAGACATTTCACGGATCAGAGGACAACGCAGGCCGGAATCACCACTCTGATCCTCTCTCCATGGGTTCAAATAACCGTTGATTTTGACAATAAAGTTCCGAGTTGATATCAAATGTGTCGTGATTATTCATGTTTGGATGGGTAAAGAATATTCTGATTTCAAAAGCATAAGGTTGTGTGTGGACTTTTTTTGTCATACACATGGGTGCGTTATGCCATTGCTGTGTAGTATATAATAGTACAATGACAGAATGAAAGATTGCATAAAGCCATATACACCAGTATTTATTTCCATGAACAATATTAGCATTCGTTTTACAATTTCAGTCAAAACAAACCACTCAGTGCTCTATTTGCCTCAACTGTAGTCCAACTGTGTTCAGCTCTGTAAATATTCAATGCATTCTGCAGGGAAAACACATTTAGGCACACAATCCAGGATGATCCACCACACAGGTTAGAGTCCTCAAGTTCCTGCATCCGTCTTTACACCTAGTGTGATAAACATATATTGAATGACATGTGAAAAATGTATTCTCTAAACAGACAACTTAGTGAAGCTAATGTTACGTGTGGTATCTCCATGCAGCACATGCTCCGGTTCAGAAGGCATCGTGGCGCAAGTTGCACATGTACCCCTTTAGAAAGAAGTCAATAACTGAGCTTTTAAAACACATGAAACACACATTGCTGACAACTGAGATGTTTGCACCTCCACCAAAACCTCCGCTGCTTCAGTTTCTGGATCAAATTGATAATATGCTTGAACACATGCATTGCTCTGAGATGACATGTGTATTCCACACTCGTAATCACAGCAAGCATGGTAACGTGATTCTCGCCGGCTCTTCTGCTGGGGGCGTGGTCAGCTGCTGCTCAGAATTTTCATAGGCAGGTTTGGAATAAAGCGAAAATGAGCGAAACGAGGCATGGCTAAAAAATGATCTGTTTGGTATTTTGGAAAATAAAATGTATAAATATACCTTATATAGGTATGGTCATACACTATATCATTTAAATATAGCATGATAGGTCACCTTTAAGTTAGAGGCCCTATTTTATCAGTATGTCCTGCACAGCAGTTACAATGGTCAAACTACATTATAACAGAATTGTCCCCATTTTGTCTTTAATAGTTACTAACATTAGATATTTTAATGAGATATGGACCGCAAAACAAAGAATTTCCCTGGTTTTCATTTTTAAAATCAAGTTACCGAATGCAAGTAGTCACCTTAGCTTATTTTGTTATGAGATGTGAATTACTGTTCAATTTAGTTGATGTAATAATCGTTTGGTTTCTTTTACATTAAAAACAAGTTACAATATTCAAAAGGTCTTGTGTTTTTTTTCGGGGGGAGGCCCTTTTTCCAGTTTAGAGCAATAGCCCCTCCACATGTCTGTGCACGTCCATGTGTGTGTGTGTGTGTGTGTGTGTGTGTGTTTGTTTTGGCACTGGCTGGTCAAGCGGCTCTTCTTAAGTCTACTGAATGTCCATCCTAAGGGTTCTAGCATTAAACAGTATGAACAACACAAAACAAAATAACCCCTTTACATGTCATTTAGACGGTCTGAGGGTTAACTGAGGCAAAACTCTGCCAGTGTCAGGTCAGGTGGAAGGTTTAACTTCTCGTTAGGCTGTGTGACTGTGTTTGCTCACTCTGCTACTCCATTGCCCTGGGAGACTGGAGGAGAAAGGTACATGAATAAAGTCATTTTGAACTGAAAAAGACACTGCATTAAAAATGCATGCATTGTACATAATGAGCTCGTCGGAAATTAAACACTAGCTTCTGACTGATGCAATTTCCAGTGTCATAAATCAGTCAACACTTAACTATACATAGACTTCTGGAAAACAAAGTGATTTGTCAGCAACAGATGATTAATATATTTGAGGATGAGACATCTGATGTGCTCATTATGTTCTGGAAAGGCTCTGCAGACATTTGCTTGAGACAAAAGTCATATCTGATAGGTTGTACATGCACTGAAGAAAAATATAAATGCAACACTTTTGTTTTTGCTCCCATTTTTCATGAGATGAACTCAAAGATCTAAAACATTTTGTATATGCACAAAATAACCATTTCTCTCAAATATTGTTATATGTTGTGAATCGAGTGGCCCATGCTGGTGGTGGGGTTATGGTATGGGCAGGCGTATGTAATGGACGACGAACACAGGCCACTCGATTCACAACATTACCCTAACCCTAACCCTATTTCAGAGTGGCCTTTTATTGTGGCCAGCCTAAGGCACACCTTTGCAATAATCATGCTGTCTAATCAGCATCTTGATATGCCACACCTGTGAGGTGGGATGGATTATCTCGGCAAAGGAGAAGTGCTCACTATCACAGATTTTTTCAGATTTGTGAACAATATTTGAGAGAAATGGTTATTTTGTGTTTATAGAAAATGTTTTAGATCTTTGAGTTCATCTCATGAAAAATGGGAGCAAAAACAAAAGTGTTGCGTTTATATTTTTGTTCAGTGTAGATTACCATTCTGACACATGACCAAAAAAATCAGTGCCTTAAAATTGTATGTAGTGAAAGATATGCAGGTTTACTGTCATTCTTCATTTTTGTTACACAGCTTGGTTGAATACTTGATTCTGATTTGGGCATCCGGAGGTCAGAATATTTATATGATATAATAATAATAAATATATTATATATTAGGGGTGCATGGAACATTGGATATATGCTGCCTGAACTATCCCCAGTTAAGAAAAGAAAATAGAAAAAGCAGAGGAAAACTGCACAAGAAAAGAGGAAAGCACTGGATGATGAGAAATTAGCAGAAGAAGACAGACAGGAGATAAGGCAGAAGAAGACAGACAGGAAGTAAACACTTAAGGGAATTTGGTCTGCTCTGGCATTGTTTAAAGACTGGTTAATGAAAAAGAAAATGTGAACCGACTTGGACAGTAACCAGGCAGAAAACCTAGATCAGCGCTTCCATTGTTTAAGATATTTTGCTATCGCCCACTTCAGTAGAATGGACAATTTTTTCTCAGTGGAAGCAATACATTCATTTAAAATCATCAGTTAAACCAAAGTTGAGCCTGCAGCAATGTAAGGGCATGCATAGTTCCTGCAAAAAAGCAGAATCCAGACTTATTCTGACTAGAACTAATTTCTAAACGAAAGGCTACACACACACTCTCCCACATACACAAACACACACACAGAGCAAATAACTGGACCATTGGCAGCAGCTTTTTTGAAGCCTGAGCGACTGTGGATGCTCCTGGCTGGGCCCAACGCTGTTATGATATATATAGATAGTTAGATCCAAATATTCTACAATTATCAGTTGTAGGGAACACAACAATAACTACCTTGTTATGACAATCATACAAAAAATAGACAACTGTGGCCTGTATGACGAAGCCAGTTCAACATACCCTGGATATATTTGAGGTACAAGGCTTAACTAACCCTAACAAACACTATCTCGCTAAGCGGTCCTACGACACTGGTTATCAACTCGGTAAATCAACCCAGGGTTTCTCTCTCCGGCTGAGAGCGCATTCACGTGAAAGGGAAGGGGTTAGCAACATTTGACCAATCACAAACCTGGAAAAGTGTAATGACAGCGAGCGTCATACTTCATGAATGAAGATTGAAGAGTAAACTATCATGTTAGACAAATATGAAAAAGTTAAACTTTAAACATCCATGACTTAAACACTTAATCCAGTATAAAAGCAACATAATTGTAGCTGCAAGGTGCAGGAACAACAGTTGGTAAAAAAAAAAACACAGAGTGTTTGAATGCGTACATTATCAGGTTTATGATATCACTGCCCCATCTAAGACATGAGTGGATCTGACTCTAATGGCGCGTTTCCACTGCAGGCCTCGCTCGGCCTTGCTCGGTTTGGTTAGGCCTTATTAGGCCCGGCTCACTAATGCTGCGCTTCCATTACAGTTTAGGAACTGGGGTAGTTACTATAGTAACGCAGTGTAGGCGGAGCCGTGACGTCATCTTCAATGAGAGCCCCAGAAAAACAACACAGCCGTTAGCTCTTAGCACTCAGAGCTCACAGCTCTTCATATCTGTTCAGAAACTAGACAAAAGTTAAACAAGTTCAAACCACAGACTGCCTGTGTCATGGAGAATACAGTCGCTGGTTTATTTATGTCTGTAGGCCGTTGTTGTGAGTGTGGACGGTCGGAGCATATAACGTTAGCTTAGCCAAGCTCCATTTAGAAAACACACATTTCAAAAGGGTTTTTCGCCTGCCGTCTGTCTGCAGACTTGTCAAAGCATTAATTCATGGTTCTTACTAACCGGTATCAGTATGTTGTTACTACGGCATCATTTTGAAACGTGTATTACAATTAAATTACGGTCAAATATGTTCATCTTGTTGTAGTTGTAGCCCCCTTGCCAGCGATTCTCTCTCTAGTTTAGCATACTCAGCCCGACTCAGCCTGGTTGTTCCTGGCCCTAGAACCACGATTTTATGGGGCCAGAAAAACTGTGAATTAGGACCCGCTAGCCGGGTCCTAATTGTGTGCCCTGATGAACCTTGGGGCTGTATTGTCTGGAACCTTGTGTTCCTGGTAGGGTCTCCCATGGCAAATTGGTCTCAGGCAAGGGGCCAGACTAAGATTGGTTCAAAAGACCTCATGACAGACGGTCCCCTTCTGGAGCCGGGCCCAGAAGGAGGACTCGTCTGCGAGCGTCTGGTGGCCGGGCTTGCCACAGAGCCCAGCCGGGCACAGCCCGAAAAGGCAACGTGGGCAACACCTCCGCTTCTCCGTCCCGCGGTTCCCACCACCTACGGGAAACAGCGATGGGGTCGGGTGCGCTGCCAGAAGGGTGGCAGTGAAAGCGGAGGGTCTCGACGGACCAGACCCGGGCAACAGAAGCTGGGTGGGAAGGAGCCGGAGCTTGTGCGGGAGGTGGAGCGTTACCAGTTGGATCTGGTTGGGCTCACCTCTACGCACAGTGTCGGCTCTGGAACCTTACTTCTGGATAGGGGTTGGACTCTATTCTTCTCCGGAGTTGCTAAAGGTGTGAGGCGCCGGGCGGGTGTGGGGATACTCACAAGTCCCCGGTTAGGTGCTTCGTTGTTGGAGTTTACCCCAGTGGACGAGAGGGTCGCCTCCCTACGCCTGCGGGTTATGGGGGGGAAAACTCTGACTGTTGTGTGTGCTTATGCACCAAACAGCAGTTCAGAGTATACGGCCTTCTTGGAGATCCTGGAAAGAGTCCTGTATGGGGCTCCTGAAGGAGACTCTTTAATCTTGCTGGGAGACTTCAACGCACATGTGGGCAATGATGGAGACACTTGGAGGGGCGTGATTGGGAGGACCGGCCCCCCTGATCTGAACCGGAGTGGTGGTTTGTTACTGGACTTTTGTGCTAGTCATGGATTGGCCATAACAAACACCATGTTTGAATATAAGGATGCTCATAAGTGTACGTGGTACCAGAGCACCCTAGGCAGAAGGTCCATGATAGATTTCGTTATCGTATCATCGGACCTGAGGCCGTATGTTTTGGACACTCGGATAAAGAGAGGGGCGGAGTTGTCAACTGATCACCATCTGGTGGTGAGTTGGGTCGAGTGGCGGGGGAAGCCTCTGGACAGACCTGGTAAGCCCAGACGTGTAGTTCGGGTGAACTGGGAACATCTGGAGGAGGCCCAAGTTCTGGAGGCCTTCAACTCACACCTCCGGCGGAGCTTTTCGGGCATTCCCATGGAGGTTGGGGACATTGAACCAGAGTGGGCGGTGTTCAAAGCCTCTATTGCCGAAGCCGCGGCGGGGAGCTGTGGTCTCAAGGTCTTCGGTGCCTCAAGGGGCGGTAACCCTAGAATCTCCTGGTGGACACCGGTGGTCAGGGAAGCCGTCCCACTGAAGAAGGAGGCCTTCAGGGATTTGTTATCCCAGGGGATCTCCCGAGGCAGTTGCAAGGTACCGACAGGCCCGAAGGGCAGCAGCCTCAGCCGTGGCCGAGGCAAAGCAGCGGGTGTGGGAGAAGTTCGGAGAAGACATGGAAAAGGACTTTCGGGCGGTACCAAAGTTGTTCTGGAAAACTGTCCGACACCTCAGGAGGGGGAAGCAGGGAACCATCCAAGCTGTGTACAGTAAGGATGGGATGTTGTTGACCTCAACTGATGGAGTGTTAGGGCGTTGCAAGGATCACTTTGAGGAACTCCTGAACCCGACAACTCCGCCCTCTATGTTAGAGGCAGAGCTGGAGTATGACGGGGGATCAACACCAATCTCACGGGGGGAGGTCACTGAGGTCGTGAAACAACTCCACAGTGGCAAAGCCCCGGGGGTGAATGAGATCCGCCCAGAAATGCTGAAGGCTCTGGGTGTTGAGGGACTGTCATGGTTGACACGTCTCATCAACGTTGCATGGAAGTCGGAAACAGTACCGAAGGAGTGGCAGACCGGGGTGGTGGTTCCCCTTTTCAAAAAGGGGGATCAGAGGGTGTGTGCCATTTACAGAGGCCTCACACTACTCAGCCTCCCCGGGAAGGTTTACTCTAAGGTACTCGAAAGGAGGGTCAGGCCGATTGTCGAACCTCAGATTGAGGAGGAACAATGCGGATTCCGTCCTGGTCATGGAACGACGGATCAGCTTTTTACTCTCGCAAGGATCCTGGAGGGGGCCTGGGAGTATGCTTATCCGGTCTACATGTGTTTTGTAGACTTGGAGAAGGCGTATGACTGAGTTCCCAGGGAGTTACTGTGGGAGGTGCTGCAGGAGTATGGGGTGAGGGGTCTCTACTCAGGGCCATCCAATCTCTGTACTCCCAAAGCGACAGCTGTGTCCGGGTCCTCGACAGTAAGTCGGACCCATTTCCGGTGAGGGTTGGCGTCCGCCAGGGCTGCGCTTTGTCACCAATCCTGTTTGTAATATACATGGATCGGATTTTGAGGCGTAGTCGTGAGGGAGGGGGGTCTGCAGTTCGGTGGACTAAGGATTGCACCACTGCTTTTTGCAAATGATGTGGTTCTAATGGCTTCATCGGTCTGCGACCTTCAGCACTCACTGGATTGGTTCTCAACCGAGTGTGAAGCAGCTGGGATGAGGATCTGTCACGGTTGAGTGAAGGAAGCAGGACCCAAGCGCAGATAACTTTGATAAACCTTTATTTCAAGGCTAAAACTGGAACGAATACAGAAAAACACAGAACACTCACCGGTGGAGTCCGTCACCAACAAAAGAAGCACCGACACTGAACACAGCACGAGACGAGACTAAATACAGGGAGGGCTAATTACCAGACACAGGTGAACACAATCGGTAAACGAGACACAGGTGAGGAGGGAGGAGAAAAACACAAGAGCCACAGGTGAACACAATTAGCTAAACGAGACACAGGTGAGGAGGGAGGAGAACACACAGGGACACTAACGACAGGAGGAAAACATGACAGAGAACCGTGAAAACACCCAAACTTAGACAGAACTGTGACAGAACCCCCCCCCTCAAGGGACGGATTCCAGACGTCCCTAAACCCCAACACAAAAATCCAAAAAAAATCCAGCAGGGTGGGTGGAGGGGGTCCGGAGGAGGGACGTATCCCTAGGCCACCAGGGTGGGTGGAGGGGGTCCGGAGGACGGGACTAAGCTGACCGCCCAGGAGCCCAGTAGGGGACCAGGAAGGGATCTCGGGCGGACGGCCCGGGGGCACGGCAGAAGCCGAGAAGGGGGACTCGGGCGGACGGCCTGGGGGCAAGGCAGAGTCCATGGTGGGGGTCTCGGGCGGACGGCCCGGGGGCAAGGCAGAGTCCATGGTGGGGCGTAGGCCACAGCGGCCGAACTCAGGGGGCCGAGCATGAGGGCGAAGGCAGCGGCAGGAAGAGTCAGGGGGCCGGGCTCGAGGACGAGGGCAGCGGCAGGAAGAGTCAGGGGGCCGGGCTCGAGGACGAGGGCAGCGGCAGGAAGAGTCAGGGGGCCGGGCTCGAGGACGAGGGCAGCGGCAGGAAGAGTCAGGGGGCCGGGCCCGCGGACGAAGACCGCGGCTCACAGAGGGTCGGGATCGAGGGCGAAGACCACGGCAGGAAAAGTCAGGGGGCCGGGCCCGAGGACGAGGGCAGCGGCAGGAAGAGTCAGGAGGCCGGGCCCGCGGACGAAGACCGCGGCTCACAGAGGGTCGGGATCGAGGGCGAAGACCAGACAGCTCCGGAGGCCGGGCAGGACCCGGTGTCGGCCGGACAGGAACCGGAGCCGGCGGGACAGGCTTCGGCAGGATCCCCCACGGAAGAGGACCAGGAGTTGGCAGGACCCCCAGCAGGAGAGCGGTTGGCGGGACCTCCGACGAGACAGGACAAAGGGTTGGCAGTACCCCCGGCAGGTGAGTAGACGGCGGGACCTCCAACGGAACAGGACATAGGGTTGGCAGGACCCCCGGCAGGAGAGTAGTCGGCGGGACCTCCAACGGGACAGGACATGGGGTTGGCAGGAACCCCGGCAGGAGAGTAGTCGGCAGGGCCTCCAACGGGACAGGACATGGGGTTGGCAGGACCCCCCGGCAGGAGAGTAGTCGGCGGGGCCTCCAACGGGACAGGACATAGGGTTGGCAGGACCCCCGGCAGGAGAGTAGTCGGCGGGGCCTCCAACGGGACAGGACACAGGGTTGGCAGGACCCCCGGCAGGAGAGTAGTCGGCGGGGCCTCCAACGGGACAGGACACAGGGTTGGCAGGACCCCCGGCAGGAGAGTAGTCGGCGGGGCCTCCAACGGAACAGGACATAGGGTTGGCAGGACCCCCGGCAGGAGAGTAGTCGGCGGGGGCCTCCAACGGGACAGGACACAGGGTTGGCAGGACCCCCGGCAGGAGAGTAGTCGGCGGGGCCTCCAACGGGACAGGACACAGGGTTGGCAGGACCCCCGGCAGGAGAGTAGTCGGCGGGGCCTCCAACGGAACAGGACATAGGGTTGGCAGGACCCCCGGCAGGAGAGTAGTCGGCGGGGCCTCCAACGAGACCGGACAAAGGGTTGGCAGGAACCCCGGCAGGAGAGTAGTCGGCGGGGCCTCCAACGGGACAAGACATGGGGTTGGCAGGACCCCCGGCAGAGGGCTAGTCTGCGGGACCTCCAACTGGACAAGACATGGGGTTGGCAGGACCCCCGGCAGAGGGCTAGTCTGCGGGACCTCCAACTGGACGGGACATGGGGTTGGCAGGACCCCCGGCAGAAGACTAGTCTGCGGGACCTCCAACTGGACAGGACATGAGGTTGGCAGGACCCCCAGCGGAACCTCCAACGGTACAGGACATGGGGTTGGCAGGACCCCCGGCAGAAGACTAGTCTGCGGGACCTCCAACTGGACATGAGTAGGGGCTTGAGTGGGGACTCGAGAGAGGGCTTGAGAGGGAACTTGAGAGGAAACTGGAGAGTGGACTCGAGAAGGAACTCGAGAGGTAACTCGAGAGGGGACCTGAGAGGGGACTTGAGAGGTGACTCGAGAGGACACTGGAGAGTTGACTTGGGAGGTGACTCGAGAGGACACTGGGGAGTTGACTTGAGAGGGGACTCGAGAAAAGACTCGAGAGGGAACTCGAGAGGGGACCTGAGAGGGGACTTGAGAAAAGACTCGAGAGGGAACTTGAGATGGGATGAGGGAAGGGACTAGAGAAGTGACTCGAGGAGGGACTTGAGAAGTGACTAGAGAAGGGACTAGAGAAGGGACTAGGACAGCTGGGGCCAGAGCTAAGGCTGGAACCATGGCTGCTGGGGCCAGAACTGGGGCTGGAACCATGGCTGCTGGGGCCTGTACTGGGGCCGGAACTATGGCTGTGTGGGCCGGTTCTGTAGCCGGAACCATGACTCTTGGGGCTCGGATTGCTAGCCTGGACTTGCGACTCCTTCTCCTAGAAGCCGCCTGAAGGCTCCGTGGACCTCCAAAAGCCAGCCGAGTTCCAGAAAACGCCTCTTGGATAGGAGCAGGAACTGGGGCGGAAGCACTGGTTGACTCCAGACGGAACACACCGAGACGTTTATAGTCCGCAGGCTGGAAATCACACGCCCAGATGAAGTTCAACATCCAGTCAGGTAAGAACTTCACCAAGTCCGGTTTCTCCATAGCCAACCGGTGCGCCTCTACCAGAGCGGCCTCCTTCTGCCGAACACTGGACGCTCCCCTCCACCAATCATAGCAGCAAGCCAAGCAAATGAAAAATGCTGTAATTCCAACTCAAATGGGTCATCTGCTGGGTCCATCTCTGGTCGGTGCTTTCTGTCACGGTTGAGTGAAGGAAGCAGGACCCAAGCGCAGATAACTTTGATAAACCTTTATTTCAAGGCTAAAACTGGAACGAATACAGAAAAACACAGAACACTCACCGGTGGAGTCCGTCACCAACAAAAGAAGCACCGACACTGAACACAGCACGAGACGAGACTAAATACAGGGAGGGCTAATTACCAGACACAGGTGAACACAATCGGTAAACGAGACACAGGTGAGGAGGGAGGAGAAAAACACAAGAGCCACAGGTGAACACAATTAGCTAAACGAGACACAGGTGAGGAGGGAGGAGAACACACAGGGACACTAACGACAGGAGGAAAACATGACAGAGAACCGTGAAAACACCCAAACTTAGACAGAACTGTGACAGGATCAGCACCTCCAAATCTGAGGCCATGGTTCTCAGCAGGAAACCGATGGACTGTCCACTCCAAGTAGGGAATGAGTCCTTACCCCAAATGAAGGAGTTCAAGTATCAATCAATCAATGTTTATTTATATAGCCCAATATCACAAATGTTACATTTGTCTCAGTGGACTTCACAGTTTGTACAGAATATCAGTATGACAATACGACACCCCCTGTCCTTAGACCCTCACATCGTACAAGGAAAAACGTCCGGAGAAAACCCACAGTTTAAAGGGGAAAATGGGAGAAACCTCAGGGAGAGCTACAGAGGAGGGATCCCTCTCCCAGGACTGACAGACGTGCAATAGATGCCGTGTGTAAATTGAAAAGATAATACATTTGCAACATAGGTTGTCGAAATGTTTGGAAATGCATGTGTGTATAATAAGTATCTCGGGGTCTTGTTCTCGAGTGAGGGAACAATGGAGCGTGAGATGGGCCGGAGAATCGGAGCAGCGGGAGCGGTACTGCAGTCGCTTTACCGCACCGTTGTGACGAAAAGAGAGATGAGCCAGAAGGCAAAGCTCTCTGACTACCGGGCCATTTTCATTCCTACCCTCACCTATGGTCATGAAGGATGGGTCATGACCGAAAGAACGAGATCGCGGATACAAGCGGCCGAGATGGGTTTTCTCCACAGGGTGGCTGGTGTCTCCCTTAGGGATAAGGTGAGAAGTTCAGTCATCCGGGAGGGACTCGGAGTTGAACCGCTCCTCCTTCGCGTCCACAGCATTTCACAAAACGCCACAGCATTTCATAAAATGCCACAGCATTTCACAAAACGCAACAGCATTTCACAAAACGCCACAGCATTTCAACTTATATGGAAAGGGTATTCCTTTAGGGAGAACACTTATGGTTTGTGATTGGACAGAGCCATCCAGAGAAGTACTGCTGTGGTTGGTTGTTTTTGCTGCCAGTCAAGAAATGACGTTTCGTGATTGGTCAGAACCCGACAGCGCAACATGTCCCTTATGTACCTTATTTCTGAAAAATTATGTATTGAAGTCAATGGAGAGAGAAAGATTATCTTTTGATCCTGTTTGAATTGTGCCATGAATTACACATATGATGTTTGTCAATCTTAAAAAAACATTTCCATGTCAAAAAAGTCACAGTTTGTCGTAAAACTGTTGAAATATAAGACTATGAAAAATACGCAACTAGAAAGACTACAAATCCCAGAGTCGCGTACGTTAACGTTACACATTACACTCGTGTTACTCACCAAAACCTTGTATAGCCGGTCCTGCATGCTGGCTCTTACGGAACCGACTAACTCCCCTTGTGTGTATGCCCAGTTCTCAACATGGCCAGACTTGTAGTAATTTTCACCTATTTTAATACTTTTCACTTCATTCTGAAAGAAAGAGGTGAAATGTGCTAACGTGACGGCCATCTTGGTGTTGGTGACATGCAAGACCAGAGTTGTAGTTCATTGAGCGCTTCACACAAAAAAAGCTGTTACTTCACAGTTTTACGACACTTTTTTATTTTTTTTACTTGCAAAATTGTATTTTAAATTGACAAACATCATAGTGTAATTCGTTGCACAATTCAAATGGGATCGAAAGATAATCTTTCTCTCTCCATTAAACATTAAACTAAATTATTATTATTTTAATATATTTATTATGCAATACCCGCGACCCGACCCGCATCATCTTTGTTTTACCCAGAACCGAACCCGGAAAAAAGCGTTTGAAAAAATACCACCCGCGAATCACCTTTTTTTGCGGGTCACCCGACCCGATGCAGGACTCTGCCGGAAAGGGAGGGACTTCGCCACTCTATTAGCATGTAAAGCTACAGACACAGAATCAGCCTCTTTGAAACAGGGCGGGGTAACAGTTTAAAATAAGGTACACAAAATGTGCTTAGTTACTGAGTAGTGAATAAGGAACGAAGTTAATGGTTATTTAATGAGGAGTTCCTGAGTGACTGCGATTGTAGAACTGATGGTTAGTTACTGGTTAACAGACTAGGGGGTACTGTATTAATGAATCATTAGTTAATGGTTAGTTAATGAGGAGTTCCTGGGTGACTTTGATTCAAGCAATGGTCCGCTGCAGCAGGGCACTTTTAAACCTGACATCTTCGGCTGGCTTGGGTCTCACACTGGATCGACTGGTGGAGGTTGATCCGACTCACGTGTTACTGCTTAAGTCATCATTACTTACCTTACCATTACTTAGGCAGATTGGGTTCGGTAAACTCAAGTAACGCATACAAAAAGAGTAGTTACCCATTACCTAATGATTACCTTACCGTTCCTTAAGCAGTTTGTGTCCCCTCAAGTAAAGTAATGCATTAAAAACAGTAGTTACCCATTAACTAATCATTTCCTCACCATTATCTTACCATTAGTTAAGCAGTTTAACAAACAAACGGATCTACAGCCACTTTAGTGTGCATTTTTATTCAAACAACCTTTTTAACATTTTTTCATAGGATTATATTGTTAACTAGGAACATAAAAAAACAAAAAAAAACGACTTTTTATAAAACAAAACAAAAAACAAGAGAGCATCAATATTAAAAAAGTCATATCAATTAAAAACATTAGAACAAAATGAAATAAAGGGCCTGTTAAAACAAAAAAACATCCATTCCTCACTTCCCCCTTGGATATACAGTATGGATAAAAGTCCTCCATTGGACTTCGACTGCTGGACCTTCCCCTCTAAATTGTAGTTTAGAGGGGATTGTTCTCTCTCCGTGTTATTTTTCATAAATGGAAGTGAAGTGTTGATTTTGTTACGTGCCTCAAAACTCAGCCAACGTAGTTGTTTTTACTACATTAGAAGGAACACACAAATGATGCTCCTGACAACAGGAAGAAGGTGAAGTGTGACAGACATGCTCATGCTGCTACATCTCCAACCACAGCATAGTGAGGATGGCATAGTGTTGCCATGGTGCCTGGCCCAGCACTATATCCCACGTTCAATTTCACACTCGTATTGCAGCCGCTAGTTGATTTGTCAGCAGGATGGAATTAACTCCTTTGCTGACATCCTTGGCCTGTCATCAATGGCTTTTAAGTCATTTGTTCTTATTTTGCCGTTGTTTGACGGCCATACCAAAACGGTATGTGTGGCAATGTCAGGGTGCGGTTGAATAGATAGGTGGGAGTATGAGGGGGGGGGGGGGAATAATTAGCATTGGTATTGAAAAGTAATAACAGTATGGATTAATGTGGGAGAAGTGGAGTGGAGCGCATCATCGAGTGAGACAAATCCAATGCTGGGAATTGGCAGACAAAGCAAGAGGCAGTCAATAGGGATTATGTGGGGCTAAGTCGCCCCACTTTGGCTTGGGGGAGGGCTGTTGGAGAAAGTATGGGGGGGTGTGCATTCATGCAATGGTGGCAGGCAGCTCTACGACGGGCATCCGCACACGCTCGTGCAGGTCGGTTTGGTCTTGTCTGCAAAAAGAGTGTGGTGCAGAGGGGTGGAGATGGTGCAGACGGGGTGATGAAGGGGAGGAGAAGGGGAGGATTGGCATCTTGCTCCCTCTATTTACCACTCATAGCTCCTCCCACCTCCAACCACCCCTCCATCCGTCAGGCCCCAGATCCCTATGCCCCCCAGGGGAGGTGGTGCTTTGGCGCTGCCAGATCCGGAGTCGGTGCCAGCTGGGCAAACACTCAAATCATTGACAAAGTAAACACCTTGCAAATATAAGGACTCTACCTTGACGATGCACAACAGTAGACAATTAGTGGATTGTATTCTGCTGCACCTGATAACGAGCTTACAAAATCTTAAAGATGGGGTAGGTAATTTTGGAGAAACCAGCTCGAGTGCACTAGAATTTGAAAATGCACAACTGGAAAAAATCTGCCACTTCCTTACAGAGGCCCTCCTCCAACACACACAAACGCGCACATGGCCAATGAGGGCACGAGATAAGTTTGTGCACAGATGGAAGGCTGACAAGCAGGTAGGCCATCCAATCGGCTAAAATGATTGGTCGTGCTTTTTACAGCACTACGGCTTCCACAGATGACATTTTTTATGAATTTGTTGTCAAAGCACTTAAGATATTCATTGCTATCGGGATGTTAAGAGCATTCCATGGAATATAACAAAAAGTGTATCTCGAGCCGGTTTCTCAAACTTACCCACCCCACCTTTAACTGAAGAAACAAACAAATGTAGAATAGAATAGAATAGTTTAATGTCATTATACATGTACAATGAGAAATGCTTCTCCCTTTCAAGGGTGCCATCAAAACAAAAACAAAACATCACAACATAAGACAACAAAATACACGCATACTTAGGAATAAGGGATAAGGAATAAAGAGTAAAGTGCAGTAATTATTTCCAGGAGTATAAAAATAAAATCTGTAATGTAATAAATAATAATAATAGTGTGTATTTATAATAATAATAATAGTAATGATATATATGTATATGTACAGAATCACATTGTCAGGTGTTAAGAGCAATGATGGCTCTTGGGAAAAAACTGTCTTTGAGCCTGTTTGTTTTAGATGTGATACACCTGTAGCACCTGCCGGAGGGCAGCAGGTTGAACAGGTGAAAGCCGGGGTGTGAGCTGTCCTTGATAATGTGTTTGGCTCTACTGAGGCAGCGGGAGGTGTAGATGTCCATCAGGGAGGGGAGAGGGCAGCCGATGATCCTCTGTGCTGCTTTTACGACTCTCTGGAGCCTCATCCTGTCGGCCTCAGTGCAGCTGGCGTACCACACTGTGATGCAGTATGTCAATAGGCTCTCGATGGTGGAGCGGTAGAAGCTCACCAGCAGCTTAGTAGCCAAGTTGTTCTTCCTGAGCACCCTCACGAAGTGCAGAGGCTGCTGGGCCTTCTTGATGACAGCTGTGGTGTTGTCCTTCCAGAAAAGGTTGTTGGTGATGAGGACGCTGAGGAACTTGAAGGTGTGGACCCTCTCCACACACTCGCCGTTAATATCGAGGGGAGCGAGGTCGGTAGTATTCCTCCTGAAGTCTACGATGATTTATTTGGTTTTTGTGGGGTTCAGTGCCAGGTTGTTCACTGAACACCACGCTGAGAGCTTCAGCACCTCACTCCTGTAGGCCGACTCGTCTCCTCCTGAGATGAGCCCCACCACAGTGGTGTCGTCAGCAAACTTAGTAGTAGTAGTAGAACCTTTATTTATCCAGGAAAATCAATTAAGAACAAATTCTTATTTAAAAGGCAAAGGCTTCCTGAGGGGGTGGGGTTTGGGAGGAAAACAAAATAAAAAGACAGACTCCGGGCACTACAGAACCCAGGAGACAACACAAACACATAGAGCAAAGATGACAGGCATAGCAGTTAAACATATAAAACTCTAAAACAATATTGCTGTGGTTCAACCAGTCATTAAAATCAGCATCAGGCAAAGCAGCTGCATGTGTGCACCAGGGTGTCAATAATAGTGACATTGAAGGTGCGGCGGGAGACAAAGGTTTTCATTTTCAATGTTTTTTGAATGCCATTCCAGCTATCAGCTGCTGCAAACTGAAAGGCGGAGCGGCCAACGGATGTATGGGCTTTCGGGATCTTTAACAGGATGCTTGTAGCTGACCGGGTGTTGTGCGTCGGGGGAGGGCGGAGTTGCAGTAATTGTGTGAGGTAGAAGGGGGTGAGGCCTAGGAGTGTTTTGTAAACAAACATCAGCCAGTGGATGTTGCGTCTGGTCTCAAGAGAGGGCCAGTTAGCCAGAGAGTACAGGTCACAGTGGTGTGTCCTGTAGGGGGCATTGGTGGCGAAGCGGATGACGGAGTGATACAGAACGTCTAAATGATCGAGAGCTCCTTTACACGCCGAGCGGTAGATGGTATCGCCGTAGTCGAACAGAGGAAGGACAGTCATCTGGACCAGAGAGAGTTTAGCAGATGAAGTGAATGAGGAGCGATTCCTATATAGAAAGCTGAGTCTTGCTTTAACCTTGGTCTGAATTTTGGAGAGATCTTCTGAGAATGACAGATTACTGTCAATCCAAAATCCAAGGTATTTATAAGATTGAACTATTTCGAGGTCCCGGCCATCGGCGGTCACAATAGTGCCAGTTTGGGAGGCACCACGGCGGCCAAACCACATGATCTTGGTTTTAGTGGTGTTCAGGACCAGGCCAAGGGCAGAGAGATGTGACTGGATTCTCTGAAAACTATCCTGAAAATTTTTCAGGACAGTATCCGGGGAAGGGCCAGCAGTGTACAGAATCGTGTCATCAGCATATAGGTGGATAGAGGAGTTGCCCACTGATTTCTCCATGTCATTTATATATATTGAGAATAGGATGGGTGCTAGAATAGAGCCTTGTGGTACTCCCTTAGAGATGGATAGGGGCTGTGTCATCAGATTTTCAGATTTTACACACTGGGTGCGCATGGACAGGTAGTTTTCAAACCAGGCTATCGATTGGTTAGTGACACCAATGCATCTAAGTTTTCCCAGAAGCAGTTGGTGATCTACAGTGTCAAAGGCTTTTGCAAGATCGATGAAAATGGCAGCACAGTATTGTCTGGAGTCAAGGGCATTGATGATATCATTTAGGACTTTGAGAGTCGCCGTCTCACACCCATGTCCTGCACGGAACCCAGACTGCATGTCAGATAGAATGTTGTATGTCTTCAGAAACCATGTTAGCTGTTTGCAAACTAACTTTTCGAACACTTTCGCTATACAGGGTAGAATGGATATTGGACGATAGCAGTTGGGCTCAGCATGGTTTCCTCCTTTAAACAAAGGTTGCACTAAGGCTGCCTTGACGATGATGTTCTCTGGGTGGGCTGGACTGCAGTCGTGGGTGTAGAGCGAGTACAGGAGAGGGCTCAGCACACAGCCCTGAGGAGAGCCGGTGCTGAGAGTGCGGGTGGAGGAGTGATGGGGGCCAAGTCTCACACGCTGGGGGCGGTTAGTGAGGAAATCTTTGATCCAGGAACAGGTGGGTGGGGGAAAGCCTAGGTTTGACAGTTTGCAAACTAGAATGTCCGGGATGATTGTGTTGAACGCTGAGCTGTAGTCAATAAAGAGCAATCTGACATAGCTCCCACGATGCTCCAGGTGGCTCAGTGCAGAGTGGAGAGCTATGGCTATGGCGTCTTCAGTGGATCTATTTGCTCTGTAGGCAAACTGGTGTGGGTTGAGGGTGGGGGAAGGCAGGCCTTTATGTGATGTAACACCAGCCTCTCAAAACACTTCATGATCACAGGTGTAAGTGCAATGGGGCGGTAGTCATTAAGGCTGTCTGTGGTTGCTTTCTTTGGAACAGGGATGATAGTGGCAGTTTTAAGGCAAGGTGGGATGACAGCGAGTTTCAGGGAGAGATTAAAAATGCTGGTGAAGACCTGTGAGAGCTGGTTGGCACACGCTCTGAGCACCTTCCCAGGTACTCCATCTGGACCAGCAGCCTTCCTGGGGTTCACTGCTTTGAGCACCCGTCTCACATCATTCTCCTCCACAGTAAGTGGGGGGGTGCTGGAGGCGGTTGGGGGCTGGGGTGGAGTTGCTGATTGCTGCTGTGGTGTCTCGAAGCGAGCAAAGAAGCAGTTCAATTCCTCTGCTAGTGACACGCTCGAGTCCCCAGTTACTGTGTCACACCCCCTGTAGTTGGTAATGTTCTTAATGCCCTGCCACACCTGCCTAGGGTTGTTACTTGTGAGGTGGTCCTCAATCCTTGTTTTGTAGTCTGTCTTGGCTTTTGTAATTCCTCTCTTCAGGTCGGCTCGAGCAGCACTGTAGAGAGCTCTGTCCCCTGACCTGAAGGCTGAGTCACGGGCCTTGAGCAGCATGTAGAATACGCTTAAGGATGAATTAAGCGTCTAACAACCTCTGAACTAAGGTTTGTCTTTAACAAGTATCCTCGTAACCATGCTCTAAGAGGGTAAATTGCCTCTACACAGCGCAAACTATTGCCTAGATACGATAGGGGAAAGAATGACAGGTGGGTTGATGGATGGATTGATGGTTGGATGGATTCTTTATTGACCCTAAAGAGATTTAAGCACCCAGTAGCTTATAACACTGATTCATAAATTAATACAAAATTAAGTGGTAGTTAGTCCAAAAAACCACAACAGAGAGCAATAAAGAGGATGTCCTGGTGATCGACAAAGTTTTCTTTAATTAAAAAAGATTACACTAAACAGAGTTCTTGGAGAGGTTGCAACTTGCGTCGGCTGCTCCTTAATGCTCTAATTTTGAAACTTGCTTTTGGTTCTTAAAGTTATTTGGATAAGGAGCAATGCGTTTGTGCTTTATAGATGGCAAATTCTTTATGAGGGGTTCCATTTCTGAGAAATTCAAGGCTGATTTAAAAAACTACATTTAACTTTTGAGTTTGTTGTCTCATCCATCTGCTTTGAAAGCATTGCATGACATCCCTTCTTCACCCAGCTGCTTCGTTGTGCACTGCATGTGGTCAGCATATCCTCTCAGCTTTGGAATGGATTACATATCTGAACACAACGTGTAAAAAAGAAAAATGCTAAAAAGCCACTGCTACACCTTGAGGCCAATTGTGTGACCACAACACGCATTCTCTCTCATTTCCTAGAAACCACAGTAGTCACAACTAATTTCCATCTGACTAAGTCATTTAAATGTAAGTCATTTGTAAGAATATGTTTAGTCTGAGTTCTTACGAAATAATCCAACAATATCTGAACAGACTAGCCAATCACTTTCTTTCTGCAAAAATATGTGAAAACAGAAGAGGGTTGATTTTCATTCAAATATTCATTCATTCATTTATTCGCTGCCCATTTTGTCTGCATATAATTCTTTAAATGTTATGTTAATGGCCACATGGGGGGGTGTCCGTGGTTTTGATGACATATCTCCAGTGGAGATCCTTGGACGGCTTAGCATGCCCATCCAAAAATAGCCATGAAATCCCACGAAATAATAGAAGGGTGGTGGTAGTGGGGGGCAGGAGGGGTGGATTTTCAGCAGCTGAGGCTTTGCATTCGAATGGCAGGTTCTGTCTGGAGTGAAGGGACCCCCCCCCCCCCTCTCCCCAGCCAGCCCTCCACCAGCACAACACCATGAGAGAGGGAGAGAGGAGGTGTTATCGGGTCGTTGCAGCCAGTGCCCCGACTTGTTCCTGAATACTAAATGTGGCAGAGGACCAGCAAAGTGAGTTGTCTTTGTTTTGTCAAGTGTGCCATGACAAAATGCTGGGGTGACCCCCCCCTCTCCCCTCCCCCTGAATGACCCCTCCTTCTCCCAACACCTATATATATACACACAAACTGCACAACAGTGGGACCTGCTTTTTTGACCTGCTAATCACCTTTGCATAAATACAACATAAAACCTTACACCGTGTTTGGTGGTCTTGGGGACGGGGGGGGGGGTCACAGTACATGAATCATCGCTGTTGCCATGGGAATAGCCTAAGACCACCACACATGCTTGCATCAACACTAGAAGGACTGATAAACACATGCAGAAGTGCACAAATACAATATTGGGAAATGTGTTTTAGCATGGACACACACAAAGACAAGGCAGACACATGAGACACACTCTTGGGAAATGTGTTTGACAATGTCCACACATACATATACACACACACACACCGCTATCCCCACTCCAACAAGTCACGCTAAATATTCATGAAGCTCGACAACAGTGTCCTCTCTCCCCCCCGTCTGCCTCACGCTGTCCCTCTTTCTCTCTGGTGGTCTTTGTCTTCGTCTTTCATCCATCCAGCTGCTGTGTGTGTGTGTTTGTGTGTGACATCAGACAGCTTTTGAAGGTTTTATTCCCAAGTAACTGTCATCCTCCCCTGATAGCTGCCCGACCGACGACTTGATGCATCTCTCCGTCGCATACAGTATCTGGGAAACACATTCAAATATAAAACATATACACACATGTGCCAGGAGTACAGTATATCTGCTTGTTCACACAGGTTGTGTGGGTGCACTGACATAGCTGGATGTTAAACATGTTAGGGCCAGGTTATCCAGGAAAAACATTTGTTAACTTGTGTGTATTGCTGTTCTGAATGGTTAAACTGAAAGGAACGGTCAGAGTCGCACTCATAAACCTTTTTCACCTCCACACATTGGTACAAGCAACTATGTTGTGTCTTAATGGCTTCTGATACCCTATTTGGTGTTTTCCCTAAATAGAAACAAGGTAATGGTGATTAAAGCAGATGACACAGAAATGCAATAGTAGTAGGTAGGTATATTTAGTGTTTAAATGCATTGCTTGGCTGACCTGTACATTGTCCTTTTTGGTCAAAATGATAGGATTTGTTTTTTGGACGCCAGCAAGTAACCCTAACCTTTCATTTGTGAAGCCTGCCACTTTCCTTCTGACTACGGATTTTTCTAACCTCGGTCTTCAGACTAGATGGAACCTTAACATTCAGAAAAAGTTTGTGATGATCGAGGTGCCAAGGTGTTCCCGATTGAAGACAGTATCAGCTGCTGCTTCAAAATTGGGCATCTTGACTTTGGAAAGAAGAATCTCAGCCAGTTAAAGGTCCCATGTCATGCTTTTCCGGTTATTATCCATCCCCTTGTGTGTTATGAAGGTTTTTCTGCATGTAAACGGTCTGCAGAGTCACAAACCCTCAAAGTACACCCTGTAGCGAGTACAACTCTAACACAGAAAAGACCTGCCTGTGCTGTCCCAGAACGCCTCGTTGGAGATTTCTCTTTTTCCATTGTTTTCTTCCTGGGTATGGTGACGTGCCCATACCCAAATGGACCCATTGGTGGACCAATCCGTGGAGCCGTTACGTTACGTCCGCGGAGCCGTAGGTTCACAAACACACACTCAATCTTTTCTCAGCTGCAGCACCGCCGATTTCTCCTCCCTGAGGCGGCGGGACGCGGCGAGGCTGTGAGTCGGTGTCTTAGCACACACACAGACTCCCAGCCAGGCTGCGGGTGTGTATATGTCTCGCTGTCTCGCAGACGACCACTGGGCTCACAGGGAGGGGGGGGGGGGGGGGCAGGAGCTCCAACAAGCCGTTTAGGACAGAGAGTGAATACACATACTATACAGAGATGCTGTATGAGAAACCAATGTGAGTTTGGAAAATTGCACAATATAAATATATTCTAGTAGACCTCAACAAAGGAATTATGATCAGTAGAAATGGCATGGGACCTTTAAGATTTCTTGGGTAGATGAAGCTATCCATTGTAACTCAATAAGGCAGGAAATGGATGGTTTTCATGCTAAAAGTACTATATTGAATCATACTCCCTTCTTGGATAAGAGCAAACGGGTTAAGAGGTTGAATGTAAAACATATGTGTTGGAATATTTTCAAAGGACTTACAACTTTGTATCAACTAACTCTTGATGAGTCCCTGTGTGTATTGTTGGGCTTGTACGACAAAGTTATGTAGTAATGTATGGTGTTGCACTCAATTGTATGTATCAATTGATCTCACCAATTCAATGGGAGTTCAAAGGATAAGTCAATCCAACAAGGACTTTGTTTAAAGAACACTAAGGCTTTTCAAGGTTCAAAGTTCAGGGCTAATTTAGTGTCATTGTACAACACAGGGTTGCACACAAAAGGGATCCAAGAAACGTGAAGGTTTTCCACAGCAGACACAATCTCCTAGGATCTCAAGTGGACTTCCAAAATAGTCAGTAAATGCCCAACGGAGGACGTACTTCCTGCACAAGCTCAGGAATTTCAACCTGTCTCAGAGTTGCTGTTCCAGTTCTGCACAGCATCATTCAATCTGCTCTCTGCACATACACCACTATTGGCATTAGATTAGCCACCAAACAGGAGTGGAACAGTGGTATCATGGGTGCCGGCCTCCATCCAGGACTCTTCCTGCATCAGAAAACATCCCTGCAGAACATCAGAATCAATTTTGGAATTTGCTTTAGTATAAGTGGTGCATACAGACACATAGTTGAAAAATACGTAAAATGTAATAAAGCATTACAATATAATCAAAGTGGAGAGTTATGCTGATTTAAAAAAGAGGTAGCATGGAGACGAAATGTGCAACATGTTTACAGTAAAAAGAACACGCAACCTGGACACCCCCTCTTTGAACACATTACTGTTGCCCCAGTTCAACATGCAACTCACTTTTATATATTTGTAGTAATGGGTCCCGGTTCCATCTGTGTTTCACGCAAGGGATCCAATGCCTGAAAAACATTGAAGACCCCTACTTTCATATATGAAAAAAATCTGTAGATAGTCAAATGTGTAAACTGTTTATGATAACCTTCGTTGTCCCTGTTTTATGTTTCTATATTTGAAAGGGTCAAAGCTTTCTGTGAGTACTGTAGTTATCATGTTGAGGGTGGATAAACATTGTTGATATCTTTGAAACTGCCTTATTGGTCGAAGGCCAACAAACACACACAGGGTTAACAGGCTGCCAGTGCTGTCTGCTTGAGCCCGCGGGCATGGTGGCCGAGGTGTGAATGTGTGTCAGATGGTTCAGTGGGTAGCCTGGTAGCCGGTATTGTGGCTGTGCCCACACCCACAGGGAGCATCACACACACACACACACACACATTCCCTGAACCCCCCATCCTCAGTTCCCTTAAGCCTGTAAGGACCTGACTGACTGTTCAGCTTAAGCAAATCAGTGCACAAGAAGAGAAACAGACGTGAGGAGAACAAACAAACCCCAAAGTTAAGAGGGCGCATACTGATGCTGTTTTTATTTTCTCATCTCATCTGATTGTTCTAATGCTACGATACTTTTACAAAAACATGAGGCTAAGTAGTGACTGAGAAAGGTTGAAAAATGTTTTAATGTGTGAATCATACAGCTTGAGGTTCAGTTTCTCTTTTGGAATGACGAGTACCAACTAGCATCACCTGCTATGGAGAGTTGATTCCCCACATGCAAAGACGAAGCAGCT
Source organism: Harpagifer antarcticus (assembly GCA_902827135.1). Taxonomy (NCBI): domain Eukaryota; kingdom Metazoa; phylum Chordata; class Actinopteri; order Perciformes; family Harpagiferidae; genus Harpagifer; species Harpagifer antarcticus. The sequence goes on from CADEHL010001074.1 coordinate 2,384,694, forward strand.
GATCAGGTGACTCTGACCAGACTGTTCCTGTTATCCAGTATCATGAAAAGCCAAAATGTTCACCATTCTCATCAAACTTCGGTGCAGTTCAACCCCTCGTACGGCTCATTTGGGCATTTTGAAAATGGAATTAGGTAAGTACAGGTTAACAGGGGGAGAGGGCAAGATAATTCAATCCAAATGTCCCCCGTAGGCGTGTCTACGTATGTAATGTAAGTCGCTTTGGATAAAAGCAGCAGCTAAATGACATGTAATGTAATATAAAAAGTAATAACCAACAGTCCAGAATACACTCATATTCAGGCAGAAAACGACTTAAAGCTTGTTTGATTTTTCCTTTTTGTCAACCAACCAACCGATAAGTCTTTCAGCTTTTATCCATTTTAAGTTTCCAGACATTTCTTCTTTTCGACTAGCCACTATAATCCTAACATAGTATTCTCGTTCTGACCTCTTGTAGTGTCTTCACATAATCATAATGTGAGTGCATGTTACTCAAATCTCTGATATTCATTCCTCCCTATCCCTCACCGTCACTGTCTCCCTCCATCTCTGCCCCTCTCCTCCCCCGCTGTCTCGCTGCGCCCTCTCTCAGCAGTAAGCCCTCTAATCTCTTCTGTTCAATCGCCTAGCAGACACATGCCCTCTGTCTGCAGAGCCAGCGGGGATGTTTCCTGTGCAGGTGTACTACAGTGCCCGCACAATAGGTACGGTGAGCGTGGCAGCTTTGGTGCGGTGAGCAGGGCAGCTTGGATTTGGCACGATAAGTACGCTGAGTATGCTGTTGGTACGGCAAGATGAGTCAACATGGCAGGTATAGTGGATACAGCAGGTATGGGGGGGGGCTCAGCGTGGGGGGGGTTCGGTGCTTAGAGTATGCCGGGCAGGGTGTGCATGGACACTGTGGAGGGTACGGCAGGCAGAGTGGGACTGGCAGATGGTGGGCACAGTGAGTATGATCCATGGCAGACACTGGGTACAGTGAACAGGGCGGGAACCGTGGCCATGTTAGTGGTCACAGTATGACCTCATGCAGGGGGCGGGCCAAGGTTGCCCATCGTGCTTGGACTCACACCCACTCTGCCTGACATCCAATGTGACGTTTCCTCTTTCCCCCTCTTGCTGAGTCATTAGTAATTTGTTTGATAGTTGGTAGCTTTCCCCCCTTGTTGCTGGCATCTCTTAATCAATGTTAATTGGCTTGGAATTAGCATATGTTAATTGATGATATTTACTTCAAATGAAAGGTATGAGTGGTCCCAGAGGGTTTCCTGTTCATCTAATTAGAACCAATTAGCTGCAATTAACACGTGTAAATGAGACGCCACTGAGTCCAAAACAAACAGTGTGTATATGCAGGCTGCTGCCCAGCTTCCCTTGTGTTGCCCAACACTGGGCCTGTGTGTCTGCAGTATGTGCATGCGCATTCACATTGCGTTCATTATAATAACATGTGTTATAACAAGCCATATGAAACCAAAAGTAATTCCAGCTCAGACAAATAGGCATTCAGGACCTCTGTGCTCCCAGTTTTCCCGCTCATATCCTCAGTGTCGCTCCTATTTTTAGAGCGTGCTGCCAAACTAATTTGTTTTACAGACCTTCCTATCAAGTGAAGAAAATCCCGGAGGTGTATTCATTGAAATTCAGTCGACAGCACATCTTGTTTTGGTCTAAGAAACCACCAGCCGTGGTGAGTGTGGAGAGTAATCTCACACAGGGAAAATTGCCAGGAAATGAGAAGATGTAAACAAGGGAGAAGGTAGAAAATAAACAAAATGCATTCAAGCATCTATGGCATCTCACCATACTCTATTAAAAATATACTGCCTGTTTAACTTCCAATTTCAGCAGAGACTCTCTTATTTGGAAAGAAATTGCCACATTTTCTAAGACTAAAATGACGAAAGTCCTCCTTCTCTTAGGTAACAACTTTTGTTGTTATTTTACATTACATTACATTTAGCTGACGCTTTTATCCAAAGCGACTTATAATATATACAAGGAATATACAAAGCTGTAAGATTGGTGGGACCTATGGTTGATTGACAGCCAAGCGGGTATAGGGGTAAAAACACATTATATGCTCACTTGTACAAGCTAGTAAAAGATTGTTTCTTTAAGCAGATGGATTAAAGTTATTCTAAGAGACTGATGTTAATATTTGCAGGTGTATTAATAATCATTCAGTGTTACCTTCGGCCAATGATAAAACAGATAGTGTTCAATGTTTGTTATATGATATAGCAGAAAACAATGATTTTCATGGTGTATATACAACGTGTATACTTACGTCTACTTTCCCACATAACTTGGTGTCCTAAAATGGTGTCATAATTGAAATTCTGTGTAAGTCTGCAACTGAAGAATGTCAGGGTGGATGGATGGTTGAAAAAAAAAACACTACTTGTCAAGAAAAGTTAACATTATGTCAGTCAGCATACATAAACATGTTAGGTACTTGACTAAAAGTAACATGTGAAATAGACTGTACCTAACTAGAACTTAAGATATGTACCAAACAAGACATGTTGACTGCAGGGGCTAGGGATGGAACCACTAACCCTCACACTTGGTGGACGACCTCCTGAGCCGCAGCCTCGTCAAACTAACCAAACCGTGTTATTTGATTTTACATCTTTAACCACTATACACCTACACTCCTAAATAACACAAAAAACGTGGCCCTGATCAAGTGTCCATATTTAATTAGGTATTAGTGAAAAAGCAATTTACATGTCATATGCCTACCCACAGAGCATAGTGTTCCGTTTCCAGTACATACATGATTGATTTCCTGTGAACCTTTTGTGGAAGTCCACTCACAATGCAAGGAACTAACCAATGAAAAAGAAAGAAAAGCTATAACAGAATGAAGTGTCCCAGTGTCCACATGGTATGTATTTAGATGCTCATTGGGAAACAGTATATGCTGTCCCGTAGACCAAGTTGACCCTGCTCTGTATATTTCATACATCCTAGCCAGTGTGTGTTCTTCTTTCTTCTTTCTATTGTATCTGAATTGCAGGTCTGTCTGGATGAGTGAGGTCTACAAAGAACTGCAAAATAGCATTGTCTGCTGTACGTGCTCTTCTCCTAAAGAGACCTAAAGCACTGGCTAGAGTGTTTTGGCAGACATAACACACATCCTTTTATTCCACCTGGGTATTATAACTTCCCCCATATGCGCATCTCTTTTGAAAAATCCCAGACTTCAATTATCCATCCAGCATTGGCAAGGTATCAATGATGAACCCCGGCAGTGACATCCACAACTTTCCGCGCTCTTCTTTAATGATGAATAGATGCAGATTATATTTCTTTTTGTGTTATATCCTCTCTGCTGTCACCCTCACCTAAACCCCCACCACCACCCATCAAGGTAAAAGAAGGTGTCTCGTTGAAATCCCTCCCAGCTCAGAGTGGGGCCTAATCTCGAGTTAGTGGTTGTGGGGATGCAGCATTGACAGGCGTCTCCCTCTCTATCTTTGTATGTAGCTTTTGGCAGAATTCCCCTCTTAGTCTCCAGGTTTAGCAGCAGGATACGGCGAGATGCTTCAGCGTACTTACCACTATAACAATCAGGGGGGTGCTGGGTGTCGGGGCAACGTTGCAGGAGGGTTTGCAACTGAAAAAAACAGCATCCACCGCCTTTGTTGGGCGATAAGGGAAGGTGGAGGGTGGTGAGGGGGGGAGGGGGGTACATGCACACAAGGAGCGATCTTGGGAGCTGAACAAATCTGAGAACGGCATTATGGGTTGGTAAACAAGGATGCCATAAGAGGCTGCAGGATTTGCTGTTTGCCTTTTTTTTTCTGATGGGTTGGAGTGTGAGGCACAATGGCGAGATGGAGGTGGTGCGAATGGAGAGCTGGAATGAGACAGACAGGAACAGAAGGAAACGGAAAAAGGATACACAAAGGTGAATGGTTGGGGTTGGAATAGGACAGAGAGCATTAAGGGTGAGAGAAAAGTCATGATAGAGGAGGATATGAAAGAAGAGCAGAAAGTTATCCAAGCTAATAATGAAAGTTATGTTATGGTATGTTATGTTGTTTTTATGGAAAACAAGGACAGATAGATCTTCATTCAAAAAACCTAGTGTTTGAAGAATTTTTAAGCTGCTGTGTATCATTTCCATCTACACTTCTAAACTTCTAAATATGAAAAGAAAATGTCTTACTATGTCCATGTTGTCTTTTTGTGTACTTTATCCATTACATGTTAACACACTTTAGAACAGAATTCAAGGTTGCAAACCTATGTTTTAGTCGCCGATGATAAGTGATGAAGACAGGGCAGAGTGGGTGAAAGAATATGGACCGATGAAGAGTATTTCTGATTTGTTGCAGTAAAGTTGGAAGCATCAATTTTTTTGGTTGGTCAAGGTCTTAGTGGAGAATTATTGTTGAGTATCCTCAGCATAGCAGTGTAAACAAATGCCAGGTTGGTAGAGGATTTGTCAGAGGAAAGGATGTACAGGATAAAAAGGAGGGGACCGAACACTCAACCCTGAAGGACATGAGTAACTGGGGAAATGGAGGATTGGCAGTTATTTATCTAGATGTACTAATGTCCGTTAAAGAGATAGGAGGTGAACCAGGCGAGGAATTTGGAGTCTGCTGATTTTCAGTAGAGCAGTTTCTGTGTCAGTCAGATTGGAAGGGTGCAAAGAGGTGTTTTGAGTTGAGGTGGGATTTAAATTGAGCAGCAATGTCTTGCTTGAGGATTTTGGAAAGAAAGGGGAGGTTGGACGGGGGCTGGAAAATGTTGGTAACATACGGTAAGGGTCAAGTCCAGGTTTTTTAAGTATGAGGGTTACAGCAGGGAGCTTGAGGCTTTCCAAAGCCCATCATTTTCAAAGTAACTGTAATTATACATTATTCACCCATTAGGGACTATTCATTGTAAAATATATATATTACTAGCTATCCATTGCATTAACCCTCACCCTAACCCTAACAATCACATTTTCATGTGTTGTAAAAGATAATCTTTGATATTATAAGTACAGCAGGTGTGTAAGGGAGTATACACAGCATTGAAATGTTTAAGTTGGGGTGTCATTGAAGGTCATCAGTGGAATCCTCTACATCGACGGTTTTCAAAGTGTGAGGTGCGCCTCCCCGGCGCACCAGAGAGCTTCAGGGGAGGTGCAGCGTGAGAATAAAATTACGAGAAACAGTGAAATCTAGCTAGTTAACTTCAGCTAACTTTATGCGAGCGGCAACACGGATCGATTTGGAGTGAAGCTACCTAAAGTGAGAGAGGAGACAGCGTCTGGCAGAAAACGGAGGAAGTATGACCAAGATTATTTGAAGCTAGGATTTTCATGGACCGGTCCTGGCAGGGGCGGACTGGCCATCTGTGTGTTCTGGAGAATCACAGAACGGCCGGCTCGGTTCGCTGACGGCCGGCACCGCCCTTTATTTTAATGTTAATAATACTTACTTTGATCAAAAGCAACTACCGGTCAAGGCTGCAGCCAGAGGATGATCTGCGTTTATTCCTGTCTACATTGCATCCCCGCATCATCCGCCTGTGCGCATCTAAGACGCAGACTCATTGTTCCCACTAAAGTAGGGGTGAGTGTAATGAGGAGGCAAAGTTGATGTTCAGTGTGTTGCCGGATTTATCCACGATGTTGAAAATGTTAAAAATGTTTTAAAAAACGTTTAAAACATAAAAATAAAAAGGTTTAAAAAACTTGTTGTTTAATGTTTTAAGGAGGTGACGCTACTCAGCCAATGAAATCGGTGCAGTCAGTGAGTCAGCACGATAGATTCAAACACACACACACATACGAGACAAGAAGAGAGAAACAGTCGGAGTCATTTCAAATGGGTGCTCAAAAAAGAGAAAGGTAGACATCGAAAACATAGCATTTAATGACATGTTCTCTCACTAGACCTCTTTGAAATGCAATTGAATACCCCTGCATTATAGCAACAACAATAATACAAAATAATAATAATAATGGCAATAATAATTGGGGAGGGGGGGCGCGGCTGTTCTTATGTTCTCTAAAGCAGGGCCGTTTCCAGGATTTCTTAAATACCGAGGTCCAAACATGTTAGGGGGGTTCGGGGTGTACCCCCTCGAGATTTTGGGGATTTTCATGATCTAGATCTAGCTTTTTAAGTCCTGTGGGGGTCACAAATTGGATAATATATTGATTTCAAACCATGTCAGTGGGCTGCAGCATACATTATTTTTGAAAGTATAATGCATAAGAATCAGTTGATTGTTACTATAAATGATCTGGACATGCATTGTCAACATTCATTTTCCATGTCTCTCTCCTTTCCATAACCTGCAGCCTCTCTTCCATCTTCTATAGTCTCTCTGTCTTCTTCCGGTTCATTCCTCTGTCCTCTAATCTTTCTATTTGTTCAACCTCTCCCTCGTTGTTCACTTTTTGCTCCTTCTCACTTGTCGCTCCTGCCAGTGAATTAAAAGCAATTCAGCAATTTAGTTCATTTCACTTGTTTGTTTGCATTCTATTTTTTATTTAAATCTGTTTTGTTTGATTCTCAAAAGAGAACAAAAATGTAAGCAACATGTGTTTTATACAGTTGTATGTTATTATGACATCATAACTGCAATAGATGTATGTTGTTTTAAAAGTATGCCTATTGTCTATATTGTAAATGAAGACTATTGTTATAGATACATAGATAGATAGATGGATAGATAGATATATGGATAGATATATAGATAGATAGATAGATAGATAGATAGATAGATGGATAGATGGATAGATAGATAGATAGATAGATAGATAGATAGATAGATAGATAGATAGATAGATAGATAGATAGATAGATAGATAGATAGATAGATAGATAGATGGATAGATAGATAGAGCAGTGGTTCTCAACTGGTCAGGCCTCGGGACCCACTTTTTACATGATCAATACATCGCGACCCAACATTTTGAACCACTCAAATCTATTCAACAAAAAATCGTGCTGTAATATATATACGCTATTCAGCATACAATATTAATAAAAGTGAAGTACAGTGCATATATCCCTTATATCCCTTCACAGAACTAAAGTATGCGTTGTCAAGAGAGACATAAAACATTTTGTGGAGCAGGGTTTTGTATGATCTGTTTGGGTTTGATTGGGGAAAAATCGTTTTGTGTGCTGATGTTGAGACTACATGGTCTTATTTTTATCTTGGTTTTATGGAAATTATAGATAGACATGCACCCCTGCGTACATTTAGAGTGAAGGGACGAGACAATCCTTGGTTTTCTGCTGAATTATCTCGTCTCCTACATGAGAGAAACAAGGCCTGGGCAAAGGCTAGGAAATCAGGCTCAGAGGTAGAATGGCTGCGTTTTAGGCAGCTAAGAAATAGCTTCACTTCACATGTCAAAAGTGCTAAATCTAAGTATTATCTGGCAGTTACCACAAAGAACCTGAACAACCCTAGAAAATTCTGGAAAGCCATAAAATCGATATCCACCGGTGATATCCGTAATGAGCTACCTCCGTGCCTTACCACAGCATCTGGCACTATATCGGATAGGGCTACCATGTTAAATTGTTTTAATGAGCATTTTGTGTCCTGTGGCTCTCTGTTTCATTCTGTTTCTAATTCTGCTTCTGTGAACACCACAGTCGGTGACTCAGAACAATGTGGTCTGGAAAACCCTTTCAGTTTTACTCCTTTTACTGTTAGTGTTGTTCGTGAAGTCTTAACCAAGCTAGATCCTAAAAAGCCGGCTGGTAGAACCTTTCTTTTTAAAGATAGCTGCAGATTATATTGCTCCACCTCTTCCTACTCTTTTTAACCTCTCTCTCAGCATGAACAAAATCTCAAATGTATGGAAGTCAGCGTATGTCCTGCCACTACTAAAAGGAGGGGAGGCCACCTTATTAAACAATTATAGACCCATCTCTAAATTGTCAGTTCTGGCTAAGGTTCTTGAACGCCTAGTGAGTGAACAAGTAAAGGAGTTTTTATGTACAAATGACATCCTGTCTAAACATCAGTCAGGCTTCAGAAAGCAACATAGCACCATCACTGCCACAATGAAAATGGTAAATGATATTACGAGTATTTTAGATAATAAGCAGAGTCGTGCAGCTTTATTTGTTGACCTATCCAAAGCTTTTGATACCGTCGATCATCGCATTTTGAAGCAGAGGCTGGTCAGTATTGGCATATCCAGCCATGCAGTGGGGTGGTTTGTGAACTACCTCTCTGAAAGGTCCCAATGTGTTCAGTTTGATGGGCTGTCTTCTGAGTGGTTAAACATCACTAATGGTGTACCACAAGGTTCAGTTTTAGGTCCGCTATTATTCTCTATCTATATTAATAGTTTAGGTGAAAATGTCGAAGGAGCAACCTTACATTTTTATGCGGACAATACCGTTATGTACTGTGCAGGTCCCTCGATTAACGAGGCTGTTGTTAAATTACAGGCTGTTTTTAACATTAGCTCAGCTCTCTGAGCTTAAGCTTCTTTTAAATGTGGATAAAACCAAGGTAATGCTCTTTTCTAAAGCTAAAGCTAAAAATACACCGGAGACTGCTTTGGATATTGTAACTACGCAAGGAATACAACTTGAAGTGGTTACCTGTTACAAATACTTGGGTATCTGGCTTGATGATTGTCTCACTTTTAAACTTCATGTCAATAACCTGCTTAAAAAGCTGAGGGTTGGGCTAGGTTTCTTCTCCAGGAACAAGTCCTGTTTCTCGCTTGAGGCCAGGAAAAGGCTAGTCACTGTGACCTTTTTACCTGTGCTGGACTATGGTGATTTGTTATATATGAATGCACCTGCCAATTACCTGAGCAAGTTAGATGCTGCGTATCACAGCGCACTGAGATTTTTGACAAATTGTAAAGCACTCACGCATCACTGTACCCTGTATACCAAGGCGGTTATGCCATCACTTACTGTACGGAGGCTCAGTCACTGGTACTTTTTCATTTACAAAGCCATGTTGGATAAACTACCATCTTATATCTGCTCCCTGATCTCTCTGCGAATTGAAAGTACTTATTGCCTGAGATCACATGCTGTGGTTTTATTAAATGTGCCAAGTGCTAGGACTGTCTTAGGGAAGAAAGCTTTTAGATGTGCAGCTCCACTAACATGGAACAGTCTGCAAAAAGAATGGAAAATTACCAAGCTAGTACCACTACATGTTTTTAAAACTCGGTTGGATGCTACAAAATCAGATGCTGTTGGTTCCTGTAAATGTGGTTAAATATGTAAATTGTAATCCCTGTAAATGTTGCTGTATGATGTCCTTTTGTTGTTCTGTTGTTTATGTTTGTATGTCTTCTTGTGGAACCTACTGCTGCAGGTCTCCCTTGAAAAAGAGATCATTGATCTCAATGGGATTTTACCTGGATAAATAAAGGTTTTGAATTTAATTGAATTTAAACTATGCATTCTGGTACACTGAGAAGAAAATAAATAAATCTATTACTCCCCGACATATTAATAATATTTTATGCCATTGTTTGTTTTTCACTTTGTTCTGACATCTGATAGAAGAGTAAAGAGGAGATAGTCTGTGTGACTTACTTTACTTTGTGGGTAAGGGTAGATAGCTCCCATTGTTCTGTGACCTGTCAATCATCAAACCGGGGTCATATTTCATTATGTGTTCATTTTTATCTGAAGTTGTACCCATGGATGTATAAAGAAGAGTTCTACCGCAAAGTTATTCTCCGTGGGGACTTCCGGCAACAATCTTGATTCTGATTGGCCAGAAAAAAAAACATCAGCAAAGATATTTTATTGAGAAGATGATCACTATGTGACAGAACTTTTCAAAACCGTTTATGGTCTCCGGTACTTCCAGTCCAACACCGACTGCATGCACAGCGTTAGAGAATCGGGCCTTCAAAATAAAAGTTTGACTTTTCCCCCAAAAAAAATAAATTCCAACTTTTTTTTCCCAATTTTTTTTTCTTCACTCACACATCCGCGACCCACTTCAAACGGGTCCGCGACCCACTTTTGGGTCCCGACCCAACAGTTGAGAACCACTGAGATAGAGGATAGATAGATAGATAGATAGATAGATAGATAGATGGATAGATATATATATATATATATATATATATATATATATATATAGATGGATAAATAGATGGATAGATAGATGGGTGGATAGATAGATAGATAGATAGATAGATAGATGGATATATAGATAGATAGAGGATAGATGGATAGATAGATAGAGGATAGATGGATAGATGGATAGATAGATAGAGGATAGATAGATAGATAGATAGATGGATAGATAGATAGAGGATAGATAGATAGATAGATAGATAGATAGATAGATAGATAGAGGATAGATAGATAGATGGATATATGGATAGATAGATGGATAGATGGATAGATAGAGGATAGGTGGATAGATAGATGGATGGATAGATGGATAGATAGATGGATAGATGGATAGATAGAGGATAGATGGATAGATAGATGGATGGATAGATAGATGGATGGATAGATGGATAGATAGAGGATAGATGGATAGATGGATAGATGGATAGGGTTATTAAGCCTACATTCTTTTGTGTGACTGTACCTGCAGTTCCTCCCTGACTTCCATCACTTTCTCACTCTCTCTCTTTCTCTCTGCCTGTCCTGTCTCTTCCTTACCAAAGCTGAGCTTCAACTGACGTAGTCTTCTCATTATAGCTGAGTCAGTGTAAAATGAAAACAATACAATGTTATATCTCCAATGTTTTACTCAAATTGAAATGAAAGAAAAGCATTACAATGTTTGTTAAAAGGTAATCCTTCTGACATTGGATGAATGTAATTAACTTTAGCTCTCTAGCTAGTTTATTCACGCAATTTAAACCAAAGTATAGCCTATAGTTGCAATATAAGTTAGTATGCATGTTGTCGGACGTCCACTGACTAACATAGAGCTGGTCCTATGATGTCCTGATGAACAGAAACACAAGCAGCCCGCTGGACTCAGATCTCTAGATACCACATCACTCCTCCGCTGCCCCGATACAAGTCCAGGCTACGGTGGTTTGTTGATACGATACATGTTTTCTTCTTCTGTTTGCTTTAATCGAGGCTACGTAGTTATGCAGCGCCCCTATCGGCAGTAAATGGAAGTTCTACAAAATACCCCGTTTAGTGCAATTATTTCACAAGTTTTGTTATATACACAGCTCGGAAAAAATTACAGAGGTGCGGACCTCCGTGACCTCAATGGTGGATACGGCCCTGCTCTGAGGGGAGGCTCACCTTCCCACACTTTGAAAGGCCTGCTCTACATGTTATTAGCTTGATGTTCAAAGGTATATAGAGTGGAGTTAAAGATATCAAATAAATGTATTTAATCTGCAGCGGTTGTCTTGTTCTGGCGTCGTCTTGTCTTGGATCTCCTTTAAAGCTGGTCTTAGTTTAAAGCATGTGTTTCGACTAGTAACAGGAAGCACATCACGCCTGCATCCGTGCCAGTATTCTGTATTTTGGCTTGAGGGAAAGGAGAACTCTCACCCTGCCGTCGGCTGCTTGCTGGAGATAAAAGATTTTGAGTGTTTTTACCTGCGTTTGTCTCTGCCGCTCTGTATCTGGGAATTACACCAGGGAGCTGGTCGATAACGCCACTACAATCAGGCTCGCCACAGTGAGTAGCATGTTCTCCTTTCAGGGCTGTCACAGAGGAAAGACAATGCAGTGCACCTGTAGGCTCCACTGAGAGCTTCCTCTGCTTTATTGTCAGCTCAGCGCTGGTACTGCTGCTGTTGACAGAACACACTGTACACAGTCTCGCTGTGACACGTACTGCATGCCTGCCCATATGTTTGCTGGCATGTAAAGTGGAATACCTACTGCTACATAAAAACACGATACTCAGCAAAATAATATGGTTGATAGAAAGTTTCATTCTTCACCTGGTGGCCTTCCTCAGCATATTGAATTGTTTTGTTGTCAAGCTGATAGATTAGTTACTATTTCTGGTTATTGTCGAACAACATAGGTGTATGCCGGACTGTTGTATTGTACTGCATTAGTTTGATCTGGTCTACCTATAATGAAGAGTAACCTGAGTGAATATGTTTAACATCACTGGTCACAATGATTTTTACATGCAAACAAGTTTGGCAAAATGTTTTATTTAGGATCTGTTTGCTGATTCCTTCCTTCCTTTGCTAATATCAATTTAATTATTGTCAAGTTCAAAGTTACGTTCTTGGAGTAAGCTCGACTTCATCAGCATATGATTAGTATTCTCAGTAGGGTTTTAAGGTGTGTTGAAAGGCTGAAGCTGCAGAGCATTACAACATATTATGGTTTAAATGTAAAAGACAGTTGTTTTAAATGCTTTAAAAGGTAACCCAAGCAGTATTAATAGTAAGAAAAGTAATTTAAGATGACATATCATGCTCAATTCCAGGTTCATATGTGTATTTACATGCTTTAATGTTCATAAAGGTCTTTTGTTTCTCATACTGCCTGTGCATGAGAAGCACAAGTGTAACATGGTGATGTCATTATTCCACCGAGGTAAAAAAAGGACTCCAATGAAGGCGTCTCAGACACGGGGGAGTGTGTGGGAGAGAAACTCTTTCTGGAGGGAACTTTGGGATTTTAGCCTTTGCAGACCATTTAAATGCACTAAAACCTATTTAACACAATACAGGACAGAGATAACCCCAAAAAGCATAATAGAGCCTCTTTAAGAACGCATACAAAGAGTATGCGATGAAGGAACTTAATATGTGAGTTTTGCAGAAAAGACTGAAATTAGCCTTAGTGAACTTAGAGGTTGTTATGGTTCCCTTCATTGTATTTGTTGGCATAAGGATACAGAATGTACTACACTGCTGCTAAAAGTACAACACTCACCTGAGGCACCATTTTATGCCCGTTGGCAAATCTGCTCTAATTTATTTTGTGGGGGCATTTTTAAGATTCGGTTTGACATACAAAGAAAAACATGTCCAAAACAATGCCACATGCAACAGCATTGCTCTCCTCATTTGAAACAATTGTAAAAATGCTAGAACTCGCTGAGACAGACCGATACAGGCCCTATAATACAACTTTTGTCATTGCCATTTGAGACTTCACACGTCTCTATAAAAGCATGGCAGAACAGCAAACGAAATAAGAAATCATTTTTCCCCTCATTGTTGTCAAACTTGCTGGTGATTGCAAGCAAAATATAAAAGTTCTCAAAAGCTCATTTTGTCTTTCTGTGCATTTTCAAAAGCTTCCTTTATTCCCTCCTGCTCTGCCTTTTGATTCAACTTTAAATGGATTTCCTATTTTCTTTCCTCCACCATAATCATCCCAAAAATGCTTGCAACTTGTGAACTTGAGTAACACTGAATCCCCCCACCCTCCCACACACACACACACACACACACACACACACACACACACACACACACACACACACACACACACACACACACACACACACACACACACACACACACACACACACACACACACACACACACACAAACAGTGGCTGGGATCTTAGGCATTCACAGGCTGATGATTCCAATAATCCAAGTTCAAATACAATTCCTGGATCACAGGATTTAAATGACATTATATAGAAATTAGATTTCACATCTAGAGCAACTGAACCTCCCCCGATCCCATCTCTTTCTAATTACAATCCTTTCCCCTGAATCTGCACCAGACTCTTTCTTCTGCTTCCCTTTTTGTTCATTCTGCTTGAATACAGGCTGGGATATTCTTCCGCACCACAATGCATCTATTACAATACAAAGTAACCCAGGCGCTGCTATATATTCCCAATGATAGCTCCCCTGTGAATTGGCAGTGTTTTTGATTCATGGTGGGTCGCAGTGTTACAGGAAGAAGAAAAGGGGGGGCACCGAGTTATCTACCTGTAACTGACACAGTATTATATTTATAATATATTTTAATATTTACCTAAGGACCGGTTCATCGGAATTTGATGTCTACTGAGGGCAACCGTCACCTTACGGTGTTACATTTGCACTTTTCACATGGGCCAATTAATATATACACTGTTGCGTATGTCTTATTTTCTGTAAGCCATACCTTTATCAAATCTTTCTTTTGAAGAGAATATTCTTGCAATGTTGTTTTAAACCAAACAAGAGTCATTAAAAGTGGTTTTCCTTTTTTCCTCCAGGTTTAGAGTGAACAGGTTTAAGTTGTCAGTGAGTAACCCCAGAAGTAGCACTGAGGACATTAGGTCTCCTTTTGGACAAAAATGTGTTTAACAAAATTCACAATATTATTTTGAATGGATTGTTTGGAAAAACGTTCCGATGGTTGCGCTCTTACCTCTTTTTGTCAAGAATCAGGAAAATATTATTTGCCTTTTGGTGTTCCTCAGGGAAACTGTCTTGGTCCACTCCTCTTTTTACTATACATGGTCCCTTTTGGTAATATCAACAAGAAATACAGAATGAAAGGCATAGCTATGCTGATGACAAGTAGCTTTATATTTTACTCAAGCCTGATAATGACAACTCCCTCCCACTACTAAGAAGATGGCATTTAAACATTGCATGAGCAATAACTTATTGAATATAACGAATATAACGGTCTTTAATCAAAAGAGATACTCTCTCATTCCTGTTCTTTAATAAATATATTAGATTATTCTACAGTAAAGTACATTACAGTTAGCTAATGAGTTTAGCCTAGAAGCAATTTGGGGAGTATCTTACCCAAGGACACTTTCACATTTTTGATCCGCATATCAAACACTAGATTTTCAAAAATGTATTCTTAAGTTATAAATAATGCTGATAACATTTTCAATATATTCCTATTTGGGGAATATCTTTGTATTATTGCAGATTTTTTTATTTGTTTGCATTTGTGGATGGTGTTTTACATCAACATATTACACATTTAAACACAGATCTGCTCAGACAAATAATATTAAGACAAATAAATCCATTAAATCTACATAAATATAAACTCTGCCACTCATTTAATCCCACCATGTCTGAAATGCATAAATGACTGCAAATTGGTACAATCTTTGGTCAATTTAAAAATATTTTTGTTTAAAATGTTTGGATTTGGTCTATTATTTGTCTAAAGGTATTCATCTAAAAGCAGAAATGCATCTCAGGATTATTGGTAATTGGCAATGTATTTGTTTTTGTGAATGGACAGATTCAAAGATGTGTATCAACCTTAAAACATCAGTATTGGGCAAACGACCCCACCCAGCCCCCAGCTCCTATCCATCAGTGGCTATCAACCATTGGAGTGTTTGTCATAAGGGGAGCGCGGGATTGTGTACTGTGTGTGACCAGGCAGAGATGGGCCCAGATAAAAGGATTCTGCCAAGTCCTGATTAGATCTGCTCCCATGTTTGTCTTCCAGTATCAGGGATTACATGATTTATGAGAGTGTGTTGGGGATGTGTGTTGCATTGTGCTAACTCTCCCACCTATGCCCCATAGGGAAGTGCATTCCAGCAAACTCCATCTAAATAAAGTTCCTCTTCCTGGTGTAGCTTGCTTAACCCTCTCCTCCCCAGCTGAAGTGCCTCGGGGTGACTCATTTTCTCCATTAATGAGCTCGTTGATTGCAAATAAGCAACAAAGAAACAGCAGATTGATGAACTGCCAAGCGTGAGATTGATTTGTTCAATATAGGCCAATTTACTATAAATGGTGAGATTTGTGAAAGGTGGCGAGTGCTGCATGCTTTTTTACTCAGAGTATTTGATCTACAAACAGATTTGTATGTACAATTCTCAGCAGTCATATATTGGCTGGATTTTTGCACGGTAAAAATTAGAACCTGGCTATTTGGTATTATCAATGTAAATCTCACTAACACTCCCCTTTGAATGTCATGGGGCTCTAACCCACAGTACCTCACACTAAGGGACATTGCACTCCTTGTGACTCGTACAATGTCTTTATTTACTATTTGTAAGATCTTTATGTTCTAATTATTACATCTGTATGTCTATATGTCTAAACCCTGCACCTTATATTTGTTCTGTAAATTCATTGAAAACGAATGCGCTTTATTAGTTTTTCCTCAATACTACTAGCTTATTGGTTATGAGCAAGACTTCACTTTAAAATAGGGAACATGTTCTTAGATATAAATACCTAATTTTAAGTTATTTAGACTTAATTAACACTTATAGTTTCATGTCTTGCTACATAAGAATAGATCATATTTGTTAAGTGTTATTATGGGAGAATTACTATGCTTGTGGTACTACTGCCTTATTAGGCCCATATTGAGCATATTAAGACCAAAACTCATGAACAACATCTTCCTTAACTGCAACAAATAAGCACTAATTAGAGGGTTATTGAGGAAAAACTCTCAACTAATGGCTTATTAATAATAATAATAATAAATAATATTTTTATAGCGCCTTTCAGGAAACCCAAGGTCGCTTTACAATTTGGGTAGGGGGGGGGGGGAGTAGGGGAAAAGAGGCAGACAGGTTAAGGGGGGGGGGGGGGGGGGTGATGTAGCGGAAAAATAAACCTATTAAACTATCTATACAGTGGGAAAAGCCTTAGTAAAAAGGTGCGTTTTGAGGGCTTTTTTGAATTTGTCCAGGGTTGGGGCACTGCGGATTTGGGGGGGGAGAGAGTTCCAGAGGGTGGGGGATGCCACACTGAAGGCTCTGTCACCGAAAGTCCGCAACCTGGTGCGGGGGGGTGGAGAGGAGATCCTGTCCAGATGATCTTAGGTTCCGGGATGGAGTGTGGTAGCGGAGAAGGTCAGACAGGTATTGGGGGGCGAGGGCATGGAGGGATTTGTAAGTCAGAAGAAGGAGTTTATAAGTGATACGGTGCTTGACTGGGAGCCAGTGGAGGTGGATCAGGGTGGGGGTGATGTGCTGCCAGGGCTTGGTGTGAGTGAGCACCCTGGCAGCCGAGTTCTGCACATACTGGAGCCTGTCCAGGGCTTTACTGGGAACCCCGAACAGGACTCCGTTGCAATAATCCAACCGGGAGGAGACAAATGCATGAATGAGGGTCTCGGCCACGGAATCAGAGAGTGATGGTCGTAGACGGGAGATGTTCCTGAGGTGATAGAAGGCAGATTTAGTGACGGATTTGATATGTGACTGAAATGAGAGAGTGGAGTCAAGGATGACACCCAGGTTACGGACTTCGGGAGACGGGGAGATGGAACAGCCGACAATGTGGAGGAGGAGATCCCCAACCTTCCGGAGCAGTGCTTTGGGGGCCACAACCATGAGCTCAGTCTTCTTACTGTTGAGTTTGAGTAGATTTGCTGTCATCCAGGTTTTTATGGCATGGAGACAATTGACCAAAGACTGTGGAGGTAGCTGGGCGGATGGTGAGGTACTGAGATAGAGCTGAGTGTCGTCAGCGTAGCAGTGGAAATTGAGACCGAATTGACGTATGATCTGGCCAAGGGGGAGCATGTAAATGGTGAAAAGTAGGGGACCAAGCACGGAGCCTTGGGGGACACCATGTTTGACTGGGGCCGAGGGGGAGGATGAGCCGCTGATGCTAACAAACTGAGACCTGTTTGAGAGATAGGACTGAAACCATGACAGAGCTGTGCCAGTGATGCCAAGGTTGTCAGAGAGGCATTTCAGGAGGAATGTATGAGAAACAGTGTCAAAAGCAGCAGAGAGGTCGAGGAGGATGAGAATACTGATTTGTCCGGAGTCAGCAGCGAGAAGGAGGTCATTAGTGATCTTGAGGAGGGCGGTCTCTGTGCTGTGATGTGCTCTGTAGGCTGACTGTAGGGGTTCGTAGAGCTCATGGTTGGACAGATGTTGATGAAGCTGGGCGGCAACTGCTCTTTCCAAAGTTTTGCTAAGGAAAGGAAGGTTGGAGATCGGTCGGTAGTTGTTCAGCTCCTCAGGGTCCAAACCAGGCTTCTTGAGGATGGGAGTGATGGAGGCGGTTTTGAAGCAGGAGGGAACTATTCCAGATGACAGAGAGGAGTTGATGATGTCTGTTATGATGGGGCAGAGGGTGAGAAGGCAGGCCTTGACCAGCACCGTGGGCATGGGGTCAAGGGAGCAGGTGGAGGCCTTAGCATTGGTCACCAGCTTCGAGACCAGTGGAACATCCACTGGGGAGAAGGAGGAGAGAGAGCATTGGGGATTGAGGGGTTGAGCTGGGAGTGTGCATTTCTACTATTATTATTACTTGTAGAATATGGTCATGTAGAATAAGGCATTCATAAGTGTTTTATAATGACTAATAAATAGCCAATATACTGCTAATATGCATGTTAACTAACATCTAGTTGATGGTGAATTTGTGTACCTTAATATAAAGTGTTACCGTTGAATCTAATATAATCTAAACCGAGGCACCCCATAGGACACTTTGTTACCAATGGAGACTTCTAAATGTTTGTGACGTAAACCAATTTAGAGCTTGCCCTGAACTACTACACACATTATTTAATGGACTTTTGAGATATAATTATCAATATGTTGTTAATTGTAACTCTTAACAAAGCAGTGTCAGTACTGTGTTTTTGTCAAAAGCCTGAAGGAAATATCCCAATATGTTATTCCCCTTTATATCATGAAGGAGCTGCTCAGTGTTTCCTATACTTTACAAATGAAAGGTCATTTGAGATGGGTCTTAAATTGTTCCGAAAGGACGGATGGGGGCCTTTTTTCCAAACAACTGAATACAAGCTGATTTATATTGATCAGCGACACTTACAGAGATAAGAGACAGGTTTGAGATTGTAAGTACAGCAAGTAAATGACAGGTAGGTTTGGTTAGGGAAGTTTCAGGGTAAAATATCAAGATAGCAAGAGAACTGGCGCAGATGAGAAACTGTCTTTATGAGGTTTCGCAAGGTAATTGGGGTTAATTGAGTTAGGTAAACTGGAACGCTCCTGGAAAGATTAGAAGAGGTAAAACGTTGGATCTCATGCTGTTGATCTTTATGACAAAAGATTGTCCTTTTACTGTCACGGTTGAGTGAAGGAAGCAGGACCCAAGCGCAGATAACTTTGATAAACCTTTATTTCAAGGCTAAAATGGAACGAATACAGAAAAACACAGAACACTCACCGGTGAAGTCCGTCACCAACAAAAGAAGCACCGACACTGAACACAGCACGAGACAAGACTAAATACAGGGAGGGATAATTACCAGACACAGGTGAACACAATCGGCAAACGAGACACAGGTGAGGAGGGAGGAGAACACACAGGGACACTAACGACAGGAGGAAAACATGACAGAGAACAGTGAAAACACCCAAACCTAGACAGAACTGTGACAGAACCCCCCCCTCAAGGGACGGATTCCAGACGTCCCTAAACCCCAACACAAAAATCCCAAAAAAATCCAGCAGGGTGGGTGGAGGGGGTCCGGAGGAGGGACGTATCCCTAGGCCACCAGGGTGGGTGGAGGGGGTCCGGAGGACGGGACTAAGCTGACCGCCCAGGAGCCCAGTAGGGGACCAGGAAGGGATCTCGGGCGGACGGCCCGGGGGCACGGCAGAAGCCGAGAAGGGGGACTCGGGCGGACGGCCTGGGGGCAAGGCAGAGTCCATGGTGGGGGTCTCGGGCGGACGGCCCGGGGGCAAGGCAGAGTCCATGGTGGGGCGAAGGCCACAGCGGGCGAACTCAGGGGGCCGAGCATGAGGGCGAAGGCAGCGGCAGGAGGAGTCAGGGGGCCGGGCTCGAGGACGAGGGCAGCGGCAGGAAGAGTCAGGGGGCCGGGCTCGAGGACGAGGGCAGCGGCAGGAAGAGTCAGGGGGCCGGGCCCCGCGGACGAAGACCGCGGCTCACAGAGGGTCGGGATCGAGGGCGAAGACCACGGCAGGAAAAGTCAGGGGGCCGGGCCCGAGGACGAGGGCAGCGGCAGGAAGAGTCAGGAGGCCGGGCCCGCGGACGAAGACCGCGGCTCACAGAGGGTCGGGATCGAGGGCGAAGACCAGACAGCTCCGGAGGCCGGGCAGGACCCGGTGTCGGCCGGACAGGAACCGGAGCCGGCGGGACAGGCTTCGGCATGATCCCCCACGGAAGAGGACCAGGAGTTGGCAGGACCCCCAGCAGGAGAGCGGTTGGCGGGACCTCCGACGAGACAGGACAAAAGGTTGGCAGTACCCCCGGCAGGAGAGTAGACGGCGGGACCTCCAACGGCACAGGACACAGGGTTGGCAGTACCCCCGGCAGGTGAGTAGACGGCGGGACCTCCAACGGAACAGGACATAGGGTTGGCAGGACCCCCGGCAGGAGAGTAGTCGGCGGGACCTCCAACGGGACAGGACATGGGGTTGGCAGGAACCCCGGCAGGAGAGTAGTCGGCGGGGCCTCCAACGGGACAAGACATGGGGTTGGCAGGACCCGCGGCAGGAGAGTAGTCGGCGGGGCCTCCAACGGGACAGGACAAAGGGTTGGCAGGACCCCCGGCAGGAGAGTAATCGGCGGGGCCTCCAACGGGACAGGACACAGGGTTGGCAGGACCCCCGGCAGGAGAGTAGTCGGCGGGGCCTCCAACGGGACAGGACACAGGGTTGGCAGGACCCCCGGCAGGAGAGTAGTCGGCGGGGCCTCCAACGGAACAGGACATAGGGTTGGCAGGACCCCCGGCAGGAGAGTAGTCGGCGGGGCCTCCAACGGGACAGGACACAGGGTTGGCAGGACCCCCGGCAGGAGAGTAGTCGGCGGGGCCTCCAACGGAACAGGACATAGGGTTGGCAGGACCCCCGGCAGGAGAGTAGTCAGCGGGGCCTCCAACGGGACAGGACACAGGGTTGGCAGGACCCCCGGCAGGAGAGTAGTCGGCGGGGCCTCCAACGGAACAGGACATAGGGTTGGCAGGACCCCCGGCAGGAGAGTAGTCGGCGGGGCCTCCAACGGGACAGGACATGGGGTTGGCAGGACCCCCGGCAGAGGGCTAGTCTGCCGGACCTCCAACTGGACAGGACATGGGGTTGGCAGGACCCCCGGCAGAGGGCTAGTCTGCGGGACCTCCAACTGGACAAGACATGGGGTTGGCAGGACCCCCGGCAGAGGGCTAGTCTGCGGGACCTCCAACTGGACGGGACATGGGGTTGGCAGGACCCCCGGCAGAAGACTAGTCTGCGGGACCTCCAACTGGACAGGACATGAGGTTGGCAGGACCCCCAGCGGAACCTCCAACGGTACAGGACATGGGGTTGGCAGGACCCCCGGCAGAAGACTAGTCTGCGGGACCTCCAACTGGACATGAGTAGGGGCTTGAGTGGGGACTCGAGAGAGGGCTTGAGAGGGAACTTGAGAGGAAACTGGAGAGTGGACTCGAGAAGGAACTCGAGAGGTAACTCGAGAGGGGACCTGAGAGGGGACTTGAGAGGGGACCTGAGAGGGGACTTGAGAGGGAACTCGAGAGGAGACCTGAGGGGAAACTTGAGAGGTGACTCGAGAGGGAACTCGAGAGGGGACTAGAGAGGGGACTTGAGAGGGAACTCGAGAGGAGACCTGAGGGGAAACTTGAGAGGTGACTCGAGAGGACACTGGAGAGTTGACTTGGGAGGTGACTCGAGAGGACACTGGGGAGTTGACTTGAGAGGGGACTCGAGAAAAGACTCGAGAGGGAACTCGAGAGGGGACCTGAGAGGGGACTTGAGAAAAGACTCGAGAGGGAACTTGAGATGGGATGAGGGAAGGGACTAGAGAAGTGACTCGAGGAGGGACTTGAGAAGTGACTAGAGGTGGGACTGGAGAAGGGACTAGAGAAGGGACTAGGACAGCTGGGGCCAGAGCTAAGGCTGGAACCATGGCTGCTGGGGCCAGAACTGGGGCTGGAACCATGGCTGCTGGGGCCTGTACTGGGGCCGGAACTATGGCTGTGTGGGCCGGTTCTGTAGCCGGAACCATGACTCTTGGGGCTCGGATTGCTAGCCTGGACTTGCGACTCCTTCTCCTAGAAGCCGCCTGAAGGCTCCGTGGACCTCCAAAAGCCAGCCGAGTTCCAGAAAACGCCTCTTGGACAGGAGCAGGAACTGGGGCGGAAGCACTGGTTGACTCCAGACGGAACACACCGAGACGTTTATAGTCCGCAGGCTGGAAATCACACGCCCAGATGAAGTTCAACATCCAGTCAGGTAAGAACTTCACCAAGTCCGGTTTCTCCATAGCCAACCGGTGCGCCTCTACCAGAGCGGCCTCCTTCTGCCGAACACTGGACGCTCCCCTCCACCAATCATAGCAGCAAGCCAAAGCAAATGAAAAATGCTGTAATCCCACCTCAAATGGGTCATCTGCTGGGTCCATCTCTGGTCGGTGCTTTCTGTCACGGTTGAGTGAAGGAAGCAGGACCCAAGCGCAGATAACTTTGATAAACCTTTATTTCAAGGCTAAAATGGAACGAATACAGAAAAACACAGAACACTCACCGGTGAAGTCCGTCACCAACAAAAGAAGCACCGACACTGAACACAGCACGAGACAAGACTAAATACAGGGAGGGATAATTACCAGACACAGGTGAACACAATCGGCAAACGAGACACAGGTGAGGAGGGAGGAGAAAAACACAAGAGCCACAGGTGAACACAATTAGCTAACGAGACACAGGTGAGGAGGGAGGAGAACACACAGGGACACTAACGACAGGAGGAAAACATGACAGAGAACAGTGAAAACACCCAAACCTAGACAGAACTGTGACATTTACAAGACCCTTGATTTACCTTTTTTATTTTATTTATTATTAATTCATGCACAACATGTTGTACTCCACTACGTTCATGTTACATCCGTAGGTTACTAGTTACTTTAATGATTAGATATGTTTGACAGTTAAATCAGCAACAGCTGAATGGTCGGATGATTAATCAATTAGCCGAATGCAAGAAAATAATTGACATCTATACACATTCATTTATATTTGATCTTAATCATTTGTCTTTTGGGTTTTTTTTTCCGATTTTTTACATTTAATAATAGTAGTAAATTTTGCTGATATTCTTTCTTTTTAAATAACATATTAAATGCTGGACTTTTACTTGCAACATAGTAGTTTAACAGTGTGTTTTAGTAGTTATACAAACAAAAAACACTCCAACACTGCTGACATCTGTTTGATGACCAAATAATGATGTCCTATGCATTACCATTTAAAGGGGACCTATCATGCCAAATGCACTTTGTGATGTCTTTTATACATAAACATGTGTCCCCGGTGCGTCAGGGAACTCACGCAGCGTCAGAAAATAAAACCCTCTCTCTTTTCCTCCATACCCAAATCTTTTAAAAACGGGTGTACAACGAGCGGATACAGATTCCATCCGAACTGACATCAAATCGGCAGCGGACCCACAGAAAGTTGCCATCAGAAACAATGCCTGACGTGTTTTGGACGTCTTTGTTTACATTAGCAAGCCTCGCTAACACTCAGAGCTAACCTGTACTGAAGAGCACATGTGTTTAAAAAGCAGGAAATAAAAAAGGAACTCACCTTGTGATAAACCCCAAGACAAAAAGCATTTGAGCTCCATACTGTTTCAGAAATAATCCTTGACGTGGTTTAAACAGGATGGCGTGTCATCACAACCGAATTTAACTTTATCTCCGGTAGAATTCTGATCAGGCATTAACTCCGCCTCCTCTTATTTATTTATTTCAAGCTAAGGACCCAAAATCCGCGTTTCTCTAACAGGGCTGCAACAGAGGGGTATGAGCAGTATGAGGCATGGCTACAATGGGCGATCTGTTTGGTATTTTAAGCAAAAAAACTTCTCAGACATGTTTTGTATAGGTATGGCCCTACAATATATATTTCAAATATAGCATGATAGGTCCACTTTAAATATTGTTTTTCCATTCCAATCATACCAATGGTTACATTTCCATTTTTATGGTACAAAAAACAACAGCTAATGGCATCTTAATCACTAGAACCACACAGCATAAATATGCCAAAAAGTAAATGTTTGTTGAAACACTAACGACGACTGTAACCTGAATGATCACAATCTGTGTGTGTTTACCACATGGAGATAAAGGTTCCTCCTCCTCCTCCTCCCTCAGTGCTCAGCTGGACGTCCTAAGTGGGGGTCAAGGTGGGTGTTGCTGCTGCTGCTGCTGACCATCAGTGTGCCAAACCATCACATTTACAGCCCACCCCCCTCCATCCCTGCGATGTCCAACCTCCAACAATCACCCACCAAACCATCACGTATTCACTCTTCCTCTGTGCTCTCTCTCTCTCTCCCTGGGTGTGAAGATGCCAGCAGCACGCTCCAGTGGAGACAAATCAGACCTTCCCGGCCGTGTCGTCGTAAAACATCCCCCAGGAAGGTTGCGACCTCCTCACCCTTTCAACTCATCTGCAGGCGTAGTCAAGAGAGGAGGAGGGTCCTCCATGCAGCAGCATAACTTCTGCATGCACATGAGCACAGGAGGAGATTCTGTAAATAATGTGAATGGAGAGAGTTCAGTGAGGAGCAGGGATGGAAACAAGACTAATGCAGAATCTGAATCAATGTAAGGCATTTGCCTTATGGTGTATGGTGTAGCAAACATAAACAACATACGAAATAAGTTGTAAGAGAAGGTCAAAAATAGAACGATTACAAGAAAGAAATGTACTCGAGTAAAGTATACTTTAATATTGTACTCAAGTACAGCACTTGGGTAAATGTACTTAGTTACTTTACACCACTGGGTAGGGATGTATAGAAATGTGTAAATATATTTAGAGAGATGAACATGGCTCTCAGTATTAAAGTATTACAAGTACTCTCCTGCCCTGCATGTAATCCACTGTGTGCTCCTACATGTTCCTGGTTAAAACATGACAGTGCTGCACATACACACAACCTAACTCTTGTATATAGATTTCAGACAAACTTGGGTCCTAAAACCCTGTTTTTGGTGCAAGAGCTGTGTGCAGCCTCCTGGAGTCTTTTCCTCACAGTCAGGTTGCCAGGTTTGGTACAGAAACTAAACCAAAGGCTTTGCTCTGACTGTATCTGGTAAAACACTCCAAAGCAAAGTTGTTGAACTTTCAAGCTAACGTAGCCTTGCGTTTAGGCAACTCAAAGCACACTATTAAGGTTAGTGGAAATAAACTCTTGGTTACAAATGAAAGAAAATACTCCAAAGCTGAAGATACCACAAAGATGCTGTCAAAAAAGAACTCAAGCTCAAACCAGACATTGTATTTTTTTTTTATTGAAGAAACAATGTGTTTTCTTGTAAATTAATTCTAAAAATGTTAGTGTTTTGTTGAGCTTTGGATAGTCAAGCTTAAGTAGCCTAGCTTTGATTAAAGGTCATGTCAAGTTCATGACATTTGAAGCATACAGTGGGATATGTTGATTTCAAAGTTTAACCCCAAACCACCAGCGTCCACGAACATTAACCAAATAGGAAGTTCTTTGTCTGTGCATTGATAAGTATTAAGGAAAGGAAACGCTGACTATAGGAGACAATCAGAGTTGGCAGAGGGATTTCATGTATCAAAGTCCTTGAGCTATAAACTTGATGGTGAAGTTTTCTTAGAGAAGCATAATCTGAGTTCTGTTTTTTTTGTAGATTGCTACCTTATTTTATGTCTATTGCACTTCTTTCACAGATATTTTAGTTGTTTTTTTCCATCTTTGATGCCAACCGTTACGTGATATTGTATTTTGCCCTCCAACTACTGCTTTTCAAGCTCTCTTTTATCTGAACTGCTCTTCTTCTTTATGCAGCATCACTTTGGACTCCTGTAAAGATCAGTCCACCTCTCGTCGAACGCAACACTCTCTCACACACACACACACACACACACACATTACATTCAAAGTCATCCAGCGTCAGACTCCCTGTTGCTCTGCCCTGATGGAGCCATCAGCCAGGAGCCAGACAGGGCAGTTGTTCTCATGGTCTCATCCCCGCTGCAGAGCCTTGACACAGGGAGAGACAAACAATTTGGCCTCCCTCCCACAGGCACAGCTCTGGGAGCCAGCAGGGGTTGGTGTGTGTGTGTGTGTGTGTGTGTGTGTGTGTGTGTGTGTGTGTGTGTGTGTGTGTGTGTGTGTGTGTGTGTGTGTGTGTGTGTGTGTGTGTGTGTGTGTGTGTGTGTGTGTGTGTGTGTGTGTGTGTGTGTGTGTGTGTGTGTGTGTGTGTGTGTGTGTGTGTGTGTGTGTGTGTGGTGTGGTGTGTGTGTGTGTGTGTGTGAGTGACAGAAAGAGAGAGAGACAGGTCACTTGGTGAAGGTGTCAGTGAAAAATAATAGATTAAGTGTGTTCCAATGTGAAAAATACCAGACACATGCATAGGGGATCTATTTGTAGCCAAATAGTTTGTTCCATGAATTTTAAGTCGCTTTCAACAAGTGGGATATATTTCCCCTGTATTCTTTGCATATAGACAGGCTGTCTTTTGTCCTTCCCAGGAATAGAGGTTATGCGCGCAGGTTGTTTGGCCAGCTCTGAATATTGCCACAGGCTGCGAGGCTTTTGACAAAGGGAAATGGGGTCGTGCGGTGAAATGGTTAATGTGAATCTTAATAGAGGCGGCGATGTCATTATCTCCAAATCCGCTGAGCCCCCTCGACCGGGGGTCGCGCCGTCGACGACCACTTTACATCCCGAGCGTGTCGGGCCGAGAGATGGGGGCATGACTGCCAATCCCAACTGGAGGATTTGTGTCCTCCTCCACCAAATTCAGTAAGCGCATGCAGGCTCATAAAGGTGTTGAGAATTGAGAAATTTGTCTGGGAGACATGGCCAAAGTCAATGAGCTAGTTTTTGCCTTTCAGCCACAGGACGTAGGCTTCAGGCCTTTCGAGGAACCCGAAGCTCCCTGTTCTGTCCACTAGCGCAGGCCTGAGCAAAAGGAAGTCTGCCTGCCTTCACATGAGAGAAACACTGCAGATTTACACACCAGCCCCTGATAATCCCTACCCAGAAATAAATTGTCCCATTAAAATGAAATGTTGCCAATATAGGTTTAATAAATTGAAACCGCTTGTTTGAATCCTGGGTAATTTGGACAGAATCCCAAGCATGTAGCAAAGGCTTCAGCAAAACAAGATTATTTGCTGTGTATTATAATGTATGCAGCAGTTTTTATGCGACCAAACTGTGTCAGTGAACCCCCCCGATGAAATGTGTGCTTATTTATATGCAGTTATTCAGGTATGCAGTAAATTCCAATTACTTCTTAAGATTTCTATTTAGCATGAGGGGGAAATATGACAGGGAAGCTCTGTGTTTTGAGCAGCATTGTAAATCTCGTTAACTCTTTGCAGCATGTGGTGAGAAATCTGCATTCATGTCAGGGAGTGAGCAGTGCATAATATTTTAACAACTAGCTAATAGTTGTGTACGGGGATGTGTTAGCGAGGTCTGAAGAAGAGGCAGGTGAAGTGAAGATTTCAAGGCTCATTCCAACTGATTTTCAAGGTGGAATTTCACCTTTGGACCAACACGACCACCCATTAAAATCCAGACCATTACAAATGTTGTAAAGTACCCCATAAGTGTTGTGAACCCTTAATATGCAAAACAAGTGACATATTAGGCTTCTAAAGGAATAATCATTTGAGTAAATTATATTTAAACGTCTGAATAAACACCTGTATTTTGTATGTATTTTCAGCAAGTCAGGCCCACCTAACATGTTATATCTGAATGAGTGTGTGTGTGTCTTCCACTGTCTAATCTTAATACATAACTGGAACTTATTTGATGATGACAGCATGACTTTGATTCAGTGGTCGTGAAAGGTGGCTATGGCTCAGGGGATTCATGCACTGACCAATCAGGGGGTCAGTGGTTTGATCCCATCCCCTCAGTAAATATAAAGCAACTTCCACTGAAAAAACTAAACATTTCATCAATATCTTTTACAACTTTTAATAAGACATTTTTGTTTCTCAGTTTATTTTGTTTGTGAATCTAAAGGTAGTATTGGATCTCAATACTACTCATTTTCAGTACTTGGACCAATCAGTGTGTGGGGGTTCGATTCCCGTCCCATGAGTCTACAAGAAGGGCATGTAAGACCCTTTGGACGGAAGCATGTAATATAATGTAAATCCAATAATGTGTGTGTGTGTATGTGTGTGTGTGTGTGTGTGTGTGTGTGTGTGTGTGTGTGTGTGTGTGTGTGTTGTGTGTGTGTGTGTGTGTGTGTGTGTGTGTGTGTGTGTGTGTGTGTGTGGTGTGTGTGTGTGTGTGTGTGTGTGTGTGTGTGGTGTGTGTGTGTGTGTGTGTGTGTGTGTGTGTCATACTAATGCAAAGAAGGATGCAATCTGTTTAACTTATGTTCTGCGTTATGAGCCACACTATGAGTGGAGTCGGGATGCTTCTATCCCCCCAGTGTTCGGCCCCCCTGTTGGGCCCCCAGGGGTCCTAAATCCCCGCTGCTCTTCCCCGCAGCCCCCTCTGACGTGCATGCCGAGGCGAGTCGCGGTTTGCCTATGCATTAGCCATCCATTTCCCCCGGCTGACACCTCTCCAACATAAAACCGTAAGGCAGAGGTAAAATATCTGTCTCCTGGCGAGAATAAAGCTTTGTCTGCCTGCTGATCTATTGGATATAAAAATAAAGCCGCGGCTTTGATGCAGGCTTTACCTTATGCGCGCCTTTGCTTTTTGCGCACACAAAGCTCCAATGAAGATGGATAGTGCGTCCAGCACAGCAACATCACTCACTTCTCCTTCCTCCTCCTCCTCCTCCTCCTCCTCCTCCTCCTCCTCCTCCTCCTCCTCCTCCTCCTCCTCCTCCTCCTCCCCCTCCTCCTGCTCCTCCTCCTGCTCCTGCTCCTCCTGCTCTCATTCCCTCCTCCAGTTGTTTGCTATTGATCAGAGAATGTTGATAATTATTTGTTCCTTTTGTTTGTGACGTGAGGTATTTATAGATATGAAGTGTCCATGGTTTGTCTGTTGTGCCAGGCCTGCTTTTGCAGGAACATTCATTCTAAGGAAATATAGACATGATCAAATAAAGCTAGCTACTTAGGATACGAGTAGTTGCAACTCCCCTCTAACAGTTTTATACCCATAAATACACATTTAATAAATATAGTAGAGCAGCAATAACTGCTGCAAAAACAATATATTTCATTTTAAAGGCTTTTAATGAAAGCTTCATTTTTTTCACGATAGGAAGGTTTGTAAAACGTTGTTTCTAATCATGGAGAATATCAATCGCTCCACCAATGAACATAAATCAGTGGAGACCCTTCAGAAAATGGTGATAGTGATTTAGTGCAAAGGCAAAAAAATCATATTTAGTGGAATAAAATCATATTTTAAAAACGACATTAGATTTGCATTTACATTACATTTACATAACTACATTAGAGTAATCTTACCTTTATAAGAACTACGACATGTTTGATATAAGTTATGTTTTATATCCCACTGCTAACCAAAAAGCTTTGGGACTATTTTCTTGTGGAATCAAATACAAAAGTTTTCAACAGGGCCTCCAGTTCTGGACACAGTTTTTTTCCTGCCCCAGGAAACAAGAACGATATCACCTATTAGTGGGGACTATCAAAACACATATGCAATTATATGTCGTATCGGTCTGACTAAGCATGCGCGGATAAATAATAAATAAATAAAAAGCAGCAGATGCATGGGCGACCAGCTCTCTGCCGCTATCTGCCGCTCTGCAGCCATGCAGCCATGCAGCCATGCAGCCCGTCCCCAGAGCTTTGGCCACCGGGCGATAATATCTCAAAGGGAGTGGTTATCGCTGCACATTATATTATAATCATTAGTGATCCCGGCCCTTTCGCCCCGGCTGCAGAACAGTCTCTGAGAAGCATCAATGGGAGCTGCGCCTGTATGTAGGCCTATGTGCAATTCTCTGGGACAGTTTGGAGCAAAGATTCAGCAAATAATATGTTTTGGGCAATTTGCTTTTGATTGAACATTATTATTGTTATTAATATTATTATTATTGTATATTTTTGTTCGGATGTTTTTTATTATACACTATTTTACTGTAGCCTATACTGTAATTAATATGCATTATTACTTAAGCCTTTGGTCAAAGGCTAAGGCCTATACTTATACTGAAGCTTTTTTCTAATAATATGGCTAATAACAATAATAATAATAAAAATAATAATAATAATGCCGAGTCCCTCTCTTTACTGGACACCTCATAGCAGTGGGGGGACTGATGCTGACCCTGAGTCAGTTATGCACCCCAACGCCTGGGCCAGCCACTGAATATGTGTGCGTGTGTGTGTGTGTGTGTGTGTGTGTGTGTGTGTGTGTGTGTGTGTGTGTGTGTGTGTGTGTGTGTGTGTGTGTGTGTGTGTGTGTGTGTGTGTGTGTGTGTGTGTGTGTGTGTGTGTGTGTGTGTGTGTGTGTGTGTGTGTGGTGTGTGTGTGTGTGTGTGTGGGGGTGTGTGTGTGTGTGTGTGGGGGGTGTGTGTGTGAAGGGGGTTGCCTGGCTGTGAAGAGGCAGCTGTAGGGAGATGATCTATAAATCCCATCGGATTTCTCTCAGCCCAGCCCAGGCCGGGACCGGGGTTGAAAAGTCTGGAAAATGTTTGCGTATAGAGTTGGTGTTGGCTCAATAATCCACGTTGGGTTCACATGGGCATATGTTGGGCTGCTGACAGGGGCTGGGGGGGGGGGGGGGGGAGGACACAGCTCAGACAGTCGATCGTGGGACTGTGCGTTATGGCTGCGACATTCTCCCTGGGACGGACGGAAGAGGGACGGATGGACGCGCTGGATAATGATTGACAGACTGGACAAGAACAGAGAATGTGCCCCCCCCCCCCCCCAAACACACACACGCACACACACATAAACAGACACACACCGATTATTCTCTCTATACTCACACGCAGTTTATGGATACGATGGAACACTGCGCGTCAAAATGAAAACCTTGACATGTATGTGATTAATGTGAATGTCAAGTTAACACATTATGAATCCATATTTCTGTGAAGGGGGGTGCTAATAAAATTCAACGATTTATCTTTTGAGAAAAAGAAAACATTTGTAACGATTTGTCGTGGTAATTCCTCTAAAAGTATGCTACTACTTTTTGGTATTTATTTAAGAAGGACAATGCCCGGTCCATGATGTAAACGTGCCAGATTAGCTATACAGTCTAATCTTAATCTGCAATCCCTGGAATTTGCATGCATTTGGTACACTGATATCCAAATGGACTCATAATGCCGATTTATTGTTTCTTTCTTTTAGGTTATTGTCACAGCTGCACCTTGGAATTCCCCTTTTGAGATGAGAAAATAAACAGCTGATATTTAGTGAACCTGAACCTGTTTGTTCCTAAAATGAACGCATTCTTAAACCAGAATGATGAATGCGTTTTATTATGAATTTTAAATATCAGCGGAGTGTTGAGGCTGCAGACTACGGGGCGGCGGAGCGGCACCACCAGCCTCCTCCACCCCCTCCTCCCCCTCCTGTCCCCAGTACACTCCGCGGATCACGGTTCCAGCTCGGGTGGATGTTTCCACCGGTATAGGACCCGATTCCCGGTGTCCTTCCCCGGCCTGCACATTCAGAATTAGGTTTTTTATTTCTATCTCTCATATAGTGAATCCATCCAATCTCCGGCTCTTTGTCCCCGGCCCTTGTTGTTGTTGTTGTTGTTGTGGTGACTTTGTGTCTCTTCACTGCCCTGGAGGAGAAAGGGGAGACAAATAAACGTGTCATGATTAAAATTAATGACGGCATGCATCTTCACGGCCTCATTCATTATCTCACATTAGTTATCTCGCAGTGTAACCAGCTCACTTGCCTGCACTTCATAAAGCACAAATCTCCCGGGCTGCTTTATTTCTGAGCCAAAAATAGACTTGGGAGAAAAAATACATGTAAATACAATTCCTCTCAGTGGACACCAATAAAAAAAAAATCATTGTAATGTGGGTATTTATGTAGTTATACAATCATGGTTATGCTGGAAGGCCTCAAAAGAAAAATAGTAACTTTTGTTGTCCTTAACTTCCAGTACAACTTCTGAGCGAGAATGTAATCTATTGCTAGCAAGGGGATTACTGTGGTAAGGTTAAAACATTTTTTGCATTTAATAGTGCCTTTGCCTGGAGGGGAGTTGAGATATTTGTAAGCTTATATTTTGATTTCCTTCTATTCGTGGATTAATCTGCCTCTGTGAGCTGCCTGTTTTTTCTTCTCTCTGTGGCTCAGTCTAAATCAGGCGGAGATTATCCCCACTGACAGACTATCGAGGCATCTTCTACACATGCAAATAACAGCAACGTTTGCTTGTTTACATGCTGCATTTACAGTGCTGGAGGAGAGAGTCAGACTTTCTGTTTTTTCAAATTCTTCAGCAGGGTTTAGTTCAGGAAAAAAGGGGGAAGTGAGTTTGTATTCCATTTAAAACGCACATTTCCATTGCAGATTGCATTGTGCTAAAACTATGGAGGTCAGTGTTATGATGGAAACCTATGAACACATAAAAGTTAAATAAGAAAGAAGAGGACATAACGCTATTGGAGTGTGTTTTTAAGCTTGTTCTCTTTAGATAAAGCCACCACCATGCGGCAGGCAAATATGCATTATGTTTATTCTAACAACAATTCCTTTCGGTATGATTGTGATCGAGGCAGTAATTGGACAGTTTGTCTTACTAAATTCAAAGATGAATTCCTAACTAAATGATGGTTTAGTTACAGAAACAGTCAATCTGAGAGAAAAGCTGTTAAAGAACAGAAACGATTGGATGGAAACGACTGTGAATAATCCAGCGGGCTGATATTTACTGAAGGTGGACCTGAATTACTTTGGACCCCCCTAATGAATGAGCTGCCAACTTTAGAGCCTCTCTGTCTCTCGGGCTTCCTCTCCATCACACCACAGAGAACTGCTCGCTGCGCCGTGCCAAAGAAATGCTGTTATGCCACTCTGGAAAGACGATAACACCTTATTTCAGAGAGCTGCGAACATTTAACAAGATGCACAAGTGCAAAGCAGACTATTTCATTAACGGCTGGTTTGTTTAAGTTAAACACCTCCAAATAACAAAATAAAAGCATGCCCGAAATGTGCGCACAGGAATAAACCATGCAATCTGCGCTTCCAGCTTCTTTATCCCGAAGACGCCTCTGTGTGTACCTGCTCAGATTCCTCCTTGCCCCCCTTCTGCCAAGACACTTTGCTACGCGGCTGAAGAGTGGCGCCTCTCCCTCCGCGATGCGCGCCTCCGCCGCGGCTGCTGCCTCCAAACACATTCACTAACATATGACAGTTTGCAAGGAAATTCTTGACAATTGGTGTCTTGAGTGTGTGGCATAAATAGCAGGCAGAGCCCTCGCTGGGTTATGATGGGGCGGCTTGATGCTTGCTGGCATGGCGCGCCGCTGATTGGTCCGGCCACGGCCTGACGTCAGGAGGCTGGGAATAAGGCTGGCTTGGAGCTTTAGGAGCAAGACAGTTTACTGGAGAGCCAGCGTATCCCAGCATACACACACCACGGCACTAGAGACTGGGCATCCCAGCATACACACTGACTGACTGGCTGACTGACTGAACCGAAGCATCGCAGCAACTGAATATCAAGGATCCGCGGACACACTCTTTTCCAAAATCCTTTGGGTGTGTGATTTTCTTTTCTTTTTGCGTCTGAACAGTGGATACGCTGCCATGTACACTGAATTGTTGACAGGCGCGCGTGTGTTGTTGTGTGACAGCACTGCCCAAGAAGCATTTTATTAGGACTGGCTAAAGGGGGGCTCTCTTCACTTCAGAGCAACCTGCAGCTTGTTACATGTTGGTTGAATTGTGTGTTTTTCCTCCGGATCCGATGAAGGACTGATTCTTTTCCCCTTTTGGCTTTTTTTTAACCTGCAAGAGAGGACGTGTCTGTTTTTCTGTGAAGGAAGAAGCAGATTATCGGTCCATGCTTGGCCTGTAGGCTACTACTGTTGATTTTAGTTCGCTTTCGTGCTTCAGTTGTGGGGTTGCAGCTCAGCCCAAAGCCATGGTCCACTGCGCCGGCTGCGAGAGGCCTATTCTGGACCGCTTCCTGCTCAACGTGCTGGACAGAGCCTGGCACGTCAAGTGCGTGCAGTGCTGCGAGTGCAAATGTAATTTGACAGAAAAATGTTTTTCTCGAGAGGGGAGACTGTACTGCAAAAATGATTTCTTTAGGTAAGCTCTGGGAAGGTGACAAGCAGGGTGTTTGTGGTTTATATGTCTGGGTTTGTGGCAGCAGGAAAGGGGAATAAAATAGCCTCAATACATTTAAAAAGCAGTATAACAGGCCAATACACATTTTAGAAAATATATGTATTTTTCTATTATTTCTTTAGCAAATTGTCTTAACTTAAAATAACTTTAAAATAACGTTCTTTGTCTTCCATATTATTTAAAACTTTTCAATTATAGAATAAAATTGACAAAAAATGCCAGGTCATTATTTACACCTCTTGTGCTTTCTCATACTAAAAAAATAGAAATACTAAAAGCCTATCCCATGTGTTGACTGCACACTCAAAATGTTCGCACTGTTTTCTGTTTATTCTCTGAGCCGACCTGTCCGCGCCTGCAGGCGTGAACGAGCACTTTGGAGGCGATAAGCTTTGATTAGCAGCGAGTAATTAAAAGCTTGTTAATTTGGATTCTCATGCTAAACAAGAAGAAAAGAGAGCCAGCAACATTAAACGCGTGTGCACTCGCTCACAGCGGGAGGGGGAGTGGGGGGAGGCGGTTTGTTAGGAAATCGAGGAAATCACACCTGGGCTGTGTTTCTGTCAGCCGCAGGGCCGGCCCGGTGTGTTTGCTCAGGCCGGCTGAGGAGGACGTGATAAGTGGATTTGAATAGTAAACTAGTTGAAAAGATCAAGTCCGCAGACAATGCAATCACAGACGTGCAGTCAACAAGCAGTGCACAGCGCTCAATACACATGATTCAACGCTTTATTAGAGCTGTAGCCGACTGGACCTATATTTACTGCACTGCCTTATATGTAGATCACATATAGGATAAGAGGACAGATGGTTGTGAAAATGCTTTTAGTAGAAGGAGAGGATATGTTAATAATTTTTAAGTAATAATGACAAATATTTAGCTCACGCGCAACAGCAATATCTTCCCTTAAAATGAAGTATTTATTTAATAGCGGTATTGTTATTTATAGTTAGAGACAGTACATACAATGCATTAACTAAGAATTTCACATTTAAAAAAAGTATTATTATTATTATTATAAAACATGAACCCTATCACGGCAGTGTGGATTGAGCAGTGAGATCTTTCTTAGCACAAGGTCCAAGAAATAATCTTAAATCGAAAAAAGAAAATAAATTCTCCAAAACTGTCAATGTTATAGCTTTTCTATTTCTCATATTTGATCTGGATTTATAGAGGATATATTATCTGGATGTATCTATATACTTTATGTTAAATTATTGATACAAATGGGTTGTTCTTCGACGTGGTAATATGTTTCCAAATGGTCAATTTATAAAAATAAATAAATAACGACTTTATGTGTCAAACCGGATTATAATCCCTTTATGTATGTCCTCCACATACATGTGACTTCAGTCTATAGAGTGAAGCCAGCATTCTGTGTTAAAGGTCCGTCTCTATTCTGCTAAATACGGATGTTCCCTGTCCAACCTGCTCGTGCGATCACATAATTATTTCGGAATGTATTTATGTAAAATATGTCTTTAACATTATACAATGAAACGACCCTGCCTCTCTTTCCGCAGAAGGTTCGGCACCAAGTGCGGCGGCTGCTCGCAGGGAATTTCTCCCAACGACCTGGTGCGGAGGGCCCGCAGCAAAGTGTTCCACCTCAACTGCTTCACCTGCATGATGTGCAACAAGCAGCTGTCCACCGGAGAGGAGCTCTACATCATAGACGAGAACAAATTCGTTTGCAAAGAAGATTACCTAAACAACAGCAGTGTAAAAGACGCCAGCCTCCTCTCAGGTGTGTGTTAATGTGTGTGTAAATGGTGATAGTTGTGATGGGTCCTGCCCCGCAGAGACAGCAAAAATCATTGTTCACATTTGTGTTTTACTCTAGTCTTTTAGTTTCTTTACACCAGTAAAAATAACTCATTTAAAACTCTAATATTACACTACATTAGTAATAGGGTTGGTGTTCCATAAAGCTGTCGGTCAGGATTTGTATTGCGTACATGTTCAAGGAGAACGTCTTGTTGGTTGCTTTTAGTTTGTAAACAATGTATTTATCCAAGCCTTTTATTTTTCTCTGCACCAGTAAAAACTCGTTATTTTAGCCTCCGATATTACATTACATGAGTTTTATAGATGTGTGTTCCATAATATGTGTGCAGGATTTGTATTGCTTTAATGTTTACTTAATATTCAAGGAGAAAGTCTCACGAGTTGCTTATAGTTTGTAAAATAACGTTACATTTTCTTAAAACTCAAAATGAAATGACACATTGAGAAATATTCAGATATTCATTCATCTTCAGCTACCTCTAAATCACACACGTGTCATTGCATTCAGTATACATTTGATTTACGACCTGTTTTGATTTACTTCCGGTTATTCTAACATTCATCTTATTGTGTTTAGTAACGGCGTGTAGCGACCCCAGTTTATCACCGGACTCTCAGGACCAGCTGCAGGACGACGTGGTTCTGAAGGACACGGAGATAGCCGCCCTGTCCGACAAAGAGACAGTCAACAACGAGAATGACGACCAGAACCTGGGGGGGAAGCGGCGCGGCCCCCGCACCACCATCAAGGCCAAACAGCTGGAGACCCTGAAGGCGGCGTTCGCTGCCACCCCCAAACCCACCCGGCACATCAGGGAGCAGCTAGCCCAGGAGACCGGGCTCAACATGCGGGTCATCCAGGTGAGCTGCTCCCCATTACGCGCACTAGATCAGACTTCATTAAGCACCGGATAAAGATAGCCCGTTGTTATTTATTAGCAAATGGAGCAGTTTATCCAACCCCAACAAAAATCATATAAAGCTAACCATCCGCACGACTTTAATAGATTAAATAATAAATCACAAGATAAAATAGAATAAAATAAACCTTTAGAATATTAGATGAAACTGTATCGTGGTATAGTTCAAATGGCTACATCCAACAAGAAAGTGCATTACGGTGCCGATGAGTTTACAGTATGCGAAGGTTGTTATAAATGTTGTATAAATATGAAGTATATACATAAGGAACGAAAAATGGGCTGGCTAGTCCGATTTACGGATACGGTGCAGGGTTGTAGGCAGTTGAAAACAGTTGTTATAATGTGTGCACAAAGTGAATAAAATAGAATAATACAAACCATTATTAATCCCCGTAGAGAAATCCAGGTATCATAGCAATAGCAGAAATACGAGTTCACACAAGGAGGATTAGAATAAAAAAACTAAACATCTAAGATATAGTATAAAATAGGAACTTGTTCACATATTTGAATAATTGTGAATCTGTTGAATGTGAAATCCAAGTGCAAATCATTCAAATTCTTACGATATTGATCTTCTGATTGTGTCTGAAATGTGATGGACATAATATCCAAGGGACACCCACAGGTGGAGGAGGTGGGCTTTCTCTGTTATAGGGTGTTACGCACCCATTAAAAGGTGTGATGTAACAGCTTATATTTTATGGAAAATGTCCCTGCCAAGCTGCCAGACTGTCATGACCACGCAGGCCTCATCCCACCAGAGAGCCCCCCCACCCCCACCCTCCTCTCCCCCACCCCCTCCGCCACATCCTTCACCCCTCTTTAGAAGGAGGCCCCCTTTTTGCCTTCGCATATAATTCATTAAACCACAGATTGGCCGAGGACGAGGTTGATTTGGAAACGGGTAATTTATATGGGTATTTTTGATTCTTGGCGCTGGTGACCGCGCAAAGTCGCCAACTGGCGCCGGGCTGCTGGGAGTCCTGGCACCGCGCTCCCAGCACGCTTTGCGGCCACATTTAGCCATGCTGCGAGCATCTCCAGCCAAGTGGAAGACAGAAATCTGTTTCAAGGGTCTTCAGGTGGTCTCCTCACAACTCTGGATTACAGCAGGGCCAGAGGGTTTATCAATACAATTATTTTTAATATTATTATTTGTATTTAATATTATTATTACAGCTGCTGTTGTTAAAATTATTATCAATTTTGTATGAGGGAGTATTTTGTCTTTTTCTTTGTTAACAAGAACGGCTAAATCGGTTTTTATAACATCTCATATCCATGCGCCAAAAAATGTACACGTGGTAAAACGTACTTCCACATATTCTAGTTTACCAAGGTTATTATTTTTCATAACGTGAATAAGGGTGAGGGCTAGCAGATTAATAGTAAAAGTGGCAAGTAAGGCTATCTAATATGTATGAGCAGAAGGGGGGAAAGGAAGCCGGCCTATAGATTAGGAAATGATAACCTCCAAGAGCCCGGTAATATATCGGTAACAACCCTCATATTAAGTATTAATTGGAGATTTTAAGCCCCCGCTGCTGCAGCCTGAGCCGGAGTAAATGGAGGGTTAAAAGATCATTAGGGAGGTTACATGTGACTCCCGCTCCTGTAACCGTAATTGGGCGCAGTTCTCTCACCGCAGAGCCTCGCGGATTTACCGCGCCGGCTCATCACGCACGCCGCAAAACACACAGTCATCCCGGTTATTGACTGTCATGAGAAGCCGCTGGGTGCAGGTGCCAAGGTAAACATGACACCTAATTACACTTTCGTGTGCACGGCAGGGAATTAACACAGTGGGCTTTATTTGCAGATTCCAAAACAAAATCCACAACGTGCACATTTTTTGTGTTTACATTTTCTTTATGCGGCCCTCAGCCACGTCCTCCATCACCTCCATATCACCCTCCTCCCATCTCACACGCAATATTGACGTGCAATCAAAATGGCGTAAGATGACTTTTGCATGTTTGCTGAGACGAAATGTTTGTGTGTGTCTAGGTCTGGTTCCAGAACCGACGTTCCAAAGAGAGGCGCATGAAGCAGCTGAGTGCGCTGGGTGCGCGGAGGCACGCGTTTTTCCGCAGCCCGAGGCGGATGAGGACGCTGGTGGACCGGTTGGAGCCCGGGGAGCTCATCCCCAACGGGCCCTTCTCCTACTACGGAGGTATGCTAGTATTTCATTTTTTGCCAATGCTTTTGTATTCTGTATTTATCCAAAGTTAGATTATTCATGAAATATAATTGTATTTGATTGTAAAATAATGTTTAGTATGATTCTTCTATTTTAATCAAATTTTATTTAACATGTTGTTCAAAATATGTTTCCTATTTTAATTATATCATGCTGTTATGATTACAGATGCAAATGTTTTATTGTAATATGCAGTTTATATTGTTGGCAATGATAATCTAAAGTCTCTCAGAAGAAAAAGACAATAAATGGTGCAAGGGAGTCAAATGTGCAACATGCAGGAAATCAGTACACTGTATACATACATGTGAAATAGAATGAAATTAAACAATATGAAGTTCAATATTTTTCATTTGAATACAATACTGTTTATTGTAATAATATATAAATGACATGTATGGACTGGACAGCACAAGGACCCATTTTATCCGACCCTTTTTTAACTCTATAATACCCTGAGACCTTAAAGGAATACAGTTGATAGTCTACCATGATGTGTCTTTTCACAAGAATGTAAATGTGAATTTAGTAAAAAAATTACATTAACTTGTAAACAAACAAATATATAAAATGCAGCAAGTTTGGAAAGGCCACAATAAGGATCTTATCATGTTATTATTTTCTAGAAAACAGTTTTGGTGTATTTTTCAGTTTGGGAAAGCTCGTCCGGAAGCTTTTGGTCATCACTGAGTTTCTATCTAAGTAATATGATACCACACTTCCTTCACAAGCCCTGAAATGTCTGTGAAATATCTGATCTTCTTCAGAGAATTTCATTTGTGCTCGGGCCTTTGTTATTTCTGCTGAAGCAAAAAGTCTTATAATATTCTGCACAATTAAAAAGAAATTGGTCTCAGTAGGTGGAATCGCTGAAGAAATGGCCCCCATTTTAATTAATTGTGTGGCCACGTTGTTCTCCCCACCCAATTGCAGTTTTGATTTAAGTGTAGCGTGCCCTGTGACTAATGTAGTACGACGAGGGTCTGCCTCCCTCTCTATACAAAAATCAAGCCACGTACATTGGAAGCATTCCTCAATGTCTCTGGAGTTCTTTCTGCATTGTTCTCCGAGCTAACTTTCCCATCTTCTCTTGGATCTGCAGATTATCAAAGCGAGTACTACGGTCCGACAGGGAACTACGACTTCTTCCCTCAGGGGCCTCCGTCGTCGCAAGCCCAGACCCCGGTCGATCTCCCCTTCGTGCCCTCC
Organism: Harpagifer antarcticus; assembly: GCA_902827135.1. Taxonomy (NCBI): domain Eukaryota; kingdom Metazoa; phylum Chordata; class Actinopteri; order Perciformes; family Harpagiferidae; genus Harpagifer; species Harpagifer antarcticus. The sequence continues at coordinate 2,424,939 of CADEHL010001074.1, forward strand.
TCAGGCCCCACCGGGACCCCCCTCGGAGGTATGGACCACCCCCTGCCGGGCCACCACCCCTCCAGCGAGGTGCAGCGTTTCTCCGATATAATGTCCCACCATCCGGGGGATTCTCCCAGCCCAGAACCAGGCCTCCCGGGACCCATGCACGGCCTCTCCTCCGATGTGTTCGGCCCCAGTCCGCCCTTTACCTCACTGTCCCTGAACGGCAGCGGATACAACAACCACCTGTCCCATGCACCCTCGGAAATGAACGAAGGCACTGTGTGGTAGCTCTCTGAGAGCCTGGACTCTACTGATGAGAGGAACAGGTCCTCGTGAGGTTTGGTGGTGATGGGGGCTGGGGTCGAGAACATGGAAATGGATATTGACAGGGTTAGGGCAACGCCATTGAATCATTTTTATTTTCGTTTCATATTTATTTATTTATTTTCCCTCTGGATTTGTTGTTGTTTTTTGTGGGGAGAGCGTATCTGGCATAATGCTTAAAAACATTGTCTTCATTATTGTGTTTGGGTGTTTGAATTGCTTCCTGAACTCCCCAAGCTGCATCCAAAAAAAAAAAGGGTGAGACTGCTGAACTGCCCCCCATTCAACCCCTCCTTTGTTTGGACCCCCGTCACCCCTCCTGACTCATGTCAGTCGCTCCCTAACACTCACCGGTGGGGTAAAAACAAGCCTTTGGAAATGTCCTATGGTACGCCCTGAACAGGAAAACATCATTAGCTACTGTCAAAGACCTGAATGGCTTTGCAGAGAGAGAATAAGGCCGGGCGGTGATGGTGTGCTGACCGGGCTCCAAGCTGAGCTGCGTTCACACTCTGTTCGAGGTACGACTTTTGTCCCTTGTATTTATTCAGAAGCTCCTCAGACCTCTTTGCCTCTCAAGGCTCTGCCATATTGACACTTAAACTTTTTGACACAATGTTTCCGGAGGCCAGAGGAAATGACAATTGTTCCTCCATGTGGACCATTTTCTTTCGTTTTTTTTTTTCAGTATGTCCACCAAATCTGAAGAAGGCCGCCTTCAAAAGGCAAACAGTGAAAACCCTCTATGGATTGCAAACCCTTTATTTAAAATGGAAGTGAACTTGAAATGTCGAAATGAAGTCTACCTTCTAAAAATCTTTTACCGGGGTTCTAAACGGGACTTAGAACAGTCAACTGTTTACGTGATCTATTAAATTCAGGAGTCCAGAAGTATCGAAAACCATGTTTTAGAACCTCTTGATCCATATAAAATTGTTCCAAGCAACCAACCAAACTTTTGTATTGATTTCATTTATATTGTATGGAGATAAAAACATATTTGCTGGGGTTGTGATTCACTGTGCTAGTTTGTACAAGATGTTGTTTACAAAAAAGATTAAAATATCAATAAAAACAAACAAGTAGACATTTGCCAAATAAAATAGCACAAATACTGTTAAAGTGTGCTTTGCACCATCATTTGCAGAACGTGTTGAGACAAAATGTAAGTGTTAAAAGAAGCAATTGACTTCTTACTTTTTAGTCTGAAGATACATTCATAAAATTGTTAATATAACATACTTAGACAGGTTTTATTTTTGTCCAAACTATTTAAAACTGACGGTCAAATATGCGGCTAGTAGCTGCTACATCTCTTTGAATATCAGCCCTAATGGGATGTCTTTTATTGTTCAAATAAACCTAAGCTTATGTGACCTCCAGTGCATATTAGACCATTCACTGTATAAATACAACATGTTGACAAAAATGTGTTTCTAATAAAACTAAAAAATATACATATACATTTTTTCAACACATTTTCTTTGGAGTGGCTATCTGACAGCGGTCTTACTGTACAGTGTATTAATGATCACTCCGGTGTCACTCCTCTCGTGATGAGTGCTTTTTGTCTAACCGTCTGATTTCCCATTAACTCAGAATGTGAAATAATTGGCCTTTGCCGACATGGTGACAGGTAAACAATTCAGATGAATGGTTATTGAAAACATTGAGTGAGGGATGAAGAGACAGAAAGAAGAGGCTGAATGAGAACGCAGAGCTGGAGAAACGTAATGTTAAACAACGATTCATAGACAAATACAATGAGGGTTCGACCAACAGAAAAGTGTTCTGCTGATTTCACTTTCATAAGTCTTTATGTGGACTGTCTTGCTGACACAAGGGGGAGCGAAATCACAATTTACACCGCCTCTATCCCCACCACTTTGGCTGCGGCCTCGGATTCTTCTGTTGAGTTACTTGCGGTCGTACACTAATCATAAGCAGTTAGCTGTGCAACTGTGAAGGACAATGATGAGATTGGCGTGACGGCGCCTCTGCTGCTTGTCTTGCGTTTGTTAGGCTGCTCCTACATGATTATTCCCGGCAGCTTACTGTTCTTGCGGTGCAGTCTGACGGCTGGGAGGGACTTTTCCAACTTATTTCGGTGAACATAGCAGTAATGATAATCAAGATGATAATCAATAATTCTGAGTTAACCAAACACTGAGGCTTGATCTTTTTCAGGAAGGATGAAAATAGGGCTCACGCGGGCGGTGGGATGAATCTGAGGGAGCCTTTATCTTCCAAACCGTGCATGTGCAGTTAGGACCATATGCAATCCTAGTTTTCTCCCCCTGCCCCTAGAAAGTAATCCACCATGAATTAATCATGGTCTTGAGAGTTAACCAAGCTTGGGGATGTGGGGAAGAAGGTGGGGGTGGAGGGTCTGTGGGACGATATAGGTCTCTGTTGAGCCCCTGGGCTTAGCCCCCCCTGTGGTAACACCATGCACCGGCAACTAACCGCCCCCGGGGCCACGGCTCTTTAAATTTAAATCTCCTATTGATCGCTGATCAGCTGTTGGAGCAAACTGACCTTGTAGTCTTACGCTGGAAAAATAAAGAAAGCCTTAACAGCATCGAAGGGGTTTTAAATGACATTTGAAATCCCTGAGTCAGGACGTTTGAATGGCCCACACACCCACAGGGATCTAAAATAAATGTTCTGTACGTGCCTGTGATGATAGGGAGCGACTGGGAGACAAATGATTGAGGGGGAGGGGTACAAAACGGTGCTTTAGGGGGCCAAAATATTGAGCCAATAGGAAGATGATGGCCAGCAGGCGAACACTCAGACACTGAGAAAGGCGCCTCTCCATATGAGAGCGTTTGGCTGTTGGTTTAAAATGCAGAGTGGCTCAGCTGGAAGTGCACCCTCTCCTCGGTGCGAACGCAGAGTAAGCACACAAACACATGGCACCAGTCCTCTCCGCAAACAAACAACACATGTTGGGGGAAGCCGATCTCTTGGCCAGGAAGCAGAAACGCTGTTAATCAATGGAGCACATTTCCCTGGCTCAACACTCAGAGATCTCTCTCACTATTCTTTGTTTTACTTCCCGCCCCAGAAGGAGATGTTAACTCATAGGACCAGTTATTTTACAATTTAAGAATTGTACAAGGGCCTTTTCTTAAAAACAATGGCTTGGTACCTATAATTGAAGGGGAATTAACCCGCTATAAGCATCCACACCCAAATAGAAGGCATTTCTTTTTTCTTTATGGAATTAGGGTTAGGGTTAGGGTTAGGGTTAGGGTTAACCCAAACAACAGATAGAATGTAAGAAAATGCTAGATTCAGCATACACAATAGCCACTTTATGTATGTTTTTATATTGTACAGTATACTCCCCTGTTGCTAATGCTTTACACTCCCCAGGAGCACTCCCCTCGACATGATCTCACTATCCTCAATGGTATGCCTTCATCAAATCGAATGAAACATTGAAAAACAACAGATAAGAAGTGTGCAATGTCCCACAAAACAGTAAGGTACAGAGGTCAACCTAAAGCAACGCTGCTCATTCAAAGCAAGACCAAAATGTGCACTGGTTATCAGAAATCAGGAGGTACTCCATTAAGATGGCGTTTGGGGGATAAGTTTGGAACACGCATTTCTACTTTTGTTCCTTTAGCCTTCCTTATGAAGTTAGATACACGTATAGGGTGAGAAATTACAACCAAACACATTAATCATGTCAAACACTAAAAGCTCCACTCCAATATACAGCTGCCCATTTATTTAGTACACATGGCCTAAACTTATGCATTCTAATACAACAATACAGAAGTTAGAATGTTGAGTTTTTGTTGAATCTTACCAAATTCTACCCTCTGCTCATTTCGGGGAGGTAGTTTGTAGTGCAGATTACGCATTATTCTGATAGGTGACTCCAATTTTTTAAATAATTGTTTTTCTTTCTGGCCAGTTTGTATTAGAGAGATATATTTGAAAGGTTAAGATAGAAGGGATGACACCACTAAAGGCCGGATTTGAACCGTACGCCACAGCAAGGACTGAGCCCCAGCTCTACCAAGTGAGCTATGTGGTGACCCGTGTTGCAAATATTTTGGCAATAGCGTTTTTACGAGTGAATTTAGGCTGAATAACAGAATCACCCCTAATGCAACCCAGCCGTACCTGTACACACTCTAAAAACAGATGCCTTGGCTCAACAAAGAAAATCAACGCAACAGTTTGCATCGATGTTTATTGAGTTTAGACAACTTCTAACGAAATTGTCTTAAAGCAACAAAGTTATTTGAGTTAGGGGAGAAGGCTTTTCCTCTACAATCAGAGGTGTTTTTAATTACCACTTACTTAATAATTGGTATTATAAACACAAGTTTTGAAGTTGATTACTCAAAAGATTAAGTTGTTCTGACTAGTTTTACCACATAATTTAAAAATGATTTTAAGTTGTATGTACTTAATTACCATCATTCGGGATACAAGTTTTTAGGTTGATTACTCCAAAAATTAAGTTGTTCCAACTTGTTTTACCGTATGATTTTAAAGGAATTTTAAGTTGCATGTACTTAATTACCATCATTGTGAACCCACGTTTTTAGGCTGACAACCATTTATAAATTAAGTTGCTCCAAATATATTGTATTCAATAGTTTTTTTTCTTAGCTTTTTCATGTTTTTGCCTTTAAAGAAATTAATTGATTCCACAACAAAAATATTAGGCAATTCACTTTTTAATTTGAACTGCAGTTGTTTATCTCAACACATGATGTTTCAATCAGGAGAGACTTCCTTTAGTTTGAACATTTATTGACACATGCCATATGATAAGGTGCATGAACACCTGACATCACAGCTGACTGCAGGAGAGAGGAGAACCATTTCATAGTTTGGCTGCAGCACGTTGATTGGCTGCTGGAGAATGAGGTGAAATGTAATAGGTTAAAGAGAACGCCTGTGATGAGCTGATTATATGCAGCTGCGGAGTGAATGTATGTACACCCAGTCTTCCTGAAAGAACTTGCGCTGAGCTTCATTTCAATCTTGAAAAAAAAGATAAATAACACAAGTTGAAATTGCCCCACAAATAATAAATAAACACATTAGCCATATTACCATGGGACATGGGACACAGCAAATACATGCTGCCATCACAACGAAGTTAGAGGCCTTTGCATATTTAAAACCAGGGCCAAATATGTAAAAAAAAATTAAAACTACAGAAACAAACTCTCAATGGCCGCCAGTCTGCAGATCACACACATCCATTTTACAAAAGATGTAACAAAGATGTTTAAACTGCCGACAGTCATTATTTCAAACAGTATGAACACATTTAACGCAGAATGCTCATTCATTTGTTTCCCTGGACCACGGTGGTTGCCATCGTATGGTCAGACCCTGGGTGGACCGGTCACTGATGAAGGCGATATTCATGTCCTTTTGAAGCACATTAAATAACAGGTTAGCGCATCAGAGATAATGAATTAGGTAATTGCATACTTTTCAAACTGTCACTCTTAGCGAATTCAGAGCCATTATTACCAGCTCTGCTAAAGCAACGCTGGTATTGTTTTCATCTATTGAGTCTGCTTGTGTGTGTCGTCATGGCAATGTGGTCCTGAAGACACACAGAGGTGCTTTTGAGTACTTTGCCTAGTGTTTCAATGCATGTGGACAGATTTTGTCAATCACAACCGTGCAAGTTTTAATGTACCTTCTCATCTGTTTAGCAGGTTCCATACGATATGTGAACTGGAGCAGAAGAGCAGAAGCCACTTTTCAAATGTTACACAATCCTTTTCCCATGCCATTGCTCTCAACACCTATCCATGCTGAACGTTGCTAAGATATTATTGATTGGGGTGTGGCCAAAAGTGCAATATGCTTCAGAATGTAACTGACAGAGAGCGTAGCTTTTGTCCTGTGTTTTTACACTGTGCCCGTGGATTTTATTTTATTTCAAGATTTGTAATTACGTCGCTAAACTCCTTGAAAAGGACCTCTTCCTTTTCTCCAAGGTACACGACAAGGCAGCGGATGGCTATAGTTCTCTGCGTACTTCAATTGCATTGTGCTATTTTTGAAAAGGAAAAAAATAGAAATGACCTAAATGAATATATTCTGAATGGGAGACTGGCAACAACTTGCATTTCAATGACAACTCTAAATAAGGATCCTACCTCAAGAAGCATGTCCTTGATCTGCTTCACCGAGATTCATTTTTAATAAAAAGCGATATCACAATGGTATCAAAGTATTTTTACTCTCACAGTAGCCTCTACCACTTTGTATCCTCTGACAGAACTATTCACAGTTCAAAGGCTGCTAATTTTGGTCAAACAGCAATCTGCCGATACGGTGCAACTACAAGGCTATCTACTGTATTTGAATGACAAAAGATGACACTCACCTTAAAATGTCCTTTGTATATTTCTATTTGTCTTAACTGTGGGAAATTGTCCAGGAATGTTAAGTGGGAGTGGACTTGAAATCCTTAACTCAAGGTGCAAGGCAAGGCAAGTTTATTTATATAGCACTTTTCAACACAAGGCAATTCAAAGTGCTTTACAAAAAATGAAAGTCATTAAGAAAATGGCATTTAAAATCAGTCATTAAAAAGAAAAGCTAATAAAATAAACATTAAAAGAAGAAATACATGAATAAAAGTTACAGTGCAGTCTAAGATATGAATAGTTCAGCGACAGCGACAAAAAGAAAAGTCTTCAGCCTGGATTTAAAAGTAGTCAGAGTTGCAGCGGACCTGCAGGTTTCTGGGAGTTTGTTCCAGATATTTGGAGCATAATAACTGAACGCTGCTTCTCCATGTTTAGTTCTGACTCTGGGGACAGAAAGCTGACCAGTCCCTGAAGACCTGAGAGATCTGGATGGCTCATAATTTAGCAGGAGGTCAGAAATGTATTTTGGGCCTAAACCATTCAAAGCTTTATAAACCAGCAGCAGTATTTTGAAATATATTCTTTGACACACAGGAAGCCAGTGTAAAGACTTCAGAACAGGAGTGATGTGATCCACTTTCTTAGTGTTAGTGAGGACTCGAGCAGCGGCGTTCTGAATCAGCTGCAGCTTCCTAATAGATGTTTTAGTGAGACCTGTGAAGACACCATTGCAGTAGTCGAGTCTACTGAAGATAAAAGCATGGACACGTTTTTCCAAATCCTGCTGCGACATTAGTCTTTTAATCCTAGATATGTTCTTTAGGTGATAGTAGGCTGATTTAGTAACTGTTTTAATGTGGCTGTTGAAACTCAGGTCAGAGTCCATGACTACACCTAGATTTCTGGCTTTATCTGTTGTTTTGAACATTGCAGACTGAAGCTCAGCGCTAACTTTTATACGTTCTGCCTTGGCTCCAAAACCATTACCTCAGTCTTATCTTTGTTTAATTGGAGAAAGTTCTGACACATCCAGTCATTGATTTGTTCAATGCACTTACTCAGTGTTTGAATTGGAGCATAGTCTCCTGGTGAAATTGTTACGTAAATTTGTGTGTCATCTGCATAGCTATGGTAACTTATTTTGTTGTTTTTCATTATCTGAAGAACAATTAAGTTATCAAGCCAATTGCATTACTTACTACAATTTGAATTTAGTTTTAAGTCAATTAACGCAAAAATCAGAGTTCAAATTACACACAATATTAAGTTGATGTAATTACCAACATTATTACGTCAACACAACTTATAAACTAATGTTTGAAACATAAAATGTTTATCTAAATCAATTAACTCACATTTTTATCTTGCAACCATGCATTTAATTAAGTGGAGGTGAAAGGTCGCCTGAATTTGTTTTTAGAGTGCAGTGGCTGGAAGATATATGCAGCTCCAATAGAAACAAGATGTGCTCATTTCTGTGGAACACACACAGGGACATCAAGCCCAAACGCTCGGTAATTATCCAAATAGAAAGATTCAAATTGACTAAATACTGAACTTGAAGCCAAAGGGTCATCCAGCTCTTAACCCTGACCTCGCCTGACCCAGGGTTGTCTCAACATCCCCTCCACCCCCTGTGTGGTGTCCGTAGTTCAGAGGGGAAGCCCTGCACACTAACCTATGCTATGCTGTAAGAAAATACAATGTTAAGATAACAATATTAAGACATCATGCCTTTGATATTGACTCAACTACAATCAAGATATACTAACATACAGTAGCTACTCAGCTAGTAGTTAACCTCCCTAGTATACTCAAAGAAAGACACTTGACATAAAAAGAAAAAGGCATTCAATTGTAAACATAAGGCTGAAAGTAAGGTACAAGAATAAGAACAATGTATAAGATAGATAAACAAAATGTAATACTATACAGTCGAATAAATACGGTATACTGTAAAATACCGTAAAATGCAATATATATATTAATAATAAATATGTGGTATATAGTGCTTGGTATATCCAATTCAGTTGACATTATAGTGATTTCAACAATTTGACTGTTAACAAAAAATGTATTCAAATTAATAATGTTGATAAATATTAGCAATGCTTGATTCATGTTTGTTTTAATAGAATTGTGGAGTAAGAAATAATTAGTTTATAAAGTAAATATTTAATAATAGCTGATAATAATGACATTCTGATGTAAGTAGTAAACTATTAATTACCACTTTATTATTAAAGTGTAATATACTTTATATTGGTAAATGATTACACAATGATTTTTTAAATCTTCTCATGTATGGATAGATGGAGCAGAAACCATTTATTACATTTTGAAAAATAAATAAATAACATATATATTTAAATAATGTTTAAGTTTACAAAGTATTCATTACACCTAAAAAAACATGACATATCCATCTAAATTCATGTTTAAGGATGCTTTACAAAGTATCAAGCTTCAACAAAATAATCTCCATCTAAATATTGTTAATGATATTTAATCAATTAAGTATTATTTAGTATTACCCAATTATTTACTATCCATCTAAATAATGTTTATTCATGCTTTACTAAATATGTTTCTTTTAACCTTTAACAAAGTATTACAAATATCTTTCTTTCATTATGTGTATTAATGTTTCACAAACCATTTGGTATTTTAAACAAATACTTAATATAGTTTATGAATGAACATATCCAACAATTAACTTTTAAAATAAAGTATAGCATCACTAATTAGCAGTGAATTTGAATCATTTAATGGTTTGTTGACAGTAAAATAACTTAAGTTCTATTAACTTTAAATTACCCTATTTGTAATGATGCCTAAATAAAGCACAACACATATTGAGCTTATTTCTTCTTTAGTGTTGCTTGCTCTGAGAAAATGTGCATAAATGTACCTCTAATTTGCTATTCCGAATAAGTTCCGAATGTTTTGCTTATAATTGGTATGTAACCCATTGTCGTGGAATTTACATAAAGAAATTGCCCATGTAACAAAGTGTTCACCCAGGGAGGAAAGTATGGTCGTTTAGCAAAGTGGAAAGTACTAATTTCCCCCTGGAGGATGTGCTGATGGTATATGAGGTCTGCAGGTTGGCCTGATTAGCACAGAGCATGGAGTGTGTCTACACCATCTGACCCACGGACTGATATTCATTTGTCATTCACATATTGGGGACCAACTGCTGTGTTTTTGCTCAGGGCAAGGGTTTTCTCGATGAGTTGTTTGTGTATGATTGCACTGGCAATTTCCCCTTGTGATATTACAGGGAATACATACTTAAGCGCAAAATCTGTTTGGAATTCACTCGGTTGGAGATTGGGTTGTTTTAATGATGTTTGAATGCATTTTGTCTGAAAAGGCTCTTTGTCCATTCTGTAGTCCCAAGAATACAACTACACTTTCTGCACACTGTAGTCTCCACTATACCTAGTCTCAGTCACTACTCTCTTCCCAGATCAAAGGCATTCACTCTGTTCCTGTTCATTCATGCCAACTACAAACTTTCAGGTCTGCTTTTTGGTGGATTGTTGATTTAAAAAGAGGCAATTTAAATGGAAAGTTACTGTGAACCATTATGGTTCGACACATGAAGACAACCTCTTATTTGATGATGCTACGAATGTTGTGACAAACTGTGGCGCATTGAATAAAGCAGAGAGAGACAGATTCTTGAGCTGTTTGCTCACCGCTAGATCAGACGCAGGGCCTTTTTGTAAATATAGCTAGTTAGTTTTGGTGGTTGGTATGGTAATGGTCACCTTCCATTATTGTGTGTTTGTCTTGATACAGCTGTAATCTCATCAGTTGCACGTGTAAAGGTTTGTGGCAATAAAGGACACATTGGTTATAATTTCAACTTCGACCACAGCGCTCAGCAACAATTTTCAGTTGCCGTCTAGCTCAGCGCCTCTTTCTGTTTTATCGCTGGTCATTTGATGGCAGCTTTAGGGAAAGGGTATACATGTTCTGAGCATCACAACAACATGCAGCAACATTTAGAGATACAATGGTTGCTTGTTAAAAGTCAAATTGTCAATGACCAAGGTACAGTTGTTAAGACACATGCACACATCACTTGTATATGTTGTTGCTCCTTCAGTCTCTCTAAATCTCTTCACCACTTTCTTATGCCCAAGCTACCTTCTCGCCATATCCCATCCATCTACAAGAAGCGTCCCGACTATCCCTCCTTTTCCCATCACCTGACTTCCCTGCGGACAATTACCGGCCTTTGTCCACAGACTTCTTGCCAGTTCCTCATATTGGCCATCTTACCTTCTAGCTTTTCCAACCTGTTCTCTGGTTGCGGAAACCTGAAACCTGGATTCAGTCACCTGCCGGTTTGAACCTCTACCTTGGATTTCCTTGTCTCCCCCTTGTCTGAAGCTTCCTGTTATTTAGCAAGGATAATCTTTTTTTCTGCAACCAATGGAAGATGCATGCAGGTTGCTGCTATGCACCTATTTGTGTATTGAACCTCCACTTGAGGATGGATTTTCCAATGGTTTTGCCACCGACAGTCCTTTTTCTACTGCAACCTGTAACCTGGTGTTCCCATCACCTGAACTTTTTTAATGTACTGTATGAGTCTTGGGAACTACATATTTACTTATTCTTTCAGTGTGTTTATGAACAAGTTGCTTGATCATTTTGGTATTTGTCAGTTGCCCCTGTTTGAGGTCCTTTGTTCGCTCATAACCCAGTTGAATTTTGAATTAGCTTCTTGCAATATTGGGCAGTGTTGACTTTGGTTCAGCTGATTTGCCAAATGGCCTCTCCTCACTTATTAGAGCCTGACTAACCTTAACCTTGGTCTTCTAGGGTTCTTGAACAAACATCCTTCATTATACTGTAGTTATACGATATTACAGTAGCGGTTGTATCCGTTTATACGGATGCAAAGGGAACATGGTTGACACTGTTGTGATTGTTGTCCTTTTTGTGATGTGACAACATGTCACCTTGACTATTCACAATCAATTACACTTCAATCCACTTTAGAAAGTGCCTGGAATTGGCTTTTTCTACCACCTACTGAGCAGATCCATGAATTCATTTTAAAAGTGGGCAAAACAACAATCAAGTAAAATAGGAATCCATGACTTTAAGAAGCTTTGTGTTTGGGACTTTACAATGCTTAACTTTAGACACAACAAATATATATCAGTTAACGCTTACACTCTCGTTTTAAGAACTGTTCACTGCTCAAAGCGCCTCCTGGGCAAATGTTTTTCTGTTATTTACTGCCAGCTTACCATTTTCTACTGTAGCATTATCTGTGTGTGTTTGAGCAAGTGGCTAAATGCACCACTGTAGAAAGCCCTTATCACCTAAGCACATTGTAACTTCAGCTCCAGGTGTTCGCTGCCATGTTACTGTACCCAGCGCACATGGCCATGTTGCTAATTAAAGCAATCCCATGCTTATCCTGAGAGGAAAATACGTGGATTAGAGGGAGATTTGCAACTCAAACCTGAGACATGCCTAATCAATTTAAATCCATTAGACAATTAATTCACTTTGGTGGAGGGTGGATATTGCACATGCACTAATCTGGCCTCTAAGTTGTCACTGTGTGTACTGATGAGTATTGAGTGCTCTGTGTACATATACAGTTCTGAGAGTGTGCAAGCAACCCCGCGCAGAGGAAGGAATAAATAATTATGTTACTTGTTTGAGCGTCAGGTCAACATGCTTATGTTTTGAGTCAGCTAACGTTAATGAATGTTAAGGCTTGGGTTAGCATGTAAGCAAGTGGTAGCTACATCTGTGCTAACAATGCTAATTGTAGCCTCCAAGTTAAAACGTAATAGAGAAGTGTTAAGCATTAAGTTGGATAATACTGTAAAATAAGGTCATCCTTGCAAGTTAGAGAGATATTTTATTAGGTAGGTAACTTTATGCATTGCTAAGGTTAATTTAAATTTGCTATGATCGATTATGTAGACAAGCTAACTTCAAAGTAGTGTTGAAGACCGGCGTAGTGTATGTGAAATCAACCTCACAATAAGATGTGTGTATATTACAATTATTAATGTCATATTTCAAGATGATTACTTAGATATTACAATATGGTTGGTTGAGCTGGAGTTCATTATTGAGCTTACACGTTAACGTCACAGTCCAACCCAGTCTCACGGCATTTCGTGTTATAGTCATGACATCTAATCTATTGATTCGTGTTCACCAACACTATTTCCCCCTTTTTTTCGTGTCACACAGAACAATTTTAAAATCAATGTATTTCTATTGGTAGTATGTTTCGTGCCTGCAGCACGTCTTTTTGTCCGGTCGGGTCTTGGAAGACCGGAAGCTGTGTGGTTCATAAAAATGTTCTTTATAGTCTATGGTTCTTACTCAATATCAAGCCACGATTATTGTTTTTAATTTTAGATTGTATAATGACGGACTTTTTTTGCCGTCCGCGAGGAAAATAAATGGGGCTCAGAGCCTCAGAATACTGAAATCTGTATATATTTTTTTTTTAATTCCTTCTAATTTCTTATTCTTTTCTAAATAACACACTGTTATTTACCCAACAATAACACACAATTATCCTTGTTTTTATTTATTTGTTTAATTCCATAATCTCGGGCTTTTTTGGCATCCGTCAGGAACTGAATTTCAAAATAAAATAACCGGAAACAGTTACACAGCCACTGAACTGATTTCCCAAGATCCTCAGCTATGGTTTAAGCTCGGTGTTAGCCGCAATGCGCGTTGGGATATGGTGTTTATGCGATATGAAATCCAAAAAAACATACAAAAAAAATAAATAATACTTTAATCCGAATGTGCTTGCTTTTCTCTTTGGAAGTCATCACATAACGGCATTGTAATACACGGTTCGGCTGCATTAAATATTACACATCTGCTGTAGTTCTTTATTTATAGAGCCCTGATTAAAAGACTTCTAGACAAACAGGAAGAACTGCCGCCGAAACTGAATATGTGATGTGGATCATAAATATATCAGCAATTAAACAACATCTTCAATTTCTCTTCACACAATACATCTCCTTGCAGTATCAACATTAATTCGGCTGACTTTTAAATTTTATCCAATTGGTAGTTATATTTACACCATAACGGTGCACAGCTGATATAAAAGGACTTGTGGTTTTTAAAGATATTACTGATTTTCTTTGAATATAAGAATGTAAATATTGAGTCTGAAATAATAGTCAGGGATTTGGGTGATGGGAGACACATCTATAGGCGCATTCAAACCGCAGTACTTTTCCCACAAGGTTCATGAGAACTTAGTTCATGAGAACTCTTTAGTTCTCATGAACTAAGTACAGATCGCGTTCACACCATAGTCCCTGGGGGAGGATTAGGCAAATGAAGCCGCTGACGTCACTTATTCTTCTTCTGCTTTGGGTTTACTGGCAGGCCGCAAACAACTTCACGGCATATACTGCCGCCCAAAGTCCCCGGCCGGAAGTCCCCGGAGTTGGGGACTGGCTTCAGTAGAAGCTGCTGGGACTCCCAGCAGCTTCTACTGAAGCCTTCTGAGTAAATCGCCAGAATGCCGACACCTCCTCATCTCCACCGCTCCCATGTTTTATTTTGTGTTGCCATAAGTTAGTCTCTCTCCGTTTCTTCGCTGGGCTAATGCTAATAATGCTAATGCGAGGATAATAAAATGGCGGATTCACAACACTTTTTGGGAGTTTTACGGGGTGTGGTTTACAATCCGCCCAGCCAATCAGACACAGGAACCTTTTTCTCTCACGAAAGTCTCTGCTCTTTAGCAGGGACGGAAAAGGGGGTGAAAAGGTTCTCACGAACTAATTTTAGTTCCGGCTCTTTTTGGTGTGAACGCAACATTTCGGAACTATATCGGAACTAAAGTGGGAAAAGTACTGCGATATGAAATCCAAAAAAACATACAAAAAAAATAAAATAATACTTTAATCCGAATGTGCTTGCTTTTCTCTTTGGAAGTCATCACATAACGGCATTGTAATACACGGTTCGGCTGCATTAAATATTACACATCTGCTGTAGTTCTTTATTTATAGAGCCCTGATTAAAAGACTTCTAGACAAACAGGAAGAACTGCCGCCGAAACTGAATATGTGACGTGGATCATAAATATATCAGCAATTAAACAACATCTTCAATTTCTCTTCACACAATACATCTCCTTGCAATATCAACATTAATTCGGCTGACTTTTAAATGTTATCCAATTGGTAGTTATATTTACACCATAACGGTGCACAGCTGATATAAAAGGACTTGTGGTTTTTAAAGATATTACTGATTTTCTTTGAATATAAGAATGTAAATATTGAGTCTGAAATAATAGTCAGGGGATTTGGGTGATGGGAGACACATCTATAGGCGCATTCACACCGCAGTACTTTTCCCACAAGGTTCATGAGAACTTAGTTCATGAGAACTCTTTAGTTCTCATGAACTAAGTACAGATCGCGTTCACACCATAGTCCCTGGGGGAGGATTAGGCAAATGAAGCCGCTGACGTCACTTCTTCTTCTTCTGCTTTGGGTTTACTGGCAGGCCGCAAACAACTTCACGGCATATACTGCCGCCCAAAGTCCCCGGCCGGAAGTCCCCGGAGTTGGGGACTGGCTTCAGTAGAAGCTGCTGGGACTCCCAGCAGCTTCTACTGAAGCCTTCTGAGTAAATCGCCAGAACGCCGACACCTCCTCATCTCCACCGCTCCCATGTTTTATTTTGTGTTGCCATAAGTTAGTCTCTCCGTTTCTTCGCTGGGCTAATGCTAATAATGCTAATGCTGAGGATAATAAAATGGCGGCTTCACAACACTTTTGGGAGTTTTACGGGGCGTGGTTTGCAATCCGCCCAGCCAATCAGACACAGGAACCTTTTTCTCCCACGAAAGTCTCTGCTCTTTAGCAGGGACGGAAAAGGGGGTGAAAAGGTTCTCACGAACTAATTTTAGTTCCGGCTCTTTTTGGTGTGAACGCAACATTTCGGAACTATATCGGAACTAAAGTGGGAAAAGTACTGCGGTGTGAACGCGCCTTATGGATTCAGAATTTCAATAGCTTACCATTAAGGTTCAAGGTTCAAGGTTCTTTATTGTCAAAACTAACATAGCTATAGAGTAATTATGTAATTGAAAATTAGGTTACAGGCTTCTCCAACAATGCAACACAATAATACAGATAAGCAGACAATATTAAAACAATATTAAAGTATATTATATTAAAAGTAATACAAAAAAGAAAAAAGTGGAATAGTGCAATAAATGACGGATATACCTTTCTGTCTGTTATACAAATCAGATATTAATGTGTAGTAGTAAAACATGTGAAATAGTATAGCAATATGCTGTAAAATTATCTGAAAACATGAATAAAACTACACATCTTCAGATGTTATACATACATAAGTGTCCTACACTAATAATAAAAGTTATTATGGCTGTGTGTACCTTGTGTGCACCGCCTAGTGGTTAAAGCACATTATTTAATTATTGTTTTAATGTGTTATAGTTGATGAAAAGGGGAAAGTAGAAGGTCAATGATAGAAATATAGGATATAAAAGAAGATACTGTAAGTGATCTCTACAATAAAACAGTTTAGTGCCAGATGTACAAAGATATTAATAAGAGGGTGTGCAAAACAGAAAAACGAATTAACCTTTATTCAAACATTAAAGAATACTTTAGATTAAGGTCTTCTTTTAAATAAGAAAAACGGTTTGGGGGTATCTATCTACAGATAATAGTAAGCCTGACAAAGTAC